>JAQQAC010010508.1:19006825-19063157 GCA_029783875.1 Phataginus tricuspis | reverse complement strand
TCAATAATATGTAGAGAGATTGAATAAAAGTACTTGAAAGATTGTATGAAACTATAAAGTCTTGAGAACAGATGAGGACATGTTGAAATTTCTCTTGAATTCTGAATTGCTGGCACAGTAAATCAGAACTACAGAGCAATGGAATTATGTGGCTGAGGTTTGGCCTAGGAATACACAAACAGATCAGTGGAATATAAGCGAGAACAAGGTAACAGACTACTTGCATGTAATAATGTGATAAATGGAAATTATGGCATTTTAATTCAGTGGTAAAGGATGGATTGTTTATAAAATGGTACAGGCACAGCTGGCTATCCATCTGGAAGAATATAAAACTGGATTCCCTTTTTACATCATGTTAAAAATAAATTCTCAATGGATTAAAGATTTAAATGTAAAAAATACCAGGAAACCTGGACAAGTATATGGGCATTCTCAAGGCAAAGTAGGGGAACCTACTTTGAATTTATAAAAAAAAAAGTTAAATGATGTAGATAAGAGATAAACCAAGTCAAAGCACAAAAGGAAACAAAAATACTTGGGAAAGTATTTGCAATAAAGGGAACAAATAGATACCTATTGTTAATAAATACAAAGGTCTTTTCAAATTAACAAGACAAGAACAGATAATACAAGTGAAAAAAATGGGCAAAGCGTTAGAAAAGGCAGTTAACACAGAAGCAAGACCAAATGCAGATACATGAAAAGATGCTCAAATACAATAATTAGGAGTAAAGTGCAAATTAAAGTAACAATGATTATTTCTTTACACTTATCAATCTAGTAATTTTTCTTTTTAAAAGGAATGATTATACTTATTGAAGGCAGATGTGTGAAGCATAGGGCATTCTTGTATTGCTAGAGAAATGTTACCACCTTTAAAACCAGTTTGTCAGACTCTGAGAATCAAAACCACATACTCCCTTTGACCCAGAAAATACAGCTCTGGGAATATTCCCTATAGAAATAAAAACTACCATTCAAAAAGGGACAGTCCATCAACAGAGAGTGTTTGAATAAAATATTGTATATTTATAGCATGAATGTTAAGAAACCATCAAAAAGCATGAGTTGTAACCATACCAGCTGACTAGAAAGGACTTCTACAAGAGTAAGAAGTGTGTAAGATGTCACTTTTGTGGAAGAAACAATGATATTGAGAGAAAAAAAAATCCTATATGTATGTATCTATAAAAGATTATATGAGTGCACAGAAAGTATAGAAGAATATATACATTTGATTATAGTTAGGCTATAAATTTGGTTTACTGATAAGGAAAATCTTTTGGTAGAGACAGGAAGAGTAGAATGCATAGGCAAATATAAAGTATGAGGAAAACAAATAAAGCTATGCAGGTCCCCATCTCTATATATGTTATGATGATGTTAACAAAGTTATGTGAACTTATGTGTGCACATATATGTTTGCATATAAAGACAAACCAAAATGTTGAATAAATAGCACACTTGGGGCCTTTCTTCCCTGCTGAGAACAGTGACTTTAACAGGCCTGCTGGTCACCCTGTCTTGTGGCTGGTCCCACAGTGGCTTTTTGCTACACACGTGCAAGAGTTTTAGCCAGAGAGGCGGCTCTTGCAATTCACAAGGCTCTTTCTAAACAAGCTATGGGATTAATTAGGTTGTGTGACACTTTATTTTTAGCATTTATTTCAGTTTGTGGTTTACCTAAGTAATTACTTTAAGGCTTAGTGCATTACTTTTCTCCTTCCCTTGGGGGTTTTCCTGGTGTAGGAATCATTTGCATCCATTTCAGAAACAACAAGAGAGTAGAAATCATTTCACCTGCCTAGGCCTGAATTTTTTCATCTGTGATGAGGCTGATGATACCTTCTTTGTCCCTGTCTTGAAGGGATACGGTATAAATGAATGAGACAATTAGCGGGATATCAGCTCCTGGTAAAGCTGTACGGTGCACATACAGGTTCTTTTTGTTCACAAGTTTTCAACTCTGATTTTTTTGTGCCTTTCACTTGCTGAAGAGTTGTGGAGGAAATTGCACCAGATCTGCTATAATTAAGCAAAGGGCAGAACACTGGAAAATTAAAAGAAATCAAAGTAAATTCACTTATTTATAGATAGATAATCAACTATTCTGCAACAAGGCTTTTGGGACTTGGAAGATCAAGTTAAGTCCCAAGCATAATTTTAGTAGTCTGCCCAAAAGAAAAGAAAAAGAAACCCTCGAGCTATCTCCTCTTTATCTTCTTCATCTTAGGTTGTAATTCCAGACCTCATTTTCTGTTCCAGAGCTGCTGCAGTCAGTTCCCTCTTCCAGCCTTCCTGGATGCAGCCTTTTCGGGGCTTTCATCAAAACAATCATTTTTAAAACTCCAAACCATCTTTGTAAAACGCAAACCTAGCCCGTCAAGGCCCAGTCAACCCTGTGACTAGTTCTCTACCTTCCAGACAGGCCCTGACAGGGTGTGGGGTTGTCCTCCTGACCTGACCCTCCCTCCCCATTTCACAACGTGAGGCCCAGGGCCTGTGGGCCACTCCTGCTGACCACTGGTCATGGCCGACCCTAGAGAGAGGGGTGGGTGGGAGTGGCCTGCCACTCGCTGCCCATCTGACCCCCACCCATTCCCACCCACATCACTCATCAGTGGCGATGCAGCAATGCTGCAGCCCCCCTGGCCCACGGCCCTGGCGTAGAGGGAGGCTGGCCTGTCGCAGCCCCGGGCCGCATGTGGAGGAAGCCCACCGGGAGGGCCTAGTCCTCAACAGTGTGAGGCCGAGGGGGAAGGGGGAGAAAGGTGTAGAGTCCGAAGTGGAGGACAAGGAGGGGTGGAGGTGGGGTGCCTCAGGGTCATTGCACGGCCCAGCTTTTAGCTTGCTCAGGTTCACTTTTCTTCTTCTTAACATTTATCTTCAACCTATGTTTTCCTTAGAACAAGTGCCACCCCTACCCATCCCCTTTGTCTCCTGGAAACAGTGTATCTCAGCTGGCCCGTGAGTCTCACCAGTGCACCAGGTGACTGTGAGCCCAGAGCCGTCATCGCAAGTCCAGACGGACGTGGATGTCCATGCGCACGTGGACATGCGTGTGGGGTGGGGCTGCACCTGACCCAGGCTGTGCTGGCACGGCTTTGCCTCCCGCCCTCAGAACGGGGCCCTGGCTTGGGTATCCAGAGAGTTCCACGCTGTAGACATAGTGATAGTCCTATTTTGGCCAATTCCAAACTATCAATGTGTTATTGGTTTTTTTTTTAATGCTTCTCGAAGTTCCTGATGACTAACCAACATGAGCCAAGAACAGCTCCTGATGACTAACCAACAGGAGCCAAGAACAGCTCCTGATGACTAACCAACAGGAGCCAAGAACAGCACTCCACGCAGCAGAGCAAGCAGCTCCCGAGACACACACAGCAGTCTTCCCGTTATCTTAGTTGGGGACTATGGGGTTAAATCAGCAAGTAAATAAGCTAGGACTGGAGCCCAAACCACCCCAAATCCGTGGGAAGCCTGAGGACGAGAGGGGCACCCCGGGGGAGAGAGGCACTGTGGTCTCCGAGCCCAAGTGCAGGCAGGTGAGGAGAGTCCCAGCTGAGGCCCAGGCGGCCCCGAGGCCTCTGGCCCTCCCTCCTCCTTCATCACCGCATGGCCACCGGCGAGGGGTCACTCTCTGCAGGGCTCTCTAAGGCAGGCATGCTAAATACCTCACCTAATACGGTCCTCGCACAAGCCTGGAGTACACGAACCATGCTGCCCACCCTGCAGGCGGTGGCCTGAGGCTCAGAGAGGCCAGGTGGCTGCGGCGCCCATGCTTACAAGTGCCCCTGGAGAAGTTAGGCCATCTGACTGCCTGTGTGCACCTCATAGGCTTGTTGCAATCTGTGTGCTGCATGCAATTTGACACGAATGACTGTTGTCCATTTTACAGTAATCTGTATTTTCTGATGAGATGACTTTAGTTGACACTTTCAATAGACCACCATGGACAGCAGCCACCTGACAACACCGATCACCCCATTTCCCTCCTGAGAAGACAGGAGGACGGGTGAGACAGGCGACAAGCGCTGTTCTGTTTAATGCTGAAACTGTAACATTATAATGTTCTTATAATGCCTGCCAGTTATTAAGCCTGTACAAGCTACTCTAGATACTTACTGTCCCTTCATCTGCAGGAGAACCTTAAAAGGAATAAAGTTTGATCACCACCACACGGCTGAGAAAGAGAAGCTTAGACAGGTGACGTGACTTGCCCGAATTCACACAGCAGGTCAGGGACAGAGTCAGACTGGGCACTCTGCCTCTCCATCACACAAGCGCCCAAACTCCTTGTCTCTGCCGCCTCCCTCTGTCCAGCGCCCCCCACCCAAGGCTGCCTTCCATCTCACCCTGACAGGAACACAGATGTGCAATATGCACTGTGGGCAGAGCTGTTCCTTGCACGCAAACTCTGCTGCTTTCAATACATTTAAATCCCAAATCCAAATGTGTGCTGAGCACAACAGGCACTTCTGGCCATTGGCCTCAGGAACAAAGCTGTCCAGTAAATGCTGATTACACAGTTCAGGGGTTACAGCAGGGCATGACCCGCTGGACCCTGTGCCACAGACTTAGTCATAATTGGAGCTTGTCTGAAATCCCTCCATTCATCTGTACTAACACATAGGATTTTAATCACAAATTCGCAGCTCCATCTCATTATGAAAGGGAAAAATCCCTGGCAATGCTGTTAATTGACCTTAATCTGATGTGATGTGTAATACACTCAGCCAGATCCTGAGGCACTCTAGAAACAGAACAGTAAAACACCTCTTAAATCTAAATTATATTTGAAATAGCAGATTAGATTATTCCCAGCATCCTCAAACAAACCATTGCCTGCTGAAATTTATCTTGCGCTTTCCAAACAAGGCAGAGACTCCAGCCTGACATGCTGAATGCTTTATGAGTTCACCTACCTTGAAAGTCACTCCAGTGTCTTCCTAATAAACAAACTGGCTGATGTCTGCAAGGGGCTGAGTGGCCTGGCACAGGGCACTGACCACATCTGCACAACTCGGAGGTCAGGCTGACCTGGAAGGACCAGGTCATGTGTTTCTGAGTCACACAGACGGGTTTATTGCCAGTGTGACATTTATCAGCTCTGTGACCTTGGGGAAGTGACTTAGCCTTGCTGAGACATGGACTCCTCATTTGTAAAGAGCATATAATTCTATGTGCCCTGCAGGCTTATGATGTTTAAAGATAATGTATAGAAATGGCCAGACTCATAGCAAGCCTAAAATATAATAATTATTTAAAAATTGCTATTTTTATTATTATTATTATTAAAGGGGATTGAGGATGTTAGAGGAACCTCCTCGCAGCCATGGGAAATCACTGGAAATGGATGACATGACCATGTGAAATCAGCAATTCTTCCTTCTTCATTTTTAATTAACACTTTATTGATAATAGAGATAATATAGACAAACATACAGGCATGAGAAACGTGACAGAGACATCTCAATTCCCATTACCTGTTTTTTCCCCAATAATGAGGCATTGAAAACCCCATTACAATACCACCACCAGGATACTGGCATTGTTACAGACAGGATGAAACCCAGCACCACTCCCGCATGATCTCTGTATTGCTCGCTTATAAGCACCCCCACATCCTCACGCTCCCTGGCGTCCTTAGTCCCTGGCAACAGCTAATCTGTTCTCAACTTCTATCATTTTGTCATCCAGAATCTTGTATAATGGAAGACACAATATGTAAGCTTTGGGACTGGTTTGCTCGCTCATCGCCATTCTGAGATGTGTCCTGGCTGTTGTGCGCGTCCTCGTCCATCCCTGCACATCGCTGAGCAGTGTTCCACGGTGCGGATGGACCACTGTTTGCGTGACCCCTGACTTATTAAAGGGCTGTTGGGTTGTTCCAGATTTGGGCTATTTTAAGCAAAGTTACTATGACCATGTGCATATAGGTTTTTGTGGAAACAGTTTAACTCCTCTTGGATAAATGACCCAGAGCGCAGTGCTGGACCACATGCAGCTACAAGTTCAGTTGTGTAAGAAACTACCAAACTTTTCCAGGGTGGCCGTGCCATTTCTATGCCCATCCATGTCATATATAAGTCAGTCAGACTTCCGCATCCTCTCTAGCACTTGGTATCGTCACTAATTTTTACTCTAGCCATTCTGTGTAATGTTATCTCATTTGGGTTTTGTTTACATTTTCTCCTAATGGCTGAAGCAGTTGAATACTTCTTCGCTTGTTTGCCAGCTGTGTATCTTCTTTGGTGAACTGTCTGTTCATGTCTTTTGCCCACTGTCTGATTGGATCGATTGTATTTTCACTGTTTTGTTTGAGACTTATATTCTGTATTCCATATAGGTCCGTTGTCAGATGCATCCTGTGCATATATTTCCCTCCAGTCTGCAATTGGCTTTTTATCCTCTCATCAGGGTCTTTCACAAAGCCAAAGATTTTAACTTGATGTTTCCAACTTACCCATTTTCCTTTGATGGGTTGTGTGCTTGGTGTTGAGTCTAAGAACTCTTTCCTTGAGCCTAAATACAAGATGTTCACCTATGTTTTGTCTAAAATTTGCATAGTATTACATTTAAGTCCATGATCCACTTTTAGCTAACTTTTCTTGTGTAAAACATGATATTTAAGTCAAGGTTCACTTTCCATCTATAGATGTCCAATTGTTTCAGCGCCGTTTGTTGAAAAGATTATCCTTCTTCCATTGAGTTACTTTTGACTGAATGTCAAAAATCAGGTGGGTGTATTTGTGTGGGCCTATTTCTGGTTCTTCATCCTGCACCATGACCTGCGTCTGTCCCTCCACCAGACCACGCTTTGACAATTATGGCTGCATGGGAGGCATTAATACTGGGTTCTGTGATTCCTTTCACTTTATTATTCTTCACTCTTTTTTTTTTTTTTTTTTTTTGCTATTTAGGGTTTTTACCTTTCCACACAAATTTTAGGATAAGCTTGTCTATGTGAACAAAACAAAATGAAACAAAAATTCCTGGGATTTTGATAGGAATTGATTTTAAACAACAGATCGATTTAGAGGGATTTGACATCGTTACCACACTGAGCCTCCCAGTCCATGAACATGTATGTCTCTCCATTTACTTATGTCTTTTTAAAAAATTTTTAACAGCATTTTGTCATTTTCAGTACCCTGACTACATACATGTTTAGTTAAGTGCATCCTCGTACTTTGTTCTCACTGGTGTCACTGTAAATGGTTTTGTGTTTTACATGTTTCTTTCCCATTGACATTGTTAATATACAGAAGTAAATCATTACTTTGTGTTGCTCTTCTATCCTGTGACCTTGCTGAACTCATTTATTAGTTTACTAGAAGCTTTTTGTAGATTTTTGGGGATTCTCCACTTAGACAATCACATCATCTGCAAAGAGGGTGAGAGGGTGATTACTGAAAAAACACATGTTTTCTACCCCTTTCTTACTCTCGGGTGTGCCTTTGCACATGCCAGGCTCCAGTCCATGCTTCCTTCCCTAGGCTCACGTATGGGAAGCATGTGGGAACTGCCAGCAGCTTTCAAAACTCAATGCTATCAAACCCTGTAAGGAGTAACCCAGATTTATTTTTCCACTAATGTGTATTACATTACACAGGAAATTTCCTTCTCAAATAGGCAGAATTAGCTACAGTTTGATATTTAAAAGAGTATTAAAAAGCATCCTGACATTTAAAAAAAATGGAAATACAAAAGAGGTCCACCCTTCAGATTTACTGTGAATGCCAAAAGACAAAAGCATCTAAGAAGCTCTTGGCATATTAAAAATTGTTCAACAGCTGTTAGCAAGCACAGCCAGCCCACACCGTTTCCTGACGTGACTTTGCGAATCCACAAACCCCTACATTTTCTACTGTAGGACATGGGAAATTGGGAACCTTTCCTGCATGACTGGAGATGCGAGGATCTTTGAGACTCTCTTAATGGTAACCAGACAAAAGTATTTTTAATATGCAAGACTCTCCATGGAGGCTGTGTTATCTTTGAGTTTACATACAGACCTGACAGTGTTTCAGAAAGGGGTAAACCAACATAACAACAGCAAAATCCTGTATTGAATCTAATGACCATAATTTATCCCACTACTTAGGAGCCTTGTAAGTAAATATTAAACTGGACTAAGACTCTTTAAAGCCTATAGAGTATTTTAGCAGAGGTAGATTTATTTCAAGGACCCCTTTTTCATCTAATCATTAGGTTTCACAGGTGGTTTCAAAAACCAGTTTTGGAAAGACTCCTGGACACCTTCTTTCCACTGCTTCTATCAGATTCTGATTTGTTAGGTATTGAATGTTGCCAGGGGATATTCATTTTAAACTCATTCCCTGGCAGCCCGGCTTCACAGGTACACCTGCGACTGACGGACCAAGCCGACTTCAGGTTCCCAAGGTAAGAATCTTACAAGTTAGGTCCTAGGGATGGGAATGAAATTCAGGGCACTTGGAGATCTGGGGATGAGTAGGAGAAGGACACTGGGGTCTTGCCAGAGAGCCTCAGAACAGAATATGGGGGGGACTACAACTTCCTCTCCTGCTCTTTGGAATCATAACGTTCAGTGCTGTCTCAGGACCTGGCCACCCATTAAAGGAAGACCCTGTCTGTGCAGTGACTTCTCCCCTCCCTGGCTTCCATTTCCAAAACTGCCTCTAAAGATAGAGGTGTAAAATGAAGGGTTTGAGGCCTGACCCTCTGCTGGAATTAATTTTTCTTGAGCAAATATTCCACATAATAAATAAATCACAAATAATTTATTAATCTCAAAAGGAAAATAACTTAAAAAGATGAAGACAGAAAGTTGAACTTACTATTTTAACCACCAAAAAAAAATCATTTCTTTTTTGTGAACACCATATTTTCTATGCAAGGAAAAGACATATCGCAGATGCATGAAAATCAATGCATCTATATTGTATCCAAACAGTGCCGATGAAACTAACAAATGCATAATCAGTCCAGCCTGTTCCTTTGAAAACAAATTGATTTTTCAGCACTTTTCCCCAAACCCCAGTTGCTTTGAAAATAAAATCATTTGCTTTTTTTCTGACACGAGTGCATTTTAAATGTGAGCATTTTTTCATGTAATGATTGTTTTTGAGGCTTTTTCCCCACTGATTAGACATATCTAATTATCCAAATAGCTATTTAGATAGAATGCATTTTTGGTAATGTCTTTAAAATGCAGCTTGAGGAGATGCAGCTTTCTGTGACCTTTTAACGGCAGCCACCTTCCCGTGCTCAGCCCTGAAGGAAATAAGGCCCCACACACAATCTTGACACCAATTCTTATGGATTGTTAGTGAAATCTACCTGTTTTAATGTTTTAATTGCCAAACAAGGCAACTATATGGCCATAAAAGGTGATTTAAAGTGTTTGTACAAGATGTGAAAATGGCTGTTTTCCACTTATAATAGTTATGAATCCAGATTTATCACTGAAGCTTATTTGCTGTTGACATCTTCATGAAAGTAAAGGCAGTTTGGGAGACGTGGCCCCACTCTGTTCAGCCTTGAGCAGTCCGGAGACCACACTGCAGCCTGCCCCCAACGTACTCCCCACTTTGAATAGCAGCCTGAATGGAATTATAATAATTTTTCTAAAGTCATGTATTGTGACTTTGGTGTGAAGGTGTGAATCAGTTGGCTATTAAGGTACATTATATTCACTAATTATTTTCATTTGTATATTTGTTTGCCAAAATCAGTATTTTCCTAGGCATTTGAACTGTGATCATTTTTCCTGCATAATTGCTTGATTCAGGCCCAGCCGCCTTCCACGCTTCTTTGAAAAAGTCTAACTCCCTCCTGCCGTAGGATTTTGCATATATTGTTCTTACTCAGAACACCAGCCCACGTTTGCACACTCCTTTTACTTTGCTTAATTAAGTTTTACTCAGTGTATGGATTTAAGTTCAAATCTCCCTACTGTCCATCATCACATTGTCCACAGCCCTGAAACCTCCCCATGAATGTGCTTGTTCATCAGAGCCTGCGGCCCGGGGTGAATACAGAATGGTGAAGCGGACCAGGAAGGCTTGAATGCATAAATTTCAGCTGTTGTTTATTTTCCCCAGGGCCATGACATGGTCAGACTTATATTTTGGATGGATCACACTGGCAGCGATGTAGGAGATATGATGACATTGATTTAAGGAACATTCGGGAGTAAAATCGGTGAATAAGATTCAATGATTGACTTGACACGGAGGAGGGGATAGGAAGGAGTCTGGGGTGGTGGGCGGGTTTCCGGCTGGGTGACTGGGTAACTGGTGAGGTGCTGAGACTGGGAGAGATGCAAATGAGGATGGAGGAGAGCGGGAGATAGAAAGTTCTGCCGAAATTCAGGCTGAACCTTGAAGTCCTGCAAAGCAACTAACTAAGGGGAGGGTTGGATACAGATACGGGAAGATGCCCGACACAACTAGTTGTTTAATCACAAGAACTGCTAAACTCAGCCAGAAAAAAAGTGTGAGCATTGAGACACACATGAGTAGAGGACAGAGAACCTGCAAATCATAGAGACAAGAAAGGGGACCCAGGATAAGGCTGAACAACCTCCAGAGTGCATGTTGTCAAAGCTGTTAGTAAAGGGTTTTCGAGAAAGATTAGGAGCAAGGGACCAACCGTGGCTCCGGGAGAAGGGGCGCATCGCCATCGCGGGAGCAGGAACCATCTCTGAGAACAGTTCCCGCAGATGGGTGGCCCCACGAGGCCGACGACGTGGCAGGTCAAGGCCCTCTCCCTCGGGTGAGCCACGCACAGGGCTGCGCACAGTACAGAACATGGCAGAGGTCCTTTGCTTGACCAAACCTCAGTCAGTGTGCACTTACTCATCTGTGCGCTTCGTATAAAACCTCGTTTCAGCAAGAACCCTGCTAATTCAGTTTAACCAGAACATACCCCTCATTGTCTGATAGGGTTCCTCGTCCTTCACCGTCCTGCAGGTGAAGCCTTAACCACTCAGGCCTGCCTTCCATGAGAATCCTGTCAGGTCATTTCAGCTAGAAACCCCCATACCCTTGATGTTTCCTCTTTGGAACTCTCCATCCCCTGACCTCCATCCTGCTCCTCAGCTACGAATTCCCACATGGCCATTCTCCCTCTGTCTCCCCAACTGGAAGAGCCCATCGCAGTGGCCCCTGGACCTATCATTCTGGGCCTGAATAACGGCTGCCTCACCATCTCTGACAAGTGTCACTGAATATTTTTTTTCTGTACTAGTTTTTCCTTACTTATCAGAAGCTGTAATGGTCATTTTAATTGTTTTATATATACATCAGTGTTATAAAAAGACTATAATGACAAAAACAGTAATATGATGTAAAATTTTGGAGACTTGGCTAAATAGTCAGCATGTAAATAAGGAAGCCGAGGCCCAGGAAAATGGGAGCACTGCCTCAAAGTTCACATGTTTGGTGACCAACAGAGGCCTAAGCTTTCCCAGGACTTTCATGACCAGTAGGTTCTCCCTTCCCTGTTAATGGCGAGGCCCCTTAGTAACTCACGGAGGCCCTAAGGTCACCATTTGCCTTTCTGATCTCAGCAGCTTTTACTGAGATCTTGACAGTGTCAGTCCCCAGTGACTGGACAAGAATCAGGTCACAAACAGCAAGCCGCTCAGGGAGAGTTCGTGAAGTACCATGGCAGTGTTCCTGCACAATGATCTCCACGTGGGCAGGTCTCCACGCACACTGCGACTCCCGTCCTACTGAGGGCGCCTAGTGCCATTAGCAAAAAAGTGAGTGTTTTCATGACTGCATCTCAAAAAGTCTGTTCAAGACTTGATATCTTCATCAAGATACCCATTTTTCAAGACTGTCTTCAAAACTGGTTCTTCTACACCTCCAAGTGTTTTTCTCCCAATATTAGTGCCATGCACACAGCTTCACTTATATCCAACATTTTCACAAAAAGACTTCATCTCACATAAATCCCTCCAGGAGGCAAAGGAAAGCAAAGGCAGAATGTAGACTGTGTTAGGTCCAACACTGTGCCAGGAGAGAAACGCTTCCAGAAAGGTAGAGAAAGGACCTCTAAAATTCTGATTGTCCATAGAAGCAAGAAGAACATTGAAACATTGTCAAACTTTTTCAGAACTCTGGAAATTAACAAAAAGTTTAAAACAATCTGAGGAACATTTATTCCAAAAAAGTGACCGAATGTCAGTAAGAACCACCAGCTTTCTGGTGCTTTAATTCATCCTATTCTCATCCCCCTCTTCCCAGCTCCACAGTCTCCTTGAAAACCAACAGCCTCGCAATCGGAGTAACACTGAGAACCAGCCTCCTAGGAGCAACTGGAATCCGCAGAAGGGATTCAGGCTCCAAAACATGTTCAATTCCCAGAAAATGGTTATTATGCGTCTGGCAGCTCTCACAAAACTCCCTCCTTAAGATGGTCCATACGTGGCCTGACTCTGAGCAGCGTCAGTGAGGACAGCCGCTTCCATGGGGCACATTCAGGGAAATCCCAGTTGTTGCTGTCTGACATCAGAACTGCCTGAGATGAAGATAAAGGCTGGGGACAAACCAAAGGATGGCCAGACACTGAGAAGGGATCTGGGGGATGAGATGCTCACGGCAGACTTTGTGAAGCTCTCGGGTAATTCCAGGAATCTGGAGAAACAGACAATACACGGACTGTGTGCTGGCGCAGGAGGAGGCCCTGGATGTCACCTCGGAGTGACTTTGAGGCTCCGAGCGGTCACCGAGTGGAGGCTAAGGGGCAGCCGCAAACACCAGGGGGCTGAAGACGCGCCCCAGTGGGAGCACAGAGGCCCCGGCAATGGCCGGGCGACTGTCAATTCAGGGAACCTAATGAACTCTCTGTCCATTAATTATTGACCATAGGTTAACTGAACAAAGACGAGAGTGGACACACATGGAAAAGAATAGAAACTTTACAGAATTAATTCAAAAGTCACTAAACAAAAGACCACCGCAATGGCAAACTTTGGAGGGAGGAAGTAGAAGTTACAGGCTGTAATATAATAAATTATATTATTTAAATGCCTGTTTTCCAACAAAAATTAGGAGACATACAAGGAAATAGGAAATGCTGACCCACACACTAACACTGAGATGTCCGCCCTCACCGTTTCTACCAACATGATGCTGGAAGTTCTGGTCAGAGCAACTTGATAAGAAATAGAAAATGATAAAAGGAATACAACTTGGAAACCGTTTAAACTATCTTTACATTAGATGTGTCTACACACAGAAAATGTCAGTGAATCCATAAAACAAACTATTAGGATGAGTAAATGAGTGCAGCAAGGTTGCAGGATGAAAGCTAAAAATATAAAAAGCAGCTGTATTTCTAATCCCAAACAGTGAACAATTCAAAAAGGAAATTAAGCAAACAATTATATTTACAATATATCCAAAAGGATAAAATACTAAGGAATACATGTAACAAAACAAATGCAAGACTTATACAGTAAAAACTACAAAACATTGTTGAAATAAATTTAAAAGGACCTAAATAAGTGGAAAGAAATCCATGTTTTTGGATGAGAACAATTAATATTGTTGAGATGTCAATTCTCCAAAACTAGTCAATATATCTAACCTACTGCCTATCAAAATCTTGGTAGACATTTTTGCAGAAAGTAAAATATTAATTTGGAAATTCACATAAAAATGCAGTGGACCCAAAATAGCCAGAATATCTTGAAAACAGGACAAGAGTTGGATAACCCTTACTTACCAATTTACAAACTTGCAAAAAAGCTTCAGTAACCAGGACAATGTGGGACTGGCATTAGCGTTAGATACATAGATCAACAGAATATAACTGAGAGGCTGAAAATAAAATAAACCCTTAAGTTTATGGCAATTCATTTTCAATAAAGGTGTTAAGACATTTACATGTCTCTCCAAGAAATTGTACTGAGACAACAAGTTATCCATGAATAAACCAACAGAGCTAGACTCCTACCATACATCAGATGCAAAACTAAGAGCATGGTTCATAGACATAAATGCAAGTGCAAAACGAAGAACTCTTAGAAGAAGTTAACAGTTGAGACATTTTGTGACATTACATTAGGCTATAGGCTCTTAAGACATAGCACCCAAAGCAGTTTTACCAAAACAAATAAATACAGAAGTAAATTGGACTTCATTATTTTTTTTCAATTGTGCTGCGCCATCATAAGAAAGTCAAATTGAAAAGTCAACGTACAGAATGGGAGAAGATATTTGCAAATCACACCACTGGTAAGGGATGGAATCCAGAATAAAGAAGTTTTGAAGTCATCCAATTTAAAAATGTGCCAAGGACTTGACTAGCTATTTCTCCAAAGCAAACATACAAATGACTAATTATCACAAGAAAGATGGTCGATAGCATTTGTCATAGGAGAAATGCAAATCAAAGCACACTGGGATGTTTCTTCACACCCACTAAAGTGACTAAAATAAAAGAGACAGACAACACCATGTGTCACTGAGCATGGAGAGAAATTCAAATCCTCGTACATTCCTGTTGGGATTGTAAAATTGTGCAGCTGGTTTGAAAAACTGGCAATTTCTGAAAATGTCAAGCTAGATACCAAATGACAGCAATTTCACTCCTGGCTGTATACCCAGGAAAATGGAAAGTGTATGTCTGCATGGAACCCTGTACACAAATGTTCATGGCAGCATTACTCATAATAGTTAAAAGTGGGAACAACCCAAATGACCATCAACTGATGAACGGACAAACAGAATGTGGTCTATTCATGCAATGTGACACTACTTGGCAGTACAACGAATATGAATATTGAAACATTATGCTGAAGGAAAGAAGTCGCATACAAAAGACTATTGCATGATGCCATTTATGCTGAATGGCCAGCCTAGGCAAACCCCCAGGGACCACGTAGATCTATGATTTTCAGGAGTGAGGGAGGGGCACATTGGGATGCGTGTGCACCAGGTGTTTTGCGGGGTGACGGGGATATTCTGAAACTAGTGGTGATGGTTGCACAACTCTGTGAGCACACCAAAAACATTGAACTGTATGCTTTGAGGGGTGAATTTCAGAGTATGGGCACTATATTTCAATAAAGCTGGGAGAGGGAAGAAGAAAGAGGTTACTCCACTCAGGGAAGGAGAAGAGAGTGCGGTGTGATGGCGTATCACAGCGGTAGAGGCACCCTCCAGGAGCTTAGCCTCAAATCTGCTTCCGTTAAGAATTACCATAATCATTTTTAGTCTTCAAAATGGGTTTTGATCAATAAAAAGCTTTCATCCTTACCCTTTAGATTATTCTAGATAAAGAGTGACAATAATCCACAAGGATCTCTTTTGCCATCTCATCTCTCACATAAGTCATTTTGGGGGTCTGAAGACACAAGCATTGAACACAAAATTTGTTCTCAAGCACATTCTTGAGGTTACACTTCTATATTCATAATTGAAAATTCAACATAAATCTCTATTTTAGCATGCCTAATGATTACCATAATTTCCTTCTTTTAAGCCCAATTATTTTTCAATTAGAAATTCCAATGAATTTTCAAGTTTCTATCTTCACCTTCAAGTGACAAAGCATGCCACACAGATTATTTCAGTTACAATTTAAAATGCTGCCTAATGAGGATATTTTTAAATGTCAATCAAAATATTGTGATAAGAAAACCAAATTCATTAATAAAATAGATGATAAATAACTCATTATTTCTTGACAAAAATCTCCATTAGATGTTTTTAGCATTTCATTAGTGTGTGTGCAGAAGAAACAGAAAAGGTTCTTTAAAAATCCCTTAGAGCTTCAAATCCCTGCCCTCCGTTCTCTGAGAGCTGTGGATTCATTTTTGACCCTCTTGGACCGTTGTCATCAGAAGCAGGGAAGAGACAGTGTGTGTGCCGGCCGAGGACAGGAAAGGCGGGTCGCCTCTAGAGAACTCGATTCGTTTAAGATGACTGGAATCCATAGCGTAAAGGAAAAGCACCAAGCATCTTTTTATTCATCTGATGTCATCCTTTCAAAAGAATTGATATTATATATGGGAGGAAATTATGACTCAGCCTGTGCAGGGGCCTTGGGTCAAAGCGCAGTCCTGAGATAGTAGTGCTGGGCCTCGTTCCAAGTCTTCTGCAAACTTTTTCCTTCACCGTGGCTACTGTTTTCAGTGGCCTGGCATGGAGGGAGGTGGCAAATGAATAGAGACTTAAAAATACTGGGTCTGAAGGGACCGGCGTCACCTTCATCCCTGAGCCCTTTGTGGCTGGTCCCACGTGGCTTGACACACACCCCATGCTTGTGACCGCTCACTGGGCTCGTAGGGAAATTTCAGGGGTTTCCATTCTGACGCATTATCCCAGCAGGTGAACTCTTTAGTCAGAAGAAAATTCCAGGCGCCGTTTGGTGACTGCCACACTGCCTTGTTGTTGGGACGAATAATTAGACCATTTTGTCATCCAGAGTGGAGACAAAGGGTCATACACAGGCAGCCCCCAGTGTTCAGACTGAGCCAGCTCTTCAGTAATGGTTTGGCGTGTATCGACACGGAAGAAGTAGAGGAGAGGCATATGAGGGTATGGACACCACGCCACTCCTTCCACCGATCAGCCTCTCCAAGTGGAACTTCAAGTCCCCACCCATACTTTCTGAGCATTTCCTAACACATGCTGCACCTCCAGCTGTGAATTAGCTTATTTTGTTAAATAAAGACATCAAAGACCCAGCTCACCTCTACAAGTCATTTATAATATAACCAGTTAGTAAAGTTCAACATGTATGTGATAGAAAAAAAAAACAAAAACTGACCAATTCCAAGAATTGAGAGTGAGTAATTAAGGGAGTTGGGTGTTAAGACACTGGCGCAGGGCTTCATCCCTTATTGCTTGTTAACCTTCCAACATGCTACTTACCATCTCTGCCTCAGTTTTCTCTTCTAGAAAGGGAGATGATACACTTTATTGCCTATGTTATTATTATAATAAGTGATATTACACATGCATGGTGTCTAATGCATCTCTTGGCAAATATCAAGTGTTCAATAAAAGTCAGTTATTATTGGGTAATTAATAAAGTGTGTGTAATTACAGCTAAATCGTTTGTGGTCTCAAACAAGTCCCTTATCTTTGGTTAAAGTCTAGCCAATGTACATGTAGAAATCAGTCCAGGCAAAAAGGAACGTGGAAGTCCCCCCAGGCAGTAATCTTCTGGCCCCGGTTGAAAGGATGCAAAAGTTCACATAATATCATATGGCATCTTGACTCTGACTATCCACACCCTCATCAGGCCTTTGAGCCCTTTCTCTCCTCGTTGCTTTAGCACATCAGACTTGACAAAATCTGCCCTTGGGCTCTGATGAGTGTAACTTGAGCTAGGACACAAATTACCTTGACACTCTATTACAGAGACTGGAAATGCTATTTTCATGTATCTGCTAATAGCTGTCCTCCTCAATAGCACCCATGTGACCTTTAAATACCACAGAAGCTAAGTGGTGAAGGAGAATAATAATGGCATTTTAATTGATTGGTAAATTATTGAGCAGCACTAGCTAATACTCTAACACCTCTTCCCTCACCCTGCTCTGCTCCATCTCACTGAACAAACCATTATGCTCTCTGGAGGGTTCCTGTTTTTCTTACATGTTAATCTATGATCCATTTGACCCTGTCTTCTGTGGGAGAGCATACAGGTCAGCTAAAGGAACGTGCACATAAATGTCAGGGGAAATAACGCTGTGGAAACTGTTTGCTAAAAAGCAAATGTCACTGTAGGCTATGCTGGGCTGCTGTTCTGTCCATTCTGAATAAAATATAATAGGCAGTTCTTTGAATTTATTCTTGCCATTTTTAAAAATAGGATTTTTTCATGGATTTCACAATGAATTTAAAGTTCCTTTGGCCATGAGTCTCTGAGTTCCTAGATTTCTGACCCTGGTAATGATCACTGAATGTTGGTACTGATCACAGGTGAGTGACCACATGATCCTTGTTCCCTCGTACGGCATTACTCTTTTCAGAATAATTTTATTTATGGAAATCCAAATATAATCCTGCTAGCCCAATAAAACTCTGGCTTCATTAAAAATTTCCAAATCACCTCAACCCCTTCTTGGCGTATTTAGAATTTTAACCACATTAGATGTCAAGACTAAAGACTGCTTTGCACTGTCTCATAGTCTTAAATCTCTTTCCAACCAGATCTCAATTCTCAGGAAAGCCGTAAGGGTCCCCAGGACTCATCACGCTGCAGAGTGCAGGGGGCGGTGGGAAGTGTGGTAGAAGTGGGGACACAACTGTCAGAAGCTGCCTGTGACCCTGAACAATGGATTCTCAGGATCTCCATCTCTGAATCTGCAGTTTCATGAACGGTGGTCAGGAAGAAACAAGGAGGCCTACTGTCCCCTGTACTGGGGTTTCTGGGTGGGCCCCGAGGCTGTGCGGCACCCACTCCCTTGAGGAGGGCTTAGGTGCCCCGCTAGGGGGGGCGCAGTCTGTGGGCAGCCCCCGTCCCTCTGGGCTTTGCCTCGGCTGCGCAAACCTGTTTGCCCAAGGACACCTCTGTCCCAGAGAGGCCCACATGCAATGACTGGTTGTCAATCAACTTCAGCCTGAAGCAGTAAAGCTCTGATTGTCCCCATATGGACCCATACAATTCCGCAAAGCCCTTAGCGGGGTTGGCTGGTGTCTGTTCACCCTGCCCAGTCCCAGACACTCAGCCTCCCCCACTGACACTGATCTCTAAATCATACCCTGCCTACCAAATCCAGTCTCCTCATCTGTCTCTAGAGGCTGAAACCTGCCATGGTGCTTGATGCCTACTGAGCTTACAGCTGAATATTTATCGTCTCCTCCAAGGACAGGCGAGCAAGCCTTCCTGGCTCCCATGTTATCCCTCTTCTGCATCATTCTGCCTCTCCTTCAGTGAGGTCCTCCAGTCCAATTGCTGTGCATTCCCAAACCTCACGCGCACAGATCCACCGCCACCAGCGACATAGCATGGAACACGGTTGGGATACCCCCTCAAGATGCCATAACATTTCATTTACATCTTGAACATTTAATTCTACCTTCAGCTCCTCTGAGAAATCTTCCCAGGCCCTTTAGCTTGGGTTTGGTGTCCACGTGGCACTCCGGGCCTCCTGCCATGTGCGGCCACCGTGCTGGGATGTACATCTTCCTGTTTACCCCCTGCAGCCCGTCAGCTCATCCAGGGGAGGCACACGCATCTCGGCAGCTGTGGGTCCCCGCACAGGCTCTGGCACGGTATGCATGCAGAATAACTTGTGGGAAGACCAGATGAGTGGCAGGCGTCAATGCATAGGTGATGCATCCTCAGAGTGCCAGGTCACTCCTCTGCCTAGATGGTTCCCCTGCTGTTACCATCAGGGTGTAGAGGTGAAAACACTTCCACATGATTTCAAACCAAGAGACCCTGGTTTTCATTTCTGTATAACTGTCTGCCTAATAGTTGTGCCGTCCAAGGCCCAAGAAAGGGAGAGACCACCAGGTGCAATTTCGCCTTGCACCACATTCAACAGTACATGCCATGATTAAAATTACAGTACACACAGAAACACTTATGGTGGCAGCATGTACATGACCTTCTCTCCAGCTTGATGCTAATATTAGCTCATTCCACAAAGAATTCAACTTCTACATTATCTACAAGCTCAGTATCAACATGCTGTTGGATGTGGGGAGCAGTGGGGAGCAGTGTCCAGATGACTCTGCGGGTGGTTCGGAGGGCTCACATGCTCAGACATGGGCCATAACGCCACAGACAGGGGCAGCATTAAGGTCTTAGCCTCCAGGGAGATAAGGTTTCTCCCTCACTGCTGAGCCCAAATTTGTAAGAGACCAGGGCTCCACTAACCTCCACGGGCCACGTAGGGAGAGCAGGAAATCTCTCAATGTGTCAGTAAGAACTGCACATGGAAGAGATGTCAGAGGGGTCCTGCCAGGCCTCCAGCGTCAAGAGTCAGTCAGAAGACACAGGGGAAAAGGGTGAAGGAAGAACAGGAGGGACCTGACGAGCCCTTGGCTCTCCTTTCCGGCCCACGCTGGGCAGTCAGCATGACGGTGGTCAGCTCAGGGATCTGTGTCCCCTCTGCCTTTGGGGGCTGGCTCGCAGACTGGCAGTCTGCTCCCATTCCAGATTTGCAGTACGTCGGGGCAGCCTCGGGGTGGGGACAAGGATTGCAAATGGGCCTTGAGTAGTTAGTAAAATTCCAGCTTCCAGAAGCTAACCGCTGGCTCATTCTGATGTCACATACAATGGACTAAATATTTATGAGGGGCCAGCCACCTGTTGTGGCGATGGAGTACTGAGGCGACACAAAGATGTGGTTAAGGGCGGGGACTCCGGCTGGAGTCCACCTGCCCGGGGAGGAGCCCAGCCTCCTCGACGGCCCGTCCCAAGGCTGGGCCAACAGTGTCCTGCTCCGGGCCTCCAAGTCCTCATCTGGAAAAGAAAGATAAGAAAAATGCAGGATTTGCCCACAGCGTGGTTGCAAGGATCAACAAGCTAATACAAATTAGGGACTTAAGAGCATTGCCTCAGTGACTCCCAGCCGGAGCTGCCACTACAAATATGGATGAGGAAAGTCAGGCCCAACCCCTCTGCCGCCTCACCTCCAGCTGAACTCCAGCTCTAACCCCCACCACAGCCGCTCGCTGCCTCCCTCCCCAGTGTGCCATTTGGTCGCCTGTCAACCTTTGCCATCGTCAGTGACCTTGATGGGCTGGCTCCATTTCCCGTCTCAGGGGGCCCCTGGACACCTGTCTGGGAGAAGCGCTCCCAAACCCAGCCTGCCCCCCCTCAGTCCGTCCAGATGTGACAACTTCAGGTTCTAATTCTGCCTTCTTGTCAATGACTGTGAACACATCACTTAACATAATTTGACCTCAGTTCTCCATCCATGAGAGGAGCTCAGAAAAAATCATCTCAAGTCATCTTCATTTTAATTTCCTATCATTTATGATGGTCATCTGTGAGTCATTGAAAAGAATAGCCCAGTTCCACTTCACAAACCTAAGACAAACACACTTAGTGCTTCCCCCAAGATGGACGTGGGTTCGGCATTGTCGGCGTAAAGAGCTCTGGACCCAGGTCATAGTGGAGGAGGTGTTTATTCACGGGAGACTCGGGAGGCTGACGCAGTGTCAGGGGTGTTCCGAGGGCCGTGGACTGCGAGGGGCCTGACCCCTTAGAGAATAAATGTCAACGTGAATCAGACGCTAAGGCTGTAAGCGGGAGAGGAAATAACCTGGAAGCAAGCGAGAAAAAGGCTGGTAAAACCAGAAAAGGGAAAACTCTTCATACTCTTTGCGTTAGGGTTACTCTTAGGCAAAGATTTTCTTTTCAAAGAGCTGAAGAGAGCCGGACAATGCCCCTTCCTTCCCGGGACAAACAGGCCACAACCCACCAGGGATCTGAATGGGGCTCTCTCAGTATCTCCTCATGGATTTCAGCAGCACCGGCGTCCCAGTGTGTGTGTGTCCACATGTGCGTGTGTGTGTGCACAGGCACGTTCTCCTAAACTGGAGTCAAATGGGACAACATACTCAAGGTGAAAACCATTTGGAAACGTTAAGTCAAGCTGAGTCCAAATCAGAAATCCTGACGTTCTGTTGTTTCTCTCCCCGTTTGGCCTCAGTATGGTCATTTTAAAGATCTCGGTGGTGTTCAGTGCTTTAATTTTCTTCCCTGTGTTTAAGATAATTTGTTTTCAGTTGAAGTAACATCTGTTTCTGTAGATAATTAAGTTATTAGATGCCGATCAATTTAATACAGCCACAAGGCTTTCCTGACCTCTTTACGCATAATCGATGAATTTAGATGCAAAATGTGAAAACTTTACTTTTTAAGAAATGATCTAAATCTTCCATTAAAACAGTCATTTTGTAATTATGTGGTGCTTGCAATAAGAAGAGAGCTGTGCAAACATGACATTCTGGAAACAATTATTCAGTCCTTTACAGGGCGGCAGAAGAGGGGCCATGGAAAGCGGCTGACCTTCCCTTTGTCCTTGAACGACAGCCTCCGTTCTTTATCACCCGAAGTGCTCTCACTTCATACTTCCTACAGGTAATGTTCCCGTCCCACCTGTTATAGCTGGTGCCATCTCTAGAGTGTTCAAGTCGCTTTGCATACATTTTCCACATTTAACTCTCTCAGTAATCCTGCAAATCTTTATTAATATTTGCCATTTTACAGATGGCTAAGAGAGGCAGGTAGCCCATGGGATCAACCTAGGTAGAGTCGGCATTTCAACCTCAGCCTTCAGGCTCTGGGGTCCACAACACAAACCTCCCTCTTGCACCTCTAATGGGACATGTTTCCAGGGCCATGAGCTCTGTACCTGGCTTCTGGTTTGGTGATTTGTGATAGTTTGGGGGATTTCAGCAGCTTTTGACTCCCATCGATTTCAGAAGACATCAAGCAATTTCCAGAATTCTGTTTCTGGGGTTGGACCGTCTTCACTATGAGCAGTGAGGGTAAATTTTCAAGTTGACAGGAGGCCAGTGACAGGACAAACGAGGAGTGAAGTGAATAGTGCGGCTGAGACCTGCGCCGTGATGGCCTTCTGCTCACTGGAAATGGAAAAGCTTTCTTTTTTCAAGCTGAAACATAGTCTGTGACTTTCGGCTTAACCCTGTATGCCAAACGAACATGGGAGTATAAATTAGCAAAAGAGACTGCTTGTGTTCTTGCTGCCAAATCTAATAATGTTCTGTTTCATTTGGACCTTCTTTTTCATGCGCGCCATCAGGAAAGGCAATAAGGACAAAGGCACCAGTGTGGCTAAGTGCCGCGGCAGCCACACCACCACACGCGAGCCTCCGGCAGGGCCTTCCGAGCCCAGCCCCGAAGCTCGGTTTCCTCAAACAGGTGGAGGTGAGAGCGCCACCCTGCCTCCCACAAAGACTTATTGGAGGGTCAGTGAGAAGATGTAAAATGCAGACACTCTGCAAAGTGCGAAGGAAGAGCCAGGTCGGTGTGAAGCATTGTTTGTTGATTTCCGCGTGGCATTGGATTTCCATCCAGTCATCGTTTTCACGGGCTCAGTCCAAAATAACTAATGATGAGTTTATCAGTGAAAGTTCAGGCAGATGAATTGACACTTTCATTAAGACATTGTGGATGATAAATGAATTACGATAAATTAATTCATAAGTTTGCCTTCTCTCACCAGGCCACGTCTTTGCCTCTTTGAGACAACTGACTATGACCCCAGCACAAAGGAAAGGTGTTTTTTTTAATTATTTTAATTTTCCAACAACTATAGAATTAGAATATACAAGATTTTGGAATTAGCAAGTGGCACATAGACTTTAACATGTAAATAAATGTATCTTACTCTGGGCACTAAATATATGGAAAATTTACATGTAATTTTAATACTAAACATTAAGTATTGTTTTAGAGACCAAAGATGGTAGTGGTGGGTTATAATGGTATTAATCTTTTTATTTTTGCATGTGAAATAACAGAAATTCCTTTTTGGGTGGGAGTACTGAAAAATTGAAAGAGATCATTAAGTAAAAACACACAAAAAAAATCTAGAGTGCTCTGACTCTTGGCTTACAGGAAAGATGAGTGTGTGACTTGGTTTAGCCTTTGATTTGAACCGCCTGGATTTACACCTGTCTGCCTGGTGTTCCACCTGGAATTCACTTTTCCACTGACTTCCCATATATAATCCAGTATCACTTTTCACTTTTATTATATTTTTAAAATGCGGTCTGACTTATATAGAGGAATGTCTAATAGCCTTAAGTGTACAGCTTAATGCATTGGTGTGTATCTACTTACCCTAGTAACCGGTGCCCAAATCAAGATGCCAAAAATATTTCCATCAGCCCAGATCTCTCCCCAGAGGAAATCTATATTCTGACCTCTGGCACCATACATTAGTTTTGTCTGATTTTGGACTTGGTATAAATGTATTTTTGTTTGTATTTTAAAACAAGTATTATTGTCAAAGTTGCACTAAAATATTTCAACCAGGAGTTTATTAGATCTCCGCTTTATATGTTAGAGTTCTTCCATGGTCTCTAATCATAAGGGATGTGTGCAGAAAATAGTTTTCACTTAATGCATGGCTAAGTCTGACAGATGACCAGGCATAATGCATCCTTCTTTTTCCACATCCCTTCCAGATACATGGTTACCAGCATCTCCCTTCCACATGTGTGCAGGGAACACACATTAAAATAAAGTGCTTTCAGGCAGGAGCAGCCGGCCACATCTAATTCTTCTGGCTCTTGGGTCATAGGTAAGGAAATACTCATTAGGGCTGCCGCTGCTGGCCACTTGATGTTTGCTATGGCCTCAGTAAGATGCACAAGGCCACCAGGCCTACAGAGGGTGGTGTCAATGGGAAATGAAGGGAAATCACAGCCTAGGTATACTTGCAATGTGGGGAAATTAAAGACGGAGCAGTCCTGCTCTACAGGCACATGGAGATTGATCTGAGTGGCCTTGCTGGCAGAGTTTTGGTCATTTATTATATGACCCATAACTATAACTATTTGTTTATTGTTCAGTAACACCTTTTGTCTTATATCGTAATGAATGTTTTCAGTATGAGCTCAAAAGAAGGAAAGTATGTTTAATGAAAAATACTGAACTTGTCATTTTTCAAAATGTCAATGATGAACATGTAATTTGCACTAAAATGCATCAAGCTAACATTTGCCATCAACCACGAGAGAGTGTAGTGTCCTCAGCAAGATATGAAAGTCAAAACACGAAAATTGGCTAAAGAAGCATCATGAACTTCAACAATTAGTAACTGTTTTAAGATGATGCTTGGGAACAATTTGTTACTTGTATCTAGAGAAAGTGTGTTTAAAATTACTCTAATGAATGTTTTATTTCCAGGTCAAAGAACCATTTGTTGTAGCCAAGCCCCAACGTGGCCCCCACTGATTCCTGCACCCTGATATTCTAGTCTGTGCTACGTACAGTAAAAGCAAGGACATCACTTTCAGGAGAAAGTCATTAAAGACCGTGGATTCTGTCTCTTTCTTCCTCTCTCTTACCTGGCTAGCTCTGGGAGAGTCAGTTGCCATGTCAGAAGAAATGCAGGCACCATATCATCTTATGGAAAAGCTCACATAGTGAGAAACTGGTCCTTGGCCAATAGCCAGCAAAGAGCAGTTGACTGGTAAAAGTAAGCTTCCTGGAGCTTTGTGGGCGTCTGTCAGAATGCGCACGGAGCTGATTCCCCACTTCACCAACAGTCCGGCTCCCTTCCTAACTGCCATGTGCTGCTGGATTCAGAAAAACATACACAGCAGAGAGGAAACGGAGTGTCCAGACCCCCCTAGACCATCTGAACCACTTCACCTGGACTCAGTTTAACAGTTCCCCTAAATTAATTTTTGTAGCAGTCTGGAGATTGTTCGTTTTGTATTTTCCAGTCATAAAATAGAGACATCAGACCACACATTTAGAGGGAGAATGGGGATAAGGAGGGAAAGAAAGAGCATGACTAAACAAGGACCTTTTATATAAGCAGCAGGTGACCCAGGTCACAGCCACCCCGACCCCTTTTCCAGCAACAGACGCTGCATGCCCGAGAGCTCGGCCTTTCCCACGCGGGCTCACTGGGCCGCAGCTGGACTGGTTCTGCCTCTGCCACGGAACAATGTCTCCCCGGAACGTATGTTTTTGTTTGAGTCTCTGTTGACTCACGGTCTTCATACTCTTTGCTCATATTTATCTACTGTGGTGTATCAGCCCCAACACCCAGTGACATAAAACAATGCCCATTTATGACTCTGCATGAGTGTTTGGGCTGAGGGGTTCTTTGGCCCCGTGTGGCGTTGCAGTGGCCCCTCGGCAGGGTGACACTGTGGCGCCTGAGCAGCTTTCCCTCCTACATCCGGCATCACAGAGCCCCCCAGGCAGCCTCTCCCCCGGGCAGCTCAGCCCCCTCCCACCGTGGAGGTCTCTGTGTGGCCAGACCCCTCACTTGGCCACAGGAAGGGCGAAGGCAGGGGCTTCCAGGCTCCACCTCCTTGTGCTCCCCACAGGAGGTCGGGAGGCCAACCTGAACCCGAGAGGAGAGCAGGGAATAGATTCCACTTCTCAGCAAGTAAGAGGCATCCGTGCCCAAGGTGGGGAGGGAGACACCATCTTTGGAGACACTACCACCTTTGGGGCTCCTCCTGACCCTGCCTTCCTCACCGTCCACGCTTCCTGACTTTCCTGTGTTCTTTAGCTTCTAATTGTCTCCCAACCAGTTAACAAGCCTAACGCCTCTGGTTCAGATTCCTCAGAGAAGTAATGAATCCGTTAATCTTCACTGCTCTCGCCTGGGCTCAACTTTCAAAGAGAAGCACCTCCCATATCATCCATCAGTTTATGGGGATTCGTTATTCCTGAAATTGGGGCTGGTTTTCTCAGCCAATCAGCTGTGGTCCCCTAGGGCAATGACAGGTGTTATAGTGAAGACAGGGGCGGGCTGCTCCACCAGAGCTGGGGTGGGGGGCGTGGTCTTTTTCCTCAGAAGGATGCAGGGACTCTGAAGGATGCACCTTGACTAGCAAGCCATCTCTCAACTAATGAACCAAAATGAGCTATTGATTATATAGTCACCTGGTTCTTTAATTTTCTTTCTGTAATGGTGTCCCTTGCTGATCTGAAGCCCCTCTAACTATGCGGTGAGATAAAAACAACTCAACACAGAAAAACCAAGAGTGACTTCGATTATTTATAAGCCTCTAGAATACTGGACTGTGTTTTCTTAATTTCTCACATTCTAAACAATGCAAACACAGTAACTTTCTGGAACATAAAGGTCCCTTTAAAATACCATTGAAATATATAATTTACATAAAGAAATCATCTCTACACTGTAGTAGTTACCCCAGACTTCTTTCTCCAGCATATTTCTTTTTCATATTTCATATTTCTTTTTCATATTGCTTTAAACTTTAATTGCATTGCTTTCGTTTATTTATTTTCTTTTCTGTGATGGAAAAGTTAATAATAAATTTGCCCAAGCACACCTGTGATAAACTCCCTCAGATATATACTAAGAAGTTCTAGCTGACAGACACCCAGAAGAAATAATACATTGAAATGAGAATCAATAGTTCTATCAGAAGCCTAGTTGCCTAAGAAAATTGAAATTTTATGCCAAAGGACTTGAAATTCTTAGCACTGATAGCCAATTCATCCCTTTTTCTCATCTTTCTTCTAAGCAACTGAGGATATGTGCATATGCTTCTGGTACATTCCAAGGCTGTGTGGTTTCAATGCATTAATTCTAAGCTGATGCTGTGTGTCTGAAAAGAGTCTTCATTTATCTCATTAATCATTTTTTGCATTATATTATCTATTTAGGGCTTTACTAAATATTAGAGATATCTGGTCTCATGAAGCTCAAATAAAGAAACATGCATGTAAATTAATATTCTGTATAAGATATGGTCAGGGCACAAAAGGAAAGTACTCATTCTACTGAGGAAGGGAGGAGCAGAAACATTCATGCAAGCAATTAATTGAAATCTGGAGTTAGTCTTGTTACTGTCCATTCTTGTCAGAACTTGATATTGTCTCTCTTTTCAATCACAGACATTTAGGTTGGTGTTTCATGGGATATGATTTCCACTGAGACATTTTTTCTGGCTCACTAATTTTTTTAAGTGTTTCAATCCCTTCTGTTTGTTGATTTCTAGCTTAATTCCACTCTGGTCAAAGAACACGCTCTATAGTATTTCCATCAATGGTTTGTAGACTAATATGTAGTCAGTTTTTGAAATGTTCTGTGTGTGTTTTAAAAGTTGCTGGTTACAATGATTTATATATCCATCCCTTGCACTCAGAGTGTTCAGATTGTCTGTATGTTCATTAATTTCGATTATTCCACTGTTACTGAGAAAATGATATCAAATTCTTGCCACTGTTATTTTGGATAGGTCTGTTTATTCCTATAATTATGTCTATGTTTTTATGTGCATTGCTGGGGAAGTTTAAGTCAGTACATCCTTTGGGAATCAGACTGACATTATCTATAAAATGCATGCCCTATGATTCAGCCATTCCACACTTAGATAGGTTTGACAAAGAAATGTTTATTCATGTGTTCTAAGAGACATGTACAGATAAGTTGTAACAGTGGTATTCATAATAGCCCTAAGTGGACATAATACAAATGCCTATCAATAGTAGAATGAGTAAATAAATTATACTGTATTTATCCATTCAATGGAATACCATAGAGCAATGAAAAATAGCAACTGACAGCTACCCTTAATAGCATGCAAATATCACAAACAAGGTTGAGGCAAAGAAGGAAAAATGCAAAAGGGGGCGTATACCTTATGATACCTCTTACATAAATCAAAACCAGGCAAACATAGTGTTAGAACTCTGAATAATAATTACTTGAGAGAGGAGGGTGGGAATAGTGAATGAGAAGGGACATATGGGGGACATTTGAGAGGCTGAAGGAGACATTTGAGTGATAATTTAATTCTATTAAATTGGTGATGATTAAAAAGGTTTAGCTTTCTTTTGGTTCATTGAATGGAACATTTATGTGTTGTGCTGTTGTCTGTATATTTGATATATCTCTATCTATCTATCTATATATGTATCTATAACTGTTTTCTCAGTAATACAAGAGCATGGAAGGGGATTCCAGATACAGAGAAACGTGAACCAAGGAACAGGCAATAAATAGCAAGGTCTTTGCTGGAAATTTCAAGGTTTCAGCATGAACGTATATGAGGGGGGTTGGGGGATACACCAGACTTGGTTAACTAACCATTCACTTCTCAGCACTCCATTTATTTATATGGTTCCTACCTGTTTGCTTCCCTCAGATGAAGGGAAATGGCACAAATGTCAAACACTACTTTGTTTTCTTTAAGAATAGGATCTTCAGACATATGAATTTCAAATGAAATCAGCTGCAACACATAATGGACATCACTGTTCTCCAAAATTTGCTTAACAAAACATTCCATGTATGTGTCCTCTATATACTGATTTCATGACCCATAAATCTTAGACACAGCACTGCTAATGCCCCATATAAAGTGTACATTAAATACAAAAACAAGAAGGTATAAAGTCTTGCATGAATACAAATTTTACCCCCTTCTTTCAGCACCTCAGAACGTCACCTTGAGCGCACCTCTTTGGAGAGTGGACTGTGAATTCAGGCTGAAGTGGGCACTGCTCTAATCAGGAAGGAGCCTCCACAATTGATCACGATGTGCTATAATTCAAGATACTGAGGTAACCTGAGTCCTTTATCCTTAAGAACAGGGTTTTCACGGTTTTAGAGTTAATTGGTTCCCACTGAAAGAACTGACCTTTGGCAGCACTCAGAGAAAGACAGCACAAGTCCGTGACATCCATTCATTTACATTCTGGGAAGCTCTTCGTCCTTTGGGCTTACTGGGGGAGAGTTCATGAAGGAAATGGGTCTTGAATTGAATCTATAGAGCACCGTTAAGTTGTTCAAGGAACAGTGTTAATAATGAATGTTTCAGGGATAATGGGAATTGGGAATATGAAGGGGAATTTTGACTGATTATTTAATTTTATTTCTTAACCTGCATTATGATTAAAAGGGGTTTAGTTTTCTATTGGTTCAGTCAGTGGAATATTTTTGTTTGTGAACTTGTCTATAGATATGAACATCAAAAATAGGAATTTAAGAATGGGGAGGTTTAGATCACCTCAAGTCACAGCCTCTGGGAAGCACCTTTATTGAGAAGATTAAAAACAAAACAAAACCAGAAACAAGAAAAAATTCCATTTATGTTTTCCTAGAAAGACAAGCCTGGCAAGAAAATGATCTCTTGAAGAGTCGGTAGTAGAACAAATAATGGACGAATAATATAGGATTTCTGTTTATTTAACAAACAGGAGTGTAACCTGATACTACTCCTATATAAATAAGTTTCTCCGAGAATGTGTAAGAAGCTAAAGTGATCTCTTGAATCAGTTGCCATCTCTGTATCAGCACAGGCTGAGTTATGCATGAAAGTGATGGTAACCGAAATTAAGACTCCACAGCTTTCTCAAAGAGAAGAAAACTGAGGCCCCAGGCAAATGCAGACAAATAACAGATATACTCCTGCTTAAATGACACTGATAACATGCACATTCACATTTACAGCTTAGAAGTCATCAGTCATATTCTTACAATGAGAAAAAGCTGATTGATATATATAACCATATATATATATATATATATATATACACACACACACATATGGAACCAAACTTCATGTAGCAAAAACTGACAGAATGGAAAACAACTAAACAATAATAGAAAATTCAATAGCCCAGCTTCACTAATGGACAGAACAAGTAGGGAGAAAATTAACATGTAATTAGAAGACATCAACAACAATATACACCAGCTAGACCTAGAAGGCATCTATAAACATTCCATCCAACAACTGCAGAATATGAACTGTGCTCAAGCACACAGAACATTCTCTAGGACACACTATATAATAGGCCATAAAACAAACTTCAATAAGTTTAACATGGAAACTATATAAAGTTCATTCTCTGACAATAATGCCATCAACTTAGAAATCAGTAACAGAAAGAAATTTGGGAGCATCACAAATATGTGGAAATTAAGCAATATACTCCTAAATAATGTGGATCAAAGAAGAAATACAAAGGGAAATTGGAAAATGATGTGAAATTAATTACAATAAAGACACAACCTCACAACTATGAGATACAGCTAAAGCTGTGCTTAGAGGGAAATTTATAGCTCTAATTGCCCCTGTCTAAAAAACAATCTTAAACCAATAACTTTATCTTCCACTGTAAAGCACTCCAAAAAGACCAAACTAAACCTAAAGCAAAACAAAAGCTAGGAAATAAAATTTAGGGCAAACATTGATTGAAACAGAGAAAAGAAAAGCAGAATTTTAATGAATGTACACTTTTTTCTTTGAAAAATATCAACAATTTTGACAAACCTTTAGTTATATTGACAACGAAAATAGAATCAGAAATGAAATGAGACATTACTACTGATCTGGCAGAAATAAAAAGGATTATGAAGGAATTTTGGAAAAATTGCATGCTGCTAATTTATATGTTAGATGAACAATTTCAAGAAAAATACAAACTATTAAAGTTGACTCAAAAAGAAATAGAAAATTTCTGAATAAACCTATATAAATAAAAAAAGTGGAAAGGTAGTAGTAATAATGATAACAACATCAACAATTATCAAGAATGAAAATACCATACCCAGACAGTTTCACAGGTATATTCTACTAAATAGTTAAAAAAGAATTAACACCAATTTTTAAAAAATGTTTTCAAAAATAGAAGAGGAGTTAATACTACTCAAGTCATTTATTGAAATCAGTATTACACTGATACCAAAACCAAAGGAACTAAAAGAAAAGAAAACTACAAGTGAATATAATTTATGAATATAGATGTAAAAATATTAAACAAAATACCAGCAAAAATAATCCAGGAAGTTATAACACCAGGTGGAATTTAACCAGGAATATATGGTTGTTGTTTTTTTCCAAGTATCAATTACAATTATACATCATATAACATTGTGAATGCTATACACCATAACAATAGAATAAAAACCAAAACTCCAATTAAAAAAAAAAATCACATGATCGCCTCAACAGAGAAAAAACATTCACACAAAATCCAACACACTTAAAAACTTTCAACAAACTAGGAATAGAAGGAAACTTTGACAACCTGATAAAAGGAATCTACAAAAAACCCACAGCTAACATGAGATTTAATGATAAATGACTGGATACTTTTACTCTAAAAAGAGAAACAAGACAAAAGGTATTCTCATCACTTCTATGCAAAATTGTAGTAGATGTGCTAGCTAGGAAAACTCAGTAAAAAAGTAAAAGACATCCCAGATTAGAAAAAGGGATAATTATCTCTATTTGCAGATGACATGATATTGTATATAAAAACCTTAGGGAGTCCACTAAAAAGCTATTATGAAGAGTTCTGAAAGTTTACAGGATATGATTAATGTACAAAAGTCAATTGTATTTCTAGATACTTGCAATGAGCAATCTGAAAATAAGGTTAACAAAATAATTCCATTAACAGCAGCATCAAAAAATAAAATGCTTTTAGAACTTAGCAAACTAAGAGCAAAACATGCTCTAAAAGAGCATTGTTGAAATAAATTAAAGAAGATCTAAATAAACAAAAAGATATCCCATGCACATGTATCTGAGACTTTGTATTATGAAGATGGCCATATTCCCCAAATTAACATACAAATTCAATATAATCCCAATGAAAACCCCAGCTACAAATTCAACATAATCCCAATTAAAACCTCAGGTGGCTTCTTTGGAGAAACTGACAAATTGATCTTTGAATTCTGTAGGAACTCAAAGAACAAGGATAGCCAAAAACAATATTGAAAAAGAAGAACAAAGTCAAAAGACTCACCCTTCCCACTTTCAAAATGTACCATAGAAGCAACATTAACTAAGATAGTGTGGTGCTGACAAGAATAGACATGTAAGACAATGGAATATAATGTAAAGTCTATAAATAAATATTCACATTAGGTTCAACTGATTTTCAGTAAGGATTTCAAAACAATTCAATGATGAACAAATAGCCCTTTTGACAAATGTTGCTGGGATAAATGGCTATCCACATGCAAATAAATGAAGTTGGACCATACCTCATACCATATACAAAAACAAACTCAAAATCAAAGACCTAAATTTATAAGAACTAAAACTATAAAGCTCTTAAAGAAAATATAGATATTAATCTTTACAGCCTTGTATTAGGCAGTGGTTTCTTAGATATGATACCAAAAACACAATAAATGAAAGAAAAATTGACAAATCAGACTTCATCAAAATTAAAAATTTTGTGTTTCAAGAGATATGTTAAGAAAATGACAGTCCACATAATGGAAGAAAATATGGGCAAATTATATATCTGATAAGGGACTTATATCTAGAATATATAAAATAGCCTTATAATTAAATAATTTAAAAAGATAAATATCCCATTTAGCAGAGGGGTAAAAGATTGAATAGACATTTCTCCAAGAAAGATACAAAAACAGCTAATAACACATGAAAGATCCCCTATATTAGTAGTCATCAGGGAACTGCAAATCAAAGTCACAGTAAGACCACTTCACACCCACCGAGATGCTACAATCAAAGCCAGATAGTTAATAACAAGTACTGGGGCAAGGACGTAGCAAGAACATTCATACACTACCAGCGGTATTGCTGAATGGTGCAGTCACCTTGAAGGGTAGTCTATCAGATCCTCAAAAAGTGAAACATAGAGTTACCATTTAATCTAGCAATTCAACTAGGTATTTACTAAAGAGAAAGGAAAATATACAACCACACAAAAACTTGAACACAAATGTTCATAGAAGCATTATTCATAATAGCCAAAAACTTGAAGCTCAAATGTCCATCAAATGATGAATGGATAAATAAAATGTTCTACATTAACAAAATGGAATATTATTTTGCCATAAAAGCAATGGAGTATTGACACATCCTACAACATATACAAGCCTTGAAAAGACTGCTCAGCAAGTCAGTCACAGAAGACCACATATTATATGATTTATTTTTACATAAAATGTCCAAAATAGGTGAATGGATAGAGACAGAAAGAAACTAGTGTTTTCTTAGAATTGGGGAACATGAAGAGCCTGGTTAAAATTCAATCATTTTTTAGTTTGTGTCATGCCACTTTGCTTAATGAAAGAATCACATTAGCACCTGTTTTCACCAACAAAAGGGAACCTGAAGAGGATGCTTGCTTTTACCAAAAAAAGCGGGTAAGGTAAAATAGCACTCAGCATTAGTTTTGCAGCGAACCTGTTACAGAGACAGCATGCACCCCAAGCAGCACAAGGGGCCCCACCAAACACCCCACCCTGGGAACTACACTTAGCATTTATCTGGGTTTGTATTGTGCCTCCATTAACAAGCTGGTCCTAAGGTGTCAGAAAGGCCTGAGAGATTTTGTGAGTCTGGGAATGCTTACAAAATTTCCCATATAAATTAATGGTAATGTGATTTTTTGTGCTGTCTTCTCTCTATCATCTTTGCAAAAACTTTTAGAATGAAATCTTTATTATAAAAGGGAGGAAGGAGGGGCAGGAGGATGGGAAGGAGAGAGGTATCTTACCACGGCAAAAGGCTTAGATCTTGGACTGCAGAGATTTTTGTGTAAGAGATTTTAATGTTTTTAGCAGGTCACAATAGAAGCTTACTAGTGAGTGGTTTGTGGAATAAACCTATTCCTCTCTTTAAATATTGATAGAATTCGCTCATCTCCAGTCTTTTAGAAGCTCTTTTGTCCTTACATGAACGTGGAAGATCAATGGTGTTATCTCACTGAGAGATTCTCCTGAGACTCTGGTGTGTAATTTAGACAGGTCAGACGGTTCAAACTCATGGAAAGCAAATGTGTGTTCTCTTACCATCTTTTTATCCATCACAACTTTATTTACTTCATTCTCAGATATGCTCGTTCAACCCTTTTCAGTCCAAAGGTTTTTCTTGACAGAGAAGAAAGGAGAAAAGTAGGAGCTGAGTCTGTTGCACCTGTATAGCCTCTGGCAATGTTTTGCTTGTTTCTCTAAACTTACCTAGAAGGTAACCCCCTGCTTCATATGCACTTATGTGCGCACCCATGTGTGAATATTCGGTTTTTTTTTCTGAAGCATTAACTTACCTTGGCCCTAAATGATCTGGCCTTTTGTAATGTGCATATCACCCACATGCACATTCTGTCATTTCTGCAGTAAAGCCATATTCCTTCTTACCTAGGAGGTGGTTTCTAAAGCCCTAGGGCCCCAATCAGGTACGTGTCACCAATAAAGCAGAGTATGTACAGTTTTGTATTCTCTGTCTCTTAATGAATCTGAAAAAGCCAATTTTCCCCTCCAGCATTGTAAAGGATTGTGGTTCCATAGATAAAGCCTTTGGCTTGCTGGGAGGAACCAAGTTCTTATTAAAAGAGCTCTTTAATGACCCCTGTGGTATATGAAGTGGAAGGGTTTAAATGAATAAAATACCATGAGATTTCTAACCTCAATTTGCAAATGATAAAACTGAGACTTTGAGGGTTTGCATGACCTCAAAGACCTAAATAAGGTCATGTAACCTTGTGTGTGTGTGTGTGTGTGTGTGTGTGTGCGCACGCGTGCACATAACCTTATTTATATAACCTTGCTTAGCCTCTTGAGACCTGTAACCTCTTGCAGCCTCAGCATGTTTTTGTGTGTGTGCATATACGTGTATGTGTGTGTGTGTGAGTGGGTGTGTCGACATGAACTCTGTTTGCCACCCTACCATCGTGAAGCAGCAAACAACACGGTAAAAAGGATCAGGGAGCACATAAATGTGGGAGGGACTGTGGCAGAACCGTCAGCGGGTCCCACTGCAGAACAGGACAGGGACAGCTGACTCTGGTCACATGGAGGGGAGGCTCTGCCCTCAGGGACTCTGGCCTGAAAGCTCTGCCAGACCCCAGGAATTCCTGCTCTTTGAACATCCGTCATGATTCTGAAGTTCCACTCCGTTTATAAACCCCTTCTCCACGTTTGAAGTCACTCTTCATATTCATTTTGCCACTAGGCTTCGCGGGGCCTTAGGCTATTGCTTATTTTCCTGTATCAGTTTTCTTTGCAGAATGCGAATAGGAGTGAGTTCTTCTGAGGGGTAGTGGAAGGTATAGCAACCCCCATGTGTGTAAAGTGCCTTTTGCACGGCGTCTAGCTCATACGAAGGGCTGAATGAAGACAACAAAAATACCCAGCTTTAAAGATTCTGAGAGGAAGACGAGGCTGGAGGTTGGGCAGGCTTCCTGGAGGAGGTAAAACAGGACATGAGACCTAAGGAGTCCTGCCAGGTGTGAGTGGCTCTGGGGAGGATGACGGAAAAGACAGGGGCAGCATGGGGCTGCGATTGGAAAAGGATGGGACTCTGCCAGGTGATGATAGGGACCTCCTGCTCGGCAGTGTCCTGTGAGCATCTCCCCGTCAGTCCCGGGCGGGGAACGCTGAGGAAGGGTTGCGGGAAAGACGCTGCCTCTGCTCCCTTCCCTGCCAGGAGGACAGAAAAGGGTGCGGTGGGGCCAGGCTCCAGGGGCAGAGCCTGGGGGCGGTGGAGGCCCCGCCACGGGACAGGTCCCAGGGTCAGGGCCAAGGGAGCAATACTTCTGGAAGAAAGTCCCACATCACTGAACGCGAAGGAAAAGGCGAGAGGGAAGAAGCCCATTAGTTACAAAGGAGATAGATCAGCCCCGGAGGCTGCCGGTCAGAGAGGGGTTATAAGGGGCCAGGGAAGGTGGGGCACCTCCTAGCCAGAAAGCGCAGGTGCTTTTTGTCCTAGAGGGAAGTGTGTCTCTTAAAAGGGGATTTCTGAATCCAATAATCAGCATTCAACAGTCTCAGTACTGAGCCTAGATCGGGGGCCATCCATACAACAGAACACAGGCACAAGGTCTCCCCCGGCGGCGGCAGAACTGGAATTTAGGATCAGAAACACTAGAAGCTGTTAAGGAAAACTCCTGAGGTGTCCTAAGTTAAGTGACATAGGGCCAGAGAGTCGGGGGAGAGATGAGGGATGGACATCAGTCAATAGCCATGGGCTGTAGCCAACCAGAAACTCCATGTTCCGGGACGAAATCATTTCAGCGGTCACCTAGCAGGTCTCTGGGACACTGCATCCCCCTTGCATGTGATCAGTGTCTCACCATCACAGCCGACCTGTGAGCCTTCTCTGTGGACTCACCTGCTATCCTCAGACTTTCCCCGCTTTGTATTAGCAGCCTTCCTTATCTGTAGCCAATGTGAATTTAAAGAACTCTCCTTCCTTGAGACCCCATGTAAGTGTCCCCTGTTTCCTGAGTCTGATGGACAGGTTGCTTCTGTTGAATGGCCTTGCTGCTGACAAAGCAGAAACTTCCTGTCTCAGGACTCAGTCCCCTTCTGGCTGTGTCTATAAAGCTCAATAAACCCTTTTATTTCAGAGATCTCTCTGTGTCCAGAGTTTCTGATCCGTCAAAGCTCCTCTTGTGGCCATAGGGACTTGGACACTGAGAGGCTCAAACTGTGTGACTCAGACGGCAATTCAGGAGTCTCTGCTTGGGAACAGCAGGATTGTCTTATTCCACCCACAGACCTGGAGAAATATCCATAAACAAGTCACTGGAACAGAGCTCCAGGACACAAGCTTGTGCAGGTCCAGCATCTTTGTGTGGAAAACCTGCTACATGTTAGCTGTGCAAGTTAACCTTTCTTAGCTTCCTGAGCCCCAATTTTCTTATTTTTACAATGGGTTATTATAAGGATTGAGTGAGATCCTCATACAATTAAATGCTCATCAAATGGTAATCAGTGACTATTAGTATAACTATTAATATAATATTATTACACTATCACTTTTTGTTGCTCACATTTGTATATTGTTTCTATATATTTAGGAAGTATTTCTTCAGTCGTCTCTTTTTCTCTGCAGAAATAAAAAAAGTTCAAAACAACAGAATTCAAGGTCACCATGTTCTAGCAGCCTCTCTTATTCATACTAAGGGTCCTCAGGGTCTCTCCTTCTCTTTCTCTCGCTTCCCGGCCTACCTCCCCGACTCCGCTCCCCCAGCTCTCTCTCTGTCTCTCTCGTCCCTTCTCTCCCCTTCACCCTCTTTTCTCTGGTGCCCGCACTGAGCACAAGGCTCAGGAGTCAGGCACTTGGGCAGGGAAAGCCAGGTTTGGACTAGAAACAAAACATCTTTCACACAAGGTGGCTATTTGTTAAAATATAACTTCAAATCATTCTCACAAAGAAAAAAAAATAAGAATTTATTCCTTTGTTCTTGCCCCCAGATCTGAATTTTCTATCACAATCCCATTGCCATTTTATTATAAAGTCTGACACCAAGATATGGGATCATTTATGAGGCTGCAGGAACATAGCATAAAATAGCTCAAAAAAAAAATTAATCGCTCATTTTGATTTAGTCTTCTCTTCTGCCCAGTATGACTTTGGGTGCCATCCTATTGACCTTCTCTGCTTTTGTTCCCATCAAAATCGATACAGTCTTCAATGTCATAAATTTGCTTTGGCTGGCTTTCAGTTCACTGCCGCACTGAACGCTCCCCCTGCGAACTGGGTGATAATGAAGTCGTGGGCGAGGCAGCCTCTTGTAATCAGCAGTCATTACAGTGGGGCCTGGCTTTAAAGTAAATGACAGTCGGAGCCACTAGGGTTGGGGAGATATTGATCAGGAAGTGGCCTTAGAAAATGCTAACTTTACCTGGCGTTCTCTAGATGATGGTGAAGCACCTTTTCATGTTCCAACAGTTCTCTTAATAAGATTCTTTCCAGCTGGACCAGAGAGAATGCCAGTAATTTATGTGAATTGAACATAATCTTTTCTCATGGAAGTGGTCCCTATGCTTATGTTATGTACACATATATAAACATATACACTTATGTATGTGTGACATACATAAAAGGTCATATGGAGCACATATGTAAATTTTAGAAAATAGACCTGAACATCTATCTACACTCCACCAAACTGAAGAACTAGAGTATTTCTAGTATCTCAAAGTTCCTAACCCCTAGCCTCCATTGAGGCCCCTTTCTCCACTATTAGATGTAACTCCAAATCTGACTTCTGTGATAATAGTACCCTTTATTTTCATTATATTTTATCACTTTAGAAGAATCCATTAAAAACATAGTGGTTTAAATTTTGATTTCTAATATTTTTTTTTACAATTTATTTTATTTTAGTATCATTAACCTACAATTACATGAGCAATATTGTGATGATTAAACTACCCCCTTCATCAGGTCCCCCCCACCAACCCTATTACAGTCACTGTCCATCCGTGTAGTGAGATGAGAATCACTACTTGTCTTCTCTGAGCTGTACAGTCCCCCCCGTAACCCCCACCCTATGTCTGCTAATCGTAATGCCCCTTTTACCCTCTTATCCCTCCCTTCCCACCCATCTCCCCAGTCCCTTTCCCTTTGGTAACTGTTAGTCCATTCTTGGGTTCTGTAAGTCTGCGGCTGTTTTGTTCCTTCATTTTTTTTTCTTTGTTCTTATACTCCACATATGAGTGAGATCATTTGGTACTTGTCTTTTTCGGATTTCTAATATTTTATAAATAGGATCAATATTGTCTTCCATGACTTTCTTCTTTATTTTGAAATCATAATGCACATGACTGTGGCCCATTCATTTTTACTATTTTATAGTAGTCCACTATTTAATGAACCACAATTCAGGAAATTTTTTTTTACTTTTGAAAGAGATTTTCAGGTTTTGTATTTACGTATCATTACTTAAAAGCTATCACTAACCTGTTGCCATGTCTTGTTTTTCTCATTCTAATGCATTTGACGAAGGAAAGGAAGTTTAGGGAAAGGCACAGTAGAAATTTGATCAAAATTTCAATAAATCTAGTATTTTAGAAGTGATACTTTTTAGAAGTGATTATTTTTGTAATAGCATGGTTTTCCATTTATGTGTGCCTCCTTTAATGTATTTCAATATGGTGTTTATTTCCTGCATAGAGATTGTGCAGAACTTTTACCAGGTTTTCTTGAATATTTGTTGAATGGTTACTGTAAACTGTATCTGTAGTAGTGGCCTCAGGCTGCCGTAACAAAGTGCCACAGAGTGAGCGCCTTAAAACAACAGAAATTTACTCACAGTCTTGGAGGCAGGAAGTCCAAATACAAGGTGTGAGCGTGGCCGTGCTCCCTTGGAGATGCTGGGTGGACTTTTTCCCCTTCGTAGCTTCCGGTGGCGGCTGTAGACCTTCGCCTTCCCTGCCTTCAGCCGCAGCGCTCCAGCCTCCTGCCGCTACACAGCATTTTCCCGGGGTGTCTGTCCCGCATTTCTTCTCTTCTTGTGAGGTCACAGGCACGTTGGAAAGAGGCCATCCTGATGACTTCTTCCTACTTGATTACCCTTGCAAAGACCCCATGTCCAAGTAACATCTCATTCACAGGCACCTGGGGTGAGGACTTCCACATATCTTTGGGGTGGGGGCACACAATTCAACCCATAAGAGTCTGCTTCTTTTTTATTACATTTTCTAAGAGCTTTTTTTACTGGTATATAGAAATGCAAGTGACTTCTGCATATTGATTTTAAATTCAGTAAACTTGATAAATTCCCTTATAAATTCTAATGACTTATTAATAGTTACTTTAGATTTCTCCACATAGCAAATGCTATCATCTACAAACAATAATTGCTTCCTTCTATATCAGAGTTCTTCAGAGAAACAGATCCAATAGGTTATATATATTTTTTACTTTTATGTATTTCATAATTTATATTTTTATTATATAGTATATATGATATAAAGTAATATATTATGTTATGTGTAATAATACACAATATAATATACCAATCTTTGAAACATACTAAGAGACACTAAATTCTATATAACACATGGAGATTTTTCAAAATGTCTACAATGTGTTTGTAAAGAAGTGAATTTTTCAATCATTATGTGAAATATTTTATATATGTTTGATCAAGGTTACTGTCCTCTTCAAAACCCCCAAAATTCTTCTTGATTTTTTCTATTTTTTAATCTCTCTCTCTTTATTTTTTGTCTTCTTAAACGATTGATGGATATGTGTTTAAATTTTCTCTACTGAGATATTCTGGGAATATGCACAGGAGGAATATCCTAGCTCTCCTCCAGCCTAGCTGGCCAAGTCCTGACAGGTGCCACTTCTGACACACTCCATCTACCCTGATATCCCCAGCCCAGCCTTTCCATGAAGATCTGCACCAGCAGGCATCCCCCAAAAGCAGATACCACCCCACCACACCCGGCAGTCAGGGTCAACCATAACGGCACACCTCCAACATGACCCCTGGCCAGGAAGGGGGAAGCCCAACTCACCAGCTCACCTGCTACAGCCACAGCCAAGCCTTCATCCAGCCACACCAGGGACTCACCCCACTTATCAGCACAGCTGTGTAGCTGTAGCCAGGCCTCAACCAGCCAGAAGGTGGCCAGGCCTTGTCATCAGCTTGTCCACAGCTGTCATGGACTTGTCACAATAGTAGGGTGAACACACACAGCCCACACGGGGGACACAACTGGAGCACCTGGTTCTGGTGACCAGGGAGAATTCACTTCTGGCCTCACAGGACACATTTTATGTAAGACCACTACCTTCAAGATCATGAGATGTAGCTGACATGCCCAATATATAGAAACAAACAGAGACAGATGAAATGAGGAGATAGAAGAATATGTTCCAAACAAAAGAACAAGACAAAACTTCAGAAAAAGAACTAAATGAAATGGAGATAAGCAATCTATCACATAAGCAGTTCAAAGTAATGGTCACAAAGATTATTCACCAAACATGCCAGAAAAGTGGATGAACTCAGTGAGAACTTAGAAAACATGAGATAGATATATAATATAAAAAGAAGCCAACCACAAATAAAGAATACAATAACTGAAATAAAAAATACACTACAGAGAATCAACAGCAGATTAGAGAACATAAAAGAATGGATCAGTGTTCTGGAATACAGGGTAGTGGAAATCATTCAAGCTAAAAAAGAGGAAAGAAAAAGAAAATGAGGATAGGTTAAGGAACCTCTTGGTCAACATCAAGCATACTAACATTCATATTATAAAGGCCCAAGGAGGAGAAAAGAGAAAGGGGCAGAAAACTTATTGAAGAAATAATAGCTGGAAACTTTCCTAACCTGGGAAAGGGAACAGATAGGAATCACAGAGAGCCCCAAACAAGATGAATCCAAGGAGGGCTACACCAAGACACATAATAATTAAAATGGCAAAAAATAAAGATAAGGAAAGAATCTTAAAAGCAGCAAAGGAAAAAGCAACCAGTTACATAAAAGGGGACACCCACAATACTGTCAATTTTTCAGTAGGAACTTTGCAGGGCACAAGGGAGTAGCATTTTTGCATCCAAAGGGCTGAAAAGAAAAAAAAACCTTCAACCAAGAGTGCTTTACACAGCATGGTTATCATTCAGAATAGAAGGGAAAATAAGGAGTTTCTCAGGCAAAGATTAAAGGAGCTCATTGCCACTAAATTGCCCTTATCAGAAATGGTAAAGGGACTTCTTTAAATGAAAAAGAAAAGGCCATAATCAGAAGTAAGAAAAAGAGTTTCCCTGGTGAAAACAAACATATAGTAAAGGTAGTTAAAAAGTAGTACTATAAATCTAAGTCCCAATCACCTCTGGAAAATGCCTGTCCTTGACCACAGTTCCCTCGGAATGTGATTTCCTTCCTGCTCTGTGGTTAGAGCTGCATGGTAAGCCCAGTCCCAGGAGAACACTAAAGGAGCTTCTGTGGGTGTTTTCTCTCCCCAGCCCCAGACCACTGATCTACATGATGTTTAGATGGACATTACCACTTACCTTTCCATTCTGAGTAATTCAGGATAGAGAAAGAAACAGACATGAAATAAACATGCTGGACCTGCAGTATGGTATTCTAATTTTCAGTAGCTGTCCATCCATTTATATTTTCTGTTAGAAGCATACCATGCCCTCTGGAACTTGGTTTCATTACACATTCATTGAGTTTTAAATTAACAATGCTGTATTTCTTCTCCCTGGAAGCTACCTCTTTTCTCTGCCTTCCTCCAGGCTTAAATTTTCCCACCTCTGGTAGTTACTTGATTGAATGAGAATAGAGATGATAGATACATTTGGAGCCCTCATGAAGTCCAAGTCTGCCAAGGCCCCACGACCAAGACATTGGTATGTTACCTGGTGAATTATGTCAGATTTACTTTTGCCTGTTAGTTTTAGTGAGAACTGGAGTGTCATGATTGCAGACTATTTTGAATTCAGTTATGGAAAGACTTATTATCAATGGTCCCTTTCCTTTATTCCAAACAGGTCTTATATGCCCAAAAGAATGGCCCACTAGCATGGCCTAATGAGCAAATATTATTCCCTTTTCTCTCTCATCTGCCCAAATGTAAAATTGTCAGTTTATTAACTTGAGATTTATTGAATGCCTACTACATGCCAGGTGCAATCCAAGGCCCTGGAGACATGCAGATAAATAAAATGCCTACACCTTCTGTAAGGAGCTTACAGTGAAATGCAGAAGACACCCAAGTGAACAAAAATGTGTGTGAAGGTATGAAGGACAACGTGGTGCCCATGCATTCCTCTCTGCACCTTTCCACTGAGCACAGTTACAATCTCATCCCAGACACACTGCAAATCCAGGGTGTCCAATACCAATTACCATCCCCTTTGAAAGTGTACCTTCTTCATATATTATAGCTCTCACTTAGTGGCGCCTGTTGTCCAATCTTTCCCCTCCCGGCTCCAATGTTGCCAACACACACTCGGTCTACCTCCTCAATAGTTCTTGAGTCTTCCTCATTTTCTCTGCTTTCACCCTCTTTCTTAGCTGAGGCCCTCACCACCACTTCCTATTACTTATAGCCACTGTTTATCAAGAGTAGTCTATGTGCTGGATCAACACTAGGGACTTAATACATGTTTTCTCAAGGAATCTAAGCCAACTCTAGACATCCTATTTGTGGGAGGAGGAAAATGACCCTCTGCTTTCTTTTCTGTTCGCCTTTTTTCTTGTTCCTCTGCAAGGCAGATGTCAGTATGACTTAGATGATAGTTAAAAGCACAGCATTTCTCTTAACAAGTATATGTAAATGTTTGGACCATTTAGAAATGACACAAGGAAGGGTACCACTGGGATTTTGAGGGCAAACTCCAGGAATGTTAAAATCCATGCAACACACAAAATGGTCCTCTCCAATGAAGAATTGCCTCAAATAAAATGTCAATTGTATTCCATTGGAAAACCACTAGACAAGAACATTGATTGGACTGTGTTCTCCAGCCCGAACTCACTTTTCAGGTGCTGGAAAGAAATGTACCAATATGTGGTCCCCCCTTCCACTCTTTCTGGCCTCATTTATCTCCCCATTCACAGACCCATGCATTTCTTGCCACCACTTTGGGCCCATCCCTTCGTTCTCTCACTTAGTGCCTCATTGTTGAGGAACTACTATGTACTACGCATTCAGTTAAGTGCTGGGTAATGAGGAACACTGGCCATTTCTCCCACAGGAGATTAGAGAATAACGGGAGAGGGAAAAAGCAATAATCACACAAGTAAATGCAATTCCAAGCGGCACGAAAGCGATGAAGGGCAGTGCCCGGAGCTCAGAGGGCACGAACACGAACAGGGCTGGAACGCTGGACCTGGACTGGGCAGGGGGTGGTGGGCAGAGGTTTTCTTGCAAAACTGACAGTCAAGTTGAACTATAAGATGAGGTGGGGAGGAATGAAGTAAAGATGAGTTGAGTGGAGAGAAAGGAGGGAAATTTCCCAGAAGAGTAGGCAACAGCCACAGCTGTCCGGTGGCAGGATGAGCACGTGGCATTCAGGGAGCTGAAGTGGGGCAGGGTGGTTGGCACAGCCAAACCGGGTGTAGGGGGTGAGGCTGGAGAGGCAGCAGGACCAGCACGACGCACAGATTTACAGCCCACGCAAGGCATGTGAAGCCCTCACCCTAGTGCCATGGGCAGCCGGTTAAACCTTCCCAAAAGGGTTGATGTGGTCATATTTGCATTGCAGAGAGACGGGCCACTCTGGCCACATCGTGGAAATGGATTGGAGCAAATCAAGGATGGACACAGTGCACCAGATCGTGTCAGCCCCACGGGCAGGGAGACTCGGTCCCTGCTGCCGGAATGGGGAAACATAGGATAATGCGAAGTCATTTAGGAAGGAGAGGTGAGGAGCCTCCTTTAGACCTGATCCAAAGCCCTGCGCTTGCTGGAGCAGCAGGCTCCCTCCCAGGGCTAGAATGGCAACTGCTTTCCCACCTCACCAACGTGTCCATCACCATCCATAGCCTCAGGTTTCTTTCCAAGTAGTTTCTTAGTTTAAAGGAATTGCATACAAAGCAAAATCTTAGTAAGAATGAAGCCAAGTTTAAATCTAGTTCTTTATTAATCAATAGTCCTGACTCCTCTGAAATAATATCCTACACTGTGTCTTTACTCAATGACTTTCTGACCGGGATCCTCACCTCAAGTTCTACATCCAGCTCAGTGATTCTGACAGTGGGCCTCAGACCAGCAGCGTCAGCATCATGAATTTGTTAGAAGTGCAGCTCCTCCAGCCCCATCCCGGTCCTACTCAGTCAGAAACGCGAGCATTAGACCCAGCCACTCGTGCTTTAATTAGACCTCCAGGTGAATCTAGTGCATGAACATATTTGAAACCCAGTGATTTAACTCATTTCCACACAGCTTCTGTGAGAAACACTTAGCAGGCTCCTTACACATGAGTCATAAACAGCGAGCGATCTCTGAAAACCAGATCTCCTCCCTACATTTTATCTAACCTTTTCAAAGATAATCAAAGTCACAAAGTTCAGTGACTGAATTATTTTTTCACTATTAGCACCTTGGGACACAGGCAACACTCGGTATTGCGGGCTAAATAAATGGGACGCATATCTATTTTGATTGTCGGTTTCCCACTTTGCCTTTCACCTCTCATAATCAGTTTTCCAACTTATTTCCAGCAGAGCCTATTTTCTTACAATTCTTGTAAGGTAAATCCCTACACCCAAAGGAGGATAAACATCATGGTTCACTTTGCTCGATACCCACACATTCCCCCACTCCCCGCTTAGGGGAAAGAGTCACCACAGTGAAAGTGAGCTATTCCCTGTGCATTTTTAAAACCTTATCATTTCCCCCAGCAAAATGTCAAGAGCTATTTGGCTGAGAACCCATAACTTCCTAGGTAATAAAATAAGCATGGATTTGATAATCATATTTTAGGACTAAAGGACTCAAAGGGATTTTAAATAAATGATTTATCTAAATGGGCGATCGTATTAATTGTTGTATCTGTTGATATGCCCCGGTGGATTCTGTGATACGGCTTCTTCTCAAGGTGCTGGTAGCTATTAGGGTGCCATTTAGACAGGATGGAATGCCCACCCCAAGGCTAAGCGGGAGCTTTATCTTAGTAAGGCTGTGCTCTGGTCTGGAAGAATATGGGCAGAGAAGAAATTAACAGTGGGAGCTGGACAAGCAATAGACATATGACATTATCACTACAAAAATCCATTCAGATATTTAAATTAAACACTCTAGTATCTAGCTATTTAAACAGACCTATTGATCTTACAGTTTCAATCAAATTGCCCCATCTTGATGACATGTTTAACCTTGTGGATTCTAAGGAAACATCTTCCTTCCAGAACTTTCTCTTTCTCCCTATTTATTACATTTTAATCCTTTCTTCCTTTCCCTCCTTCTTTCTCCTTCTCCCCTCCCCACAATCCTAAAATTCATAGTGTTATTTAAGGAGATCTCCTGTAATATGTGAGTTCAATGAGAAAAAAACACAATGGTCTCCCCTTCCTCCAGGAACTTACTATCCTGCCTGTGAGATTAGACTATCTCCAGACAACCCCACCTGCTGCCAGGCGGCAGGCTGGACGGCGGGAAAGCCACCGATGCTTCAGTTATATCACACGGATTTGGATTCACCACAGTCTAGGTGTGTAATTTTAGCCAATTTTTCAACTTCCTCATGTATATATAATTGTTAATAAAGAACAAATGAGTTAACATATATGAAAGTTCTAACAAGCATTTAGTACATATGAGATGGACATTGCCTTTGGGAGGGAGAGAGGACACACTAAAAAGGCGATTCTTAAGCGACAGCATTAGAGATGAGAATTTAAGTACCCATGTACTCATTTAATAAATATATAGGCTGTTCTTTTAATAGGCCAGGCCCTGTGCTAGGCACATGAAATGAAGTGTGTGTGTGTGTGCTGTTTATTTAGCCCATGGGCATAACAACCAGGCCATTTCAACTCAGCACAGGGATAACTCTGATGGTCCAATTACCGGTAGGCGCCCCGTGGAACCAACTGGACCTGTCGCCAGGCAGTGCACCTCAGCCTTGGCATCTACCAAAGCTTGTTTTCTTCCCCTCCCCAAATGGACTCCCTGGTAAATAACCTCCAACCATCCAGGAATCTGCTTTTTAAAGGACCTCAGCCTGGATCATCTGACCATGCGGTCTGTGGAGCTGGTTTTTCCAAGAACGGAGAAAAAATACATATTTTACAGTATCTCCAATTTTACACATGAAGAAACTTGGGCTTGGAGATGAGAGAAGGCTTTCCCTTATTAAAGTAAAAAGTAGCAGATCTGGGGTTCAAATTATAATTCCCTAACTGCAAGCCCCATGCCCAGCACAGTATTCATGGAGGATATCTGAGATCTTCCAAGACAGCTTTAGTTTAATATAAATTGGATTTCTGCAATAATTAAATGAAATTTTATGTTCACATACTTGTAAGCACTTAGATTTAAGTACAGTGTCTAGTCAGAGAAAGCTCTTTTGTATTCCAGGTGTCTAAAAGTTTGCTTCAGAAAATATAACCATTATTCACATGTGGAACTCAATATTTATATATTTCAACCAATTCAATATTTATTTTCACTTTTCCTAATTGTGATTCCAATTTTTTAAATCAATTCATATGTTAATTAACCATTATTGTCTATTATTCTTTACTGGAGGAGAATGGTTTAGATCAATGCTTCTGAACAAGACACTTTTAATCTCCTAGGAAGATTCTCAAAAACACAAATTTCAGAACTCTCTTCCAAGCCAAGTAAATCAGAATCTCTGGGGAAGGGCTCTACACATTTTATATTTTCAAGCCTTTCCAAAAGATTCTAGAGTGCAACCAGTATTAGAAACTACTGGTTTAGATCAATCTGATTCATGCATGTTTGATTAACTTCTTTTAAAGCTATGTAACAGCTGATAAGACTGTACATTAATTGATTTGTTCATTCTTTATTTATTCTTTTTAAATTAACTCCCAAAATAAACATTTCCAGAGCATTTATTTTGTGTCAAGCATTGAACTAAGCCTTGAGCATTTGAGGAGTAGTTTCTAGTGGGGAGAGGGCCAGGATAAAGATATTTGAAACGCAATTCAACTTCAATATTTGATAGAAGATTGTGCAATCAATTAAGAAGTGTTAAGAATGGGGAGCTTTCTAACTCATGCTACTGGGTAACAGAGTTTTCTTCAGCAGGATGCAGTTAAAATTACCCAGGAGTCAAGGAACTATTCAGAAAGGCCAAAGGGAAGAGACGTTTGCATCTTATATTGCAGAGGGAACATATTCAGAAGACAGAACACCATGTTTTATTGGGGAACTGCAACTAAAATAAATCGTGTTCAAATGTCATGGCATGCACATTAAAAGCAAAGTATTAGTTTATCATTCATATTAACTTATATTAACAATTTCCACAGAATTCTAGAAATAAAACACCTGCCGTTCTATGTGAATTCAAACGTTTACAAAAATGTTTATATTTATCAAATTCTAGGCATTAGCAACAATTTTGAATGACATCTATATCTCAAGCATGATGGTTGGGGCCTTACATATATTATCTTACTCAATAATCCTGTAAAAAATGCAGTACCATTCTTATCCTTCAGGTGAGATAAACCAGGCTTAAAGAGGATAAGATATTTAAACACGGTTGCATGTTTTAAGAATTCAAAATCACAATAGGAATCCAAAAAAGTAGAAACTGGAAATGTTAGGTAGAAAGATAGGCATGAGCAGCTGGGGAAGTAGAAGATAAGATTCAAGGAAAAAACTGCCCACACTCTGCCCAGGTCGGGGTGCCAGTGAAGACAACAAAGGCTTTGCAGGGAGAGAACTTCCTTGCCTATCAGGACCAGGCCAAAGGGGTCCCAGCCAGGTCCCAAGTCAGGCAAAATACAACAAAACTAAGAACAGCCAAAACCATACCTCGTCATAATCTCATTAGAATAAAATTGAGGTTTTGCTCTCCCCCACCCCCATGGGCTTCTCTGTGTGCATTTCGGGAAAAGATATGTGCACCAAGCGGAATGGGTGTGTAACTAGAGCTATCAATCAAGTGACCTCGCCTTGTCAATCAAAGAGGCACTACGTGGCTGGGACGTGACAAACAGACCCTTCCCTGAAGGGCTGGGGCCTCAGTCTGCCCTGACTCTGGCACAGTCCTCCCTCGGACTATGTTCAAATAAAACGTACGCCCTGCTTTACTATTGTGTCTCTGCCTTTCAATTCTTTGTTTTGGTGAAGAAAAGAACTGGCAAGAACAAACTTGATGCATGATAGAATTATCTGTATTTTTTTTCCTACTCATTCTTATTTTTACAATAATGAGCTTAGAGTTCTGAAAAATGCTGTCAAAATAAATTTAGAATAGAAAGATTGCATTTAATAGTGTCTGGCAATGAAAATACAAATAAGTATCATATTTATTGTGAGATTGTTGTAAACAATGCAAATAAAAGAAAATACTTAAAAATATAGTTTATGTGCAACAGGTTGCAGCCATTTTGGTTGTTTTTCCATTAGTTTATTATTGTTATTATGAATAATGTTATAAATAAATAATACACGTAGCATGTAATCATGTTTCAGAGAAAATATAAGCCTACATGGTGCTTTCAAGAAAATCACCTTACAGTATATTTATACCAGCTCTATAAAATAGGCTATCTGTATTTTAAAGATAAGGAAACAAAAATGCCTTCAAGTTAAGTTACTTTTAAAAGATAATAGACCCAGTGGATAATAAAGATGAAGTTCAAAAACAGTACCACAGTCTTTCACTTGCAGCTATGATTCAGCAGTTTCTATCAAGCCAGTCCCCCAAACCACCCAGAACCAATAGGACAGCTGTACAACACACACACACACACACACGCACATACACAAAATAACTATTTCATGACATCAGAAAAGAACACAGAAATGACCTCAATGCACTACTTCATGTTTCTTCCAAGGCGTTTGCCACAGACTTTTTAGCATTGCATGACAAGAGACTAGATATCAAGAATAAAGCAGGTTCTAAGAAGCGGAGAAGCTAAACACAGTATTCGAGAGCCTCACACTACTGTGTACACAAATAAATATATATCCACAGAAGTAGAAATCTTGTATAAACACCCAAGTTCACAACTGGGACTTTGAAGGACTTCACGCTGACAGCAGGGGCAACTCAGAAATAGATCGTGCATTAAAACATACAAACCCAGGCTCTGCACACCTACATCCCAGATGAGGTTTGTGACCCGCCCCTTCCCGAACTGCCTAGCAAACATTAAATTAAATCATCTGTGAAGGTATATGGCATCATATAGTATTTCTATAACTTTCCTATATACAACGTCTAGGATACAATTATATATTATTCCAACACCAAAATAGTGCCAAGAGAATAAAGAGGAAAAGGAAGATAACATAGAAATAAATTCACAAATGATCCAGTGTTCTAAATTGCTAAAAATGGACTAAAAAATAATTTTGATTTATAGGTTTAAGAAAGTAGATGACAAGATGTAAAAATTTACCAGAAAGAGGAAGCAATAATCATAGAACTCATGGCTTCTACTTCAGACCAAATTGGAGTAAAATGAATCAGATATGACCTCCCACCAGAAACAAATTCAAAAGTGAAAAAAATATAAGAGGAAAGATGGTTTTAAGATATTGGACATCAATAAATGAAGGACAGTGATTCCTAAGAGGAATAAAACAAGGGAAGCACTATAATTGCCCATATTGCCTCCTCGAGAGCTTTTAGGCTGTAGCTCAAGAAAGGGGAACCTGGGAAGAAACTGGGCAGCACCCGGAATTGAGAGTCAGGGAGCCCAAGAAGACAAGCTTTTTCAGGGCAGAGTTACTAGAAAAGGTAGAGTTTCCCAGGAGAGGATCATACATGGGCTCTCAGTGTCTGCAGGGCTCCACCATGAGCAGCGCTACCTGCTGGCAGGAAAACTGTTGCGTGTCTGGGAGGAAATGGCCTAAAAGGATTAGACAAAAGAGTCCTTGGAATTCCTGGTTTCTGGTCTTCCATGTAAGGAGCTTGGAAGTCACCACTCTATCCTAACAAGTAAAAAGCTGAAAACATTGAAAAGTCAGCAATTCTTCTTAGATCCATAAGAAAAATGGGGTTGCAGGGCACCCTGCTGCCTCCAAACTGGGAAAACCTACAAACAATACAGGGAATCACAGCCCACTGGAGCGGAGGCCTCCATGGGAACCAGTATCAGGGCGGGAAACCTGAAATGTGGCTGAAAGTTGCTGGAGGCTCAGTGTGGACAGGGGTGAGAGCTGAAAACTCCCGAGGGACCCCGTTGTCAGGGTCCCTACACTCTTGTGATTTTTTTACCTCCTGAATTCTACCCGGTACTCAGAGTGAATATCAGATAAAATTTTCCTTATGCTGCTGGCAGGGGGAGGAGAAAAGGAAACATTTTAAAATATACCAGAGCACTATATTTTTCTTAACAAGATCTGCCTTTAGGAGAAACTATTTAACCAGAGTCTAAATGACTAGGGTTTATCAGAGCTTATCTAAGCTGAGAAAAAGGAATATCCAGCTTCATTTAATTTTACTTTTCCATGTAGAGGAAGGGAAATACCCAACTCTCCAGCCCCCTCTGGCTCTCCTGTCCCACCTAAGTGTGTGTGTGATGGGGCACAGGGCAGCTGAGAAGTACTTGTGAAGTTCACACTCCAGAAGCAAATGCTTACTTATAAATAGAGACCTAATTATAGGGCCAGAGAACGCTTCTCTTCCCACCACAACTTACTACCAATTACCAAAAGCCTATTTACATCAGTCCTTTTTACCTAGTACATTATGTTCAATTATCAAGAAACGTATTGCAAGATATACCAAAAAGCAAAACACAGTTTGAAGAAACAGAGCCAGCACAGAGCCAGCCTCACATGGCAGGGATGTGGCAATTATCAGACCAGGGATTTAACACAACTGTGATTAAGGACAGAGCTCTGTAGACAACATGCAAGAACAGATTGGCATGTAAGCAGAGAGTTAGAAGTCCTAAGAATGAACACTAACAGAAATGAAAAATGTCCTTGAAGGCCTTACGAGTAGATGGGACACAGCTGAAAAAAATCTCCGAGTGAAAAAATAGACCAAGAAAAAAATGAGAATATCTAAAATTATGGGAAAACTACAAAAAGAAAGTAACATGTCATAAGACTATCACAAGGAGAAGAAAGATAGCAAGGGTCAGAAGGTATATCTGTGACAATAATGACCGAGAATTTCCCCCAAAATGATGTCAGATACCAAACCATGCACCCAGGACACACAGACTATACAAAGCAGAGTAAATGCCAAATACCCAACATGTAGGCACATCATTTTCAAACTACGGAACATCAAAGATAAAGAAAAAGGTCTGAAAGAACCAACAAGAAAAATAACCCCTTACCTATGGAGGGGCAGAAATAAGAATTGCATCCAGTATCATCTCATAAACTAACCATGTTAATATTTGACTACACAAAAATATTAGTAATAAATAAAATATTAGTGACTAATAAAATAAAAAAACAAAATATTAGTACTCATTGTATTAGTACTCAAAAATAAAATATATCACAATAAAAAATTAATTAAAATACACATACACGCAATAGTACTGGGAGTTTATAGAGGACTGGGAATAGCGTCTGTTCCCACCCAACTGATTGGAAAGTTTAATGAGTCCCAGGCCTCATAACAAGGAATAACTTACCCTAGAATATTGTCTTCTTTGACGCCACTTAACAAATGATAAAAGCAATATGTAAAGGATAAAACTATTTACAAATGCTGTAACCATATCCCAGAAAAATATCAAGAAAATTTTTAGGAATTATTCATCACTCCAATAAGGTAAAATCAATAATGTTTGCCATCCAACTAAAATCTATTAAAACACAAAAGAGCAGGAAATTATGATCCAAAATAGGGAATAACATTGGTCCACACATATATAGAATTGACATAGATGCTATAGTTAACAAAGAAAAAAATACCAAATAGATATTACAACTGCATTCCATATGTTCAAAAAGCTTGGAGTAAGACTGAACATGTTAAATAGATATAAAGATATTAAAATCCAAATTGTATATGTAGAAATGAAAAATAAAATGTCTGAGATAATACATAACACACTGGATGGGATTAATGACAGGTTAGAAAGCTTAAATATTGAAGAAGAAATGATTAGTGGTTTGGGGACATAACAATAGATACTTTCTAAATGAACACAGAGTAAAAAATACAAAACAATAAACAAAAAAAAGCAAAATGAGGATAGAATCATCATCAGTAGTCAGGAGTACATTTTCAGTTAACCTAAATTATATATAATTATATTAATTGGAGTATCTGAAAAAGAAAAAGAAAAAAATACTTGAAATCAAGTGATAGCCAACGTTTTCCTAAATTTAATGAAAACTGCAATCCTACAGATCCAAGAATCCCGATACAACACAATCACAATAAACATGAAGAAAACTACAAGGCACATAATAAAATTACTCAAAATCAGTGAATCTTAAAAACATCCCAAAACTGAAGCAGCACAAGGACTTTTTCAGACATACAAAAGGTGAAAGAATTCTTCAGCAGCAGACATGAACTGCAAAATCATTTTTTGAAAAAAACCCTCAGTCAGGAAAAAGATGATACCAGATGAAAATATGACTATAGTACATGGAGTGAAAAGCATCAGAATTGGTAACTATGTGGGTAAATATATATGATTTTTCACAAGATTTAAATATCTTTAAAAGATGTTTTACTGTTTAAACAAAAATAATAGCAATTTAATGTGGCATTTAAGACAAATGCAAAAGCAAAATTTATAACAGCAATAATGCGAAGGCTGAAATAAGACAGATTAAAGTATGTGGTTGTTAAATTCTTAAACAGTATGTGAAGTAGTATAATATCACTTGATGGTGAAAGTTAAAGAGATATACTATAAAGCTCAAAGCAATCACTAAAATAACAAAACAAAGAGTTATATCTAAGAACTAGGTAAGGAAATATGTCAGAATCAAAATGTAGTCAATTCCAAATAAGGCAGAAAAACTGATTAAAAGAATATAGAGAACTAATGGAGCAATAATAAATTATATATTGAAGTGGTTCATTTGAAACATAATATATCAGTCATCACATGGTCTCAATGCCTCAGATTAAAAAAAGATTGTTTAGAGTGGATGGGAAAGAAGCACTTAGGTGTTTTTTTGCAATACACCTATTACAAATATAAAGAAATTGACAGTCTCAAAGTGAAGGATAAGAAAGCAGATATATACTATCCTAACAGTCATTCAAATAAAGCTGTAATGTCTTTATTCAACATCAGAAAAAGCATATTTAATTACAAAGAATATTACCAGGGATAAAGAGAAGGTCAATTCATAATGTTAAAGGAATCAATTCCTTAAAAAGGTATAACAATCCTAAATGCTACGGTCCTAATAACAGAGCTTCAAAATGCATATGGCATAAACGGTAGAACTGAAATAGACAAATCTACCTTTCGGTTGGAAATACTAACAAAAATAGACAAAAATAGAAGACTTGAACAGTATTATCAATGAATTTAAAGACATTTATAGAAAAAATACATACCTAATAACAGCAGAATACATAGATGATTTCACAAATTAACGCTACCAAACATTTAAAGAGATAATACCTGGTTCTATGCAAACACTTCCAAAAATCTGAAGGGGATGGGATACTTCTCAACTCATTTTGAAGTAAGTATTATTCTAATAACAGAAGCATATGAAGACACTTCATGAAAATTAAATAACAAACCAATACCCCTCATGGTCACTGGTGCAAAAATTCTTAACAAAATTATATCAAATGGAATCTGTCAATATATAATAAGAATAATATGCCACAACCAAGTGAGATTTATTTCATGAATATAAAATTGGTTTAACATTTAAAATCAATCCATATAATTCACTCTATTAAACGCCCCCTGCAAAAAAGTGATCATCTCAATAGACAGAAAAAAATCACCTGAAAATAACCCAATATTTACTCCATATAAAAAGAGTCAACAAAGAATAGAAGATAACAGTGTTAATTAACCTGACAAAAGACATCTACCAAAACAACAAAAAAACCCTATAACCAGCATCTTAGTAGTGAAAGAGTAAATGCATTCTTCCTAAAATCAGGATGAAGCAAAGATATCTACTCTTAATTTTAGTCAATAACTGAGGCTGAAACAACAAGCTGCCATATTTTTAAAAAAATAACTTAGTACTATACACAAGAATTAACTCAAAATGGATCATAAACCAAACATAAGTCCTAAAACTATAAACCCTTCAGAAGAAAGCATAGGAGAACATAGTTTTAGCCTTTAGATAAGTAAAGATTCCTTAGATAAAATACCAAAAGCATGACCATAAAAGGGAAAATGTAATAAGTTGAGGAACTTCACCAAATTTGAAACTTCTGTTATTCAAAAGTGCATGTTAGGGAATGAAATGACTGGCCTCAGTCTGGAAGAAAATATTTGCACTTTGTATTAAAGTACTGTATTTAGAATATAGAAAGAACTCTCAAACTCAGTAATACAAAAGCAAACAACCCAATAAAAAATAATCAAACATCTGGCCAGATACTCCATCAAAGAAGATATATGAGTGGCAAATAAGCAGAGAACATGCTCAACACCGTTAGTAACCAGGGAAATGGACAGACTGACCATACTGGGCATTGACAAGGACTTGGAGAAATGAACGCTGCCATACACTGCTGGTGGTGATATAAAATGGCAGTGATGCAATCACTCTAAACATTTCAGCAGTTTCTTGAAAAGTTAAACATATATCTACAATATAATTCAGCCATTCTGCTCCTATATACTTGTGCACTGGAAAAGAAAATATGGACATCCAAAGATTTGTTTGCAAATGTACATAGTAGCTTTGTTTCTAAGCTGAAAATTGGAAACAACTTGTGTGTTTATCAAGGTGTGAATGGATAAACTGTTACATCCATATAATAAAATGCTGCTCACTACTAAAAATCAATGAACTATTGGTCGTACAATTAACAAACAAAATGCTAAGTGCAAGAAGCCAGTCAAAAAGTGTATATATCAACAATTAAAAAATAAATAACTCAATTAAAAGATGGGCAAAGGGGGGACTTCCGGGAATATGGCGTCGTGAACGGACTAGCAGAAAAATTCCTCCCAACATTATATTTATTCACGAAAATACAGCAAATACAACTATCCCTAAAAGAGAGACCAGAATACACAGGAAAGTGCACAGCGTACAGCTACACCTGTGAGAACTTGGCAGCCGGTGAGGCGGACGGGCGGCGATCCGGTGGGACCGAGCGCTCCCCCCCCC
>JAQQAC010010508.1:18921729-19006325 GCA_029783875.1 Phataginus tricuspis | reverse complement strand
GAGGTTCCTCAAAAAACTCAAAATAGAAATACCATTTGACCCAGGAACCCCACTCCTAGGAATTTACCCCAAGAATGCAGCAGCCCAGTTTGAGAAAGACAGATGCACCCCTATGTTTATTGCAGCACTATTTACAATAGCCAAGAAATGGAAGCAACCTAAGTGCCCATCAGTAGATGAATGGATTAAGAAGATGTGGTACATATACACAATGGAATATTACGCAGCAATAAGAAAGAAACAAATCCTACCATTTGCAACAACATGGATGGAGCTAGAGGGTATTAATGCTCAGTGAAATAAGCCAGACCGAAAAAGACAAGTACCAAATGATCTCACTCATATGTGGAGTATAAGAACAAAGAAAAAAAAAATTAAAAAAAAAATTAAATAAATAAATAAATAAATAAATAAATGACGGAACAAAACAGCAGCAGACTCACAGAACCCACGAATGGACTAACAGTTACCAAAGGGAAAGGGACTGGGGAGATGGGTGGGAAGGGAGGGATAAGAGGGTAAAAGGGGCATTACGATTGGCAGACATAGGGTGGAGGGGCACGGGGGGGACTGTACAGCTCAGAGAAGACAAGTAGTGATTCTCATCTCACTACGCTGATGGACAGTGACTGTGGTGGGGTTGGTGGGGGGGACCTGGTGAAGGGGGGAGTTCAATCATCACGGTATTGCTCATGTAATTGTAGGTTAATGATACTAAAATAAAATAAATTAATAAAAAAAAAAATAAAAAAAAAAAGATGGGCAAAGGATTTGAATAGGTAGTTCTCCAACGAAGATATGTAAATAACAAATAAAAACATGAAAAGATGCTCAACATTATTAATTATTACAGAAATGCAAATAAAAACCATAGTGATATGCCACTTTATACCTATTAGGATGACCATTACCAAAAACAGAATATAAGTGTTGCTGAAAATATGGAGAATTTGGAGCCATTGTGCATTGCTGGTGGAAATGTAAAATGGTACAGCCACTCCAGAAGACATATGCTGGGTCCTCAAAAAATTTAAGAATAGAATTACCATATAAACCAGGAATTTCACATGTGGATATTTACCCAAAAGTTGAAAGGAAGGCCTAAAACAATGATCCATACACCAGTGTTCATAGAAGCATTATTCACAATAGCCAAAAGGTGGAAATAACCCAGTGACCATAGATGGATGAATGGATAAACAACACATGGTCTATACATATAGTGGAGGGATATTCAGCCTCAGAAAGCAATGGAGTTCTGATTCATGTGACCACGTGGATTAACCTTGAAGTCATTGTACTTAATACAATAAGCCAGACATAAAAGGACAAATATATGAAGTACCTTCTATGAGTCACCTAGAAGAGTCAAATTCATAGACACAAAGAGTAAATAGTGATCTCCAGGGCTTGGGAGGAGGAGGGAATTGGTAATTACTATTTAACAGGTACAGAGCTTCTAGTTTAGGTAAAGAACAGTTCTGGAGATGGATGGTGGTGAGGATTTTACAAAAGTATGAATGTACTTAATGCCAGAGAACTGTACACTTTTTAAAAAGAGTTAAAATCGTAAGCTTTATGTTATGCTTATTTTAGCATAATAAAAGAAGTGAAAGACAAAACATAAGAGTACATATCATATGGCTAAATTTACATAAAATTCTAGAAATTGAAAACTGATCTATTGCAACATAAAGCAGATCAGATATTCAAATATCTAGTAAACATGAAAGTGTGTTCCCTTTCATCAGCCATCAGGGACATGTAAGATGTTAACTTAAAAAATAAGGTAAGCTGCCACTATACCTCCACCATAATATAGCTAAAATAAAAAAATCTGTTGAGGTTTAAGTGTTGGTGGGATGCTGTTAATGGAGTATAAATGGTTCCAACCACTTTGAAAAATTGGTTATCCCTTCTAACTTTGAAAATATACATACTCTGTGATCCCCCAAATGTATATCTAACCTAAATGTGTGAATATGTTTAACAAAAGACACATACTAAAACGTTCATTAGCATCACCATCAAAAATGTTAGAGTGGAAACAATCTACATTTCTATCAACTACAGATTGGATAAATAAACCAAGGTCTACCTATAGGAAGTCAGGCACTTTTGTCCCATGCAACAACATGCAAAAACATTAACAAATCTCACAAATATAATAGGAAGTGAGAAAAGACATCATAAAAGCATCTACACTATATGTTTCAATTTATACAACGTTTACAGTAAAATTCCTCAATGTTTTTGAAGAGATATTAGCGGTTACCTTTGGGGATGAGAGGTCAGACACTGTGAGGGGGCCCAAGGCAGACTAATAATATATATATATATCATTTTTACCAGGAACATGGGTACATGGGCCGTGGGTATGTTCACTTTGTGAGAATGCATTGAAATGAAAAACATATAGTTGTGCATTTTACTATGTGTACATTATACATCATTAAGATGTTAACTTAAAAAATAACCATATCTTTCTGGATCCATATCTTACAATCTTTCCCTCAAAAAACTGTGTTGCCTCAGAGTTCATACACAGATGTGACCTAAATGCAGGAATGACGGTCATCATTAACAAACGTTCATCAGTGGCTTACTCTCTGCAGCGCGTTTTATTTAGGGTGGGTGGTGATGATGAAATCCCCTATGCCATCCAGTCCCTGTGTTCTTGGGGCTTCTATTCAAGTTGGGGAGATATTGTAAAATAACAATAAAAACAAAGATACACATGGCAAATAATGATAGTGATAGAATATAAACATTTAAGATAGAATTTAGTGATAGAACAGTGACAACAAGAAAAAAGAGTCAATAATCACTTATATGGGGTGTAATAAAAAAGACTTTGAAGTGAAGAAGGGAGTATCTTTTAAGAGGCAGAATTTATAGCCTAAAAATATTTTTTCTTAAATTAGCTACCATTGCCTTATGCAAATATAATTGCAGCTCTTTGTAAACTTCTCACATACACCAGAAATAATTTACTAGTTAAATGCCAGATTATTTATTTGCTAAATATCCTTTCAAAAAAATCCCTGATTTTATAGAAACTAAAACACATAAATGCCCAATGATTACAATTTCAATATGTTTTTCTTGATATTAAGATAAAAGGAAATTGCCCTTTAAATCAAAAAGTAAGCATCTAATTGCAACAATAATTGCATTTTATTTAATTTCATGCAAACATTATTAAAGCATGGATTGACGTGCTATTATATGGAATAAAGGCATATCAAAATCTTGAGTAATGGAAATTTACATTTACGAGATGCCTCTGCTAAGCCGGGTACAGCAATATCAAGCTTATTTTACTATTAAACATTATTCCATCTTAGAGAGCAAAATAATCAGAAACATAATTGTGGGGGGAAAACTTGGCCTTTGTGTGTAACACGCAAAGCAGAGATTATCAAGAACGCACAGGCTTTCACATGAAGCTTACGTGTTGTAAAAGTGTTTTCTGATGACTTTTGAAAGTCAGATGCTCAAGGAAAAGCATAATAACCAGAACTTTGGTCATTAAAGGGCTGAAAACTTGCTGAGATGGACATACGTTTTATAGCCATGTTTTATCCTTGTGGCTCTTCCTAGAAGCCATGTGTCAAGGTGTCCGAAGGGTTTTGAATAGAGAAGCAAAACCTCTCTGACAGTGTAGACCCAAGTCAACAGTTATTACCTAAAATTATAATTCCAGGGTGATGGGCACGAAATGCATCCTAATTCTCCAAGAATTGGTAATACGATGAATGTTTGTGTGTCTTTTTTCCAGAAACCAAATTTGCTAGAAAAGGAAAACATTCTCTCACCCAACATCCTAGACAAAATGTTGACATAAAAATTAAATGAGGCAGCATATCTCAGACATTTATGAACTTAAAGGGCTATGCAATTATGTAAATACTATTAATAATCTATGTCTTTTTGTGTTTTTTATTGAAGTATTATTGATATACAATTTTATATTGATTTCATATGTACAACCCAGTGGTTCAACAGTTACCTGGATTATCAAATCCTCACCCCCACTAAGCACAGTTATTATCTGTCAACATAGGAACATGTTACAGAATCATTGACTATATGCTCCATGCTGTACTAGTTTTCTCATGATCAATTTATATCTTTTTATGCTTGAAAATTTTTGTGCCCCTTCATCTCCCTCACCTTCCCCACCCGTCCACCCCAGCCCCTCCCCCAGGGTAATCACGGGTCACTTCTCAGACTCAAAGACTTCTTTGAGTCTACTGCTGTTTTGTTCATTCTTTTTTGCTTTGTTTTTATATTCCACAGATAAGGGAAATCATATGGTACTTGTCTTTCTCCACCTGGCTTATTTCACTGAGCACAATACCCTCTAGATCCATCCATGTTGTTCTTTTCCATGATCAGTAACAGTATCTCAGAGCAAGAATGAAGTTGAGATATTTCCTTGTTAAATGCCAAATTTTACAAGTGAGGAAACTAATTAATGCTCAGGTGGGAGGTTTACCTGTCCAAGGCTTCAGAGCCTTTTCCTGGCAGAGAAAAGCCCCAAACCTAAGCCCCGTGATTCCTGCTCGAGTTCTCTTTCCACCAAGTCAAACTTCGGGGGTCGACTTGTGGTGTGAAGTTCACAGCAGATTCTTGGTAAAAATGTATATGCAAACAGAGCTCAGTCCCTCACTCTTCAGCAGACGCTTCTAGGACCTCTTTCCATGCCCGCCCTTGTGTTCACTTCTTTACATTGAAAACTAAGTGGTTTGTTCACAGACTTCAGAGAATCTTGTACGGCTCAAGGGTTTTAAATATGACAAACAGGAGTATCTAAGGCTGAACATTTTCAAAATTCATTAAGTACTGTTGCTTTGTAATTAAAACGGTTGATAGTGGTAAATAAATTTATCCATTCTCCAAGCAATCTGAAGTGACAGAGAGTAAGTAGTGTTGTATATCATTGCTTGAAACTGGTGTTAATTAATTCACTTGCCAGGTAATTTGTTCACCCTGTTTCAGGATTTCTTATAATTGTTACTGACTTTGTTCAATAATATTTTTAACAAAATGTAATTAAATGACAACTGAAACCCCTGCAAATCTCATTTGGTAAGTACAGTGAGAGGCCCTCACTTTGTGTGTGTCAGTGCGAGGACTAAACACGCTGTGTCTGCGCTCTGTCTGGTGAGCCAGGCAGGACAAGCCTCTCTCTTTTTGTAAGCTATTCCTGGTCTGTAGGGGTCTCTTTAAACTTCCCTTTAAACACTAACAGCAAGAGAGACACCCCTCCTCTCTCCAGCCCCAGCACGCCCGCCCGCCCCAGCCTTCTGCCGAGTTCGCTCCCACCACCTCCCACCCTCTGCGCTCCGGGTCACCCCTCCTTGAAGCACCTGCTTGCTCCCTCGCTCCCTCGTCGCTCAGACGGTCACCGTGCCGCCGCTCTCCGCACTGCTCACCTACCACCACAGCGCCCTTTGTCCTCCAAGAGACCCCTTATCTCCTGCACGTGAACACATGCCGACTGCATCCAGGTTCTGAAACCTCTGATAAAAGCGTAGTGGCTTACACAGCCGGCAGAGACCTTGGCCTCATGACACTTAGAGCAGGCAGGGAGACTTGTCAACCACAATTCAATCATCAGAAGCTTACAAAACACCATGAAATAGAAATACAGAGAGCCATGGGGTCAGTACCAAACAAAATTGCTGCTATACCTTTTCAGTGTCCTGATCATTTTTGATATGTAGGCAAACACACAAAAAAACAGAAAGTGGCTCATTTCCTTCAAACCCTGTGCAGGTGCAGGTGCAGAGAGGCCTGAATGGCTCTTCCCGAGGCCCATGTGGGAAATCTTAGACAGCTTTCCATTTCTCTGTTCTAACCTGAAAACCGCGTAACTTTCTCAGGCTTCCACTAAAGCTGACGAATGCGGTTCTCATTTAAGACCTGCTGTGGCTTTGTCTTCCCTGGAACATAAAGTCCCCTCCTTCCCGAGGCCGTCCCTCTCTCCCAGCACTTGGCCTCAGACAGGGTCAGGAGGCCCTTTTCAGAGTCTTCTAGCTTAACCATCATTTCTCCATTGCTGATGAGACTTTCTCCAGCCTCTTCCTGCCCGGACACCAGGACCAGCTCCCTGCCAGGGGACCACTGCCCCGAAGCACTGCGGTGACACAGTGTTGGCCGAATGTGCGTGCAAGTGGCCGAGGGACCACAGGAAACCGCAGCGCCTGGCGTGGAGGCCCAGAGCGAGGCCTCAGATCCCGCATCTCTAACACACTGGAGGACAGCAGAGCTGCAGGTTTGGGACCACACTTGGAGCAGCGAGGATGTAGGAAACAAGAAATTAATCTCGATGACAGACATCTAGGATTTTTTTTGGTGTCATGACATCTGCCAAACCAGGGTTAAGGGTAGAAGTGTCTGCAACTCAACTTAAAGGCATATGTTTTTGACCAAGGCTTTCAGAAGTTCCAAAAACTCCTCTTATTGAAACATTTCATAATAGGCTTCCTAGTAAGAGTCTAGTTTCTCTCCCCATGATAACATACTTCTCTGAAGAAGTGGTGGGGACACTGTAAAGAAAGAAGTCTGACTTCTACCCTGTTTAACCACCAGATCTGTCTCCTCATATACTTGTCGTGTGAACTCTAAGTCGCCTTGGGCTGCAGGGTCCGCCGCAGGCTTTTTCCATGGCAGGGCCGGGTTTGCTCTGCACCCTGTGCTAGGATGGTCGTGGAAAGACACCCTGAATTCACCATCAACGAACCAGAATAACACTGAAAGTCCACAAATATTGCTAACTACCTGGATGAAAGAGGAAGTCAAAGGTTTTAAACATGTAGAGTTGTAGTCAGATGTTTTATAAAATGCTAACTAAATGCCATATGCTAACATAGCCATATAGGGTTATAAGAACACTGACCCAATAAGCTTTGACTCCAGAGTCCCATCAATCAAATGGAAATACCTAATGACTGACCAATTCAAACTGAAGTTCATTAACAAAATCTTCTCCGGCCCTTCTCTTCTCCTTTATGTCATTGTTTTTTCACTTTGAAGTCTTCAAAGAAAAGGAGGTGATGGGCTCCGTGTGCATCAGCACAGACTGAGAAGCGTGGCCTCCCTCTTGTGACAGAACCATGGATCCATCACACTTTTCCTGAGCTATTTCGTTTGCTTTCTTACCAGCATGCCCCTGGCCCTTTCCCCTGTCAATTCTTTCTTGCTTTGAATTCACGAATCAGCACCTAGTACACCTTACAGAACCTGCTGGGTGACCAACAACCATTACGTTACCTTTTAAAACTCTAATCACCTTTCCTCAACTATAAGGCAAGGAAACTTCCTTTTTCCTCAGCTCAAATACTTAGCTATTCTTTTGCAGTCTCTACATTTGTTAAATAGAGATAGACATTAGAAATTTGAATCCTTTTTCAAGTGGTTGAAAAAAGTATTTGAAATGTTGACAATTTTGACTCAAAACAATGTTTATCTCATAGTTTATTAAGTAATAAAATAACAATGTAGCATGTTTCCAGAATACCCAAAATAGTTTTGTTGCCTTAAAAATTTCCTACACAGTTTTCTTTTTCCTTCAAATAAAAAAAGTATAGTTTTTATTACTCTTTGAAATCTCTTAGTCCCAAACTTCTTAAAAGAAACTTCAAGAAAGAGCTTTTGGCTTTACAAGAAGCTACAATAAGCATGGCTTCTTTTATTTTTCAGAAGACAGCTGGGGGAGAAATCACATTACTGCTACATCCTTTGAGAGTGTCATTCCTAGAAAAGCCAGAGGCCCATCTTCCCCTGTGCAATTCTAGCCTAATAGGGTAGTTATATCACTGTTGACAGCCTGTCCTTTCTTAATAAATCCTGGGAGTTATCCTGTAAGGAATATTCATTTTCCTTCAGACATGAAGTGGCCATTAAGATGTACCAGTAAAGAATCCATGGCTTTTAGTGTCTGCCTCTATTTCTTTTAGTTTAAGGAGTTTAAGGAATAAAGATTGCAATGAAAGAGTATTTTTTTATTAGCAATGAGGCGATACATTTCTTGTTTCTTAATAAAAAAGAGTTATAAAATTGTTTTAAATAGCCAGGATTTGTATTTCCTTAAATTGAAATTTTAAATAAAAGACGTATACTGAAATGTAAAAGAAAATATTATTTCCTGATAGAAAAATGTCTCTGTAAATGGAAGTAGTTGACAGACTAGCTGAGAGGGAGGAGATTGACCTGGGTTATCAGAAGACTTGGTTTGTCCTATTGTATGGTTCTGTCTAAAATCATAATGAAAACAACAGAGGGAACCACAGAGAAGTCCATCTTACCTCCTCTATAAATAAATAAACAGGCCACTAATAGGTAGCTTTCTCTCTGTCTCTGATGGCTGTTGACTGCCCAGGATGTTTTCCTCTGTTACCTAACAGTACCTGCTTGCACGGAAGGAGACTAATATTCCACGTTATCAGGAATAGAAAATAGTTCCCTTTGCAAGTAATCCAAGAGAAAATAAGGGTGAGAAGTTTATGTGGAGAGGAACAGCAACACCAATTGAGTGCCTACTATATAGCGGGATCTGGGCTAAGTGCTTTCATACATGTTTCCTTGACTAAACAATTACACGGCCTACTGTTTAAAGATCCTTAGTACTGAGAAATAAACCCACTTGGTCCAGATGAGGCAGGTGAAAAATATTAAAGCCCATCGCAACCTCACATCTCGATGTTCAAATCACATCACACAATGATACCTCACATACATACTACAATAGCACTTTCTAATAGAATTTTTTCCAAGGGTGAAAATATTCTATATCTGGACTGTTCTGTCTGGCTATATCACTAGTCTCAGATGACATTAAACCCTTGAAATTTTGCTTCTGTGAATGAGAAATGGAGTATTAAATTTTATTTAATTTTAATTAATTTAAATTTAAATAGGCACATCTGGCTAGTGACTACTCTAGGGGACAGCAAAGCTTTCATAAGTGAGAAATGAAAGGATTTGTTTTCAACTCCCTTTCTCCTCGTCCTCTAACATCACTCTTTCTCCCCAACCCCTATTCATTTTTCAATGTGCAATCTCTAGACATTAGCAGTAACAGTGGATTAAAGACCTATGAAAATTATTTTTTCCATAAAAGCAATCAGAAAACTAGAAAAAATTGTGAGGATCTATGTTTTTAAGATCCCAGAAATCAACCAAAGGGTTTCACAAATGCTATTTATTAGAGAAAATATCTGTATTCAGTAAGAACAGTAAGCGATGAGGTATTTTCACTGGTCCTATTTCCATCCACATTTTGCCAGCTCCACAGTAACCTTGGAAAACTATGCAATCACAGTAAAAACCAGCAGCCTGGCAGGTGCCCTGGGGGTGCAGAATGGTGTTGAAGCTCCTTTTTTCAAAGCCTCATTCTCAGGGAATTGTCATTATTTTACTTGTCTGGTAGGTCACTGATAGATCCCTTTGCAAGACTGTCTTTATTCGAGGTCAGAGCTCACCCAGTGCTGCAAAACCTTTCCTGAGGGCATTTGTCAAAAACATCAGAGGCAAATTTTTAACTTTGCAGCTGCCTGAGTGGATAACAGTTGGGGCAGACAATAAGCTAATCAAAAAAAAGCATAAAAGGAAAATCTGGGTAATGAGGTGTCCATAGGGGCTTAGAAGATCTCTGACATATTTCTTGGAATACAGAAGTTCCCTGATACTGAGAGGTTAACTTACTACAGATGAGACATCTGGTAACAGTTAAAACCAGGCTCTACCTTATGTCTTGATAATCAAACCACATCACACCAGGATGCTTCACACATACACGAGACCAGTACCAGCCAATAGCACTGTGTGCTTGACCAGGCTGTGAGCACACTAGTACTGAGAAGGCCCGAACCTCTAACCTTGGGCTAAGCTTGAGACTCTGTATAAACATGAAGTGAATGCCAAATCTGCATTCTCTAATGTAAGACTGAACGTTGAAGTCATGTCTTAACATTCACACGGAGTTCCTTGGGAAATACTTTGAAAATTATTGGTTCCATACATGTGAGAATATCTATATAATTATTGCCTGACCACAAAACGAACAGAGCAGAGACTTCAGTAAACACACACACCAAAGAGCACAGACTTTATAGAATTAGTTCAGAGAAGTCATTAAACAAAGAACACTAATAACAACAAACATCAGCAACAGTCCCTGAGAGAGGCAATGAATCTGATTTCCAGAGATGCCAAAGCTCAAAACATCCAGTTTTCAACAACAAAAAAATTACAAGACATGCAAAGAAACAGGAAAAGTTGGATCATAGACAGCAAAAATTAATAGTTAATAGAAACTATCCCTGAGGAAGCCCAGACACTGCATTTAGTAGACAAAGACTTTAAATCAGCTGTTATAACTGTGTTCAAGGGACTAGAGAAATCCACATCTAAAGGACTAAAGGAAAGTATGAGAACTCTGTCTCACAAAATAGACAATATGCAAAAAGAGACATTATAAAAAAGAATAAGATAGAAAACTTTTGTCAACAAATATAACTGAAATGAAAGCATCACTAGAGGAGTTTGACTTAAGGTTTAAGAAGGAAGGAGAAAGAATCAGTGAACTAGAACATAAATCAATTGAGATTATCCAGTCTGAGGAACACAAGGAATGAAGAAAAACGAACAAAGCCTCATAGACCAGTGACACACCACACCATCAAATAACAACATATGCATAATAGGAGTCCAAGAAGAAGAAAAGAATGAAAGGAGCAGAAAGCTATATGAGGAAAAAAGACAAACCCTCTCAAATTTGATGAAAAAGAATGAGTCAAAAAGCTCAACAAGCTGAACATAGGATCACCTCCAAGAAATCCACACATCGTAATTGAAGTGTTGAAAGACAAGACCAAGAGGATCTTGAAATCAATAGGAGAGAGGTCATCATATGCAAGGAAAACTCATAAAGATTAATAGAAGATTTATCAGAGACAATGGAGGCCAAGAGGTAATTGGATGGCATATTCAAAGTGCTACAAGAAAAAGACTATCAATCAAAAATTGCATAACCTGAAAAACTGTTCTTCTAAATTTAAGGAGAAATTAAGACATTCCTAGATAAACAGCAACAGAGAGAGTTTGTTGCCAATAAACCTGGTGTGTAAGAAATACTAAAGGGCATCCTTCAGGTTCAAAGCACATGAGACTGAAACTCAAATCCATAGAAGAATTAAAAGAGCTCTAGTAAAGTGAATACGTGAGCAAATATAAGACATAGTATACATATATTTTGTTTGTAACTCTGTATTTTGTCCCATTGTCTTTTTAAAAGAACTTCATCAAACAATTACTATAAGTCTTTTTATTCACAAACATGTAATATAGCAATAATCCTGCAAAGGACAAAGATTGAACAGTACTAAATAAGAAAAATGTTATTATATACTATAAAAATTAAGTTGGTATTAATCTGAACTAGATAATTATAGACAGGAATAATAACTCCCAGGGAAACTACCAAGAAAATAACTCAAAAATACCTAGTAAAAGAAATGGCAAGAGAAATGAAATGTTACCCTAGAAAATATTTAACACATAAAAGACAATGATGTTGGAATAAGGAGGAAAAAAGACATAAGGTTTACAGAAAACAAACAGGAAAATGGTAGACATAAATCTTGCATTGTCAGTAATTACATTACAGGTAAATTAATTAAACATTCTTTAAAGCCAGAGAATGGAAGAAAGAACTTAGAGTCACATTATCCAACTATACAACTATATGATGTTTTCAAGAGACATCCTTTCTATTGAAAGACACAAATAGGTTGAAAGCAAAACATTGACAAAGAGACACCTGCAAACAGTGACCAAAAAAGAGCCCAAGTGGTTCTATTAATGTCAGACCAAACAGACTTCAAGATAGAATGATGGCCCTCCCAGGGGTGTCTCCATTCTAATCCCCAGAACCCATGGATATTATACAATGTGGCAAAGGGACTTTTCAGGTGTGAGTACATGAGGGATCTTGAATGAAGAAAGACAGTTTGAAAGAGGCCTTGTGGTGAAAGGCGTAGTGCTTTGAATGATGTGCATTCAAAATGGTGGACGGGGAGATGAACAGAGGAAAGCAAACAACCTCCGAAAATTGGAAAAGTCAGAAAAAGTACTCTCCCCTGAAACCTTCAGAATGACTGCAGTTTAGCAGGTCTCTTCAATTAAGAGACAGTTCTTCAGAGCGGGAAGGACTCTCCAAGGCGTCCTCCCAGGGCTCAGGGCCGAGGAAGCAGATGGAGACGCCTACTTCCCAGTCTTTCCTTGAAACAAGTGTATTTGCATACTTTAAAAGCTGCTGCCTGAAAGTCAGGCGTCTAAATTAGCACACATAGGGGCTGACTGTGATCCTCCAGAGACCTGGGAAGCCAGATGACACCGTGTATTCCATCTCACTCAAGCCTGTTTCAAATTACCAATAGCTTCCCGAGAGGAACTTCTTTATATATATGTATATGTCTGGTACCCCATTTTTTTTCAGTGCTGCTAAGGGAACAGATCCCTAGATCACCAGGCTTTGATAACCAACAGGGCTTTGCATTCACAAGTATTATGCAAATGACCTCAGGAGCACCACCCTCTGTGGCTAAACAGAGGGGCCCAACATAGAGGAGACAAGAAAAACACCGCTCTCCCGGTTTCTCCCTGGGAGTGCCCTCACTACATACCTTCCCAGCTGCTGCATGAGTCTGGCTTCCAATCAGCCTGCACCTAAGTGCTGGCTAGACGGTCGCCCCCTTTAGGGCACTGACAGGCCCTGGCACGCCCTCAACTACTGGAAGCCACTAAAAACAAGAAGGGCTACTTGGAAAATTCACAAAGTTTTGGGAGATGAGCAAGCACTCATGACAAAAATAATTAAAATAATTGTAACTACAGTTATTTTTTAATGAATACACAAAGAAAACACATAAATTATGACCAAAGAAAACATAAAATGTGGGGAGACTGAAAATGTGAAGTTGTAGTTTGTGTTCAAAGTTAAGTTGTTATCAGCTTAAAATAGACAGTTCCAAATATATTTAATGTAAGCCTCATGGTAGCGATGAAAATATCTACAGTAGATACAGAAAAGATAAAGAGGAAGGAATCTAAGCACAATACTACAGAAAATCATCAAGTCAAAGATGAGACAAAGAGAAGAATAAAGGAAATACACAACAGCCAGAAAACAATGAACAAAATGGCAATAGTAAGCCCACGTTTCAATAATTACTTTAAATGTAAATAGACTTAAATTCTCCAATTAAAGATACAGAGTTGCTGAATGGAGAACAAACAAAACCAAAAATCCACAAGACCTGAATATGCTGCTGATAAAGGACACATTTCAACTTTCAGAGCACCCACAGATTGAAATGAAGGAATGGAAAAAGATATTCCATGGAAATGGACACCAAAGAAAAGAGAAGGCCCATGCTCATAGCAGAAAAAAATGTACAGTTTAAGTGAAAGACTGTAACAATAAAGATGGTCATTGTGTACTGATAAAACTGTCAATTCATTAAGAATATATATAATTTGTAAATATTTATGGACCCAACACAGGAACAACAAAACATGTAAAGCATACGTAATAAATATGAAGGGAGAAATAGACAGCATTGTCATAATAATTGTAAGAAGGCTCCAATACTTCACTTAGAACAGTAGGTGGATATTCCAGGCAGAAAATCAGTAAGGACACATTGGACTTAAACTACACATCAGACCAGATGAACCTGACATTACAGGCATTCCATCTAACAGCAGAGTACACATTCTTTCCACGCACGCATGGAACATTTTCCAGGATAGAGCATATGTTAGTCCATAAACAAGTCTTCATAAATTTAAGATTGAAATCATGAGCATTTTTCTGACCACAATGGTATAAAATTAGAAATTAATTACAAGGAGAAAAATGGGAAATTCATGCATATGTGGAGATTAAAAAGCATATTCCTGAACATCCAACTGGTCAAAGAAGAAATCAAAAGAGAAATTTTTTTAATGGCACAAGACACAAGAAAGTGGAGACTCAACAGATCAAAACATGGGATTCAACAAGAGCAGTTCTGAGAGGTGGTTCATCACAATAAACATCTACACTAAGAAATAAGAGATCTCAAATAAACAACCTAACTTTACACTTCAAGGTTCTATGAAAAGAAGAACAAATGAAACCCAAAGTCAGGACAAGAAGGAAATAAAAAAGATCAGAGCAGAAATATATGAAATAGAAACTAAAATGACAATAGAAAACATTGTTAAAACTAAGACTTGGTTTTCTCAAAAGACAAGAGATAAACCTTTAGCTACACTTAATAATAACAAAATAAAAACGACTCAGCTGAATTAGAAATGAAAGAAGACATTACAATTGATACCACACAAATACAGAGGATCATGAAAATATCATGAATGATTATATGCCAATGAATTGGACAACCTTAAAAAAATGGATAAATTCCTAGAAACATACACTGACCAAGACTGAATCATGAATAAATAGCATATCTGAAAAGACAAATTACTAGTAAGAAGATTGAATCTGTAATCAAAAACCTACCAATAAAGAAAAGTCCAGGCAGGACCAGATGACTTCAGTAGTGTAGTCCACCAACGAATTAACAGAGAATTAATACCACTCCTTCTCAAGTCAAAAAACTCTTCCAAAATACTAAAGACTAGGAAACACTTGCAAAGTCATTTTATAAGGCCTTCTTCAGTACCCCAATTCCCAAACCAGATGAGGACATACAAGGAAAGGCAATAATAATCCCTGATGAACATAATGCAAAAATCCTCAACAAAATATTAACAAACCGAATTCAGCAGTGCATTAAAAGATGACACACCATGAGCAAGTGGGTTTTATTCCAGGGATGCAAGGTTGGTTCAACATCTGCAGATCAACAAATGTGATAACTCACATGAACAAAATGAGGAATAAGAATCAATAGATGCTGAAAAACACTTGACAATATTCAACAAACATTCAACATAATTAAGGCCACATATCATATGCCCACAGCTAACATTATACTCATTGTGAAAAGCAGATTTTCCTCCACAAGTAGGAACAAGACTAAGATGCTCTCTCTCACTTTTATTCACCATAATACCAGAAATTATGTTGAATACCATGTAATTTCACTTATTTGTGGAATCTAAAGAACAAAAAAAATACACAAAACTGAAATAGACTCATAAACACGGAGAACAGGCTGGTGGTTGCCGTAGGGGAGGAGGTTGGAGGGTAAAATAGGTGAAGGGGAAAAACTAATGAGACTGTTTAATATCTTCATCTGGATGATGGGTACATGAGTGTATACACATGTCAAAATTCATCAAGTTATACACTAAGATCTGTGCATTTTATTGTACCTTAATATAATAAATTAAAAATAAATAGATTGTAAATGAAGAATTAAAACTGTCTATATGTAGGGGACACGATCTTGTTGCATGAGTTTTTTAGGATTGTCATAATAAAGCATTACAAAATGAATGGCTTTAAAAGCAGAAATGTATTGTCTCCTGCTCTGGGAGCTACAAGCCTATGATGAAGGTGTCAGCAAGGCTGGCTTTTTCCAAGGGCCATGAAGGCGAGATCCATTCGGGGCTTCTCTCCTCAGTTTGAGATTACTGTCTTTTCCCCATGTTCTTTCACATTGTTTTCCCTATATTGTGTGCCTCTGTATTTAAATTTCCCTCTTTTTATAAAGACATTAGTCAAATGAATTAGACTCCACCCTAGTGACTTTAACTTGATTCCTCTGTGAAGATCCTGTCTTCAGACAAAGTCACATGGTGGCACTGGAAGTTAGGATTTCAATATATTACATTGGGGTTGGGGCCACAATTCAAACCAATTACATTTGTATATAGAAAATCCTAAGACATCCAATAAAAAATTGTTAGAACAAAGAGGTCATAATAATTAAAAGATTAATATACAAAAATCAATTGTAAAGTCAGTGTAAAATCTAGTAATAAACCAAAAGTGAAATTAATAAAACAATTTATTTTAAGTAATTTCAGAAAGAATAAGCTATTATGAGTAAATGTAACAAAAGAAATACAAGATTTATACAAAACTTTGTTTAAAGAAGTCAAAGAACATTTAAATTAATGAGAAGTCTTCATATTGTTAAAATTCCCAATTTCCCAAATTGATCTACAGAATGATAGTATAAAAATTTAAGCAAGATTTTTATAGAAATTGACAAGCTAATTTTAAAATTAATATGGAAATTCAAGTGACCCAGAACAGCACAAATAAGAGAGTAATATGGGAGGACTCACACTTAAATATTTCAAAACTTATTGCAAAACTACAATAATCAAGACAGTGTGGTGCTGGCATAAGGATAGACATACAGACCAACAGATTAGAATTGAAAGTCCATTTTAAAAAGTCTTCACATTTATGATCACTTAATTTTGGACAAAAGACCCAAGAAAATTCAATAAGGAAAGAATAACCTTTTCAACAAATGGTGCTAAGACACTTAGATATCTACATGTAAAAGAATGAAGTTGCAGTCCTACCTCACACCATACACAAAAATTAACTCATAAGGGATCAAAGATTTAAATATAAGAACATACATGTAAGAACTAAAACTATAAAACTCTTAGAAGGAAACATGACTTTAAATCTTCATAACCTTGTATTAGGCAATAATTTCTTAGACATGGCACCAAAAATCACAAGTAACAAAAGAAAAAATGTAGATAAACTGGACACCTTCAAAATTTTTAAATTTCTTTTTCAAAGGATACCATCACAGAAGTGAAAGACATATTCAAAGGATGGGAGAAAATATTTGCAAATATATATCTGATTAAGGGACTTCTATCTAGAATACATAACTAATTCTTACAAGCCAATGACAAATGACACATAATTTTTACAAATAATCAAAAAATGAACAAAGGATATAAATAGAAACTTCTCCAAAGAAGATTCACAAATGTCCAATAAGCATGTGAAAAGATTTTCAATATCTAGACTAGAGAAATGCAAATCAAAACCCCTGAGATACTACCTCATACCTACTGGGATGGCTATAATCAAAATGACAGAAAATTGCAAGCATTGACTAGGATAACAAGGATTGGAATCCTCACACAGTGTCTGTGGAAATGTAAAATTGTACAACCACTTTGGAATCTGGAAATTTCTCAAAAGTTTAAACAAAGAATTACATAGAATTATCAAAGGACTCAGCAATTCCACTCCTATGTATGTATACCCAGGACAAAAACACATATCCACGCAAAAACTTGCACAGAAATATTCATGGAATCATTCATAATGGACAGAAATTGGAAGCAACCTTTATGCTCATCAATTGAATGAATGAATAAAGGTGGTATATCCATCCAGTGGAATATTACTCAGCAATAAAAAGGAATAAAGTACTTACACATGTTATCATATGGATGAACCTAGAGGTTATTATGCTAAGTGAAAGATGTGAGGCACAAAAGGCCACATATTGTATAATTCCATTTATATGAAAAGTTCAAAATGGGAAAACGCATAGAAACAGAAAGTTAATTAGTGGATGCCAGGAGCTTGGAAAGGAAGTAATGAAAAATAAATGTTAATGATTATTGAATTTCTTTTTGAGGTGATATAAATGTTCTAAAATTGATTGTATGATGGCTTCATAATGGTGTAAATATGCTAAAAACAATTGAATTATATACTTTGAAGGGATGAATTGTATGGCATGTGAATTATATCTTAATTAAGTTGTTATTTAAAAAGAAGGAAAGGAAGGAGGGAGGAAGGGAGGGAGGGAGGGAGGGAGGGAGAAGTTTCCAAACTTCTAGAGAAAGTGCATCAGGTGAGTGTGCGTGATAGCAATGACAGGAATTAAGTATGCCTGCTATCCAGTCAGTATCAACACATTCAAGACTAGAGGAAAAAGGCCTCGGAATGTGGCTGGGGGGTGTTACTGTTCACATCCCAGCTGGTTGGAATGATACGTCAACATGTTCCAGCAATTTCATTTCTGTTGTCTTTTTCTGTAGTGTTATGTGTTCCAGAGTTGTGTCTCCTATCTTAGAATGTTCTTCTCTGAGATCTCTCAACTATTTATCAAACCTTTGGCTTTCCCACATAATCCCTGAACACTGAGGCCTTCAGGAAAGTAGGATGGCTGTGAGCAGAAGGAAAGGAAGTACACAGTCAGGAGCAAAAACCACAGACTCTTGCAGATTAGGATTTGTGAGTCAATGCCACTCATCTGTGAACTTGGGCAAGCTACCTGGCCTTCTGCAACTTCAGGTTCCTCATGTAGAATGTGGGACTAGAAATAGTGCCATGCCCACTGGGCTAGTATGAGAATTAAAGCAAAAAAGGACTGCTGTCGGGTCTTCAGTGAGCAGTCGGAGAAAGGGAGGCGACCTCAGGAGTGGGGTGGGCCCCCAGGAACAAGAACCGAGAAGGACATGACGGGCAGGTGGAGGAGGCATAGTCCGATCGAGGAAACTGCAGACAAAAGATGCCAGCAACTGAGGAAACGAGGAACCCCTGAAGCACCGCCCAAGAGCTATAAATGCCCAACAACAGAGAACTCCTGGGAATTCACGGCCAAACTAACCCCTATGTCTTGCTTCCTCCCTGCTCTTCCCCCGAATTCTTCATGTAAACTCTGGAGCAGCTGGGAAACAAGGGCTTTGGCATCCCCTCACTGCTGAGGCCCAGCTCCCAAGAGACCTGAAGTAAAGTGGGAGGAGTAAAGATCAAATGAAAATGAAGTTCAAATTTCTGATTAACGTAGTGGACTGAATATTTTAGTCAGTTATGAAACCACCTCCTCCCAATGTCCTCCTTTCATAAGATAAACTTAATAAGTTATAAAACTGTCAAAAACGCCATTCAAGGGATGAAGAAGAGAACATGTAATACTATGTGGCAGAGAGAAAAATAAAGTTATTTCTGCTTTCACCCTGTGCAGTGTCCAAATTGTTCAATGTACTGGACGGGTTGTTAGATTAGACAGATGATAGATATAAATAGATAGATAGATAAACAGACACAGACAGACAGATGGTAGATAGACGGATGGAGAGACGGCATTGAGCACAGAGCCTGGCAGTAGGAAGTCAGTATCTTCTACCATCCCCCTCCTCTATTTTTCCTCCTCTCAGTGCTTGTTTAGAGTGGAGGCTACAGGTGCTCAGAGGCCAGTTTTAGCTTGAGTGCCGAGCCATAATGAGGACAGGTTTCTTTGAGAATTTCCGGAAGTCACCCATGTTCAGGCAGGAAGTCAGGACCTGAAAGCTGGGTGTGCACATTGTCAGTGTAGGGAGACACAAGCCCCTGGGGTGTCGTGTTCTCAGGGGTCACTGAAATTTATCTGGCTGAGCTGTTTGGGCAGAACTTGAAAGAAACCAATTCTGCAAGTCCCCCTGTTCTGTTGATGCTGTCACGTAAGTATCCCTATGTCATCTGCCTCAGGAAGCAAGAGTTAGAGGCCACATAGGTGGCTACTAAGTTGCAGAATATTCAAGAGCCTTGGGGAGGAAGAAATGTGGTTTTGCGGAGTGTGTCGGACCACACCTGGGGAGCTGAAGCTCGCAGGGGCCTGAGGGACGCCCTGCCAGTCACACGGACCACGGTCGCAGGGACCCTCTGACTGCTGATCTGGCCGCTCACCGGCAATTAGAGGAACATGGGAGCAGTTAGCACCAGACAGTCCTCTCCAAAGCTGTGGACTAGATGCTCTCCCTGGCCCCAACCTGGTGCTGGGTAAGTGGGTCTTCCCTGGATGGTTCTGAAGGCCAGAGAAATGTAAGCCTGCTGGAGGCTCATGCTGTGCCCTGGCTTCTGGGCCTCGGGTCTCATGACTCACCATCCCTCTCATCCCTCCCCACCCCACCCCATGCTCAGACCTGCACATTCCTGCTGTCACCTGGAGCTCCTCACAGAGCCCTGTGCTGGCCATGTCAGTGCAGAGAAAAGGCTCCATCGCTTCATTCCCTGAGACTATGCAAGTTTAGCTCAGAAAGCCCCATTCGGGGATTCTTCCTGCTGGATACCTTGACCGAGTGTCTGGCCTCACCTTTCAGAAAACCCCCTTTCCAGGCCAAGGTAGTTTTCTTCCCAAAGTGTGTTTGTTTTACTTTAATTTTTAATCTAAGAGCCAGAAGGGCCATTTTAACCTCCTTGCAGCTGTCCAGTGGGGGGTTTCCAAAGCCATCCCTGACCCCGGTTACCAAGCCAGACTGCGAGTCATGGCTGACTCCAGATCACAGGTGGTGAAGACTAAGGCCTTAGTGTTAAAAGCATGTGCAGCTTTCGAGGTGACTAATCTGGGTGCATAATCAGTCACACACAAGCTGACCTAAATTTCCTCAGCCCAAGCGAGAAAGACTTACATCCGCCCTACCCAGCCCAGCGCCTTCTCACACTGCAGGACCCTGGAGGGCCGCCCCTGTCCTTGCGGGTGGCGCTATGGGCCCCCCACCTGGCCGTGGGAGCGCAGCCTAGAGCCGATTCAGTTAGTATCAGCCATGTCTTCATCGCCTCATTCTCTCCTCTTCCTCAACCCCATCCTCCCAGTCGGTCTAACTGGCATGCGTTTTCTGTTGTGGTCCAGCACCTCGTCATCTGTTTATTCTTCAAGTAACTTGTTGTTTGCTCTATAATTTGGTTTGTTTTCATTTTAATGCCACGCACATGTTAGGTTCTGTGGGTGGTGCTGGAGGTAATCACACTGCACAGCGAGGAGTGCAGCGAGCACACTCAGCACAGGCTGCTTTGGGCACAGAAAAGAAGCCTCTGTGGCCTGTATCTGTCCCGTGCTGTCCTTTATCCCTCAGCCTTGCTCGGACACCAAGGCACCGCCCCTCCAACATGACTAGGGCCAAGTGGCAAACCTCTAAAAGAGAGGGTGGAAGTAACTTGCCACATCGAAATCTACCTTTCGATCCACTAGACATCAGGGTCTCTTGGAGAAATAGTACTAGGGTCAGACATCACTAATGCTAAATGGAGGAAAACAGTGCTGTACAAAACCTGTACAAAACCTAAAAGGGCTATTTTAGCTTTAACTAAATCTCTATGCACCTACCAGAAGCTGTTAGAATGCCAGCTCCCATTTTTCAGTTTTAAGCAAAGGGGTACACAGAGAGCCCCTGACAGCAGCTGATGAAACACAGGGGAGTCTGAGTGGGCATTCTTCACACGCACAACAGTGAGTGGCCATCAAGCCAAGCAGCTCTCTCTTGAGGCTGTATGGTAACTGAGTAAAGGGAGAGAGAGGCCCTCCAGGCTGCTGCCGCAGAGCCCCAGAGCCGATGATGCCTCTCCAAAACCCTGGATCCTGTGCTGTTGCTTGACCGGAGAGTTTTCTGTTAACACATGACTGTTTATCTTGGATTATGGGTGCTTCTTGCGAGCAGGCCTGTGATTTAATTCTGCAGACCCAGCTCTTGTCGCCTCAGCCAGCACAGAGCAGAACTCCGTAACTGCTTGTTGGGTTTCTTGTCTGGGCTCAGGTAGTGTCCATGACGTGAAGCAATTGCTTTTCAAATTGGGGTCTGCCGTTGCTATGACAACTCTAACTGAAAACACTCTAGTTTTAGTTGCTTTGTTTTTGTTTTATTAGAAAGCATTACAATATTCAGGATCATTTCATGACCACCTTATGATAGAATTCTGACCCAAGATTTTAGGATCTGTATCAGTTCTTAAGATATACTTTCACTTCCCAACTGCTGGGCCATCTGCGTATATACTTAGCTCTGCGAGGAAGGGCCTAGGCTTCCAAAGGGTGCCCACCTCACCAAGGTCAAAGGCAATGAGAAATGCCGAGGCTGTCAGTCCATCCTTGTGGGCTTTCAGCCCATTCTGGAGGACTGGTCTACCTTGGGTCTCCCCTTCTTTACATTTGTCTTCCCCTTCTGCCTGTCAGGTGGACTTCAAACTCTAGTTTCAGAAGCAAGGATGACAGACTTGAGACGATCCAACCAGTTCCCACAATTATGTATGACAGCTCTCTGCAATAAATCCTTTATATCATAAGCTAGTCGTTCTGTGTCTCTGATTGAACTGATACGGGAATTGATGCTTTCACTTGCTCTTACCACCATTTTACCTTACCAAAGTTTTCCTAGTAGCAATACAGTAATAACTAAGCAACGAGGAGTTTTATGTTCCTTGCTCCATAAATAATGCATTAAGGCAGATTTTAATAACACTATAGTCCTCATTTTATTTTCATCTAGACGAAACAATGGAATGGCTATTAAGGGATGTACGTAGTATTCATGTCTGCTCAAGTGCTTGGCACACATATTTCCACAAGTACAGGAGCACAGAATTGCCATGGGCAGGTAAGCTTGGACACTATGACACAGATGTGAGTGTCAGCTCCCTTCCGAGCACCAGCCTCAGAACTTTTGGGCCAGTATTCTGGAAGTTTTAAGCAAGCCTCACAATGATTATGCATTTATGGCAAAGAAATGTTGATGGGTAGCAAGGAGTGAATCCACCACAAATGCGGACTGGCTCTGCCAGTATATATGGTGCTCTTGCCTTTGATCTAGAGCCCATCTGGTTTCCTTCGAATCAGTAAGAGGAAACTAAAAGCCTGTCATAATCTAGAAAAGATGTCAAACACCAAGATTTGAACTTAGCATTCATTAATGATAGCATGCAAGAATTGCTTGATGGCAGAATTTTTATTAAAGACACAGAATGATCACTTTTAACCAGCTAATAATGCTGTTATTAATATAATTTAGTACAACATACCTATAGGAAAGGATATCTCTGCCTAAGTATTACTGAATTGAAGAAATAGATTAAATATAAAACAGAACCTGAGGCTACAGCTTTCCATTATTAAAACCAACATTAACAATGTTGTTTTAGCAAAACATAATCCATAAGACATTAAACTAATTTTGCTAATTGGATATTGGTTTTGTGATTTTGTATGTAATTCTCATATTTTTCTTGGTTTTACAGTTCTTTAAGAACTATAAGCAAGCTAAAGGCAAAGTTTAAGTCTCTGTTTTATAGAGCAACAAAATTATAGAAGTTACTTCTGTCAACAAATAATGTTGATGAGAATTTCATTTTGCTCTAAAATGTTGGTTTTCAGCCCTGCTGACACACTGAAATTACTTGTGATTCTGCATTTCCAGTGATTCTAACTTAAATGATCTAAGGTGGGGCACTGGTCTCTAGGTAATTTTTAATCTCTCAGTAACCAATAAAAACAATAGAGAAACAATGAGTATATAGGTTTGAACAACACTGTTTTTTTACCAAATTGGCATAATTAGCCATAATAGAACATTACACCTGACGAATATAAATTTTTCTTCAATTGCACCTGGAAATCTCCACTAAGATAAATTACATATTGGGACAGTAAAATAAATCTCAACAAATCATAAAATGATTGGAATACTTCATAGTACAAGCTCTGACCATAACATAATTACATTAGAATTCAGTGACAATAGCATATTTAGGGAAGGGAAAAAAATGTTTGGAAATTATACAATGTACTTCAAAATAATAATTGGGTAAAATGTAAAATGAAATATATAGTAAGAAATATTTTTAACTGAACAATAATGAAAATATAGCATATCAGAACTTAGGGGATGCAGCCAAAGTAACATTTTAGAGGAATTTTATAGCTTTAAATACTTATTTTAGAAAAGAAGGAAGATTTAAAATCAATTATCTATATTTCTACCTTAGAAACTAGAAATGAAGGGAAGTGCAACCTGAAGTAAGTGTTAAAAAGAAGATAATCAAATAAGAGAGTAAGTCCATGTATCAGAAAAATCACAAAGCCTAGTGATGGTTCTTTCAGGATACCAATAAAGTTGAAAATTCCCAAACAAGACTGATGAGAAGTTTTTTTAAAGAGAAAAAAATAACGATCACATTCAGGAATGACATAGACATTATCTCTATATATCTGAGAGACATTAAAAGTAAAATTAGTAATGATCATGAACTATTTATAATTAAGTTTGCCAACTCAAATGATGGACAAATTGATTGAGAAACTCAAATTGCCAAACATATTCAAAATGAAACAGAAAATCTAAACAGTCTTACATATTTTAAAGTGGATTCATCGTCCAAAGTCTTCCACAAAGAAAACACAAAATAATCACACTGGTTGATGCCATTAAATGTTTAAGAGTGAAATAATACTAAGCCTGAACACACCTTATACATTCTTTTTTTTTTCTAAAAAGGAATTTGAACCAGCAAAACGCTGATATCAAAACCTGAGAAAGTCATTATAAGAAAAGAAAATTACAAATACCCTCCTTCTTGAATATAAACAACAGTTACAAAAAGTCTTTACTAAATATTGGCAAACAAATGCAGCAATGTATAAAAACAGAACACTACAGACTCACTTCTGGGAAGATGGCAGTGTGACCAGGGCGGCAGAAATCTCCTCCCAACACTATATTTATCTATGAAAATACAGCAAACACAACTATTCCTAAAAGAGAGACCAGAATACACAAAAAAGCACACAGCTTGCAGCTACACCTGAGAGGACTCAGCACCCCGCAAGGCGGGTAAGATACAGAGGTGTGACCCGGTGGGACCTGACCACACCCCCACCCCAGAACACCGCGGGAGGAGAGGATTCAGAGCCGGGAGGGAGTGGAAGTGCACACCGCAAAATAACCAGCCCCGGTGATCTGCGCAGGAAGCACTGACACACATCGCATGGTGTAGCAGAGACTGGAGAGACAGAGGGTGCAGGATCTGAGTGGGGAATGCGCCAGGGTGCTTGCAGCCGGCTCCCAGGAAGGGAAAAAAAAAAAAGAAAAGCGTGCGTTTTTTTCAGAGGTCTTAAAGAGACAGGAGCCCAGCGGAAGACCGAATCACGCCAGCACATTCAGCCCAGCAGGCTGGGAGTCCTGGGGAGTTTTGGACCCCTTAGCTGGCGACTGGGAAAGAGTGGCCGCACTTAGACTTCCCACAGAGCTCAACAGCCTCCCATTCGTTCCCACCCCGGCCAGAGCTATAAAGGGCCTTGTGGAGCGGCGCAGCTACGGCTGAGGCATAGGGAGGCAACAGAGCCACCTACAACATCCCCACAGAATCTACTCCCAGTGGGCATTTTTTTTGTTGTTGTTGTTTTCTTTTGTTTTTTGTCTTCTTTTGTTTTTTCTTTTTTCTTCTCTTTCTTTTTCCTTTTCTTTCTTTTTTTTTTCTATCTTTCTTTCTTTTTTTTCCTTTTCTTTTTAAAGTCTTAAAGAGCCCAGCTGACATATGTGGCAACTACCAGCAACCACTTCTATAGCCAGGAAAAGACAGAGGAATATGGTCCAGATTAAGATCAACCAGACAAACCCAGAGAGGGAGCCTGAAGGGATGGAAATGTACAATCTTCCTGAAAAAGAATACAGAATAAAAGTCATAACCATGCTGATGTATCTACAGAGAAATGTGCAAGAGCTGAGGGAGGAAGTGAGAGAAGTGAAGAAAGACAATGCAGAAATCAGACAAGTGATTGAAGGGCTTAACAGCAGACTGGATGAGATGCAAGAGACTGTTAATGGAATAGAAATCAGAGAACAGGAATACAGAGAAGCTGAGGCAGAGAGAGATAAAAGGATCTCTAGGAATGAAAGAATATTAAGAGAACTGTGTGACCAATCCAAATGGAACAATATTCGCATTATAGGAGTACCAGAGGAAGAAGAGAGAGAAAAAGGGATAGAAAGTGTCCTTGAAGAAATAATTGCTGAAAACTTTCCCACACTGGGGAAGGAAATAGTCTCACAGTCCACGGAAGCCCACAGATCTCCCAACACAAGGGACCCAAGGAAGACAACACCAAGACACATAATAATTAAAATGGCAAAGATCAAAGATAAAGACAGAGTATTAAAGGCAGCTAGAGAGAGAAAAAAGAAAGTAAAACCCATCAGACTATCATCAGACTTCTCAACAGAAACCTTACAAGCCAGAAGAGAATGGCATGATATATTTAACGTAATGAAACAGAAGGGCCTCGAACCAAGAATATTGTATCCAGCATGATTATCATTTAAATATATCAGAGGGATTAAACAATTCCCACACAAATAAAAGTTGAGACAGTTTGCTCTCATAAACCACCACTACAGGATATCTTAAATGGACTGCTCTAGAGGGAAGCACCCCTAAGGCTAAAAAGATGTTACCAGAGAAAATAAAATACCAAGGAAAGCAGACCATCCAAATACTAACTAAAGGCAAAGAATAAAACACCTAATATATAAAGAATGGAGGAGGAAGAATAAGAAGGGAGAGAAATAAAGAAACATCAGATGGTGTTTACAATAACTTAAAAATAAAGTTAAGTTAGATTCTTAGATAGTAAAGAAGCAACCCTTGAGCCTTTGGTAACCAGGAATCTAAAGCCAGCAATGGCAATAAGTACATATCTATCAATAATCACCCTAAATGTAAATGGACTGAATGCACCAATCAAAAGACACCGAGTAACAGAGTGGATAAAAAACCAAGACCCATCTGTATGCTGCTTACAAGAGACTCACCTCAAACCCAAAGATATACACAGACTAAAAGTGAAGGGATGGAAAAAGATATTTCATGCAAACAACAAAGAGAAAAAAGCAGGAGTTGCAGTACTTGTATCAGACAAAATAGACTTCAAAATGAAGAAAGTAGCAAGAGATAAAGAAAGACATTACATAATGATAAAGGGGTCAATCCAACAAGAAGGTATAACCATTATAAATATATATACACCCAACACAGGAGCTCCAGCATATGTCAAACAAATATTAACAGAATTAAAGGAGGAAATAGATAGCAATGCATTCATTTTAGGAGAGTTCAACACACCACTCACTCCAAAGGACAGATCAACCAGACAGAGAATAAGCAAAGACACAGAGGCACTGAACAACACACTAGAGCAGATGGACCTAACAGACATCTACAGAACTCTGCACACAAAAGCAGCAGGATACACATTCTTTTCAAGTGCACATGGAACTTTTTCCAGAATAGACCACATACTAGGCCACAAAAAGAACCTCAATAAATTCAAAAATATTGAAATTCTACCAACCAACTTCTCAAATCACAAAGGTATAAAACTAGAAATAAATTTTAGAAAGAAATCAAAAAGGCTCACAAATACGTGGAGATTTCCCAACATTCTCCTAATTAATCAATGGGTTAATGATCAAATCAAAAGAGAAATCAAAGAATATATGGAGACTAATGACAACAACACAAAGCCACAACTTCTGTGGGACGCTGCAAAGGCAGTTCTAAGAGGAAAGTATGTTGCAATTCAGGCCTATTTAAAGAAGGAAGAGCATTCCCAAATATATAGTCTAAAGACACAATTACTGAAATTGGAAAAAGAAGAACAAATGAGGCCCAAAGTCACCAGAAGGAGGGACATAATAAAGATCAGAGAAGAAATAAATAAAATTGAGAAGAATAAAACAATAGAAAAAAATCAATGAAACCAAGAGCCGGTTCTTTGAAAAAATAAACAAAATAGATAAACCAGACTCATTAAGAGAAAACAGAATCAGAATTGAGAAAGGAAAAATAATGACGGACCCCACAGAAATACAAAGATTTATAAGAGAATATTATGAGCATCTATATGCTAACAAGCTGGAAAACCTAGAAGAAATGGACAACTTCTTAGAAAAATACAACCTTCCAAGACTGACCAAGCAAGAAACAGAAAAACTAAACAGACCAATCACCAGCAACGAAATTGAAGCGGTAATCAAAAAACTACCCAAGAACAAAACCCCCAGACCTGATGGATTCACCTCTGAATTCTACCAGACATATAGAGAAGAAATAACACCCATTCTCCTTAAAGTTTTCCAAAAAATAGAAGAGGAGGGAATACTTCCAAACTCATTCTATGAAGCCAGCATCACTCTAATACCAAAACTGGGCAAGGACCTCACCAAAAAAGAAAATTACAGACCAATATCCCTGATGAACGTAGATGCAAATATACTCAACAAAATATTAGCAAACCGAATTCAAAAATACATCAAGAGGATCATACACCATGATCAAGTGGGATTCATACCAGGGATGCAAGGATGGTACAATATGTGAAAATCCATCAACATCATCCACCACATCAACAAAAAGAAGAACAAAAACCACATGATCATCTCCATAGATGCTGAAAAAGCATGTGACAAAATTCAGCATCCATTCATGATTAAAACTCTCAACAAAATGGGTATAGATGGCAAGTACCTCAACATCATAAAGGCCATATATGACAAACCCACAGCTAACATCATACTTAACAGCGAGAAGCTGAAAGCTTTTCATCTAAGATCGGGAACAAGACAGGGGAGCCCACTCTCTCCACTCTTATTCAACATAGCACTGGAGGTCCTGGCCCAGCAATCAGACAAAACAAAAACATACAAGGCATCCAGATTGGTAAAGAAGAAGTCAAATTGTCACTATTTGCAGATGACATGATACTGTACATAAAAAACCCTAAAGACTCCACTCCAAAACTTCTAGAACTAATATCTGAATTCAGCAAAGTTGCAGGATACAAAATTAACACACAGAAATCTGTTGCTTTCCTATACACTAACGATGAACAGAAAGAGAAATCAGAAAAACAATTCCATTCACAATTGCATCTAAAAGAATAAAATACCTAGGAATAAACCTAACGAAGGAAGTGAAAGACCTGTACTCTGAAAACTACTAGACACTCCTAAGAGAAATTAAAGAGGACACTAACAAATGGAAATGTATCCCATGATCTTGGCTAGGAAGAATAAATATTGTCAAAATGGCTATGCTACCTAAAGCAATCTACAGATTCAATGCAATCCCTATCAAACTACCAACAGCTTTCTTCAATGAACTCGAACAAATAATTCTAAAATTCATATGGAACCAGAAAAGACCCCGAATAGCCAAAGCAATCCTGAGAAGGAGGAATAAACAGGGGGAATTACGCTGTAATCAAGCCACAGTAATCAAGACAATTTGGTATTGGCACAAAAACAGACCCACAGACCAGTGGAACACAATAGAAAATCCAAACATTAACCCAAACATATACAGTCAATTAATATTTGATAAAGGAGCCTTGGATTACAATGGGGAGATGACAGCCTCTTCAGCAGCTGGTGTTGGAAAAACTGGACAGCTACATGTAAGAGAATGAAACTGGACTACTGTCTAGCCCCATACACAAAGGTAAACTCAGGGTGTATCAAAGACCTGAATGTAAGTCATGAAACCATAAAACTTAGAAAAAAACATAGGCAAAAATCTCTTGGACATAAACATGAGTGACTTCTTCATGAACATATCTCCCTGGGCAAGGGAAACAAAAGCAAAAATGAACAAGTGGGACTATATCAAGCTGAAAAGATTCTGTACAGCAAAGGACACCATCAGTAGAACAAAAAGACATCCTACAGTATGGGAGAAAATATTCATAAATGACGTATCTGATAAGGGGTCGACATCCAAAACATATAAAGAACTTATGCACCTTAACAAACAAAAAGCAAATAATCCAATTAAGAAATGGGCAGAGGACATGAATAGACACTTCTCTAAAGAAGAAATTCAGGTGGCCAACAGGCACATGAAAAGATGCTCCACATTGCTAATCATCAGAGAAATGCAGATTAAAACCACAATGAGACATCAACTCACACCAGTGAGGGTGGCCAACATCCAAAACACAAACAACAACATATGTTGGTGAGGATGTGGAGAGAGGGGAACCCTCCGACACTGCTGGTGGGAATGCAAATTAGTTCAACCATTGCGGAAAGCAGTATGGAGGTTCCCCAAAAAACTCAAAATAGAAATACCATTTGACCCAGGAATTCCACTCCTAGGAATTTACCCTAAGAATGCAGCAGCCCAGTTTGAAAAAAACATATGCACCCCTGTGTTTATCGCAGCACTATTTACAATAGCCAAGAAATGGAAGCAACCTAAGTGTCCATCAATAGATGAATGGATTAAGAAGATGTGGTACATATACACAATGGAATATTATTCAGCCATAAGAAAAAAACAAATCGTACCGTTTGCAACATGGATGGAGCTAGAGGGTGTTATGCTCAGTGAAATAAGCCAAGCCGAAAAAGACAAGTATCAAATGATTTCACTCATATGTGGAGTATAAGAACAAAGAAAAAACTGAAGGAACAAAACAGCAGCAGACTCACAGAACCCAAGAAAGGACTAATAGTTACCAAAGGGAAAGGGACTGGGGAAGATGGGTGGGAAGGGAAGGATAAGAGGGAAAAAGGGGTATTACGATTAGCAGACATAATGTTGGGGGGGCACGGGGAGGGCTGTACAACTCAGAGAAGAGAAGTAGTGATTCTATAGCATCTCACTACGCTGATGGACAGTGACTGTAATGGGGTTGGTGGGTGGGACCCGATGAAGGGGGTAGTTTAATAACCATAATATTGCACATGTAATTGTAGGTTAATGATACCAAAATAAATTATAAAAAAAAGATCAGAACATACACAAAAAAAAACAGAACACTACATTATATAATGAAGTAGGATTTATGCCACGTATTTAAGTTTGAATAACATTCAAAAGTGTATCAGTTTTAGTTATCACATTAGCTGAATAAAGGCAAAAAAAGTTAACATCTCAACAGATGTAGGAAAAACATTTGATAAAAATTAGCACCCAGCCAAGATAAAAAACTAGAAAACTAGAAATAGAAGGGAACTTCCTCAATGTGATAAAGGGCATCTACAAAAGTCCTACAGCTAATATTATATTCAATAGTGAAATTCAGAACACTCCAAAAGATCAGGAATAAGGCAAGGATATCTTTTCTTGCCACTTCAGATCAATATTGTGAAAACACATCCCACCAACTTCAGTGAGGGAAAAAAGGAATCAATATCGCAGAAGAACCAAACTACCACCATCCATGATGGCATGATCGCATGGGCAGAAAACCCCATGGAACCAGGAAACAAAACACGACAAACTTCTAAAACTAGTAAGCAAATTTCTCAAGGTTGTGAGCTATAATAATTCTATACACAGGCAGCAAGCTTCTGGAAACTTCAATAGAAAATGAATCCATTTAAAATAATATTAGAAAAAAATAATATTTCTACCACTTAGCCAGTAGGATGGTTAACTTCTTGGTTGATGGGAATGTTCTATACCTTGATTGTTGTGTGTTAGTTACCTGGGTGTTACATTACTAAACCTCATTAAACTGTATGCGTAAGAGCTGTGCACATCATTGCATGCAAATTTTACCTCAAAGTAAAACACAAATCTGTTTAGATCTTTTGTATGCTGTTTTTTAAATATTTTTATTGAAGTATAGTTAATATACCATATTATATTAGTTTCAAGTATGCAGCATAATGATTCACTAGTTGTATACATCATTATATCCTCCCCCCACCTAGTGTGGTTACCGTCGATATAGAAAGATGGTACGGAACTATTTTCTATGCTGTACTTTCATTCCCGTGACTAGTTTATTTTGTGACTGACATTCTGTTTTCTTTATTGACCCTGACTGACCCTTCCACCTGGTAGCCAACAGGAGGGAGTCTTATTTTTATTTATTCAGTGCTTAAGTGGAGAAATGAATTAATGTTTGGAATGGGGAAGTAAGAGTAGAATAAACCAAGGCACATGAAATATTATAATTCAGACAAACCACATATACTAAATTTTGCACCAGACACATTTTTTTCCCCTCACTGTCCTGGGGCAGAAGTTTCTACAAGAAAACCAATTGTTTTGTCTACAATTCAACCAAAATCTGGTGTGGATTTTCGGTCTATGTTTGAAAAAAAACCGTATGAGTGGCTAATATACAAATATACCCTCTCTAGGAATACTAATAAAGGGCACACGTAAATAACAATCTCAGTATTGATATAAAAACTGACATTTTTCCCTAAGCCATCATTTTCACTGAAGATGTCTATGACAAGGAAGGCGAATCACTGGCACCCACTCCCCAGGGCACTCACTAATTGGTTCCATCACTTGGTATTTCTTTATGCATCTACTTTATGCTGGATGCTAAGCTAGCAGGGAGAATACACAGGTTCATAAGAAAACTCTCTCTAAAAATAAACTGACATCCTAGTTAAAGAAAAAAAATAGGCAGCCAGACATAAGAATGGTTTATTGAGCTGTGAAAGAGATAGATGAAGACTGACTTGGGCTTCTGCTATTTCTTCAGGAAAATACACAACTCCACCAGGCATTTCTGCCGGAGGTAAGTCTCCGCATTGGCCACCTCTCGCCCTCATTCCCCAGCCTCAGATCTTTGCTCAGGTTGTGCTGTTTAGAAGTCTCCCTCACCATTTCTGCCTACCACATTCCCATATACACTTCTAAAAACTTGGACCCACCCCAAGATCCCAACTCTTGCACTGGTAAGTTTTCAACATCCACACCCCTGGGTGCTCGTGGGCTATGATGTTCCTTCCGTTCTGGTTTCACATGAGTTGCCTGTTCTGCTCTGCACGATGCATGCTTCTGTGAGAGCAGAGACCGACCTTGCCCTCAAAGGCTACTCAGCGCTGGCCCATGCTTGTCATGTGGGAGACGCTCAAAAGTAGGGGCTGACATGGCTAATGCTCAGTTGTTGATCCCACACCATGCACCAAACACTGATGGGTCTTCCCGCTGAAGGTGGGAGAGGCGATCCACTCTCCCCACCTGTGTCCAAACAGACGCCTTCGACACGCTGCTGCGAGTGTCCACACACAGGCCACTGCATGCAATTTCTCTGTTCAGTAAGTGTGCTGATGTGGAAAATTGTAAAATACAGTTTAGAAACAATGACGTCCGTTCCTAAATTTCTTTGGAGCAGCAGTTTGCTGGCATGCCAATGTCCCCGGTGACTTGCAAGGTATTGGCTTCAAGGGCAAAGATGAACTTTTTCCTTCCATCTATACAAAAGGGAAACAGGCCTGGATGCCGTTAGAAGACTTCTTTCCCTTTGCAGTGGGATGGAGATAGCCTCAAGAATGTCAGGACTGTCTTGGTGTCTTTGAGTCTAAATGCCCTGGCTGTCATCTGACCCCTGGCCATGTCTCAGTCTGGGGTAAGGAATGACAGGCCCTCTGAGAGAGGCAGGAAGACCACAATGCCTGGTGGCGAGTGAGGGGGCGTCACCCACATTTCAGAATCAGGGCTCCAGCCTTCGTGTGTGAATGCACAGTCGAATCAAACCAAGTAAATACAAATTTCTAGGGGTGGGACCCAGGCATTAATAATGTCTGAAGCTCCCCAAGTGATTTCAATGGGCAACCAAGTTTAAGAATTACTGAATACAATGGTAGAGATATTCCATGGGGTTCTGGCTTTTTTGTATCCAAATTACCTGGAGAAATCTCCCAAACTGCAGGTGATGCTTAATTTTACATGTCAACTTGATTGGGTCATAGGGTGCCCAGGTACGTGGACACTTGATCGAATATTGTTTTGGGTGTGTGAGGGTGTTTCTGAATGAGATTAATATTTGAATCAGTAGACCAAGTAAGGCAGATTACCTTCCCTAACATGGGTGGGCCCCATCCAATCAGCTCAACAAAAAGTTTGATCCTTCCATGACTGAGAGGGAGGACGTCTCCTGCCTCCTATGTTGGGCTGGGACATGAGTATTTTCCTGCCCTAGGACCCAGATGGAAATGTCAGCTGTGCGTGGGGCCTGAGCCTGCCGGCTTTCAGACTGGAGCTCACATCACCAGCTCCCTGGGTCTCCAGATCGTTGACTGCAGGTCTTGAGACTTGTAAGTCTCCATAACTGTGCAAACCAAGTCCTGATAATGAATTTCTTCATCCGTATATATACAGTAGATATGCATCTCCATACATACATGCTGTTGGTCTGTTGCTCTGGAGAACCCAGAAACACTGCAGATAGCTTGGTCCTGCCCCCAAAGATCCCATCTCAACTGGAAAGGCGTGGCCTAGGATCTTTAAAAAATATTTCCCCCCAGTAAATGCTCAATATTGATTTTGACTACACCTGCTTTTAGTTGCCTGACTTTCCTCAGTCACTGTCTTGAGAATCTTCCAGTCTCAGCTCCTCTCATCGCAGAGAAACAGGTGCAACAGTAAACAGTTATTAACTTACACGTGAGACCAGATTTTACCAAACACCCCTTGTAAGATATACTTGGTCTCAGTTTTAAACCTATGTTTCTCATTCATGCTGCTATAACCATCATTTGAAATTTGAAATTCCTTAAGCATTACATTTGACCTTAAAACTGTGCCATGTTTCAAGGGTCTCACTTCTCATCTATCCCCTTTGTTACCTTTAAAACATTTGCAAATGAGCTTCTGTGCGGAAAGGTGCTAGCACATGGAGGGCCATAAATTAATGGGTGTTTAAGAGAGATTTGCTCTAGCGATTATTTTAAGTTATTTAAATATCATTTTTACTTTAAAAATTGCTTTACTTGAGTCTGAAACCTCGGTAATAGCAAATAACTCAAACAGTCTAAGCAGCGAGTACAATGCAGTTATAATTATCTGAATATGTTAACATTTAGGGAACAGTCAGGCGCATTACTGGCCTTTGGAAAAATAGAATGCTTCATGTAGACACTAATTAATCAATAAAATCCTAATTGGATTCTACTAAGTATTGGAAATGACATTTCAACTTAAGCATTCCATGTAAAACCCTGACCCATTCCCAGGCAGCAATAAAAGCCAATTAGGATGGTATTCAAATTATAATTATGAATGCTATCACCACCCTCATCTACATTAATATTACAATTAAAGAGAACACAGTTTAGGAATGAATCGGGCAAGTTGTTCTGCATAGATGTCTCATTTCTGGCCATTGCTGAGGAATTCGGTATAACACAAAAGTGGTTTTAAAAGAGCCTGGGCTTGGAATTTGAAAGCTGGGGATGATATCCATCCTCACTCATAGTGCATGTATCTGGGACCACTGACTCCCTTGGGAAAATGGGGATAATGCAGCCATTTTCAGGACTGTGTTGAAGATCAGAATTGATGTGTATACTTGATGCAGCAGAAGGCCATCCGCACTGGGTTCCTACAGAGGTGGCAGATCTTTCCCAGCATACTGAAGTCTGCATTCATGGAATCTCAGGAAGAAACCCCAGACTTATCACACCTCACCTGCCATTTTCAGTGCCGGTGCACTTAGCAGTCCCCGAAGATGGCGGTTCAATCCCTGTCTGAGTAACTTGACTGCTTCAGAACTGTTCCCTTATGGAGCACCCCGGTTTCGTCGTTAGCACTGTCAGAACACATAGGAAAGGCCTCCTTATGGATGCCCACTGGACCTAGTTTTGCCATCAGCAATAACATAAACCATATTGAAATCCTTTCCTAGACGAATTGTTTAAGACGTGGAGCCAAGTGTTTGATGGCACAGACTTTGGAGCTAAGCTGCCGTGGTTCAGATCCTCGCCCCAACCTTTGACTAACTGTGTGGCCTTGTCCCCACTGACCTCTCTGTGCTCTAGTTTTCTCATCATTGAATGTGGGTAGTAGTTCCTGCTTCTTACACGTGTTGTGTTAGCAGTTATGACATTCTATCCATTTCATTTTCCTTTTTCACACTTTCAAACATTCCTTGTAGGATATGATGTACAAGCCCCTTTCCAGCCTAGTAGATCCTGCCTGGATGTCAACTTAAGTGCCAAAACCCCTGTTAAATTGACCATTTCAATGCATCTTTGTAAGATAAGTTACATCCTCCCAGATCTTCATGACAACGAAAGCTCCTTTTCCCACGGCACGAGGGAGGAGACAGGGGCTCCGGGAGGGAGGAGGTGGAGGCTCTGGGAGCTGAGGTCAGGCGGGTCCCTACCCACAGTCACCTACATGTGCGGGGAGAGCAGCTTCCAAGCTGCCGATCCCACACCCAAGCTCTTGGGGGCTTTGCTATAGTCTCTCTGCCAACGAGAAGTCAAAAGGGAACCAGAGGGCTGAGACTGAAGTCGTGGGAAGCTGGGAGCTTGGCTCTAGAACCGGCTGCTGCCAAGGTGCTATGGAGGGTGACCAGGGAAACCAGGGCTACTGGGCATCACAGAATGACTCGATCTGGTAGGGGCTTGAATGTCCAGACAGAGGTGCTCAGCAGCCCGGCGGGAGATCCGTGCTGACTCCCCCTCGGAAAGCCTATAGATCTGGTGTGTGACGCAAACACTCAGGTGAAAATGCTCTTCTCACAGCGCACAAAGGGTTAAGCACATATTAACAATGAGACGAGACGAGAGGAGAGCAGACCTACGATGAGCTTCTGGAAGCAGTTCAAAGGATGTTTGAATTTATTCAATGGGTGAACTTAATGCTCAAGTTTTTGGATGCAGTGGACTCTCTGGAAATATATTTGGGGTGGTATTAGGTCTTATGTGAACTTCGAATGGTATTATATAGTCACCTCTTTTTATTTTCAATACTAACAGAACTAGTCCTGATTCCCAGGATAATGTGGGTGGTGCTACTATGCCTGGCTGCTATGCCTGGGGGAACATTTGTCCCTAAAGTACGGCCTGCTAGGGAGAAACAGCATAAGATGGTATGTCAAGATGGCATAGACAGACTACTCTGTAGACCCAGAATGTCATCTTCAACTATGTCCATAGCGGCACAAAGTCAGCCAAAAACTGAGACGGGCCCTAGATTCAAGCCTCCTTATTCCAAATGCCATGCGTTTTTGGCAACAGTTTTCATTACGTAAATTAAGCCAGAATGCCTGAGAATACCAGAGGCAGACTGTGAGAACAACAGCCATTGACAAAGTGCTGCCTACAGAGTGGGCCTGGCTGGCTTGGTTTACCGGCAAATTGCAGAGAAGGCAGACACACAGCAGGACCGTCTCCCGGCGCCAATTTGAAGACCCCTCCCTGATGTCTTTTTCAAGAAGCAACAGCACAGAAGTGACTTACGCCTGGCCACCAGGTGTGAAAGGAGAAAGGACAGAAGCCCGTTCCTGCCACGAGGACATGGACCCTCAGTGGGGCCCAAGGATGGTCTGGATTCTGACCAGTCAGAAGAGTCGTGTGCTTTCCCAGGAAAGAACTTGATTGGGATGAAGGGGGATCCCAGAAATGGGAAGGAGAAAGAGAAGTGTTCTCTCCCCAGAATAGTGCCCTTGACTAGAATTACTCTTTTTACCCACTGGTGCCAAGTGTCGTGGGTTGTGCGGCCGTCCTCCGCGTGCACCTTTCTGCTCTGCTTCACCTGCTGCGGTCGGAAAAAAAAGACCTCCATGAATTAGAACAGTGACTGTTCTCTGAAGAGAGGACTACTCTTTGCATATGCAAATGCTTCAAGTTCATTTCCAAATCAAGTAAGTCTCTGCCCATTGATTCCTGGGGGGTTTTGCATCTTTCATCACGCTCCAAAAATCGTTGGCTGTTTACATTTTTCATGGCGCTGGAACTGCCTTATGATTGTCAGCTTTGTCCTTCTGTTCTCTCTCTAGCCTGAGTTTTGGGACTCTATGTTGTGTCTTTGTGTCAACGAAGAATATTTGAGGTACAGATGCAAATTATAACAAACTTTAGAAAAAAAAATTCTGGTTGATGTCTGAACGAAAAATTAATCCACACCCCCCTCGAGTTGAGTGACACTGTGAAGCACCATCTCCCAGGCCCCCCAAAAGTAAATGGGGGCCTTAACAATTAATGGCTGCAGGCCAGTCTGCCACCTAAGTCCTGATGATACAAAGTTGGAGATGAACTGTAATTGCTTATCCAAGATCTTAGTCTAAGGAGAGTCACAGACAAGTATGATGTAGTTATTGATTAGAGATTTGAACAAAGTAGAACAGAGGCTAACAGAGGGTTAGATCCTGCCTGCGAATTCAGAGCAGCCTTCAGGTTCCTGTAATTCCTGTAGCTCAGCCTGAGGGCAGTGACCGGTCATTTACCCAGCTCTTTCTCTGTGGTGTAAAAGACAGAAAAGTGCTCAATGCCAAGTTATAGATCTCCAGTCTGGTCTTGTCTAAAGCAGTTCTTCAGGGAAAACATAGACGTGAGCTCTGGAAAGAGGCTGAAACAGAATCGAAGGTATGGAAGCCAATACTTTCTCTTTTTAGGGGTGATCTGGATTTTCACTTTAACTTCTTTATGTATGTGGTAAAAGATTAGGTGGTGGGGTTCTCCAAGAGGACGAGGTGACAGGCCACCGAGTGGCCGTGTGAGACCGTCTCTGTCTCAGTACCCACAGAAACAAAAGTAGCAAAAAAAAATGTCTTCAAGAAGGTTCCAGCCTTCCTCCTCCAAGAGGAAACTCCTGCCCCCCATTTTATCCTCGCTCTTCCATACTGTGTCTTCACCACACAAATGTGAAATGTTTTAATGTGGTCTCACCGTTCTGAATAAAGCCTTGTGGAGCCCTCGGGGTCTCAGACAGCTCATCCGGAGTTTCTGCAGGTTGCCTGTACCCACTGGACCATTCCGGAGAGGTGGCAGGGGCTGCCAAAGCTACCATTATTGTACTGGAAACCTTTTTAAATGTACCCTATGTCGGCAAAAAGGCTAGTAAAAAAGGCAAAGTCCTTTGGAGGAACACATGGGGAAGTTCATGAAGAAAGACAAACAGAACTAGTTTACCTGCTCCTGGAGTCATACATTGGGGGAAAACTAAGTTTAGGAAATACTGAAAGTGTCTATTCTATGCTTGGTCCCCTAACTCTCAAATGAGATTGAGAAGAACAATCAGTCTGTTTAAAACGTTTAACATTGCCAGATTATAAGATTTTCCTCTAGACCAAAAAAGTATTTTCCGTATTACGTTTGTTAATGCTAAGAGCAGAGCTAATATTAATTGTGAGTTCTATTATTGCCTTTTTAGGGGGAGAATGTATAAAATGTCATCTCAAAATTAGCATCTTACTATATGTGTCAAGTTAACGGTACAAAGAAATTGCTAAATTAAAAAAAAAAGCCTGAATTTTCTTAGTTCGTAATAAAAATACCTGGCGTTTGCACAGGACTTTGCAACATCTCAGCATCACAATCACCAAGATTCTTAGAAAACTCAATTTCCTGAACGACTCATTCAGAATCCCGGGAAGGTCTACTGTGGAATTTACAGTTTACCAAACTCTGGGTGTGTATTAGGTTCCTACCGCTACTGTAACAAGTTACTGCGAACGTAGTGGCTTAAAACTACTCACTTATATTCTCTGACTATGGAGGAAATCATTGCGCTGGGCTCACAGCAGGTGTCAGAGCCTTCGGTGGGCTGGCAGAGAGGCCGGCTCCCTGCTGTCCGGCTCCGGAACCACCTCCCTCCCCTCGCTCATCTCCCTTCCTCCCTTGGCTCTGCCCTCTGGCTTCTGCTGCCGCATCCACTGCCTCTCTCACGTTGCCGTCCTCTTACAAGGACGATGTGGTTACCAGAGCCCAGCTGGAGAACGCGGGACAATCTCTCCATCTCGATCCTGATTTTAACTCCACTTCCAAAGTCTCTTTTATCATATAAGGTAACATTCTCAAGTCCCAGGGATTAAAGCATGGACATCTCTGAGGGACCAATACACAGCCTACCAAAGGGTGACTCTTACCACGCGAGCGTTCGGCGAGCAGTCACAGAATACATGTGGCAACCGTGAGCAGCAGGACGCTCAGACAGATAAGCCATCACTGGCGGCCAAGGCTAGAGCCACCCACACAAGACATGCCAAGAAATTAAAATGCCAGATCTGAGATCATTAGGTCACTTTCGGACTCAAGGTATAAAAGGAATCTGGTGATAAGGAGATGAGATTTTAGAGCTGCTTTGCTGGGCGCTGTGAAGGAAGCTCAGAGCCAGGGTAGCTGTTTCTTCCCCACCTGAGGGGGTTTCCAGCGGGACACTCTGAGAGCCTGAAATGCTTTTAAGAATAAAAGCCTAATATCTTCCTCATAAATAACAAGCACAAAGATAGGTTTCAAACCAGACCAGAACCTAATTTTAGGGTCTCTGCTCTTTTCTTTTCATTTGGATTCAATTCATTTTCAGTCTCTCTCATCCAAGCCTCTGGTCCTGTGAGCGTCTCTCACAGGTTTGGTGATATGTACTTTCCATAACATTGAGAACACACATCTCATTTCAATACTCTGGAAAAATCACCTTCTTTAGGCCTTTTTCTGGCTGCTGTCTGGTTTATGGAATTTCTGATGAGAAGATGGCTGTAATTCCTTGTTTCTCTATATACAATTAGTCTTTTATTTCTGGGTATTTTGAAATTTTTCTCTTTATCTTTGATTTGAAACAATTTGAATACAATATAAGTATCACAATTTGAATACAACACAATATAACAATTTTAATACAACACAATAAATATCACAAGGGAAGAGATATTTTCAACCCATCCTCTCTTCCCATGTGATATTTATCTTAGTTGAGTTTCTATAAACTTCATGGCTTGAGGTTTATTGAATGTATTTTATTATTTTTGTGAAATTCCCAGCTACTATCTCTTCAAATATTTCTTCTCCTCTCTTCTTTCTTCTCCTTTAGGCATGGATGTGCTACATTATTTGATATTGTCTCATGGCTTTAGGATGCTTTCTCCTTTTTCTTCCTTACTTTCACGGTTTTTATTTTTAGTATGTTTGACTCTGGGTAGATTCGATTGACCCATATTCCAAGTTCATTGTTCTTTCCAAGCTGTCAAATCCACTAATGAGTCTGTTGAAGGGATATTTCATCTCCGCAAACATGCTTTAATTTTTACGTCTACCATTTCCCTTCAACTCTTAGAGTTTCCAACTCTCAATTCATAGTTCCCGTGCTGTGCATGAGCTTTGAAGATATTATCACAGTTATTTAGAATTCCCTCTCCGATACATCACTTCTGAGCCTGTTCTGTTGTCTCCTGAGAGTGAACTATTTTCCCTTCATCTGCGTTGGTCTCGCAGTTTCCGATTAATCACTGACCATCACATGTAGAACAGAGGCAAAGAGCACAGAGGTCTGGAAATGAGTCGCCTCTTCTTCTGGTAGACAATGTGGAGAAGCTGGCCGGTCTGGTCAGAAGCTGACCGAGGCGTGGAACGTGCTGCCGCTCGGGGCAGCTCCAGTTCACCACCAGCTTCGGGCTCCTCCAGGGTCGCCTGTGCCTAAGGGGAAGTTGGGTCTCCAGTGGTGTTTCTGCCACTGCCCTCAACCCAGCCTCCCTTATAACTCTACAGTGACTTAACAAGCAGCTCTGACCACACCTTTTGTATATTAATTTAGTAATAATAATTTTCTGTGACTATTAATTACATAAATCCATCAGAGGAGGGACTGCCCTTCCCCCAGGTCACTCTCGGGTCCTTACCTGACAGCCCCTCTGTCTCAGCTCCAAAGAGCCACCCTCACTGGACAGAGCTTTGTTTTAAAGAGTTTATGTGATTCGTCTGGGCTGCCCCAGATAAGCTCCCTACTTTGTGCTGATGGAGCATCCAAGCCCTTTGTCCCTCCCCTGGAATATCTTTGCTTGTGTTGCGGGCTGGGAGGGGTGGTGTCAGCCAAGGGACGATGGGATGCACGGAATGGAGGAAGATGGGGGTGGCTGCGTTTCCAGCTCTGTCCTGGCAGTGGAGTAATCAGAGATCCTCCCAGAGGGCAACTGTTTTCCACACCAACAGCCAACACGCACGGCTTGCTCCAGTCCCCTATTTCCTCCTGCCTGGAATGTTTCCTCCAATATTTCCCGCCGGCTTGGGAGGGAAGCAGAGGCTGACCTTGCCGACAGGCTTGCACTCCTGGCACACTGGCCCCCAAGCCACTAGCCTGTTGCCCCAGTTCTTGACCTGACTGCTCTCTCCATGGCCGTGCTCACTCTCGGCTTCTCTGGCTTTCTGTGACATTCCTGTCTCTCTTTCATGGGCATTCACTCCGCCCGCGGGAACCATTTGGTGCCCAGCCCTGTAGATGTGTCAGCTGTGAGGCAGCGTCCCTCGCCCGGGTCCAGTTTCCGGCTTTGTTCTCATCTCCATTCATCCCTGTTCCACGTCTGTCACAATATCAGTTAGTGAAAAGGAGGATGATTCACCTCAACAAACATTTGTTGGTCATCAATTATTTGTAAGACACTGTGTTCTGTTTTCCGTTCACATACAGAGGGATAAATTAGATGGGAAGAGGCGTCCCTGGGGCTCTTTTGAGCTGAGAGCTTCAGCTGCTCATCTGAATAAGGCTGAGGGACAAACACAACCAGAGGCGGCCCCACATCCCGGGGGCAGGGAGGCAGGCACCTGTGCAGAGACCATGGCGCCGGCGCGGCTCCCACAGTCCTGCGTTTGGATCCCGGCTCTGTCGCTGGCTGACACCAAACTTGGAAACATTTTCTTCCTTCTCACAGCCTTGGTTTCTATGAAATAGGAATGTTATTAATTTTGTTTAATTTAACTAATTTTACTTTAAATAGTTACACGTGAATAATGGCCACCATCTTGGACAACACAACTCTAGAACCCAATCACCCTGGAGGCAAAGCCTGTCTAACTTAGTCCCGGGTGACTTCGGGAAGCTCACTCAATCCTGCTGAGTTTTGGTTTCCTAATCTGCAAAATAATTAGAAAAACATTTTTTAAAGTTATTGGGAGGCTGAAACAAGACGTGGATTTAGTAATTGGTACACAAATCATTCAACAAATGTGTCATCCTCTTACTTTATGATTTCAAACATTCCTAATTTTATAGATACGTTGATTATGTCATTGTCTCCCAAGAAAAACCACTGAGACAAGAAAGGTTTTATTTATCAATTCTCTATAGCAGACCAAGTGCAGGAAGCTCCAGGCCTGACCTGAAGGGCAGAGGTGTATGTCCATCAGGTGATAGTCAAATACATGCTTTCCAGGAGCTGAGCGGGTGACCCTGCGCTAAGCACAACCAGGGTCACAGAGACATGCAGTGAGGCTGTTCTGGGGCTGCTGCACATCCAAGGCAAGGCGGAAACAGCAGGCGGGGAGAAGGAGAAACGAGAGCGCTGCTCGGTGGTGTGGCTCTGGCCGCGCCGCAGCCGTGGTCCCGCACATCCACGCGGCTCAGAGACGTTGGAAAGGACCTGGCACTTCACAGGATTGGGACCCGCACCAGGCCCTCCACTTTCAACAACTCACTGAATGCTCACACCCATCCTCTAACTATTGTCTATATACTTCCAATAAGCAAACCAAGAATCTGAGTAATCAAAGAATCTGACCTAGGACATTATCAAGCCTGGGATTTGAATCTGTGCAGCTTACCAACTCGTAAGATGACCTATCACAGTTTCACATGGGCTGGCAGAAGACACAAGACTCCTGGACCCCGACAGAGACCTCGCCACTCACAGCCCAGCTGGGGGGGGCTCCCCCACGCCCCCAGGGCTCAGCTGGCTCCTGTGCATATCAGGGGTCCATATCACAGCTGAAAAGCACTGGGCTTGGGAACCCACCTCCCCCTCCAACAGAGACACGGCCGCACTCCCCTGGCGTGTTTGCTGAAAGGACAGCCTGGGAAACGGTTCAGCAGAAAGCTGCCAGGGCCTCGCCCCTTGGGCATGCTCTGCCAGGAGGTGTCAGGGGGACTTGGCTTCTGGCTGATGGCCTCTCACAAAGATCCCAAAATAAGAAGTGATGAATGTTCCTTGGTTTTAAATTCCCAGATGTGCCACTGAGATAGGCTGCCTGCTCGCCACAGAGACCGGCTCGGCACCCTGCCCTCCTGTCCCCCTGGAGGGCTCTTGGCATCACCCCGTGAAGATGAAATTTACTTTGCCAGGATTAGTTTAAAAGGAGCTGTGGCCTTCACCTGGTCTTTAAGCAACCCCCATATGTTATTTCTAATCTCACAAAAATAGTTTGAGTGAAATATTATCCTTATTTTATATGAGATACAGAGGAAATAATTTAAGTGACCTGCCCAAAGTGAGTCAGAAGCTTTTCCTTCAGGGAAACATATTTATTTTTCTCTCCCTACCCTTAATCTTTCTCCCTTCCTTATTAGAGCAGCTCCCACATTGCTCCCAAAGAAGAGGGTGGTCCTTTACAGTTTTCAGGGTTGAGGCACACCTTCCTGACATGGGTTCACCTCCCTATCTTGTCCTAACAACACTAAGGCCAGAAGCAATGCATGCCTCCCCACACCCCTTTCGTATCTTGCGTGGGTGCTGGAGAAAGAGCAGGGCAGACCAGCAGTTTAAAAAAATGTCTGCTAAAAGAACAAGGAAAGTACATCACTCTAGGTGAGACTCAGCTAAAATTGAGCAATTTTTATAGCATTTAGAGGATTCTTCACTCCCATTAAACAGAGTGTAAGTGATCAACTGGTGATGGATTTCTTGGAGAGAAAAGTCATTATATGGTTCTAAAAACATAAAAAATTGCATCATGTGTCATAAAGTACAAAAGGATATCTTTCTTGGCCCTTCCTCCCTCCAAATAGCATCTTCTGATGCCTTCTGTTGTGGCTTCCCAAGATAGTTGACCACGTCTGTGCAGAGCCCCTCTCCTGCCCTTTCCATGAGGCACAAATCAGTCACCACAGCATCTGGGGGCCCTGGGCGGGTCCCACCAGGGCCAGGGCGTGACTGAGCCGCGCGCAGCTCCCAGTGCTGTTTGCTTGGGCCATGTCACTGCAGATACCACAGGGCATTGACAGCTCCAGCAAAGGTAACTGCCTCCTGTGGAAAGCAAATATTAATTAGAGCTCTATAGAATAATTTTATAATGGCTTTGAAATGAAGAGAGATGTCAGAAACTTGCCAAGACCCCTCCTGACTCGGATTTCACTGATACGTTGGTCTATCCGACCTCTCCTGGGTGAGGGAAAACATTCTCCCGCCTTCTACTTGAGCCTTTAAAACAGAAATTGTTTACTCTTTTCTTTAATAGTTTACTCAATCTTAATTAGTCAGGTTTAGGTGTTGTTTGGCTCTGTCGTTGGATTATAAATTCCTTCAAAATGAAAGAGAAGGAGCCATGATATCATCAAGTATCTATTAGGAGCTAAGTGCGGCACATTCATCACTTCTAACCCCGACGGTGTGAGGCACTGAGTGTTATTATCTGCATCTTTAGGGGAGGGACCAGAGGCCAAAAGAGGTAACATACGTGCCCAAGTCCACATGGCTGTAACAAGGGGAGGCTGGGACCCAGCACAGAGCTGCCCCCACCTGTGCCCTCTGCGCTGCTGGCTAAGCCTCCATGCAGGGAAGGCCAGCTCACCTGTGGAGATGCCATAACCAGAGCAGTCATCTGTGGTCTAGTGCTCACTCCTTAGTGTGGACCATTTTGTATTTTAGACTCTTTACTTTGTCCCCAGTGGATTATTGAGACATTTTTCTCAGATTCAGAAACTCAGGGGTTCAGAGTCTGGCACTGTCCAGAACCGGCCACCCCTCGCCTTCAGACATCATTTGGCGCCACAGAAGGAGACCTCCCAGCAGAGGTGGCTTGAGGCATGAGCTCCTGAGGCAGGTAAGACTGTGCAGGGGACCCGCAGCCTCTCTCCCACCAGCTCAGCCCTATCCTCAAGACCTGGACTCTGCCATGGAAGCTGTCAGTGAAAACCAAGAAAGCCTTTCATGAGGAAACGGTGGGACTCAGACACACAACAGGCAGTGTGCTTTCAGGGCCCCAGGGACCAAGTGTGACACAGTGAGACAGACACAAGCAGCGTCCCAGCTCTGTGGGGACAGTGCAGGACTGGGCACTGCAAGTCTGCAGGACGACGAAGCCAGGTGACACTGGGACAGGGTGGCACCCCAGGTGGCCAACAGGGCTGGGGACACTACGAACAGGGTGGTGTCGTGGGGCGAGGCAGCAGCTCCCTTCCCGGCTGAGGATCCTGCCAGCCAACCTCAGGAAGGGGAACGGGCAGGAAGACACACAGGCGCACTGGGAGCTGCGGCCCCGCCTCTCAGAGGAACCCCAGGCGCCCCAGATGGAGCAGGGCCCTTATTATGCAGCTAGAAGATAAGCCAGTGGCTTCCAAAAATCAATGCTATTTTCAAAACCTTTGATCCCTTGAGCCTGAGGAATTCAGTTAGTGCAACTGAAGATACATGACATGATGTTGGATGGGAGCATATTTTATTTTATTTTATTTTACTGAAGAAAAAGCTAAAGTACGTGGCCTAACAGGAATGTCCATTCCTGGACCCACCTAAGTCACAGGCACAGGGAGCTGGCCTGGGGCTGGAGCGAGGGAGCCGTGCTCTCACAGGCTGCCGGCTGCACGCCTGGCCTGTCCACAGATCCTGCGTGCAGAGGGCAGGGCTGCGAGCTGACAGACACCCAACAACTCACTAGGCGCTGAGCCCCCAGCACCGCACCCAGAGCCCCGGGCCCACACGGAAGAAATGGAATAACAATTTGCACAGAGTTTGTGCAAGTAATGGGCAGGCAGGGGCCACCACGTATCCAAGCGTCAGGAAAACTATCTGGACAGAAGTGATTTCTGACATTATTTTCGGGGACAAGTCAGAGCTGCCCTAGCAGAGCAGAGAGGCAGGGTAGACACCACGCATCTTAGACACCACTTGAGAGCAAAGCTTGTGTATCAGGACACTCATCTCGGGAGTAACATCAAAATGGTGGTTATGAAAGTCCAGGTAAAGCTAAGTCACACATTCATTCATCCTACATTCACCAGCTGTCCAGAGAACCCCTGGCATGGGGTCCAGTGTGGGAGGGACAGGTGAGATAGAACCACCTCCTTCTTCAAGACACTCGCCCCAAGGTGGGGGAGCAACTGGTGAGGGTAGCTCATGCCATGGGTAGTGATGTCTGCTGAGGGAGTAAGAAAATCACTTAGTCTGTGTCCAGGGCAGAGCCACGTTCTGGGCAAGTGCTAGACAAGTGGGCGATGTGGCACCTGCCCTCCCAGAGGTACCACCTGCTTGGGCAGATGGAGAGGAAGCCACGGGACTCGGGGCCAGCTGGCTCGGCACAGTCCTGTCCACAGGAGGAGCTTAGAAACGGGAGTTCTCACTGGGGACTGTTCAGCACGGCACTGAATCTTCCAAATTAAAAAATAATAATCTTATATAAAAATAATGAAAAGTTTTCAGTTCGTTAAGTGTTATAGCCATATTGCCAGGACACCTGGCAACTGCTTATATGGCTTTGCAGTCCTAATTCGACATCCTACAAACAAGTGAGAAGAGAATAAATTAGAAGGGTCAGAAGTTCCTGGTCAGAAGCCAAAAAAAGGTTTAAGCAAAGGAGAGTGGAGAAATGTTCTCATGCAAAAGCACACTTTTAGCTAAGAAAGTTGCTCAAAGGCTGAGGAAAGCAAACTTATCTGGAGGCACAAACCAGGTGAACACAACCGGCCACGCCTCCCCCTCCTGTCCTTTGTCATCTCTCACTCACACCCACAGAAGTTTCAGCTTCAAGGACTCTTCCCATCAGAAGAGGTGACAGATTTTATACTGAAAATTACTATGAAGTCAAGATTCACACTACTGGCAAATTTTCTGGAACATATTTATTCCTTATAGGGTACCTTGCTGAGTAAAAATAGTGGCCCATTTACCAGCAATAAGTCCGTCACAGATCAGCATAAGATAGACCATTTAGGTTTCAATAGAAATCCACCATCACTAATAATAAATTCTGGCCTCTGCCTAGCCTGAGGACAGGGAGAGACTCTTTTTCAGCTCTGTCCCCAGGATCTGGGCCAGTCCCTCAAACACGGTGGTGAGCGGGGACTTGGGAGCACTGTCTGCTGAGAGTCAGGCGTTGAAAGCAGAGGCACAGATCTCTGAATCTGCCTTCGACCACCTTGTGGGGCCTGAAGCTCTCGCATTGCCTTAGATCATGACCTCTCCTTACGGGTCTGCAATCAGTCTGCGAAAATCCAGGCAGGATGCCCGGTACACAGGAAAGGCTTTCCATGCCCCGAGAGGCTTAGCTGCTGTTCACTAAGTTCTTCCACGGCTCCTGTGTTCAGAAAGGTGAAGATTCCCCGACCGTGTAGAAGCCAAGGGCAGGCTGTCCCCAAATGCGCCGCTTTGCCATATTGATTATCTTGAATGAACAGTTACCTAAGAAATAGCCAATGCGAGAACACTCTGCTCCCCTCTGTGTCCCAAAAGCAGGAACGACTCTCCCCTGTGAGGGCCACCCTCCTGCGCCGGGAGGTGGGGGGACGTCCCACCACCAGACGCAAGGCACTCAGGGCCAAGGAGGCCACGTCCACAGACCTCGCCAGGTCACCGGTGCACTCCCCAGCCTCGAGTCAGCCAATGTAGGGTCCTTCCTTCTTAAAGCTCTTGGGCCTAAGTTTTCTTTGTCCTGCCAATTCCTCACCCACTCATGACTTGGTCTGAAATATGTAAAACCTGGATGCCTTGGGCATTTCCTTAGGTCTCGGTTTCATTACGGGGCCTCCCTGTGGTGTGTTTTCTCCTGTTAGTCTGTCTCGTGTCATTTTAATCCACAGACCAGCTAGAAGAGAAGCGGGTAAAGGAGAAATCGCCTCACCAACAGCCCAGGATCACTTCCAGCTTAACCAGAGAAGTCAGGCAACACATGGCCGACAAAGCAGTGAACAAGTTTGCTATAAAAAGTCCAACGGCTTTGAAAAGAGCAGCATGAGATTCCAAGGAGCCTGGGGTCGCCGCTCACCTGGCGCCCATGGGGGCGACAAGGCCAGTGCCCGGCTCACGGGACGGATGCCAGGACCTGACACTGGAGCGGCTGAGTTCAAGTCACCCCTCTCCCGCTGTTGGGGTCAGTCCAGTAACTCAGGGTCAGACCCAGGCGACATGGGCTGAAGCCATACACGGTTTGGGTCCATCTTTAAGTAAAAAATAAAGTAAATATAAAATGAAGTATAAATATGATTATTTATTAAGAATTGAAAAGGGGATCACAACATAGTACTGGAGCATGGACAGTCTCATTCCCTTTTTCTCTTGAGACACCAGACATGCTCACAAAGACATGCTTCCTGCTGGTGGGCTGGCTTCTCTCCAGGCCGGGAACCAGCTGCAGCTCCCACAGGTTCCCAGCGTGCACAGGACCTGGCACAGGTGGAGAGCCTTCAAGTTTAAGCTTCCTGGGGACCTTGCCTTTTCAAGCCTCTTAAGTTCTTGATATTATTTCATGTAAATAAGCAATAGTAACTCCCACAGCACTGGGTCCTATGAGAGTTAAATGAAAGGACATATGTGAAATTGCTTTGGGAAGCTAACATCTAGGAAAAGGGGGAGTGTATGTGTGCAGTGATCCATGTAAGGTGCATGGAATCTGGAGCCAACAGAGAAAGAAGGCTGGTGGGGGGCTGAGGAGTGTGTGCTGGCTGGAAAAATTAGTGAGAGAAGTCAGAAACATGAGCTCTAGCCAAAGAGGTAGTGAATAGAGGGAACTGGAGAAATCGATGGTTAAAGCATAATGGTGTGATTAAAGGAGTATTTTGAAAAGTGAATTTAGATTGTAATTGCCACATATTCTTATCAGACATTGGTATTTAGCTCAGATGCGCTAATATAAAAGTAATTTCGTCTGACATTGGAAATGGGAGAGCACAGTTTCATGTGAAGGGGGATTAGATATGAAGGTTGACGAGGAGGCGACAAATAGAGAGTATCCTGCACACTGAGAGGATAGGCTTGCTACAGATCCATGCAGGATTCTTGGCTACTCGCTGGGAAAACAGCAGGGCTGCCACTGGAAGGGGAGACCCAGGGGAGGAGAGTGGCCCTGCCATGGCTACATGGTGCGGACTGTGGGATGAAGTAATGCAGCCCCATCCTTATCACCTGGTTGATCATGGGCAAGTTTTTTTACCTTCCTAAGCATCAAGCAGCAGATTTTTTATCTATAAAATGTATATATAATAACTGCTTTCAAGCTTTCCTTTTATTTATTTAGGTATTTTTTATAAAGATACATCTAGATGATGTCCAGAACTGCCGCTTGAGAGACAAATCATCCAGAGGAACCCATTTTGTTCCTCAGGGTCTATATTTTGCTTTAGAGGGTAAAGAGAGACAAGGATGTCCTAACACATTTCTGTGGTGTTGACGCCGTCTGTCCATCTGTCTGATGGCTCAGAGGTAACCAGGTAGACATAGCCTCTGCTTCCTTTCACTGAGGAAACACAACTCTTCAAAGAAATCGTCCAGATAGAATTCATGACCTTGCTTTTTGCCTCCCAACAATAGCTCTTGTTTTCTCTGCTTCTCTGGTTAGTCTCGGTAAGCATTTTGTTTTTAAAAGGCAAACTGAGACTGTTTCTGAAGTATGTCTCTAATATCACATCTCCATTCTTCATCATTTTCCTGCATACATTTTTAATGGACATCGGAAACGAGTATCAAAGAGTGTTCATAAGGCAGTGGAGCAAATGTCTTTTTAAAAACAATTTTTCTGCGGTACAATCAGAATGTCCCAGTTCCTCCCACCCAGACCTTGAGGATTCACGACGTACATCAGTGCTCCCAATACGCACATGTATTCGTGTGGGGCTGTCAACTATATGGCATTTTCTTTTAGTCACTCAGCCTTTGCAAAATGTTCCCAAGGAATGTGTGGTGAGATTTCCAGCCCTGGAGGTGGAGTGGACTCTCAGGACCACCAACAGATCTGGGATGAGGCCAAAAGGTCCAAAGGACCATGTCTTTGGCCAGCTCTGCTAAGGAGAGAGCAAAGCAAAGCTCATACTGCCTTCTCGCAAAATCTTAAAGCAAGTGCGGAATGTTCAAGCATTTGACAGTTTTTTTTAAGAGTTTCTATTTTGACATGCTTCTTTCTTCTTTTAAAAGATTTAAAATCTAAGAAAACTGAATGTGCTTAACCACAAAAGGTTGCTGAGCCTAAGAGGAAAGTCCCATTCACTGTGCTGGTTCCCAGTCCCCAGAGAGACAATACAGAACAGGGTCCAGACTTGGCAAAGGAGATATTGGTTTAGTTTGTATATTTGCATTTTCAGTTTCTGTATTTTTTTGCTGTGAAGGAAAATTGCTCTGTGAGAGTATCAGAAGTGGCCTTTGACAGCCAGGTGGAACTGAAGTAAAATTTCCATTTTAGTCAAACTGGCTTCACACACTATGCAATTTTCTTTATCCCCCAGTTTAAATTCAAGGCTCCTATGGTGATATCACACTCAATCAAAGCCGACAGGTTATTTCTATTAAAGTTTGGGGTTGAATAGAGACTAACTAGAATGGTGCTTCCATTGCTAATATTTCATTCCAGTGGCAAAATGCAATACCCCAGATGGAGTTAGGAAGATAAAATTTCCAGCACTACTGAATTGAAAAACAGCTTGTTAGGGTAATTTAGCTTATTTAAATAAAATCGCTGTTTATTCCGATGCTCCCCCGAATATCAGAGTCCCCTAGGGCTCCTGCTGCCCCTGCCCACCTCAGCTTCTGAGGATCTTGACTGTTGCCTTCTCAGGAGATCCAGCCCTTGGGACATGAGGACAAGAGGACAGCCGTTTGATAGCTCCTGGTCTGCCAATTCCTGGGTATTGTGCCAAATAAAATCCATTTTTTTGGATAATCTCTGGAGGTCGAGGGGAAAAAAATACAACGTTCTGCTTTCCACAGACTGAAATTACCCTTTCAAACCTGTTCCATTCGATCCAAATGTAATAAAAGTTAATTCTCTACAATCACATTGGCCTTGGAGAGCCCACGCTGCTGGTGAGTGGGTGTCATGAATTCAAGGGAAGACAAAACAATAATCAGGTACATGTCTATGTGTGTAACTACCCCTGTTGCTTTCAGCAGAGAGACAAAATTGAGCTAAACATTACATCCCTTTTTAAAAAGCATTGATTTGTTGAAGGTACAGAAGATGATTTTGCAATGGTCCAAACTTCAAAAACAAATCAAAAGCCCCCAAAATGTATTTGGCAATATAAGCAAAATGTTACAGTGATTTTTTAATGTGTTCACCAATAGTGAGTGAGCATCTTTAAGTATGTAACATCTGTATAAACGGTATTATCCTTGGCACTGTGTCCAACATAAATGTCAGGCAATAGAAATAACTGACTTTGGACCTAGCCCAGGACATACAATCTCCATGGTTCAGATATAAAAAGGGCTGGGGGTGGCATTTCAGAGCCAAGGAGAACACTCTCTAGGCCAGCTGAAAGCTCACTACTCATCATCACTTCTTCTTATCCTAAGCTCAGGTGTCTGGGCTCTTGCTCGGGCTCCTTCCCATTTAGCTATATGGTGTGAGGTGATACTCACAAACTTTCCTGATGGTTTCTCCACCAATAAAAGAAAAGTGGGGGTTAAAGAGACCCAGTTCTCTAAGGAGCTCCATATGCAGCATTTGTAAGTTCTGATGACTGATAAACACCATGGATAGTGCAAAGAAAGGCTTGATGGTGAGAGATTTCATGAAAAACAGATGTCCATGCGAGCAGGTGGTTTGGGAAGCACCTAAGCAATGAGAAGGGCTGACCCTGCCACCTGGGAGAGGACCTGCAAACTCCAGTAATTCTCGAACTCTTGTCTGTATCTATTAACAAAAATTTGATGGAATTTTAATAAAAATAGTGCATTTCTCTAATTAATCTAGAATATAGATCTACAAAACTGATCTACAGCATAGATCAGTTTGGAAAGAATTCATATCTTTCATATGTTGGCTCTTCCACTTCATGAACATGGTATATCTCCCTATGTATGTCGTTCTTCTTTCATTTCTTTTATTACCATTTTATAATTTTAAAAAATCCTATGCATTTTTTTCAATGAATACCTAAATATTTCCTTTTCTTTGAAGGAAATATAGGTGGTATTGTGTTGTTGACTTTAGTTTCCACATTTGTTGTTAGAAATGTGACTGGTTTGTGCATGTTGATCCTGAATCTTATGACCTTACTGAATTCACTCACTTGTACTAGTGTTTGTTTTATTTGAAATTTTTAGACTTCTTTACATAGACAACCATGTCATCTGCAAACAGAAATAGTTTAAGTTCTTCCTCTTTAATTTGTGCCTTTTATTTATTTATTTATTTATTTGCCTTCTTGCAGTGGGTAGAATTTCTGGTATAATGTTGAATGGGAGTGATTAGAGGGGATATCCTTGCCTTATTTCTGATCTAATGAAAGCATTTAATCTTTTTCCGTAAAGTATGATGTGGTTTTTTTTGTGGATTCTCTTTACTTTTGGAAGAGCTACCCTTCTACTTCTATGGTTTTCCTGTTTTCAATTTCAGTGATTTCTGTTCTTGTCTTTATTATTTCCTTCCTTCTGATTGCTTTGGATTGATTTTGCTCTACTTTTTCTAGTATCCTGAGGTAAGAAATTAAGTTACCAATTATATAACAATTCTATTTTCTAATAAAACCATTTAGTGCAATGAATTTCCCCTCAGTGCTAATTTAGCTATATCCCCACAAAATTTGATATATTATGCTTTGATTTTCATTCAACTCTGTTTATTTAGGCTTCTTTAACCCAAATATTAGTTAGAAGTGTTTAATTACTGAGGCTTCTTTTATGGTTCAATATATGGTCTGTCTTGGTGAATGTTCCATGAGAAATTGAAAAGACAATATAGTTTATTGTGATTGAGTGCGGTATTACATATATATATATATATATATATATATATATAGTATACTGTTAGGTGATTGTGTTATTGAGCTCTATATCCTTGTCAATTCTTATCTTGTAGTTGTGTTAGTTCCTGGGATAGGTGCTTTGGGGAAGGGGAGGCAGAGAGTTGAAATTCCCAACTATAGTTGTGAATTTGCCTCTCTTCTTTCAACTCTATCAAGTCTTGTTTCATACATTTTAGGCTCTTTTTTGCTGTTCATATAATTGAGGCTTTCAATTATAGTTAAAATTCTTATAGCTTTCTGGGAGATTCATTCTTTCAACATTCTATAATAACCTTCTTTGTATATAGTTATTTTCTTTGCTCTGAAGTACACTTTATCAAATATTTAGTCACTCCTACTTTTCCTGATTGTTTGCATGACATATCTTCCTCCACCTTTTTACATTCAGCTTACCTATGTCATTGAATTTGAAGTTAGATTTTTGTAAGTAGCATTTAATTGGGTTATGGTGAAATTCAGGTGTTTTTGATTTTGATGAAGTCCAATTTATTATTTTATGGTCCACTATTCTAGTACCCCTGTCTAAAGAAATGACTTCTTCAAGGTTACAAAGACATTCTTATGATTTTTTGGGAATATTTATAGTTTAAGTTTGAGTTATAGCTTTATAGCTTTAGAGTTATAGCTTTAGCTATATTGAGTTTTATAACCCCTTTTAAGTCATTTATTGTGGATACTATGAGGCAATATCAAACTTCATATTTTTTTGTTTACTTTTTACATATGGATACCAATTGTTCCACTATTTTTGAATAGCCTATTGTTTCATATTGAATTATGTTCACTTTGTTATAAAAAAATTGACCACATATATGTGAATGTATATCTCCATTCTCTTTATTATTTGCCACCTATTTATTTCAATGATAAATGTCAAATGACACAGATATTTATATATGTTAATTCTATACCAAAAACACTCTGTCTTGGTTAATAAGCATATATAATGAGCCTTGAAATATGCCAGGATTACTCTTCTAGTGTTCTTTCAAAATTGTTTAGCTACCTAGCTCCTTTGCATTTTCATATGTATTTTAGAATCAGCTCATTAATTGTAACAAAATAGTCTACTTGGATTTTGATTAGCATTATGTTGAAACTATAGAAAAAATTAACAAGATCACATTGACTCTTTCAAACTATCAATGATATATCCTACCATATGCTTGGGTCTTCTATAATCTTTTGAATAATTTTTGTCTGTATTTGACTCATTTTTCATATTTATTCCCACACATTTTACACTGCTGATGGTCATATATTATTTTGATCTTACTAATTGCATGTCTAGTTGTTTGTTTCTAGTATACAGAAATACAACTAATTTTATATATTGACTTTTTGTTCTGCAATCTCAACAAATTCATTCCTAGTTCTAGTAGCTTTTTTGTCACTTTAATAGGATTTTAAAAATTCGCAATATGTTGTTTTCAATTAAGAACCATTTTACTTCTTTAATATGTATGGATTCACTTCTTTTTCATCAAATTTCTCTCTCCAGAATTTCAGTAAATATGGAATGGAAGTGATGAGAGAAGATATTCTTGTTCTCGATCTTAGGAAGAAAAGATTTAGTCTTTTACAGTTAGGTATAAAGGTAATATAGGATTCTATTTGTACATTTCCTTTATCAGATTGAGGAATTCTAAAGAGGCATTTTGTGTTTTGTGTTTTTTTTAATTATAAATAGGTAGTTAATTCTGTTGGATGATGCTTATATATCTATTAAGAGGAAATACTGATTTTCCCCATAAATTTGTTAATGAATGTAATTCACTTTATCTTTAAAAATTAAATCAACCTTTAGTCCTTGGCTTAAATACACATGATAATGCTATATTATCCTTTTTGCATATCTGTGTTTTCTTTGCTAGTAATATATGTTAGGGGTTGAATTTAGCCTCTGAAAATAATGTGTTAAAATTCTGCCTTCTAGTACCTATGAATTTGACCTCATTTGGAAATAGGGTAATCAAGCTAATTTGCCTTCATAAGGATGAATCCTAACCCAATATGATTGCTGTGCTTACTTAACGGGGACATTTGAACACAAACACAGAGGGAAGACGATGTAGAGATGACTGTGAAAATAGAGGCAGAGGTTGGACTGGTGCTAGGGATGTTAGGATTGCCCATGACCACCACCATAAGCAAGAAAGAGGCAAGGAAGGGGTCTCCCAGGGTCTCAGGGGGAACATGGACCCCCCAACAACTTCATCTCAGGCTTCCAGACTCCAGAATTGTGACACAACAGATTTGTGTTGTTTTAAGCAATCCAGTCTGCGTTACTTCTACAGCAGCCCTAGAAAATGAATATGTAGGAAATTTTGTATGTATTTTAGAATCAGTCAGATTTTACCAAAAAATGAATTTGATCATGATTAATTATTCTGTTGAATCCATAGTTCAATTTGACAAGAATTGACGTTTTAGCAGTATTTAACTTCCCAGCTCAAGAAAATAATATATTTTTCTATGTAATAGCTCTTCTATGATTTCTCTTCTAATGTCTTTGTCCAGTTTTGTCATCAAAAGAATACTGGCCTATAAAAGGCCTTGGTAAGTTTTCTTCCTCTATCTTCTGAAAATCCCCCTGTGGTAGTGGCACTATTTCTTTTTGACATGTCTGACAGACTTGCCCAGTGAACCCATGTGATCTTGGTTATTCTTTGTGGAAAGCCTTTTACTTACAAATTCAATATATTTAATATATATTGTGTTATTCATATTTTCTGTCTTTTTAAATTAATTTTGGTAATTTTGTCTTTAAAGGAATTTATCCATTTCATTAAGCTATAGTATTTACTGCCATTAAGTTGTTCATAATATCCCTTATTGTCCTTTAATTTCTGCACCATTTGACATTATGATTCTTTCATTCCCATTTCATTCCTATTATTAATAATTAAGACTTTTCCTCCTTTTTCCCCTCATGAGTCTAACTAAAGATGTTTTATGTAAGGCTATGGAAACCACAAAGCAAAAAACTTTAGTAGATACACAAAAGAAAGAGAGAAAGGAATAAAAGCATACCACTATAGAAAAATAATCAAATTACAAAGGAAGATAGCAAGGGACAAAGAAAGGATCAAAGAACCAAAAGAAGACTCAGAAAGTAAAAACCAAACTCACAATAGTAAGTCTTTACTTAACAATAATTACTGTAAAAGTAAATGTACAATATGACCTCCAATCAAAAGACATAGTGTGGCAGAATGTAAAAAGATAAAAATAGAAAGACCCTACTCTGTGCTGTGAACTATAAGACACTCACTTCAGCTCTAGGATACATAGATTAAGGAAAAAGGGTGGGAAAGAGATACCCCGTGCGAATGGAGACTGAAAGAGAGCAAGGGAATTATACTCAGACAACACAGACTTTAGATCAAAAACTGCACTAAGAGATAAAAAGATCATTACATAATTATAAAGGGATCACTTCATCAAGAGGAAATAACAATAGTAAATATATATGCACCCAGCACTGGAGCACCAAAACGTATTAAAATGGACCTAATACACACACAAAATATTTCACCCAACAGAAGCAGAATGCACATTTTCTCAAGCACACATGGAACACACTCCAGGATAAATCATATCTTAGGCAAAAATGCAAGTTCTGGCAAATTTAAGAAGATTAAAATGACATCAAATATCTCTCCCAATAGCAATGGTATTTAAGAAGATTAAAATGATATCAAATATCTCTCCCAATAACAATGGTATAAAACTAGAAATTGGTAACAGGAGGAAACCTAGAAAATTCACAAATATGTGGAAATAGAACAACATACTCCTGAATAACCAATGGATCAAAGAAGAAATCAAAGAAGAAATTTAAAAATTATCTTGAGACAAACAAAAATGAAAACACAATGTACCAAAACTTAAGGGACGCACAAAAACAGGTCAGAGGGAAATACAGTAATAAATGCCTATGTTAAGAAAAAGAAAGATCTAAAATAAACAACCTGATTTTACACATCAAGGAACTAGAAAAAGAAGAATAAACAGCCCAAAATTAGTAGAAGGAGGAAAATAAAGATCAGAGAAGAAATAAGTGAATAGAGACTAGAAAAACAATAGAAAAGATCAATACAACTAATATTTGTTTTCTTTGCGATAAACAAAATTTACAAACCTTTAGCTAGACTAACAAAAAAATAAAAGGAGGGAAGACAGATGTCATCCACCACAACTTCCCTGGACTTGGTTTTCTGTCCCCACAACTCGGCAAGACCCTTCCGGTCTGTTTCGGCCCTCCAAGCCCTGGATCGGGGCCCACAGAAACGCCTTCAGCCTAAAGCCGGGGCTTTCTGAAGCACGACCTTACTGGTCTTCCTTCTCTCTTGGGTCACAGTCATGCACCACTTTCTGGGGTTTTTGTTTGTTTCTAATGACATAAGAGTAAATCTGATCCTGGTTACAGCTTCACGACCCAAAGCAGGAAACTGTACTGAGAATTTCTGAAATTAATTAATGTATAAATGAATGAATGACAATTTCATGGTTGTATATTGAATTTGAAGTGTTTGTGGGATACCCATTTGAAAATAGCCATCAAGCAACTGAATATTCGACAATTCATGACAGTGATTTGGACAGCATATATACTGGGGGTTTATTTTCAGGGACCTGAAAATTTATGGCAGACGAGTAGAAGTAGGAAAAATTACAGTCAAGTAATGGGTATATTAAATAAATTGCTGGATGTTAATGAGTGACTAGAAGCAAGGAATTAGTTACTACATTTTATGAATTAAACCTGGTAAATTTTTCCAAAATCATATGCACATGATGATGGAGGAAAATAAGTCCCTCTAATAAATCATTCAAATCAGTAGTTGCTAGTGTTCCCCATCATCTTTACTTACATTCTGCAGCTCATTTCCAATTTTCTATGAATATGTGGCACAGAAACTTAGCCAAAATAGAAAAGAAACAGATGAGTAAGTTGAAATAAGATAAAATTGCATTTGGACTGTACAGAACTTTAATGATATAGACCTACCAATTCACACAGGGAAATTTAAAATACTCTGGGCAGGTATAAAGTACCAACCAGGATCAATTCTAAGATATAGGACAAAAAATATAGTAACCAACAATTAAAATTAAATGGACTTTTTCTATCAATCTTCCTTTCTTTTTTTAATTATTAATGTAAATGTATAACCTACTAGCATTGGAAGTTTTCTTAGGAACAAGACACTGTAATTTAATATTGGTACGAAAATCAGCATCAGGGGAGCCTAACCAAATGAAGAGATCATGCTTTAACTTAGTAGCAGAGTCAGAACCAGGCAGGGCCCAGACCTTCCCACTTCCAGTCCAGATCTCTTTCCCTCGAGGATGCAGATACCAACAACCGACCAGCTGGTCTCCAACCAGCTTCTCATTCTTGCTGATACACCATTTAGCCAGGTGCTGAGCCTCTCGTGAGGTCAGGCGAACTTCATCTACCCTCTGGACTGCACGTTAGACCCTCCAACACTGCGCTCTACTCTTCCTCCTCCCCTATCTTCTATGAAAGACCCACGTAATCTAGAAGCCACACGTTGAAAAGGCAGCACTTTTGTCAGTCTGGACCCGACCTGTGAGGGTCTTCCCCTCCCTCTTACCACCTCCATTTGGACTTTTGCTGAAGAAGAAATAAACCTCTACTGTGTTGTCATTGAGACTTAGAGATTCATGTTTCATAGCAGCAAGGGCTGCCTTAATTTAAAAAGGTCTATAACTTGTATAAAATAATAATCTAGGAGCATGTTTTAATAGGCTAAGAAAAAAGGCCACTGGGAAAACGGGAGCAGAGGATGGTACACTCACCAGGGGCACTCTTCTACACCACCCCTTTGGGCCTTGTCTGACTCTCTCTCAGTCATAGGAGGGAGACTGGCTCAGGCAGGGATGGCTTCCATACAACCCGGGGTAGAACCTGCAGTGTTTGTTCAATGCACAGAAGGTGCTGAAACTGGACTTAGAAAGCTAAACCACAAGCCCTGGAGGAAAGCATCATTTTGTACTTGAGGGAAGAAGTTCTAGCCACAACAGTAGGGAGCAGGTAAGTGTGAATGTGGTCGGTGGGGTGAACTAAACAGTTTCCTTGAAAAGAAGAAGGCAGCATCAAGGTCTTACATTTTTCTTTCTGAGCCATCTGGGGCATGGCACACAGACGGGTCTTGTTTCTCGCCCAGCCTTCGAGTGAAGACACTGCAATATATTTCTTGATGTTCACAGACATAACACATCTTCCTTCTTCTGAAAATAACCTCTGAGATCAAGTATTCATCATCCCTGCCTATCAGAAAAATTGGCCATCCATTCCCATTAGCAAACAGTCCTGGTGTCTGCACATCACCCAAGGAAGCCACTTAAGACCCACTGGACAGCTGGCTGGTGTGGGCTGGACTACCCCATCGATTTTTCCTTGCATTGGAATCTGCTCACCTAATTTCATCGCCTCCCTTGACAAAGTCATCTATCTGTGTTCATTGGCTGGTCTGGATTTTTACACAGCTTATTTGAAAGATAAAGGTCAAATACACGCCAGATTGCTAGAACCACATTTATTAACCACAGACCCCACCATCCCCCACCCCTACCTGCCTCACTGACTTTCAACGGTATCGGTGTCGTCTGCAGCAAGAGAGCAGTAAATTAAGTGTGGCAGGACATGAAATAGGAGCCAAGAATAAAGCCACAGATTAGTGATAGATGATGCCAAGTTCAACCTTATTAGCCTTTGGAAAACCACAGTGCTCTGCCAAGCCAAAGCCACTTCTATGCAGAGCATGTAGACGGTCCCTTGCCACTGGGTCTAATCAGAGGACGACAAGGAGGCAAGTGGGTGTGGCTTGGAGATGAAGATGAGGCCCTTCCCCGGGAGGGTTTGCGGCTGGCTGAGATTTCGGCTAGGAAGTTTTGGAAATTCCCTCCTCAGTCTCTGCCTTGCAGCCTTGCTGATTATATACTGCCAGCCTCCAGACCTTGATTTTTTTTTTTAAAGATTCACATGCATGCATTCTGAAAGCAAGGCGTCCTGAAGAAAGAAAATATCAAAAGTAACTCCAGTGCCAAGAAGGGACCAGCTTGTTCTCCAGCAGTTCCATCAAACTCTAACTGAGCCACTGCCCTTTGGGGACGGGACCTTTCTTGGAGGCCGACAACAGGTGAAACGCGGACACATCTCAGGATGTAGAGTCTGTGAGATGTAGTTGTGGCACATACTGCTGTTAAGACGACTGGGCTTTATTTGTCTGCCTTTCTCTCAACGGATAATGTGGGAAGGGAAGCTATTCAAGGGCCCAGACTGGGGATGTTGGGAGCTCCTAGAACTGACTAAACATCACAAAGTCCTAAAGGCTAGAGAGAACCAAGACAGGGTCAACAGGCACCTTGATTAAAGTAGATCGTGACAGTGACTCTCGAGAAGAACAGAGCACACTTCAGCTGGCGGTACAGCAGTGTCTATGAAATCCATCAGATGAGGAGGACCTGGAAATGCAACCTCAGCACAGAAGTCAAATTTAATTGTATCTGACACCTGGGTCTATTTCATCCCTAACCGATATATGCTTTTAGTGTTTAAAAACAGTACTGGGAAATCAAGAACATTCTGCTCTCTCAGTATATTGAATATCATAAGGAAAAACTGAGGTGAGAAAGGAAAGCCATCACTGCGAAAGGAACAGGAGAAACCCAAGCTCAGACACTCACAGAGGAAACACCCGCCTGCTTGGCCTTTAGGAGCAGAACCAGAGAAGCCAGAAGCCTGGAGAGAGGAGCCCACACAGCGGGGAGAGGCCCTGGGGCAGGTTCTCAAAAGTCTTCTACTGAACCTGGGGCCCACGGACCACAGCATCCGTATCAGCGGGGAGCTGGGGGAAGATGCAGAAACTGAGGCCCCGCCCAACTTACTGATCAAACTCCACATTTAACAAGATGACTTGAAAGTCTGTAAGCTTTGGGAAGCACTGTATTCAAGACCTGCAACAAAAAGAGGAGAACCGGGCTGGCCTCCCAGCTGCCCCACAGACACCTGAGCAAGAGGAGGCAGTGATCTCTGCCTCTTGGCTAAAAGTCTAAATATCATGCAAAGAAAGTGAGCTGCCTGGCTGGACAGGGTTTGGGGCCTGAGAAGCAGGACAGTGTTGAGGTAATAGTGGCCTTCCAGGATAGACAAGGAAGGGAAATGGAGAAATAATGTCCTGTATATCTGCACTCAGAACCGTGTACCTCCTTGACAGCCCTGCTCCGCCAGCTCCTGGTTGCCCTGAAGTTACCCACACGCCCGAGCCCTCGTAAGGAAGCCACAGTTGGCTGCGCACGTCCTGCCCCAACAAGGCACCAAAGCAGATTACACAGCATCAAGGGAGACCGGGGCCGGCTGCCCCCACCAGTTCACCAGCTTTTCATTCACAGTGTCACATGCAACCTTGAAAGAGAGCAGCCCAGATCAGTGGTTCTCAGCCATGAATCAGAGTCACCCAGAGCGCCTGTGAAAGCCCAGGGTGCTGGACCAATCCCAGGGTTTCTGTTGCAGTAGATCTGGGGAGGGGCTGGGAAAGGTACACTTTCAGGACCCAGGTGATATAATGCTTCAGGCCCAGGGACCACACAGAGAACCACTGGCTGAGACGCCAAGCAGGCAATCAGTCAACCTGGGACTAACACCAGGAATCAGTCAGGAAGCAGATGAACACTGCCAGGTGTGAGAATGAACTAGATTCCCAGACACTGCTCCCAGTTGAGACCTACTGAGTTCATCCAATTATCTGTGAAGGTAATAGGTCAACATCATCAGTTTAGACCAGTGGTTCTCAAATGTTCAAACGCTAGCATGTAGCAGAATCACTTAAGGGCTTGTTAAAAGATGGACACAGGCTCTGCACACAGTTTCTGCACCAGCTGGTCTGTGTGCTACAGTTTGAGGGACATGGGTCTAGTCCACACAGGGCTGAAACCAACCGGCGCTCACAGTGAAATCCATCCACATTGCAAACGATCTCAAGTCCCCAGAACCATTAAGTTTCTTCTGACATCACTATAAAAGTCTTCTTCCAACTCTTAATTAAGGAAATTGACACTCAGACAGCAAGATAAAATGTGTGAGCTGAGGCATGGGGCTTGCATTCTGGAAGGTCAACGGCTTCTCAAACACATACCTCTTTGAACTTCTTTGTCTCCTTTTATTCTCCTAATTTCTACTGGAAACCATTGCTAGGATGCCTTTGGACTTGGCAGGGAAGCTGCTACTTTTGTCCATAGCCAGTTTTTATCATTATGCTTGGTGGGTTGATTGGGTCTCATACCACACATGGTGAATCGATCCGTGTGCCTCCCACGAAGTGAGAGCCTGCAGCACGGCTAGAACATGAAGTTGGCGAGCCTGGTCCTGTTCTGTGGCCAGAAATAAAGAACCGTGGTCTCGGTGTGATATTCCCAAGCCTTCAAGTCTCTCAGCTTCACGACTTGCCCAGGTGATAACTCTCTGCCTGAAATATCAGGTAGACATCCCAGACCTCTGGGAACCCAGAAGCTCTCTTAAACATAAATCTCTGAAGACTTAAAGAGGCTCCCAATATTGTCAAATACTTTAACTCATGGATTTTATTTATAGGAGAGTTCTTTGGGCTTTTTACAACCCATTTACTCTTTCTTAGCTATTCTTCTAATAAACTTGAGTACCTGGCATCCCAACTCATGCACTGCTAGAAATAGCAAATTAGAGGAGACAGTAGTTTTCCTAGAAGTCTGCCTTTCAACAAGAAAAGAGAGTGATGGAAGCATAAGGAGACCAGATAGCTGTAAGAATAAGATACAGGAATGCAAACTCACGGCAGTGACAGGGGCACGCGCGGGAGCTCTCCCGGCCCCACTGCCCGCCTCCCGCAGTGCTGCTCGCTGGTGGTCACAGCGCCTCCTGCCGGTGGCCCGTCCGCATCTCCCCTCACAGGAGCTGATGCTCAGAAGTGTGATTATTCTTCCTGGGAAAGAAATCATGAGCTTTACTTAATGCTACCTTCAAGACACCTTTAAAATGCACCTGGAATTTTGTTTTTATTTCAGGCAGGGTGAGAGCAACACATCAGGGAACGACTGCAGTGAAGACAAGGGTTTGTCCCTCACCGTCCCCGAGGGGAGGGCCACGCCCCACCGCACAGGGCCGCACAGGCACGCCCCGGGCCTGTGCAGGAGGCAGAGGGGATGAGAGAAAAAAGTGAGCATGTGCTTCCGTTGTGGTTTTCGTAGGAAAGAACAGGTGAGACAGGGTCAGCTGCTGAGCAGGTTTGGAATTAATAGTTTGAATGATTCCAGCGGACTTCGGGCTATGGAGGCAGTCCCTAGATGCCCAGTTCACGAGCTGGCCCTGGAGGGGCACAGAGGGTACAGGGGAGCTTGATAGAAGGAGGCGGATGGGGATCTGAGCTTGGGATGGTTCGTTGCACATCAAAAACATGCTCATGAGCAAGAAGTTTACTGTCTCTAGAAACTGCCTCCTCCTGGGATGGGTAGTCTCTCCTGCTCAGCCGCAAGGGGTCAGAGCAACATAAAATAGAGAAAATACAAATAATGATTAACACACACACAATCCTTGTTTGTTAGGGTCTGAGGCCATTCACCCTCTGCCTCTGCGCATCTCTCCTAGTCTCACGCCTGCCACTCCGCGATATACCCTGGGTCCAGCCACACGGTTCTCCACCTGCCCAAGCCACCCGTGCTTTTCACATATTGCTCCAAGTTCTAGGAGTCCTTCTCCTCACATTTTTCACCTGGCAGACTCATCTGGAGCCTTCAGAAAACCTGCTCAAATTCCCTGAGTCCCTCTGGGATGGGTACATGTTCTCCTGCTATCTTCTATTCAGCTTCGTTTATATCTCAATTGTATTTGCACCTAATAACTTGTAGGTCGTGTATCTGTTAACACGCATTATTCCACCACCAAAAGAGGAGTTCTAAAGTAGAGACTGTCTTACCTATGTGTAGAGAAAATGTAAGTTCCTATGGCCAGGATTCTCACCTGACCCTAGTCGGCTTGCTCACTGCACACGTGTGGACAACACAGTATTACTGACTCTATACAAAGAGCTCCGCCCAGTACTCCGGGCTGCACGGCTGTGGGAGAGCAGAGGCTGGAGTGGTGGCAGCGCCGAGGACAGAGACTGAGACCACTGCGGGGGCGGAGGGGCCCAGAAGCAGAGACCGGCTTGCTGCACGCAGACCTGCTCTGAGTGGACGGGATTCTAGCGCTTGACCTGCCATCACTGGGAGAATAAAGTAGGGTATAAACCCTTTCACTCCAAGGACGTTCCACCGTCATTTTTCAGTCTCACTGAATCCAGAGTGAACTTGCCCAGGACTGGAACCCACTGGCGAGACACTGTCATTAGTCCTCATTGGCTAGTGTATTAGACAGCACAGGCACACAGCTAACATGGGTTGAATACGTGGCAGACCTGAGCCCTTTCATGTAGAGCCAGGCAGCCAGATGAACTTGAATAGCTTCCAAGGGTATTATCACATTAAGGCAAAGCTGTTTGACTTTACATTAGGACTTAAACTTGGACGCAAGTCATCTGATTAAAAATAGGATTTACTGGTAAAACCAAAAATCACTGTTAATCTCAGAAGTTTGATTGGTTTCATCTTGGGAAGCTGATTTTTTAAATGAAGCTTTCAGTCCTCCCCTATCTCACAGCTCAACTAGAATGTGCGTGGCCGGCTGACGGGAAGCAGCAGAGAGGTTTTCTCTAAGTATATCTTGAATCTCTTGGAACCAACACTGCTTCATTTGGATTGTGAGAAACAAGTCCAGCCTTTTGCTGAATGAAGGATTCTAGGGATGACCCTGCAGAGGGGAGGTGGGTATCTGGGGTGGTAGCAGGCTTTTCCCAATCACCACTGAAGTCATACCATGAGGAGGGGCTCTAATTTGGTTTTGAATTACTGAACACAAAGTAACCTACTGTTATTTTAACCCTCCTCAGCTCCTCCTGAGATCTGCTGGTGGACTGGGATCCACGGCAGGGCCAGGAAGGCATTATGCATGTTAGCCCAGATGGGATGCCTTTGTTCAGCCCAGCTCAGGTGAGAGTCTGCAAGGTGGTTTACAAACTCCTCTTCACCTAAGGAGCAAATGCCAAATGCTGACCCTGAAAGACCAGAAAGCTCATTTCTGTAAAGGTGTCAAGGAGCGTTATTCACACATATATATGCATGCGCACACATGTATACATGCATGCACGTATGCATTATGTATGTTATATAGACATGCATGCAGGTATGCATTATGTATTGTTGTATAGGCATGTATACATACATACAAGACAGATAGAGATAGGGAAAGAGGGCATGTCAGGACATACCTTCTTTAGGTTCTAAATCTATTCAAAAAAAATCTAAACATTTTCAAGCAAACCTGCTCTTTTATAACCTAAAAAACATGGCTTGAGGTGTTTGAAACAGGGTAATTTAAAAACATTCAATGATGTAGTCTGTAGAGTTTGCCTTCCTTGATGAGATTCTCATAGATCAAGTGAGGATAACCATGCGGGGATGGACAACATTCTCCTGGCAAGAAGGACCCTGACTGCGAAGAGAAGCCCCCCTCATTGGTCAGGGCTGCTGACTCTGGGATCTGTGGCATAGAGTGCCTCCTCCAAGCCTGGTGGGTGTCCTGTTCTGTTTGAGACTGTGCTTAAGGGCAAATGGCCAATTGTTTTATGGTTGTTCTTCCCCTAAAGAATTTCTAAGCACAAGTGATTTATGAGAATAAAGGGTATAATTAAGTGCTGGAATAGATTTGATTTATTAAGCATGGGATTATTTCTGACATTTATAGTGCAACTCAAGGAGAGCCCTGAGCTGGAAAATATGTTCTCGTTACTTTGTGTGATGTTTATATAAGAGTGGGAGATGTGACCCTGGACAAATGTGACAAACAGGACGTGGTCTCCAGGTCCCCTTCCCCAGGGGGTCCTTTTCGACTTATTCCACTTCATCGTGAGCTCTTCACAAAGGTCCTTATTTGCTTTCTCCACGAGACCAAATCACAAACATTATTTTTACTTTTAATTGAAAAGAACTTAAAGAAAAATTGCAAAAATAAAAGCACTATGAAGAATATCATGTACCATTTACCTAGATGAACCTACTGCTGAAATTTTACATTTTTATCATCTGCTTAGTGTATCTGGTTCTCTACCATCTATCATCATCTATCTATCTAATTTGAGGGTAATTAAATACACCTATCCAGTTCCCCTAAACCTTTCAGGGTGCAATTCTTAATAATAATTAAGAGATGCTCTTATGCAATCACAGTACAGTGGTCAGCTTCCATAAATTTACTGTTTCTGTACTTTTATTTAACCTACTGTTCTGACCTAATTTTGACAGTTGACCCAATAATGTCCCTGTCCTTTGCACTCCTCTACTTCAGGACCCAGCCTAGAGTCAGGTATACTGTGTAGTTGTCATATTTCTTTGCCTTCCTTTAGTCTGGAACATTTCCATAGCTTTTCTTCAACTTTTATGACATTGTCCTTTCTGAAAACTACAATCTCCCTGTTTGGATTAAATACAACAAATCTCATTCCGCATTTGTCTGATGTTTCTTCATGATTAGAGTGAGGTTATGCATTGTTGGAATACTGCATAGCTGTGTTCCTGTCAGGGTGCTGCCCCTCTGTGCCCACCCTGTGTCCTTTATAGGTGATGTCAATGTTCATCACCCAATCAAGGAATTTCCCAATTTCCCTACCATGGAATTACAGTTTTTCCTCTCCTTGCAGCTAATAAGCAGACTACCAGGAGATATTTTAAGACTATGGACATACTCTGCTTCTCATCAAAATTTCCCTACATTTGGCATCCATTGATGACTCTTTCCTGATGAAATCTTTGCCATCCTGCTTGCAAAATTTTTTTTTTCAATTCTAGCACTACCTCCACATTTAACAGATGACCTTCAGCATTCTAAGGAATTTCTTTCTACCATTTATGTGTCAATCCGTCTTTTAGCAATATTGATTCATAAATTCCTATTTACATTACTTACAGTTCATTAATGCACTTAATTATTTGATTCTCAAATTGTCCCATGTTTGGCCTCTAGAAATCCCTTCTATGTCCTCGTAACATGTTTCTAACACTTCATACTTTCTGGCATTCAGGGTGTTCCTAGCTCACCTTACCTACCCTCCCAGCCTTGAAATAAGCCATTTCTCCGTTTGGCCTGGTGCATTTTAATAGGAATTATATGAGCGGCCATGACCTGAGCATTAGGTGTTCTCATTGCTATTAGGATGGGTCTGCTGCTTGGCTCTTCCATCGGACAGAGAGAGGACACCGCTACATGTCTTTCACATAAAAATACACTTACATACAAATATGCATATGCACACATGTATACATACACACGCACACGTGTATATACATATTTTATAGATCCTGAGTTCACACCAATACCATCAATTGCAATTCATCTCCCATTCCACGTTGGTAGGTCCCTTCGTCCTCAGGGAGTGTCACGGCTCCCGTCCACCATAACACATGTACACACTTACCCGTTAGCTCAATCCAATGTTACACCTAATATAGCTCCAAAACTATGCCTATGAAATCAAAATAAACAAACCTCCTCAAAAGCTCAGAATGTACACGTATGGCCCCCACCCCACACACAGTATGTGCCCCACCTGCCTGCGTTAAGGCTATAGAGTCAAATACTGTGACATGAGTTACTAGGATTCATTCTTTTCTTTCTTTCTTTCCCCTTCAGTGTGTTTAAGGTACTCATTTGAAAAATAATTAAATCTGGGCTTTTTTTTCAGTTTTCTACCAATTTCATTCTTACTAATTTTATTTAATTTTTGAACATTTAAACCATTGAGAGGCTTTAAAAAATCAAAACATGACAAAGGTTGTACTCAGAAAACTGTTCCTCTCCTGGTTCCTTTCAGCCCTTTCCTCTGCCCTCTGTCTTCTTATAGGTTTCAAACTTGATTTTAAAAAATGTATTCTCCCTGTATTTCTTCTAAATAAATCTATTTTAACTGAGCCTTCCCTCATCATAAGTGGCAGAAGTAAAAGCAGGGCACCTCAGACGCCAGCACCGCTTATCCTCACGGTCCTCTAGAAGGAAGGCTCAGCCTGAGATAACGAGGTCTTCACCCAAAAAATGCTGACCATCTTGCACAGGAAAGATAAGTGGATTTGGCACATCATCAACAGTGGGTCTAGGCGGTCAGGAGGTAAGGATGGTTCAGGGCCCCGGGGCTCTGCATGACTGGAGCCCTTCCAGACCCCCCCATTCCGGGACTGTGGCCCTGCCTTAGGAAAGTGGCTGTACAATAGGAGAATAAAAGTTAATAGATGGGTCACTAAAGAGCCGTGACTTCGGGAGCCCGGGTTCATAGGGGACTGGGGAGCAAGCCGACACTGTGGAAGAGGCATCTCACCTTCAGACCCACACCCCAACAGCAGCCATCGACAATCCAGCCCCACCTGTCAGGGACCCGGCACCAGGCTTCAGCAGGATGCAGGAGGGATAAAGAGGGTGGTGTGAGTAACCAGCCCAGCCTGGTTAGAGCGGTGACACCATGTGGGCCTCACAATGGAAAATGACTGCATGTGACCTGCTAACTACAGTCCCTCCCATAGAGGTGATGAGAATCAGAAGTGACTTCTTGGACTGAGTAAAGTCTCGTGGAGGCATGGAAGTTACCCGAGCAGGAAGGGTCATGAGGACAGAGAATAACATTCTCATAGTCATCAAGTGGGGGAACCCTGAATCATTTAAGTATTCCAAAGAGTGTGATAGTAGTTTATACTCGAGCCAGGGAAGGTGATGTCAATTTTATAGATGGGAAAATGAGCTCAGGAACGCTAGGCAGGTGAGCATCACACTCAATAAATGGCAGGACCAGGTTTTGAAACTCGGGCCTTCTGAGTGCAAAGTGCATGGTCTGAGGACAGCACAGAGGAAGCCAGGGGCTGGGTTCCCTATGGGCACATCCTTGGCAACTCATATCTCCTCTCCATGCCTTACTTTCCCAGCCTGTCTAATGAAGGAATGGAGAGAATTATCCCTCAACTATCTTCCAGTTCCAAAATGAACATCTGACTTGTGTGTGTGTGTGTTGGGGGCTGGGGGTTTCTTTCTGGTGACAAGAACCTTAAGCAAAAGAAATGAATAATGGAAGTTCAGGGAAGATGTAGGAAAGAGGAGCTGGCTGGTGGGGTGGACACTGGGTTTCCTGGTCCCTAATGTCATGAGAGAGGACCGCAGGATCTACAGTGGCCCCCAGGTTGAAACAAGCATGGCAGGATGGGAACAGAGACGACTGGTGAAAACCTGGGCTCTCCCTCTGCGGGGAGCCTTATACATGTTGCCACATTTCATTCTCATGGGAACCCTCTGAGGTAGGTAGTAATGCCCATATATGCCGCCTATGGGCAGACTGAGACTCAAGAGGTGAGGGCGGGCCCACGGCATGCAGCTGGACAAGGGGAGGCAGGGCCCCCAGGGGGAGAAAGGTCCGCGGGACCAGCAGCGGGTCAGGAGCTGCACAGGACGCCCGCTCTCTGGCTGAGAGATGTCACTGGTAACATCTGACTCCCGCATTAGTTCACCTTTCTTTCTCCACCTAGTTTTGTAAAATATGGCATTTGGCATGCTTAATTTTCAGATCGACAAGGCAGGTGTAAGAGAGGCTATAAATTAAACGACTCTCATTTCCATAACATTGCAGCCCAAAGGGCGCTGCTTTATGATGCATCCCTGAAGCAACCATGTGCGGCTTTATTAACCAAAGGCCCACAATCCAAAAGCCCCTTGCCTCTGCTCTGTGAGGAAGTTAGGCATGTGAAACAGAGAAATAATTGGATGTGTTTATCTCCTGATATGTTTATCTGAATCTACTCAACAGGGCTGTCAGGGACTGTTACCTAAGACTGGTCTCCTAGATGAGAAAGATAAAAGGAAAAGAGCATTTACTATGTGATTTCCACCTCATTCCAAGAAGTTTTGAAGTGGATACCACAATACATCAGTAGAACATGATGGAAACAGATGAAGAGACCAGGCAGAAGGGAGACCCGCGGAGGGCAGTGAGTCAGGAGCGGGGGCGCTGCAGGCTGACAGTGCGCGAGGAAGGAGACGTCTGAAAGCGGTTTGTTGACAGTTCAAAGGAACAGAGGACAAAGCGATTCACAAACATAGGGAGCAGAGCCAGAGCTGAGGACCCACAAGGAGGGCGGACTCCTGGGCAGTTTATTGCATTGGGCACATCTGCGGTCCCAGCAGGCTGGGAGTTTTGTGGTGGGACAAGGAGTGAATCCAGATGAGGCGTGTCCTAAGGGCAGAGGGGCAGAGTTGGCCACAGGTGAGGATGTCAGGCAGGTGGGCTGTGGGGTCAGAGGTCAAAGCAAGGCACGGAGTTGATGCCTTAGGCATTCCTCCCCAGGACCAGCCCAGCAGGCAGAGCCAGGGATCCACCAGAGCCTCGCTAGGAGGATTGGAAGTCAGGCAGGGTGTGGGGGCGGGGCCAGGCGCAAGGGGCGGGGCCAGGCGGAACGGGGCGGGGCCAGGCGGAAGTGGGTGGGTGATCTATGGTTCCAGCACCCAGTGTGACCCTGGTGCAGCAGGCTGCCGGCTCAGGGCATCCGTATCCTCCAAGGGCCCGGATGGGCACCGGAAAGGCAAGGAGCGGGGTGATGCCCAATGTTAAAAAGAAACATAAATCTAAAAAAGCCAAACTCACAGAAACAGAGAGTAGTGGTGGTCGCCAGGCATGTGGGGCGGGAGCGCTGCGGACCTGCCGGCCAGACGGTGCAGACTCCCGGTCCTGAGAGCAGTGAATTCTGGGGATCTATGACAGGGCATGGTGACTACAATTAACAGTACTGTGCTGTATACTTGACAGTTTCCAAGAGCATAGATCTTCGTGTTATCACACACACACAAATCATAATTGTGTGAAGAAATGGAGTAATGAATCTTAGCATGGCCGTCATTTTGCAATATATGCATGTATCTACTCACCACAGTGTCCCCAATATCTCAATGAAGTTGGGGGAGAAACAGCGTAGCTGAGCACCCCTCATGAATGGGATGCATGTAGTGAGAGGGGGCAGAATATAACAAATGTCAGAGTCTTAGTTTATGCCTACAGCTGTGGCAAGTTCTGGGGATGTAGAGCTATGGGGACTGCGCCCTCCCTGGGATAAGGACGCTAATCTTGCGCACACGGAGCTGTACGCTGCTGGAAGCAGTCACGAAAGGCACCTGCAGAAATGTGATATTTGGACCAGACCTTAAAAAATAACAGGGAATTTCTCTAGAATCAGAGGGGAAAGAGAGAAAGGACCCTTCAGACAGAAGAAGCTATGTGTTCTAGACACAGATTTCTGAAAGGATAAAAGTGTGTTCACTAGACTTCCCCTTGGCAGGAAAATTAAACTAGACACATTAGGAAAAAACTCACTGACCAGAGTTGAACTAGAACCCTCAGTCATCCAAAATTATTACATTAAATAGAGTTCATGGTCTTTTTTGTAGGCTTTTCTCAAAGTATTTCTGACTATTACATATAATTACTAAAATATGTAGAAGGATGTCAATAGTGGACGAAACTGACAATAATAGAGGAAATTTTGGCTTAAGCATACTGAATATCATTTTCTTTCTTAAGCCGGACTTAGCAGAGCTTTTAATATATCAATGTGCACTTTAAATTTCAAAGAGAGGGTATAGCACAAAGGTGTATTAGACAATGAATAGTTCTTTCTTTTTCTTTCAGCCCAGACATAAATGAGACTCTAGAAAACTGTGGCTTAAACAGTCTGGGTAATCTAAAACTTTAAGGTCCACATCTCCATTCATTGTACCTTGTGAAATCTTTGTCAAGCAATTTTCAAACTGTGTGGTAATTATTACACCTCTGTCTCCCCTACCCCCGACCCAGACCTGCGCTGTCCACGTTGATGGCCACTAGTTGCAAGTGGGGCTTGAGCCCTGGAAGTGTGGCAAGTTTGAATTGAGATGTGCTGTGGTTCCTGGGAAGTTACTAGGACTACGTATGTTCCTGGCATGGTTTCCACAGGACAGCACTGCCCTGGCCCAGGAGCTACTTGAGCGTGCAGACCTCGTCCATCTATATATTCTGGATGCTTACTAAATTTCTTGTGTAATTGGCATTTAATATTTATCGAATGAATAAAATAAGTAAATAAGTGAAACCCTATACATGAAATACTTGCTGCACTTAAAATCTGATGCAAGATGCTTGTGCACATTTTCTCACTTTAATTTTAAAAGGCTGTTTCTTCTGACTTGTAAATGACCTCTTTACTGATGTAAATACCTCATTTGCATGTGTGAAGTGTATCCCCTAAACTGTTTTAACATATCTGGGTAGCTAGCCCTCCAAGCATAATATCCTCCTCTAAAAGAATCCAGACTGAGCTCTGACACCATTTGCTCCAGTTGGGAACCCTGCAGATGAGTGCCAGCAGCTGTGGGGGCCACAGGACCCCCTTCTCCCCACATTCCCACTTCTGGCCTCATCTCTCCTTTTCCTCTCGCCCCCAGGGGAACATGCTTTGGACTCCCTGATCTCGGCAGCCCTGCCTTGTCCTCACAGCTCCAAACCTCTGCAGCACTAGGCCCTCGTAATCAAGCTCCCAGTCACAACGCTGCACCCTCTGGGTCCTGCTGGAGTTCCTGCTGTGCCTCCTCCTTCAAGGCTCTTTCTTCTCTCTCTCTACGGATGATGGAGTATCAGCCATCGTACGTAGAGGCATGAAAAATAATTGCTCAGTGAAGTTTGTTGCCTTGCTGATTTGTGAATGCTTCAGCTACCACCAAGAAGCCTGAAGGGGCCTAGGAGAGGCTGCCTGTGTGGCCCTGCCACGCTTGCTTCAGCCAACTGCCAGCCCTGTGAGCCACCCCGGACCACCAGACACAAGGCAGACACAGGACACTGCCCAGGGAGCCAGAGGGGTGTGTAAGCGAGGTAAGGGCTTGCTGCTTTTAGCCACTGTGTTCAGGGTGGTTTGTGTACAGCAAAAGGGAACTTGTACAGAAGCAGTGACCTAGATGTGGGGTCTACGACAGTGGCTTTGCAATCGGGCAATGGGCGGAGACAGGAAAACTCTTAGCAAGGGTGGCAAGCTTGTAGTGGAGGCTGTGTAGAATGAGGAAACTGCTCAGGCACCTAGAAAAATAATGGTATTTTACCTAATAAAGCACTTGGCAAAGCTGTTGCCTGGAGTAAACTGAGGGGCAGAGCGTGTATCTTTCAGCTTTGATCGGATGAGAACTCCAGACTGAACGTGTAGTGCCGGCTGAGTGCGGCCGTTCATCCAGGGTCCGGACAGGGAAGGGGAAGGCCTGTCCCAGAGGCACCCAGCAGGTAGAGGCCTTGCAGAGGCACCCAGGCTTGTCGGGTTAGAACATCAGATTGTCCCATTCCTGGTCTCTGTGTGGTAAAAAATTCGGAGGTCCTGGGCCAAACAGGAAAACAAGCTGTGGCTGTCGGTTGCTTTGTTAAGACTCCTGAAGAGTCACTGCGGCACCTGGTGGACCTCGCCAGCAGAACAAAACAGTCAAGTTCATGCATGCATGAGGCCAATGCAGTATTGAGTATCAGCTATGCTTAAAAAAATCAGAAAGGATTAGGTATGTTCTTCCAGAAACCTAATCCCCAGATAACTGTTTGTAAGGCTACAGGAGGGAAGCACCTCAAACAGTGGTGGAGGACCTTCACCAAGTGGGCCAGAGGATAATATGACATGTAGAAAGTCCACAGAGTATTTAAGTACCTTACCAGGAAAGGGACCACAAGCTTGGACCAAAGGAACCCCAGTAGCTCAGAATGCCAGAGACCCTGGGCCCTAACTTGCCGTGGCCAGGACCAAGGCTGAGAAAGTTCTCCGCTGGGACATGGGCTGGTGTTTACAGTAAGGGAAGGCTTCTCAGAAGACGAAGCCATGAGTCTGAGTACAAATCCACTCAATAAGGCAGAACCAGGCTCTGATCCACACTAAACACCCTTCAACTCACAGACATAATCATGAGCTAAAAAGTTGGTATTTTAAGTCACATTGAGGTGGTTTGTCATATGGCAAAATCTCACTGAGTTTTGAATTCCAGCTCCTCAGTTTTCTGAGATAATCTCCATGACTGTAAAACTTTAAATAAAAATTAGTTCTCCATGTTTTGTTTTTAATTTTCCCAACTGTAACTAATACACATACCTCATAAGTTGTTGCATACTAATGAGACAGTACATGCCAGGGGCTCTGCAAAAAGGTTTGGTTTCTGACTTCCGGGAAGATGGCGGCATAAGCAGGGTGGCAGAAATCTCCTCCCAACACTATATTTATCTATGAAAACACAGCAAATACAACGATTCCTAAAAGAGAGACCAGAATACACAGGAAAGCTACACCCGACAGGACTTGGCACCCCGCGAGGCGGGTAAGATACGGAGCCACGACCCAGCAGGACCTGAGCGCTCCCCACCCCAACGCACCGGCGGGAGGAGAGGAATCAGAACCGGGAGGGAGTGGAAGCACAGGCCCGTGAAATAACCAACCCCGGTGATCTGCGCCAGGAGCGCCGACACACATCGCATGGTGTAGCGAAGATCAGAGAGACAGAGGGGCAGGATCTGAGTGGGGAATGTGCCAGGGTGCTTGCAGCCGGCTCCGGGAAGGAAAAAAATAAAAGAAGAAAAGCGCACGCTTTTTTCAGCGGTCTTAAAGAGACAGGAGCCCAGCAGAGGACCACATCGCCCCGGCACACTCAGCCCACCAGGCTGGGAGTCCTGGGGAGTTTCGGACCCGTTAGCTGGAGACTGGAAAAGGTTGGCCGCACTCAGACTTCCCACAGAGATCAACAGCCTCCCATTCGTTCCCACCCCGGCCAGAGCTATAAAGGGCCCTGTGGAGTGGCGCGGCCATGGCTGTGGAATAGTGGAGCAACAGCACCACCTACAGCATCCCCACAGAATCCACTCCCGGTGGGCGTTTTAGTTTTTGTTTTTTGTTTGTTGTTGTTTGTTTTTTCTTCTCTTTCTTTTTCTTTTTTTCTTTTATTTCTTTCTATCTTTCTTTTTTATTTTTTCCTTCTCCTTTTTTTTTCCTTTTTAAAGTCTTAAAGAGCCCAGCTGACATACGTGGCAACTACCAGCAACCACTTCTATAGCCATGAAAAGACAGAGGAATATGATCCAGACTAAAATCAACCAGACAACCCCAGAGAGGGAGCCTGAAGGGATGGACATGCACAATCTTCCTGAAAAAGAATTCAGAATAAAAGTCATAACCATGCTGACGGATCTACAGAGAAATGTGCAAGAGCTGAGGGAGGAAGTGAGGGAAGTGAGGAAAGACAATGCAGAAATCAGACAAGTGAACGACGGGCTTAACAGCAGACGGGATGAGATGCAAGAGACTGTTAATGGAATAGAAATCACAGAACAGGAACAGAGAGGCTGAGACAGAGAAAGATAAAAGGATCTCTAGGAATGAAAGAATATTAAGAGAACTGTGTGACCAATCCAAACGAAACAATATTCGCATTATAGGACTACCAGAGGAAGAAGAGAGAGAAAAAGGGATAGAAAGTGTCTTTGAAGAAATAATTGCTGGAATCTTTCCCACGCTGGGGAAGGAAATAGTCTCACAGTCCAGGGAAGCCACAGATCTCCCAACACAAGGGACCCAAGGAAGACAACACCAAGACACATAATAATTAAAATAGCAAAGATCAAAGATAAAGACAGAGTATTAAAGGCAGCGAGAGAGAGAAAAAAGATCACCTACAAAGGAAAACCCATCAGACTATCATCAGACTTCTCAACAGAAACCTTACAGGCCAGAAGAGAATGGCATGATATATTCACCATAATGAAACAGAAGGGCCTCAAACCAAGAATATTGTATCCAGCACGATTATCATTTAAATATGATGGAGGGATTAAACAATTTCCAGACAAACGAAAGTTGAGAGAGTTTGCCTCTCATAAACCACCACTGCAGGATATTAAACGGACTGCTCTAGAGGGAAGCAACCCTAAGGATAAAAAGATGTCAACAGAGAAAATAAAATCATAGCAAAGAAAGCAGAACATCCAAATACTAACTAAAGGCAAAGAATAAAACACCTAATATATAAAGAATGGAGGAAGAAGAATAAGAAGGGAGAGAAAAAGAAACATCAGACGGTGTTCACAATAACTTAACAAGAAAGTTAAGTTAGATTGTTAGATAGTAAAGAAGCAACCCTTGAACCTTTGGTAACCACGAATCTAAAGCCAGCAATGGCAATAAGTACATACCTATCCATAATCACCTTAAATGTAAATGGACTGAATGCACCAGTCAAAAGACATAGAGTCACTGAATGGATAAAAAAACAAGACCTACCTATATGCTGCCTTCGAGAGACTCACTATAAACCCAAAGACATACACAGAGTAAAAGTGAAGGGATGGAAAAAGATATTTCATGCAAACAACAAGGAGAAAAAAGCACATGTTGCAGTACCTGTATCAGACAAAATAGACTTCAAAATGAAGAAAATAGCAAGAGATAAAGAAGGACATTACATAATGATAAAGGGGTCAGTCCAACAAGAAGATATAACCATTATAAATATATATGCACCCAACACAGGAGCACCAGCATATGTGAAACAAATACTAACAGAATTAAAGGAGGAAATAGAAACCAATGCATTCATTTTAGGTGACTTCAACACACCACTCACTCCAAACGACAGATCAACCAGACAGAAAATAAGTAAAGACACAGAGGCACTAAACCACACACTAGAACAGATGGACCCAACAGACATCTACAGAACTCTACACCCAAAAGCAACAGGATACACATTCTTCTCAAGTGCACATGGAACATTCTCCAGAATAGACCACATACTATGCCACAAAAAGAACCTCAATAAATTCAAAAATATTGAAATTCTACCAACCAACTTCTCAGATCACAAAGGTATAAAACTAGAAATAAATTTTAGAAAGAAATCAAAAAGGCTCACAAATACATGGAGACTTAACAACATTCTCCTAATTAATCAATGGGTTAATGACCAAATCAAAACAGAAATCAAAGAATATATGGAAACTAATGACAACAATAACACAAAGCCACAACTCCTTTGGGACGCAGCAAAGGTAGTTCTAAGAGGAAAGTATATTGCAATCCAGACCTATTTAAAGAAGGAAGAGCATTCCCAAATGAACAGTCTAAAGACACAATTACCGAAATTGGAAAAAGAAGAACAAATGAGGCCCAAAGCCACCAGAAGGAGGGACATAATAAAGATCAGAGAAGAAATAAATAAAATTGAGAAGAATAAAACAATAGAAAAAAATCAATGAAACTAAGAGCTCGTTCTTTGAAAAAATAAACAAAATAGATAAATCCCTAGCCAGACTCATTAAGAGAAAAAGAAAATCTACACACATAAACAAAATCAGAAATGAGAAAGGAAAAATAACGATGGACCCCACAGAAATACAAAGAACTATAAGAGAATATTATGAGAATCTATATGGTAACAAGCTGCAAAACATAGAAGAAATGGACACCTTCTTAGAAAAACACAACCTTCCAAGACAGACCAAGCAAAAAACAGAAAAGCTAAACAGACCAATCACCAGCAACGAAATTGAATCAGTAATCAAAAAACTACCCAAGAACAAAACCCCCAGACCTGATGGATTCACCTCTGAATTCTACCAGACATATAGAGAAGAAATAACACCCATTCTCCTTAAAGTTTTTCAAAAAATAGAAGAGGAGGGAATACTTTCAAACTCATTCTATAAAGCCAGCATCACTCTAATACAAAAACTGGGCAAAGACCTCACCAAAAAAGGAAATTACAGACCTATATCCCTGATGAACGTAGATGCAAAAAATACTCAACAAATTATTAGCAAACCGAATTCAAAAATCCATCAAGAGGATCACACACCATGATCAAGTGGGATTCATACCAGGGATGCAAGGATGGTACAACATTCGAAAATCCATCAACATCGTCCATCACATCAACAAAAAGAAGAACAAAAACCACATGATCATCTCCATAGATGCTGAAAAAGCATTTGACAAAATTCAGCATCCATTCATGATTAAAACTCTCAACAAAATGGGTATAGACAGTGAGTATCTCAACATCATAAAGGCTATATATGACAAACCTAGAGCTAACATCATACTTAACGGCGAGAAGCTGAAAGCTTTTCATCCAACATCGGGAACAAGACAGGGATGCCCACTCTCTCCACTGTTATTCAGCATAGTACTGGAGGTCCTAGCCATGGCAATCAGACAAAACAAAGACATACCAGGCATCCAGATTGGTAAAGAAGAAGTCAAACTGTCACCATTTGCAGATGACATGATACTGTACATAAAAAGACTCTACTCCAAAACTACTATAACTAATATCTTAATTCAGCAAAGTTGCAGGATACAAAATTAACACACAGAAAACTGTTACTTTCCTATACACTAACGATGAACTAACAGAATAAGAAATCAGAAAAACAGTTCCATTCTCAATTGCATCAAAAAGAATAAAATACCTAGGAATAAACCTAATGAAGGAAGTGAAAGACCCGTACTCTGAAAACTACAAGACACTCCTAAGAGAAATTAAAGAGGACACTAACAAATGGAAATGCATCCCATGCTCTTGGCTAGGAAGAATAAATATTGTCAAAATGGCTATACTACCTAAAGCAATCTACAGATTCAACGCAATCCCTATCAAACTACCAACAGCTTTCTTCAATGAACTCGAACAAATAATTCTAAAATTCATATGGAACCACAAAAGACCCCAAATAGCCAAAGCAATCCTGAGAAGGAGGAATAAAACAGGGGGAATTATGCTCCCTGACTTCAAGCTCTACTACAAAGCCACAGTAATCAAGACAATTTGGTATTGGCACAAAAACAGACCCACAGACCAGTGGAACAGAATAGAAAATCCAAACATTAACCCAAACATTTACAGTCAATTAATATGTGATAAAGGAGCTTTGGACATACAATGGGGAGATGACAGCCTCTTCAGCAGCTGGTATTGGAAAAACTGGACAGCTAACATGTAAGAGAATGAAACTGGACTACTGTTTAGCCCCATACACAAAGGTAAACTCAGGGTGGATCAAAGACCTGAATGTAAGTCATGAAACCATAAAACTCTTAGAAAAAAACATAGGCAAAAATCTCTTGGGCATAAACATGAACGACTTCTTCATGAACATATCTCCCTGGGCAAGGGAAACAAAAGCAAAAATGAACAAGTGGGACTATATCAAGTTTAAAAGCTTCTGTACAATAAAGGACACCATGAGTAGAACAAAAAGACATCCTACAGTATGGGAGAATATATTCATAAATGACGTATCTGATAAGGGGTTGACATCCAAAATATATAAAGAACTCACGCACCTTAACAAACAAAAAGCAAATAATCCAATTAAGAAATGGGCACAGGACATGAATAGACACTTCTCTAAAGAAGAAATTCAGGTGGCCAACAGGCACATGAAAAGATGCTCCACATCGCTAATCATCAGAGAAATGCAGATTAAAACCACAATGAGATATCACCTCACACCAGTGAGGATGGCCAACATCCAAAACACAAACAACAACAAATGTTGGCGAGGATGTGGAGAAAAGGGAACCCTCCTACACTGCTGGTGGGAATGCAAATTAGTTCAACCATTGTGGAATGCAGTATGGAGGTTCCTCAAAAAATTCAAAATAGAAATATCATTTGACCCAGGAATTCCACTCCTAGGAATTTACCCTAAGAATGCAGCAGCCCAGTTTCAAAAAGACAGATGCACCCCTATGTTTATTGCAGCACTATTTACAATAGCCAAGAAATGGAAGCAACCTAAGTGTCCATCAGTAGATGAATGGATAAAGAAGAGGTGGTACACATACACAATGGAATATTATTCAGCCATAAGAAGAAAACAAACCCTACCATTTGCAACAACATGGATGGAGCTAGAGGGTATTATGCCCAGTGAAATAACCCAAGCTGAAAAAGACAAGTATCAAATGATTTCACTCATATGTGGAGTATAAGAACAAAGAAAAAAAATGAAGGAACAAAACAGCAGCAGACTCACAGAACCCAAGAACAGACTAATAGTTACCAAAGGGAAAGGGACTGGAGAAGATGGGTGGGAAGGGAGGGATAAGAGGGTAAAAGGGGCATTACGATTAGCAGGAATAATGTTGGGGGGGCATGGGGAGGGCTGTACAACTCAGAGAAGACAAGTAGTGATTCTCATCTCACTACGCTGATGGACAGTGACTGTAATGGGGTTGGTGGGGGGGACCTGATGAAGGGGGTAGTTTAATCACCATAATATTGCACATGTAATTGTAGATTAATGATACCAAAATAAATTATAAATTAAAAAAAGGTTTGGTTTCTATAAAATTTGCAATTATTATCTTATGAATGGCCATTTTCTCATCTGTACAATATGATGATTATCACAACCTCTTAATTTTGTTTTGAAAACCAAATGAGAGAAACAAAATTGACACATAAGAGTAGTCAGAGGCCACTGAGTCAGACTGTGATCAACTGTGCGGTCATGACCTTGACCCCTGTTACCCTCCCAGATGTGGAAAGAAGCACTACAATTAGAAAAAAATATTACAAAGGTCTAAATTTTAAATATAGTCTCCTAATTTGAATGAATATTGCTTGCTTACAGTAGGAATTTTCCATGTTCTTATGAAACGTAATTCCTTTGGTCCCGGACTCTGCTCTGCCAGGCAGAAGAGTTCTCAGGGTTCAGTCTGTCCTTCTTCAAAACCCCCCTCTTCTCCAACATCCTACTCTTCCCTGGGATCCCCTCTGTTGCCCTTCTCCGCTGGTCTTCGGCAGCTCCAGTCAGTTGCAAACTAAGGCCCTCATGCCCTCCAGTGCCAGCATCACCAGACCCTCATCCTATGTGCCTGCAGGTGTGTGCACATTCAGACCCAAGAGGGGCACTGGGTGGGGGGCCCCTCGGGGGAAAATGGTCGTCAGTAGGCCACGACTGAGGAAGGGGACTAGAAAGCAGCAGGGACAGCTCTCAGGAGCTGCCTGGAAAACAGACACACGAGCACAGTCAGCAGGCTCACAGAACAAAGCAGCAGACCAGGTACCGTGTGGGAAGCACCGGGAAAGGGTAGATGTCTGCGGACCCCAGTGATCTCTGAGGGCTTCCTGGAGGAGAGAGACTTGAGCAGAGCCTCAAGGACAGGTAGTATTGAAATGGACATGCAAATTCATTTAACAGTCCACGAATGCATACCTGCTACGAGCAGGTGCAGTGCTTCATAATGAAGGAAATAACCATATTAATGATAATGTCTTGTCTTTGTGTTGCACTTCATGATTCCTCATCCAGTGGGGAATCATACTGTGGACATAAGATGGAAAGGAAGAGGTAAATGGGTCCCGGAAGCCAATGAAACCCCACTGCGTTCCCGGCACTGCGCAGGTCTGCTGCACCAGCGATTCCCTGTAGACCGCTCTCTGAGGTCAGGTCAATAACCCCACTGTGTTCCCGGCACTGCGCAGGTCTGCTGCACCAGCGATTCCCCGTAGACTACTCTCTGAGGTCAGGTCAATTATCACCCCATCTGGGACTGAGGAAAATTAAATCACTAGAGGTATGAGATGACCTGGCCAAGTCACAAAGCTTGTGCAGGTGGACATGGAAACTGAAGCAAGATTTGAATTTCTCTGAAGCAGAAGTTCAGGGAGGAGGCAGAAGGTATAGTCAGGCTGTAGTTCAGTGGAGCCCCGGGGAGGGTGGAGAGGAGTTGGGGAAGGGGTGGGGGACAGAGAGGGAGACACAAGTCAGGAGGGAGGGGGCAGACCATTCCCTCCAGGAGCCGGCTCATCCCCCCAAGGGGCTTCTCCCTCACAGGGGAGGGCTGTCATTATGACTTACTGGTGCCTGGACCACTTTTTTCAGCCTCAAGATATTCTTTCCTATAATCACCAATTAGCGCCTGTCAGTGTCGTTTTCCTGGGCAGTTGATGAGGATTGAGGTTCTGACAGGTTGGAAATTTCACTGAAGCCCTGCAGTTAATAACCATGATATTCAGAGCAGAACTAATAGCTCACCCTTGGAATGGATTCCCTCCTTCCTATGACCAGCTTCTCCCAGGACCTGCACAGCTTGACTTCCCTGTGCCCAAGCTCTTTAACAAGCCATTGTTAGCCAGTAATAACTGCTGGAACCCCCCTGGCCAGAGAGCAGAGTTCTCCATCACTGTACAATCCAGCTGATTCATTTTATTATTTGGGGACTTTGGGAAAGGACGATTCATTGTTGCCCTGCTCTGTGGTGATTCTCCGAGCCATCCTTCTCAGCACCGCCACCCTGACTCCCGCTGCAGCAGGAAGCGGTGCTGTGGAAAGTTCTACCCAGGACCCAAATGCGAGAGACAGTGGCCGAAGCGCAGGCTCTGCGGTGGTGGTAGTGCCTCCGGCTTGAGGGGCGCCCCACCCTGGCTCACCCAGACCCCTTCCCCACATGTGTGTGCCCCACAGCACCTGCGGGCCTCGATGACACCCGCATGCCTTCAGGCAAGCCCCTCTACACAGCTGCGCCTCCTTTGAGGTCAAAGGTCTGTGGTCTGTCTTCCTGATCACAGCACACTGGTATTCTTCCAGACACTTGCCTTCCCCCTTCTCAGTTCCCGTTACTGTGGGGCTTAAACTTTCCCCAGGCAGTGGGGTGGGCACAGGACGCCAGGGAATTATGGCCAGTCCACAGTGATTGGTCGGGTCTGGGAGTGTTACCCCATTCCTGCCCAGGAGAGTAAAACCCTGGGCTTCTCCACAGCTTTTGGGAAAGAAAAGTTCTCTTTGCACAGGGGCTTCTAACTTGGCAGGACCAAGGCTGGACCATTTGTGGACATGTTTGCCATCATACAGGCAGAATCTCACTAATGGTGGAGAACGACAGAGGAAAGAGTTCTGGAGATAGAGACAGAATCCTTGACACTGGCTGAGCCTCCAGACCCAGCCCTTCCTGAATCCCTTTAACTCCTGGATGCACACGTCATTCCTTCCTTTACAGCATTGGTCCACCACACACTGCTGCAGAACAAGCCATCCCAAAAGTTAGTGACTTTAAAAAGTCACCCTGTTTCCTGCTCGGAGCCGCCCAATGAACTAGGTCCTACACAGATGCTCATCTGTGGGTGTGCATGTGTGCCCAGAACTACCCATGCTGCTGAGATCCCTTTTTTATAGAAATTATGTATGCTGCATCACGGACTCCTACTGTCTGTGATATAGTAATACATGTGAGCAGATGGATAGCTGTATGTCTATAGAAGCACAGACTTATTTAGTGCTATGCTATTAAAATGAAACTGGTCAAGGACCCACACACACATGGTGTGGCACTGGAGTCACAAGGCTGGCCGGTTAGTGTCCGTAAATACAAAAAGGGAAAGGAGGAGGGGAAAGGGGGAGGGAAGCCCCAGTGGACGGCTCCCCGGCCCATCAGCGGGCAGGCAGCTGGGCCGTGCCACAGAGGACACTACGGGGGAAGCTCCCTGAACAGCTGCCTGTAGGACTCCCGGAGCCACCTTCCAGGGCCTAGCAAGCATTCAGGAGCAAACCTCGGTGATCTCTCCCCGACTCCAGGTTTGCATTTGACAAAGATATAATCTTAGTCTGACCCACTGAGAACTACACCATCTCTTCCTATGCCCGCAGACAACAAAGGATTCCCTAATACAGGCTATACTCTGGAGCAGAAATTCAAACACCCCTGGATCAGTTTCCTATTGCTGACTTAGAAATCAGTACGAGCTCATGGGGTTGAAACAACACAGATTTATTCTATTATGTTTCTGGAAGTCCGAAGTCCAGCAGGGTCATACTTTGCT
>JAQQAC010010508.1:18902235-18921719 GCA_029783875.1 Phataginus tricuspis | reverse complement strand
CTCTCACCTCTCTCTGTGGTCACCCTGCCATCTCTGACTCTGACCCTCCTGCCTCCCCCTGTAAGGACCCTTGTGCTGACACTGGCCCCGTCCACCTAACCCAGCATCATCTCCCATCTCAACGCCCTTAACTTACATCTGCAGAGTCCCTTCTCACGGGAGGGACCACAGTCCCAGGTGTCTGGGATGGGAACCTGCACACCTTTAGGGAGTCACCACCCCACCTACCACAGCCCCCATCAATCCAGACTAGGGAGATAAAAGGGTGCAGCCAACCAGCCCTGAGCTCCCACCACACATCAGAAACTGACCAGCACGTTACATTTTCACACAACCAATCAAACTGTCGTCCTCACAGTGAAAAGCTGGCATCCTCATTCTCTGTGAACATGGGAAGTGGGGCTCAGAAAAGTTGTCATTTCTCTAAAGGCAGCAGACCCTGAGTAAGGCGCACCCCTCAGATTTGAACTAAAGTTGCTGTGGCTCCAAACCCCACCTTCTGTCCACATCACCTCTTCTGCCCAGCACGGCTCCGGGAATCCAGAACAGACGCCGGAGGCAGAGCGCTCCTGGGCTCCGCACTGCCCCCGCTGTCCCAGTGTCCCTGTGCCCGCCGCAGGGAGGTCTGCGGGGCAGAGCCAGCACAGCCCCACACCAACAGCCCTTAACCCTTGCCGCTGCAGGTGCTGGTTCACAGGAGGTGCTTCTTTGGAACAATACGCTTTCTAAATTAAACACTTAAATATCCTCCCTCCAAAGACTCAGGTCAGAGGGCTGCACAAAGCAGCCAGTGTTCCCAGTAGTCATCACCACGCCTGCACGGAGTCCTGCCGCCTGTAACACGCCGCTCTGGGCCAGCCAGAGACGCTGACCCCGAGAAACCCGCAGGAGCTTGTCCTCGACTGGAGAGGCCCCAGGGACCGCGTCACAGGCCTGCTGGTGGCAAGGAGAGCAGGCTGGATGCCCATGCACGTGCCAAGGAGCCACAGCCCAGATCGTCACCTCCACCAGGACACAGCCCTGGCTCTGCAATGCTGAGCTGCTCCCCATCTCTAGGGGGATGGTTCAAGTGCACACTCCCGGACCCCCACAGGGACACTGATGTGGCAGGCCTCCAGGGACACGGCGCCTCTCCAGATTTGTTCAGATTATGCTCCCCGTTACATGTTACACTCCCTGTGCACCCCACAGGCTTCTGATGCAGGCGGGTGGACAGCCACACCTTGAGATGCACTGTCCTGCACATGGAAACATGACTTGTTCCTGAATCAGGAAGTGGCACTGTGGCCCTTCTTAGTGCGGCCCTCTCATTCCTGTGGACAGGACGGCATCAGGGTCTGGGGAGAAGCAGGGGGCACCCAAACGCTGTGCTAATTAACAGAAAAATACTGAAGCCTCACAGGGCCTCCCTCTGCAGCCGCACGAGAGGATCTGTGACTCCCCCCGCGACCTGCAGCATGCAGCACTGGGCACCCGGCTCAGGCTCTCAGCAAGGGCAGGGCAGGTGCGCAAACAGGAGAGGACGCTGAGAGGGTGTGTGGCTGGCCCACGTGCAGGCAGGTGTGGACTGCCTCCATGTGCAGGAGCGAGACGCTCTATCTGGGAGATCCCCTCCCTGCCTCCCGAATACACACACACACTCCTTTAAATCCTTAGACCCTTTTCCTCAATTTCTTCTCAATTTTCCTCAATTTATTCCTCAGTTAGCTTCATGAAAAGCCTCACTCAAAATGTAGCCCCCAACTGCTGTAAAGCTCCTTGGAGTTCTCACAAGATAACCACAACCTTATGTAATGCGCCATAAGAACATTCAGAGAATGAGAATTCACCTATGTGGTGAAAAGGGAGAGAATGAAACCTATATTCATAAATTACAGGTTATGTTTCTTGCTGACATATGCATGTTCTTAACATTGAAGCAAATGCTAAAAGCCTGGAAATGTGAAGTGACCTTAGGAAAAAAACGGTATTTTCTTTTGTATGTTTTTAAGCCAACCACTTTTCATTTTCTCTGCAGAAACTTTTTAAAATGTAATGTCTTTGTTTGGGGGCTTTTTTCCATTTTGCAGGAACTAACTCTCTAATTCTACCTTGCCGACTGATCTGGGTTTATTCTTAAAAATAAATGCCTTTCTTTAAGTGACCTCCCACCATTTGTGCTGTGCTTAGGAAAGGAAGGAGAACATTAGCTATAAAGGAAACAATGACTGGTTGGCATGAGGTGGGAATGATGCAAAGTATTTCCATCCAATTGAGAAGAAAACCTGTGGCCCTTTAAAGCTGAACTCTGGTAAGCAGCACAGCGCATAATTGGAATCAGTGTGAGTATCACACACAGCAAAACGAGAAAATGTCACCAACTCGTCCTTTGGTGAAGAAATGCTTGCCTTTCTGTTCTAAGGGCTTGAAAAGGATCAACTCAGATGAAAGCAATTTTCCCCCATCCTCTTATTTGTGAGTTCCATTTTCCAATGCCCCTGTGGAAAAGGAAGCCTCAAATCAGAAAGAGATGTGAGGCAGGCTTGCCCCCCCCCCATGCTCTTTACAAATGTCTCACTCGTGGAATGCAGAGGCCCTCCCCACGGATGAAAGCATGCCCGCGCTGAGCCACACCCCACGCGATGAGCTGGTGAGAACAAATCCCAGGGGTAGTTCTGGGAGTGAGGTATGCTTGGGCAGGAAAAAGCACTTTGACAGCTCCGAGTGAAAGTTAAAAATTTAAAACCGACAAGCACCACACAGTTCAGATGGGGATCTGGGAACGGTAGCTGGGAACCAGGATGCCTGGGTTCAACTCTGTTTTGCTTAGGATTGTCAGAGAAAAGCAAGACACCAGCTAAATATGAATTTCAGAGAAACCATGAGCATTCCCTGAGACACACTCACCTTGAAACATTATATGTCGTTATGAAAGTTATATAGCTAAACCTGGCAACTCTAATTGGGCCATTTATTTGCTGTATGACTTTAACCCGTCTGTGCTGTGATTTTCCCACAAGGATAATAATATCCCTGGATAGAAATAATAACAGTGCCCACTAACACGATGCTATGAACATTAAATGAGTTAATATTTCTTAAGTACTAGAAGAGTCCCTGGCACATCACAAGTACTATGCGGATGTTGGTTAAATAAAATAAAAAATGAACTTGTGGAAAAAAATATCTGGGGCAGACAGGTTAAGTAGGAACTCAAGCTTTACATATTAATGCAGCAGCAATCTTTCTGTTAGAGCCCTGAAGGCCGGAGAGATGTGAGCCAGCCTCACAGCATCGGGTACTGGTAGAAGGGAGCATGGTGTAGCTGGAGCCTTAAGGGTTACAGAAGAGCTGGGAAGCTGACCGGTCCGCTCAAGGGGCCTGTCCTGGATGTCAGAAAGAATTTCGGTTCTTATGGAGGGAAAGGCAGAAAGCTGGTCTAGAAAATTGCTTGAATCTATCTGAGGTTTTCTCCTTTCAGGAGTAAAGGTGGAAACAGAGGACAAAGAGTCAATACATTTTTGCATTAAGGTAGTGCCTGGTCGTTCTGTGGGGCTCTCCCCAAGGGGTGCACAGAGCCCCACGCGTGGGGGGCTCTCAGACCTCAGTGAGCAGGAGCGCAGAGAACTCACCTCTGACCTCTGGTTTCATGGTGCCCACCATGACTGTGGCTTGAAGCATTCCTTTGTCTAAGCTGTGCCCTTCCAGTTATTACCATGGCTCCGATCTCTCCCTGGGAGTAGGCGAGGTGCACGTGCACAGGTGGGGCATAGGCGCAGGGCTTTTGTGGAGGGTCTTGTAGGATCAACGCCCAAAACATACTGCGTGTAACAAGCCAAAGAGTGCAACAGGGCAGAAGTAGGAAAAGGAGTGGCCTCACTAGCTGCAAGGAGCGTGGGTCAGGAGAGGCCAGGTCCACAGCAGAGAGACTCAAGGTGTGCATCCTCAGGCCTGCGTGCTGGGCCCGGGGGCTGAGGGCCTGGTACTCAGCTTGGTTCCCGGCCACAAGGCAGAGCCCACAGCCGCTGGAAGAGCCCAGGCAGGCTCGGCGTTCCCCTGGCCCTTCCCCACCAAGCACACGGCTCTGTCTTTGCACCGCCTGCTGCAGACTAGGCTTCCCCTGGCCCCTCCTCTCTGGGCCCCTTGTCAGCCCATCCGGCCCAGGAGGAAGCGACATCCTCAGATACGTCCTCACCCTGGCGCCCACGGCCATGCTCACTCCCGCTCCATCTCCGGGGTCAGATGGGCTCTTGGAGCCTGCACCCCGATCTTAGGGGCTTGCCTTCAGTGGCTTTCTTGGGGCCCCACTGGGTGATTGAGGGTGGTGTGTGCTCAGTTCTGGTCCATTCCTTTCTGCTGGGCTCAGCAAGCATTGAGTGAGCAGTCACCACGTGGTAGACCAAAACCCAACACTGCAGACTCGGTAATATTTCAGCTGTTACTTATTGAACACTGGCTATATGCCAAGACTATAAAATATTTTATATACTTCATTTTTTTACAACAAATTTCCATGGTAGATAGAACTATCAACCCCATTTAACTGAGTCTTATCTTACGGGGGCTCATGGGCAAAGCGGAGACATGTAATTACAACGTAGCGTGCACGCAGTTTTTGTCAAGAGCGCCCTCGTCCTCCTTGACTGACTGGACCCCCACCCCGCTGGGTGCTGGAGTGCAACAACAGGAGGCGAGGTCTGCACAGTGGCACACGGGCCGGCAGGGGGACGAGAAGGACAGCAAAGACAGCCATGGAAGCCCCTCTGCACTTCATGGGCATCACAGGGCAGGGGCATCCCACCAGCCAGGGTCTGGGCTTGCTGGAGAAAGGAAGTGGTGTGCTGTTCTACCAGACTCCAGTGTTTTGCAGCCTGCAACAGTGTACAGTTGTCGCCCACCACACTTGTGGGGCCCACTGGGCTCGGGGAGGTGGTTCTCTCTGGAATCTCCCTGCTCTTGCTGTCGGGTGTCGCTCAGAGCTGGAGATACCCGTGGGGTCTCCCCGCTGCATGTGGAGATGGCTTCCTCACTCCTGGAGCTGATGCCGGGATGGGCACCATGGAGCAGCTGGGGAGAGCTGAGCTTCTGCACCCTGATGGGGTCTCTCCACACGGCTGATTGGGTTTCTTTACACTGGGGAGGGCTCAGGGCTAAACATCATCTGTGGCATCTGACTTCTTCCAGAACCAGAGTTCCAAGAGATCACTGTAGAAACCACAGGGCTTCCTTTAGCCAAGCCTTGGAGGTCACCCAAAAACACTTCCCTCTTATTCTGTTGGGCATAAGTGAATCCCAGTCCAGCGAAATTCAAGGAGAGCAGCCCTGTATCAAAAGCATGAAGGGAGGGCTGGTTCCCTGGGGAGCCGTGGACACGAGCCGCCACAGAAGGGGTAGGCGCCATGGAGAACGCAGTGAGACGGGGCTGTGAGCGCTAAGGCAGTTAGAGGGACAGTTGTGCTGACTGAGAATCTACTCATTAGGCAACAGATGCTTCATGCATGCTTATATATTAATGTGTTGTACATATAATTAAAATGTAGTCTATTTCTAATTATAACCATCTTATAAAGTGGGTACCATAACCTTCATTTTAAAAAATGGGAACTCGGATTCAGAGAACTTCAGCAACCATTCTCAAGGACACATTTCCTTGAAATGCAGAACAACGTTGGGATTCAAAACAAGGTAGGTTAGTTTCTGAGCCACTCATAGGTCGCTTCTGCTCAGATAATTAGCAAAGGTTTCAGAGAGGAGGTGATGACTTAGTGGTAATTAATAATTAATTAAGAGTCTCTCAGGCAAAGAGGAAACTACAAAAAAGAAAAATGTGCACAAAGGATTCCCAGGTTGCAATCCTATGTTCCACTCCATATTGCTGAAGTATGACGTGGGGGGTGCAGGATGACGTTCAGGATGCAGAGGAAGGCAAGGAAAGGTCATGGAGGGTCATGTGCACAAGCCAAGTGCTTTATTCCGTGGCGATGGGGATTCACAGAGCCGTTTTAAGCAGGTGAGTAGCATACTCAGTCCTCATGGCCTTTCTAGAGAGGTGCGAGGTCTACGTGTCAACGGAACACATGTCCTTTTCTTGGCAGACAAAGGAACCAACCCCTGTCCGGTTGCGCAGACTGAGCCCCTAGACGACAGGAAGCATGCTTAGTCATGGCTACTACTCCAAGCCTGCCACACATTGGGTGACCAGTGCGTGATGGAGGGACGGGAGGATAGATGGATGGATGGATGGATTTTAAATAAGCAAAAAGTGCCAGAATTCATAACTCTCAAGAAAGGAACCTGCAGACACACTTCAGCGTCGTCTTTCCTATGGAGATGACTAGAGACTAACTGGCTCTGCTTAGGGGGCGGCGTGAGCACAGCTCTGCGCGTCTCTGCTGACCTTCCGCTGACGCGGAGCCTCTGGCCAGCGCCACCACCACCCGCGCCGGCAGCCTGCCTTCCCTTCCCTTCTGTTCTCAGGAGGCAGCCCTGGTGGAGCCCGGCCACCCCCTCGTCCCGCTGCTGCCGCACTTGGTATCTCCCCACACGGAACACTGTCTCCGTCGGGTCCTAGTGGGGGTGTCACACCCAACTCCAGCCCGAACCCATTGTCTCCTTCAATCCCTGTCTTCCTCCCCAGCTGAGTTCTCTGTAGCAGAGCTAATGGGACCCCCATCTAGTAGGTCAGAAACCTGGGCACTAGCAGGGCCTCTTCCTTTGTCACCAGCAGGTGAAATCGGTCATTGCGGCCTGGCGATCTTAGCTTCGGGCAGCTCCCAGCTGCGCCCTCTGCCGGCCAAGGCCGTGTCAGACTGCATTTTGCAGCAGGCCCTGAACTGGTTTCTCTGCCTCTAGGTTCAACTTCTCTCGTTTATTTCCAAACCACATCCCAAAGCAGCTTCTAGAAGGCAGACTCTGACGTTCCACAGTTTAACATGGTAGGGAAGTCGAAGCTCCGTAGCATCATTTTGTGGTTGGTTTTTCACTTCTTACTTGCATCCCATCACCTGCCATCCTCCTACACACACACCTGTTTGATCGGTCGCCTGCAAGACCTCGGAAGCACCCACTTCAGCTCTGGTCTGCCTTGCCTTGGAGCCTCTGCACATGCTGTCCTCTGATTCCCCCAACTGCAGTGTCCCCTCCCTTTCTCAAGTCCTAGGCAAACACCCACTGGGTCAAGAGTCCACTACAGATGCGGATGTCAGTGTTCCCCCACACTGCCCCACTCTACAACATCCCAACCCCTTCCCTTCAACTCAGAGTGACTTCTGCCACCTCTTTGCCTTTCAGAGCCATCCTGAGAAAGAAAGAGAAAACATATGAAAAGAATTACTTTCCCTACCTTTTCCTTAATTCTTAAAATACCTTTGCATTCACACACTTGCCCTTACAGAAGGATGTTTATAACTTACCCACACGTCCATGGGGGCAAAATAACCTTTCCTATAAGCAATTTCAGCAGATGCAGGAATAGGGGCACTAGAGGCGCCCCGAGAAGAGTGTGGAAATGCAAGGTCTGGTAATATGACAGGTGTGCTCAAGGCTATACCTGCCACTTCCTCACCTTCTAAATCCCTCATGCCTCAGTCCTTGATTGGGCTTGTTTTGAACGTCCAGCTGCTCCATACTACATAATAAAAGCTGCTAAACTCCAGACCACAGACTCCCTGTGTCCAAGGTGGAGTGCTCCGACCACTGGAAGTCTGTCTGTACCGAGGCCCCTTGCAGAGCTGTGACCCAGCACCCAGGTCGCCTCATCTCTTGCTCAGATTGTCCAAACTACTTTGTGTTCCAATATTCTAGCAAGGAGGAGAGACGCTGTGTAACTGAACCGGGTAGATGTAGATGACATTTCTCTGGCACTCCATGAGGCACTATTTTGGGTACTATCTCATTTAAACATCTCTCAATTTGCCATTATTCAGGGGACCCCAAAGCTCAGAAAGGTTGTGACTTGCTCAGGATCACATGACTAGTGACTGAGGCAGGTGCCATCCCAGGTCATGGACTCCAGACATCCAGTTCATTCTATTCCCATCCATGCTTCTTTGTCTTCCTACCTGAATTCAGAGTATTCATATCAGCTTCCCACATCCATTTTTACATTAACTTTCTTCTAGCTTCAGCAGCAATGCTGTTAATGGTTTGTACTACTTGTAGATACTCACCGTGAGCAATTTCCTTAGGAAAACACCCAGTAAAGTATGTGTACCAAAGACTTTCTATTTGCTTTTTCACCTTTCTTTGTCTTTTGACAGTGGGTATTTTTCTAAGCCCCACTGCTGGTATTAACAACATCTTGCTTTTAGGAAATTACTTCTTAGGATTCTTTTGATGCACCAGAAGCTGCTCCTCCCACATGCACTTTCCATTCCACAACCTCTCCAGCAGGTGTTAGAGGGCAGGGGACAGGTATTAGTTTGAAATGCCAGCAAGAAGCCTTTAATTGAGCAGCAAAAGAGGAAGTTAGGATGCACTGATCAAGTACAGAATACAGAAAACAAGAAGGTATAGCATTTTTAAAGAAAAAAAAAACGCCAAATTGGCCATTCACAGGCAGCCACTGAGGAGGAAATCTCAGTCTTATGGAGGAGTGAGAAGTGGAAAGGTGTTCTAGAAAAGCACTTGGAAAGACATTCTGGGGACCCAGATAAGCTGGCATTTCCAGTCTTCTAAATAAGTAAATAAAAGTTTTAACTAGGAGGTGGGGAAATAGAAACATCAGTAGTTATTTTTACTTTTCTCTAGAGTAAATGGTTCTTATTTTTTTATTGATGTGCATACAATAAATTGCACAAGTCTTAGTGTACAGCTCATTAAATGTTGACAGTATATAAACACTGATGTAGCATCAGCTTGATCAAGATATCAAACATTCTCACTAAGTTTTCCCTCTCCACCTTTTTCACCCATCCTCCACCCCCATCCTCGGTGGCAACCACTGGCTTGTTCTCTGTGTTTATAAGTCTATTTCAGTTTTGTTTCCTCATTTGCTTTGTTTTTTAGATTCTCCATGTGAAATCATCTGGTGTTCATCTTTGTCTGACTTATTTCACTTAACAAAATGCCCTCTAGGCCCAACCGTGTTGTCACAAATGGCAAGATTCCATTCTTTTCCATGGCCAAATACTATTCTATTGCATATATGTACCACATCTTTTTAATCCATTCATCTACTGATGTACATTTTGATTATTTACATATTTTGGCTATTGTAAATGATGCTTCAGTAAACATAGCAGGGCATATATCTTTTCAGATTAGTAATTTTGTTTTCTTCTTGTAAATTCCCAGAAGTGGAATAGCTGGTCATATGATATTTCTACTTTAGTTTTTTGAGGAACTTCCATACTGCTTTCCATAGTGGCTGCACCAATTTAAATTCCCACCAACAGCATACAAGAGTTCCTTTCTCTCCACATCCTCACCAGAACTTGTAATTTCTTGTCTTTTGGATAGTGGCCACTCTGACTGGTGTGAGGTGATTTTTCATTGTGGTTTGGTTTGCATTTCCCTGATGATCTGAGATGTGCAGTGTCTTTTCATGTGCACATTGGTCATCTGTATGTCTTCTTTGGAAAAATGTCTATTCAGGTCTTCTACAGATTTTTTAATTTCATTATTTGTTTTTTTGGTGTTGAACTGTATGAGTTGTTTATATATTTTGGCTATTAGCCCCTTATCAGTGATATCATTTGCAAATATATTTTCCCATACAGTAGGTTGTATTTTCATTTTGTTGATGGTGTCCTTTGTTGTAGAGAAACTTTTTAGTTTGATGTAGTCCCACTTCTTTAATTTTGCTTTTGTCTCCCCTTACCTGAGGAGACATATCCAGAAAAAAATTACTCTGATGTTCAAGAATTTATTGCCTCTGTTTTCTTCTAGCTTAATGGTTTCAAGTCTTATATTTAGGTTTTAATCCATTTTTAGTTTATTTTTGTATATGGTGTAAAACAGTGGTCCAGTTTCATTCTTTTGCATGTTGCTATCCAGTTTTCCCAGCACCATTTATTGAAAGGACTGTCTTTACCCCATTGAATATTCTTGCCTCCTTTGTCATATGTTAACTGGCTATATACATATGTGTTTATTTCAGGGCTCTCTATTCTGTTCCATTGATCTATGGGTCTGTGCTTGTGCTAGTACCATACTGTCTTGATTACTATAGCTTTGTAGTATATAGATTGAAATCAGGGAGTATAATACCCATGCCAGTAGTATTTAATTTAGCCATTTTTAGCCATTTTGGTTCTGTTTTATATTTTACTTTCAAAAACTGGAGATGACTTATAAGGATACAAACTATAAAATCATAAAATATAAATTTAGAAAGGACTGAGAATTATTTGTGTCACACATAGGTGCTCAGTAAATTTAATTTCATTGTATGCATACATGAATGAATGAGGCTAACTAAAATAGAAGATTAGGTGGTGTGGATGGGAGGACAATAAGCCACTGAGAAGCAGGGTATGGGAACATTGGTATTGCTCTGTGACCAACTTGGCTATAACTCTTGTAAAGCCAATGTAGAAAGAGAAACAGGACCCTAGATTTCAGTCCAACCCTACTATCTACAGTCAGAAGTTTCAAGCATGTCCTTCCTGGGTGTCCATTTCTTCACAAATGGCAGGGGCTTCTGTGACGCACTGGCTGGCAGGAACCTCCTTCCACCCTCACACTTTCCAGTAGGGGTGGCTCAGAGCAAGCTTAGCAAACATTTGCAGAATGAATAATCCTCAGCTGCTTTGTGAACACACTTTCTGACTGACCAACTTCCCTTCTCCCTCGTGCTGCTGCACTCAGAGCTCAGGTTGGTCTGTGCTGCAGGTGGGGTGGCAAACGGCCCCCCTGGCCCTCTCCAGAGTGTGCACTGGACAGACACTCCCTGATATGTTGCAGCCCTCCATGTGATCTGAAATTTCCAAGGGGATGTGGCAAAAGGGCACTGGGACACAGACCCCAGAGTCATAAAGCACTTTTCTGGGATGTTGGAGAGAAAACCCCTGGGAAAAAGTAACCTTTTATTGTGGTTATCTGTGTTCCTGATTCCTTTACGAATATTCTCAGTGACCACAAGCAAGTAACTTGCTGGAGCACGGTCTGGATGGAATCACAGGGACATCTAATGCCCAGTAGTATGAATTCCAGCTTTGTTTTGAGGGGAACACACCTCGTTCAGTGGGATTTCACACTACATTGGGGACAAGAGCTAACCCTAGGGAGACGTACCCCATTCTGTGCAATAGTGAGTGTACAGGAAAATCATCTAAATATGACACTCTTTTTTCCCCATATTCTCTGATTGCAAATTCTAAACTCCAATCCAGAGATGTGTTCTTCTGGGAGAACATTCGGTTTGAAGACCACATTTATGCATACAAACAAGTTCTTGTTATATACACTTCAGAGGGGAAAACATTTTCTAATAAATGATTAACAATACTCAAAGCTGAATGTTCAAAGTGAATGTAAAAGAGCTTCTTTTTATATTTGCCATATATACTTAGCAATCTAAGGGAGTAAAAACAAAGAAAACTGTCAATTTAGCTAAGCCAAATAATTTGGATGATATATTTCCCCAGGCGGTTCTCAATTCCCTTTCTTAGCCTCTCAAGCAAAGAACGCTTTTTTTATTTGGTGGTAGACTAGCACTCCGTCAGGAACAAACCTCCCGGAAATGGGTGCATAGTCATAGCTGGGGCAACATACACACACACACACACACACACACACACACACACAAGCCAACACACACTCTCACATGCACATCCTCAACTTGCAATAGTTTGGGAAGAATCTAGGCATTGTGTTCTTTAAGATATAATGGAAGCCTTTGGGGAATGTAAAACAAATCAGTTCACTTAGAAATTTTATAGGAATCTTCTTGCAGCGCTAAATGTGTGAAGAAGGGTGTGCCCATGGCTGCGAAACAAACACAGCAGAGCCAAAAGGAAGTGTGTAGAAGGGGCAGAGAGGAAGCCCAGGAAGGTGGAGAGCCAAGTATGGGCTGCAGCAGTTTAAAATTTCAAGGACAATATTTGACATTCTAGAGGCCATATACGCTTGAAGTTGTTTAAGAGGTCACACATGACAAACATATTTTTGTGCCCTCTACAGACACAGACACAATTACAGACACAGACACACAGATACATATATAAATGTACAAATGTATATAATTAGAGCATTCTGCTTATAGAAATTTTCTAAATACCAAACAGCAAATTAATGAAAAAATGAAAATGCTCTGTTATGCCACCATTCCAAGCTCTCAGGAGCATTCTGGTCTATTTGGAGAGGCTTCTTCTTCTATGAAGTTAGATAATAGGAAAATAGGTAAAAGTATAGAATCTAACAGGTAGGCAGCCCAGTGGAAAAAAATAATTTAAAGTACTGAAAATATAATACTTTATTATTTTAAGTATATTTTATATCTATAATACATTTTATTATATAAATATAATATAGATACCTAATACATTATAGATGCAGACACATATATTAACATGTGCACTAGAAATTATATATATCCACAATTTTATATTTTGGTTTTTTCTACTTATTAAACTGTGTATCTTCTTATGCCATTAAATATTCTTGGAAATAGAATTCTTTTTTTTTTTTCTTTTTTTTTTACAATTTATTTTATTTTAGTATCATTAACCTACAATTACATGAGCAATATTGTGATGATTAAACTACCCCCTTCATCAGGTCCCCCCCACCAACCCTATTACAGTCACTGTCCATCAGCGTAGTGAGATGAGAATCACTACTTGTCTTCTTAAGGGCTGACTGTATTTCTAGATACAGACATAATTAAACTTATTTAGCTACTATCTTATCATATATCATTGTTCCTGCGGCTATTTTTTTTTTTGCTATGATAAATAACATTTAATTAACATCCTTGTACAAAATAACTTGTTATTTACCATATGACAGATGTTTAAATTAATGTCATTTCAATCATTCCCTTTAAACATTATATGATATTACTTAATACATCTTTGTAAGCATGTCTAATACTTTCCTTAGGACACCCCCAGAACTTGCAAAGCTGGATAAGAGTACATAAGAATTTTAAATCTTTTGAAGCATAAGGCAAAATTTCCCTCCAGAAAGACTAGACCAATATCCTCCAGCGAATTAAATATCCCTGTTATTAAAATCTTGCCAATATGGTATACAATTTTTAGCATTTCAAATTTAATTGAACAAAATACAACTTTTATAAGCTTAATGGACTTTGTACTTCTTCTCTGTAGATTACCTTTTTCCACGTTAACCCCAGGGCTCCAGTTCCATAACACCTAGGTTGAATCCTGGCACTTATGATACTAGATCTATAACTTTTAGAAATTTGATCAAATGATCTGTGCCTCAGCTTCTCATTGGTAAAATGTTATAATAATAACAACCACTTCACAGGAGCACAGGAAGATTAATTACTCACTAACTCTCGCAGAACGCATAGAACACTGCCTGGCACATGGTAAGCGTTCAGTAATCGCTAATGCAATTATCTGTCATTCTGCGGAGCAGATTGCCTGCGTACTGCATGTAGTTGCACATTCAAACATCCTTCCCACACCTATTACATCATATGTTCTTCTCAATACCGCAGGAGGTAATGGTTCCCACTGGAAATTCAGCAAAATAAAACTCAAAAGGTCAAAATATTCTGCAGTTCATGACAGTCTTAGGACTGAAATATAGGTGTCTTGGTCTCATGCCTCTCACAGTGGCAAACTGGGTGATTTGAGACCAACTTGTGCAAAGAAAACAAATAGAAAAGTTTGGAGTATATATATAACACCCTATTTGAATATGTCAGAGAGCTACAAAGTTAGAGAGAATATTTACCACCAAGATTTGGAAGAGGGATGTCAAGTGAAGCAAGCTCAGTATTTGGCACCACATTTCCCCTGTGATTAACGATTTCAGAATAGCTGCAGAGAGGCTGAGAAGCTGAATGAGGGCCTGCACCAGCATCACAGGGCTGAGGGCACCTCAGCTGCCAAGGACAAGATTATCTGGTAAGCAGAGCAGGCTTTTAATTGGGCGTTGTGAGAGCTATACCCCTAGGATAAGAAAAAATTGGAAATAGAGAAGTCTTTGCAGAAGATGAATCCCAACTTTTAATCACCTTAACCCTTAATTATTTGAAGGCATCCCATCCCTAGCCCAGCTCCTTGCAGGGTAAACACAGACCCCCTAGAAGAAAAGATAGCCTCAAATGCTCTCCAAATATTTGCAAATGAAAGATCCTGCCTTAAAACAAAATTCTTTTGCATATAAAAATACAAACTGAAAATAAATCAGACCACAGAAACAGGGACATAAGAAATCCAGGATACTGGTGGGGAACTCAAGGATATAGTGGCTGAGAAAATTAGAAAACTGACAAAAGACATCAAGCCTCAGATTGACACATGAAAACACTATGGATTGGATGTTTGTGTTGCCTCCGATATGTGTGTGTTACAGCCCTGAGCCCCAGTGGGATGGTACTTGGAGAGGGGGCCTCCGGGAGGTAATGATGTTTAGCCTAGATCCCGAGGGTGGAGCCCTGGGATGTGATCAGCACCCTTAGAAGGGGAAGAGAAACCAGAGCTTCCTCTCTCCACATGTGAGCATGTTACCGAAAGCTGGTCCTTGGCACCGAAGTCAAATCACAAAACACAATGACAACGTTCTGAGGAAAGGAAGGAAGAGTATTAACTTGCCAGCCAATGAGGGAGTGGCAGGCTCACGCCTTAAAGAGCCACTGTCCTCCTGTAGCACCAGCAATTTGGGGCTTTTAAAGAGGAAATCGTGGTAGAGAGGCATTCGTGGCCACAGACACATCAAGTAGCAACTTGCAAGGGTCCGAGCACACATCCTTGTGCCGATTCAACTGCTTTTTTTTCTCTTATTAGTTCCTCCTCAGTACCCTTGGGCAGGACGTCTTGGGTTCTGCCAAATCAGGTTTCTGCATTATCTCTGACCCTAAAACCTCAGAAAATAGGGAGAACAAAAAGAAATAGCCACCTGTTACCAGTTACAAGGTTTTGGGGGCTGCTGGAGTTCATTTTCCAGTTGATGTTAGTGTTGAATTTTAAACCAGGGATTTAATTAAGTTTTCCTCTGTCACAACGACGTGGCAAGAAGGCAGCCGTCTGCCAGCCGGGAAGAGAACTCTCACCAAGAACAGAATCTGCCACCTCTTGATCCTGACCTCCCAGCCTCCAGGACCGTGAGAAATAAAGGTCTGCTGTTAAAGCCGCTCAGTCTGCGGGATGTTGTTGTAGCGGCCCAACCACACTAAGGCAATAAACAAAGCCCCAAACTGGAAATAGCGTAATAATACCACTGAAACCCAAAGAGCAAAAGACAGATGACCTTCAAAGAGTAATAATAAAACTGAGAACTAATTTCTTTGCAGAACGCATAAAAGCCAGAAGAAATGGAACATGGAACTCTATGTTTAAATTTATGGTGATAGAAAAAGAACTGCCAAATAGGAATTCTGTATCAAGTAAAATATCCTTGAGAAAAAAGGTGAAATAAAGACATTTTTTTTCAAACATAAAAAAAGAGAATTTATTATGAGTAGACATGCACTAAAGAAATACTAAAGGAAGTTCTTCAGGCTGAATGAGAAGTGTGTCTTCTGAAGTTCAGATTTGCAGGAAAGATAAAGAAATGGTAAATAGGTAAATTAATCATGACAGTATAAAACAATTATAATAATGAAAAGTACAGAGGGTGTAAAAACACACTAAAACAATGGCACAAAGATGAAAGGGGGTTTATGGTGCTAAAGGTTTATGGCTCTAAGACTGTATTATTTTCAAGAAAATGGAAAAAAAAAAAAGAAAAAGCTAATAAATCCATTTCAGAGTGCTACAGGTGCATGTTGTGCTAGGTAGAACAGCCACACCAAGGGCCAGGTCTCCTGATGGGATTTCCACTGTCAGGTAGGACCTGTGGGGTTTAGAGCCTGACTCAGACAAGGTGAGGTCCCCAGGGGACACGGCAGCTGGGGCACTTGACTGCCCACCTCTCAACGACTTGTCCCGAGCCTCCCCACTTTTCCTAATGAGTCTGAACGCAAGTCCTGCCCGGAGCCCACGCTGTGCCCCCGCGCTCATTACCTGCATACAGGAGATGGCCAGTGGGACGCCAACTGCGGGGAGGAGTCCAAAGGCACGAGTCATCTAACATTGGCAGAAAGTCAAAAGTTTGGATAAATGAAAACAAACTCAACAAGCAGGCGAACTCAATCCCTGCCAATAAAGTAAACAGATAGTATTCTCAGGCAATAGGAAAGTCATCACAACCAAAATGTCTACCAGAGACCATGAAGATTTAAATGGTGTTTACCAAACAAAAATAATGACTGGGATGACGAGTAGAATAAACACAGCTGAAGGCAAATAATGAACTGGGTGCCTAAGGAATACTCCCTAAACATAGTATAAATAGCAGAAGTGGGAAAAGTATGTAAAGAAATATAACAAAAGTGAAAATCAGCCAGAAATGTAAATATCGATCAAAACGGAACAAATGCAGAGAAATCACTAATGAAGGAAATATGCATAGAGAATCTCCATTTCTGACAAAAAGCAGAAAACTAGAAAAGCTTTCCCATTATAAAACATGCAAAAGTCTTGGATGAAATAGCATTTTAAAGATAATTAACATGCCTACATAACTTTGCAAAGATGAAAGGAAAACACTCGGCAAACCAAGCATGTTGCTATGCAGCTCAGGAGCCGTGGCTGCCTTCGGCCCATGCATCACATATTCTCTGCGACATGGATCCGGGTTTCGAAGGCCACAGGGAAAGGGCTTTGGGGTAGTACTAGGGGTCCAGGGACAGGGACTCTAGCATCAATACAGGCCCTGCAAATGACTTTAAACTCAGGGAAGTGTGGACTACAGAAATTCCATCCTCTGGAAAAGGAAACATTTAAATAAATAAGTAAATACTAATCCATCTCAAACTGGATGGTTGGTGGGAAAAATGTCTCCTCTGATTTTCTAAATCACAAGCTTGGAGTAAAAGGTACAATTTCGCATTCCTACGTCATTAATTCAATGCCACCACAAACGAAGGGACGTGGTTTAGAGCAGTCCGTAATTAGTACAAGTCAGGAGCAACTGGCAGAACAAAACAACCCCTGCAGGGCAGCCAGCCTCACTGAATTTAGAGCAAACACATATGTGATCTGGCGTGAGTATGTGTGTGAGCAAGTCACCGTGATCACATGTCAGCCGGAAGAACCAACCAAGGTCTCAGATAACAGTGTCATCAAATATAAAACTTAAAACTAGCTTGTTTAAAATGGCTAAAGTAAAATTCAAGCAGTGAGAAAGGGGAAATGCCCCAAATCTCAGCTAAATGCTAGTGCCCGCCAACTAGAATGGTTTAGATTACGAAGAGTGGCCAGATGAAGTTTGGTGACGATGTGGCACAACTCAAACTCTTGCACATTGTCAGTGGGATATCAGGCCCATCGGTCTGTATACGTACTAAGGCTCTCTCTTGATCCTCAGTATATACCCTATGTGCAGAATGCTGTCCAGGTGACAAGGACTAGAGTCTATGGCATCACTATTCATCATAGCCCCAATCTGGAACAAACTGGATGCCCTTTGTGATAGAAGGAATAAATATACTGTGATGTAATTATACCTAAGAATTCTTGACAGCACTGAATAACAATGGGGTGTTGTTCAAACAAGGACACAATAAATCTCACTAAGATAATCCTGAGTGACAGAAGACAGACTCAGAGGGGATGCTGTACCAACTCCATTTTTCTTGAAATTGAGAAAGAGACAACAGAAGTGCCGGATTATGTAAGAAAGGAGGAGAGTGGTTCCCGATGGGAAGCAGGGCAGGGCTTGCTTGGAAGGGGCCACAGGGAGTCCTCTTGGATGCTGTTAATGACTATCTTCTAAAATTTGGTGCTGTTTTTAGTTTGGATGGGTTTAATGTGTAAAAATGTGCATTATATGTAAGTTAAAATGCTACCAGTATGATCTGAGGTACAACTAAATAGAACTTCAAAGCAGCAGATTAGATAAAGAATAAATTAGAAAACATAAAAATAGGTGTGAAGATTTTGTCTAGAGTGCAGCGCCAAGAGACAAGGAGATGAAAACTCTGAGCGAGGTTAACAGAGCAAACAGAAAAGCAGCACCTGACATGCATCTAAGCAGAGTCCAGAGGAAAATACAGAAAATAGAGGACGTGCAGTGTTCAGGGTAATTAACACCCAAATTGTCAGATTCAGGGAAAACAACAAATTCCAAGCAGCTCGTGAATAAGGAACCTACATTAATACATAGCATAGGGAAACAGCAGAATCCCAGGGGAAAAGAGATTATCTTAAAGTAACCAGGTGGGAAAAACAGATTAATATGAAAAAAATGGCAAAATTATACTGACAAGATTTCTCATATACAGCAAAAGCCAAAAGATAATTGAATGATTTTGTCAAAGCCCCTAGTGAAAATGGTCATAAATACAGATTGCTGTACCCAGAGAAGGCACTCATAAAGATAAAGGAGTAAATAAAGACAATTCCAGAAAAACAAAAACCCGAAGCAAAAATCCAGGGATTTACTATGGGAAAAAAGAAGGAAAGTGATCTCAGAGACATTGCTAATGGCTGAGATAATGTTAAGACAAATTCTTTGTCAATACAGTAAAAAATCCTGAAAAATAATTACAATTTCTTGGAAAGTAGGACTTTAAAAAACTGACTGGAGAAAATAAACATATCACTGGAGAAAATAAACAGATCTGTAATAAAGGTGAACACACATTCCAGTTTGCTCACAGTTTTAGTCTGTTTCTCAAAGCAAATATTAACAGTGACTTTTTCACTCTCATTAGTACACTAGTTCGGATAACAAACTTTTTTGCCATTTGTCTATAATTACTAAGGGTTTAGGGTTGATTATTAAGCAGCACTCAAAAATAAATTACATCAAATATTCAAAATCTCTCACAAGAAAAAACACACCTAGAATAGCAGTAATGTGAAATGATAACATAATGTATTAGAAAACAAGGCCTGAATGTTAAAGAGTAATTATAAGTCAATTTTATTTCCTTCAGTTTGAATACAAATTGCTAAACAAAATATAGAAAACAGGATGCCACAAGTTATTGTAAAACAAAAAGACCAAAGGTGTAAGAATGGTTTAACATTAGTAAATACATTGACATGCTTAAGATTTTTTTTTTAAATGATGTTTTGAATATATGTAGAAAATGCATTAAATAAAATTTAAGGTGACTTCCGGGAATATGGCGTCTTGAACGGACTAGCAGAAAAATTCCTCCCAACATTATATTTATTCACGAAAATACAGCAAATACAACTATCCCTAAAAGAGAGACCAGAATACACAGGAAAGTGCACAGCCTACAGCTACACCTGTGAGAACTTGGCAGCCGGTGAGACGGACGGGCGGCGATCCGGTGGGACCGAGCGCTC
>JAQQAC010010508.1:18822096-18892235 GCA_029783875.1 Phataginus tricuspis | reverse complement strand
ACAACTATTCCTAAAAGAGAGACCAGAAGATACAGGACAACAGCCAGATTACAGCTGCATCTGCGAGAACTCAGCACCTCACGAAGTGGGTAAGATACAAAGTCGTGACCCGGTGGGACCCGAGCACGCCCCCACCCCAGCGCACCGGCACAAGGAGAGGATTCAGAGCTGGGAGGGAGTGGAAGCACAGGACTGCTAAATAACCAGCCCTGGTGATCTGTGCCAGGAGCACTGACACACAATGCATGGTGTATCAGAGATTAGAAAAACAGAGGTGCAGGATCTGAGACAAGACCACAACTGGGTCCTCTCAGCTGGCTCCCTGGGAAAAAAGAAAAGCACGGGCTTTTTTTTTTAAGTCTTAAAGAGACAAGGGCCCAACAGTAGAACAAAATAGTCCAGCACACTCAGCCCAGCAGGCTGGGAGATCTGGGGAATTTCGGACCCCCTGGAGAGTGCCTGGGCAAAGAAGCCACGCCAAGGCTTCCCACAGAGATCAGCAGCCTGCCATTCATTCCTCCCACCCTCCCCCCACAACCAAAGCCGCAAAGGGTCCAGGAGCCGCCACTGCTGCGAAACAGCCGAGGAGCTTCCCCGCCCACAGCAACCTCACAGAATCTACTCCCAGCTAGTGCGCAGTCAAGCAGGAAGAGCCCCCAGAACCAGGTCCAGAAGGCACCAAGGGGATCAGAATGCACCCAACGAGACTGCAAACCCCCGCAGTGCTATAGGCTAAGCTGAGGTGGCCACACACAGGCACTTCAGGGGATTATACCAGAGACTGCCTTCCGGTGTGATGGAAAACAGCTTAGGCCCGGGAGAAGGGCAAGGAGAACAAAGCAGGAAGGGACTTTGTTCTCCCAGCTGACACAGGTGGCGACTACCAGCAACCACTTCTATAGCCAGGAAAAGACAGAGGAATATGGTACAGACAAAGCTCCAGACCCAGACAACACCAGAGAGGGGGCATTAAGGGATGTAAATGCACAATCTTCCTGAAAAAAAATTCAGAATAAAAGTCATACCATGCTGATGGATGTACAGAGAAATGTGGAAGAGCTGAGGGAGGAAGTGAAGGAAGTCAGGAAAGACAATGTAGAAATCAGACAAGCCATCGACAGGTTTAGCAGCAGACTGGACGAGATGCAAGGACTGTTAATTGAATAGAATTCAGAGAACAGGAATACAGAGCACCTGAGGCAGAGAGAGATAAAAGGATCTCTAGGAATGAAAGAATATTAAGAGAACTGTGTGACCAATCCAAACGGAACAATATTCGCATTATAGGAGTACCAGAGGAAGAAGAGACAGAAAAAGGGATAGAAAGTGTCTTTGAAGAAATAATTGCTGAAAATTTCCCCACGCTGGGGAAGAAAATAGTCTCGAGGTCCACGGTAGCCCACAGATCTCCCAACACAAGGGACCCAAGGAAGACAACACCAAGACACATAATAATTAAGATGGCAAAGATCAAAGATAAAGACAGAGTATTAAAGGCAGCTAGAGAGAGAAAAAAGATCACCTACAAAGGAAAACCCATCAGACTGTCATCAGACTTCTCAACAGAAACCTCACAGGCCAGAAGAGAATGGCATGATATATTTAACGTAATGAAAGAGAAGGGCCTTGAACCAAGAATTTTGTATCCAGCATAATTATCATTTAAATTTTAGGGAGGGATTAAACAATTCCCAGACAAGCAAAAGCTGAGGGAATTTGCGTCCCATAAACCACCTCTACATGATATCTTAAAGGGACTGCTCCACAGGGAAGCACTCCTAAGGTTAAAAAGATGCCACCAGAGAAAATAAAGACACAGCAAAGAAAGCAGGCCATCCAAATACCAACTAAAGGCAAAGAATAAAATACATAGTATATAAAGAATGGAGGAGGAAGAATAAGAAGGGTGAGAAATAAAGAATCATCAGACTGTGTTTATGATAACTTAACAAGAAAGTTAAGTTAGATTGTTAGATAGTAAAGAAGCTACCCTTGAACCTTTGGTAACCACAAATCTAACGCTAGCAATGGCAATAAATACATACCTATCGATAATCACCCTAAATGTAAATGGACTGAATGCACCAATTAAAAGACCCAGAGTAATAGATTGGATAAAAAAGCAAGACCCATCTATATGCTGCTTACAAGAGACTCACCTCAAACCCAAAGATATACACAGACTAAAGGTGAAGGGATGGAAAAAGATATTTCATGCAAACAATAAAGAGAAAAAAGCAGGTGTTGCAGTACTTGTATCAGATAAAATAGACTTTAAAACGAAGAAAGTGGCAAGAGATAAAGAAGGACATCACATAATGATAAAGGGGTCAGTCCAACAAGAGGATATAACCATTTTAAATATATATGCACCCAACACAGGAGCACCAGCATATGTGAAACAAATACTAACAGAATTGAAGGAGGAAATAGACAGCAATTCACTCATTTTAGGATACTTCAACACACCACTCACTCCAAAGGACAAATCAGCCAGACAGAAAATAAGTAAAGACAGAAGCACTGAACAACACACTAGAACAGATGGACCTAACATATCTACAGAACTCTGCACCCAAAAGCAACAGGATACACATTCTTCTCAAGTGCACATGGAACATTTTCCAGAATAGGCCACATACTAGGCAACAAAAAGAACCTCAATAAATTCAAAAATATTGAAATTCTACCAACCAACTTCACAGATCACAAAGGCATAAAGCTAGAAATAAATTGTAAAAGAAAACAAAAAGGCTCACAAATACATGGAGACTTAACAACATTCTCCTAATTGATCAATGGGTTAACGACCAAATCAAAACAGAAATCAAAGAATATATGGAGACTAATGACAACAACAACACAAAGCCACAACTTCTGTGGGACACAGCAAAGGCAGTTCTAAGAGGAAAGTATATTGCAATCTAGGCCTATTTAAAGAAGGAAGACCATTCCCAAATGAACAGTCTAAAGACACAATTATTGAAATTGGAAGAAGAAGAACAAAGGAGGCCCAAAGTCACCAGAAGGAGGGACATAATAAAGATCAGAGAAGAAATAAATAAAATTGAGAAGAATAAAACAATAGAAAAAATCAATGAAACCAAGAGCTGGTTCTTTGAAAAAAAAACAAAATAGATAAACACCTAGCCAGACGTATTAAGAGAAAAACAGAATCTACACACATAAACAATCACAAATGAGAAAGGAAAAATCATGATGGACCCCACAGAAATATAAAGAACTATAAGAGAATATTATGAAAATCTATATGCCTAACAAGCTGGAAAACCTAGAAGAAATGGACAACTTCTTAGAAAAATACAACCTTTCAAGACTGACCAAGCAAGAAACAGAAGCCCTAAACAGATCAATTACCAGCAACGAAATTGAAACAGTAATCAAAAAACTACCCAAGAACAAAACCCCCAGGCCAGATGGATTCACCTCTGAATTTTACCGGACATATAGAGAAGAAATAATACCCATTCTCCTTAAAGTTTTCCAAAAAATAGAAGAGGAGGGAATACTTCCAAACTCATTGTATAAAGCCAGCATCACTCTAATACCAAAACCGGGCAAAGACCTCACCAAAAAAGAAAATAACAGACCAATATCCCTGATGAACATAGATGCAAAAATACTCAACAAAAAATTAGCAAACCGAATTCCAAAATACATCAAGAGGATCATACACCATGATCAAGTGGGATTCATCCCAGGGATGCAAGGATGGTACAACATTCAAAAGTCCATCAACATCATCCACCACATCAACAAAAAGAAGAACAAAAACCACATGATCATCTCCATAGATGCTGAAAAAGCATTTGATAAAATTCAGCATCCATTCATGATTAAAACTCAACAGAATGGGTATAGATGGCAAGTACCTCAACATCATAAAGGCTATATATGACAAACCCACAGCTAACATCATACTTAACAGCGAGAAGCTGAAAACTTTTCATCTAAGATCGGGAACACGACAGGGGTGCCCACTCTCTCCACTGTTATTCAACATAGTACTGGAGGTCCTATCCACAGCAATCAGACAAAACAAAGACATACAAGGCATCCAGATTGGTAAAGAAGAAGTCAAATTGTCACTATTTGCAGATGACATGATACTGTACATAAAAAAAACCCCTAAAGACTCCACTCCAAAACTACTAGAACTAATATCTGAATTCAGCAAAGTTGCAGGATACAAAATTAACACATAGAAATCTGTTGCTTTCCTATACACTAACGATGAACTAACAGAAAGAGAAATCAGAAAAACAATTCCATTCACAATTGCATCAAAAAGAATAAAATACCTAGGAATAAACCTAACGAAGGAAGTGAAAGACCTGTACTCTGAAAACTACAAGACACTCCTAAGAGAAATTAAAGAGGACACTAACAAATGGAAATGCATCCCATGCTCTTGGCTAGGAGGAATAAATATTGTCAAAATGGCTATACTACCTAAAGCAATCTACAGATTCAATGCAATCCCTATTAAAATCCCAATAGCATTCTTCAATGAACTGGAACAAATAGTTCTAAAATTCATATGGAACCAGAAAAGACCCCGAATAGCCAAAGCAATCCTGAGAATGAGGAATAAAACAGGGGGATTATGCTCCCTGACTTCAAGCTCTACTACAAAGGCACATTAATTAAGACAATTTGGTATTGGCAGAAGAACAGACCCACAGACCAGTGGAACAGAATAGAAAATCCAAACATTAACCCAAACATATATGGTCAATTAATATATGATAAAGGAGACTTGGATATACAATGGGGAGATGACAGCCTCTTCAGCAGGTGGTGTTGGACAAACTGGACAACTACATGTAAGAGAATGAAACTGGACCACTGGTCTAACCCCATACACAAAAGTAAACTCAAAATAGATCAAAGACCTGAATGTAAGTCATGAAACCATAAAACTCTTAGAAAAGAACATAGGCAAAAATCTTTTGGACATAAATATGAGCGACTTCTTCATGAACATATCTCCCTGGGCAAGGGAAACAAAAGCAAAAATGAACAAGTGGGACTATATCAAGCTGAAAATCTTTTGTACAGCAAAGGGCACCATCAGTAGAACAAAAAGACATCCTACAATTTGGGAGAATATATTCATAAATGATGTATCTGATAAGGGGTTGACATTCAAAATATATAAAGAACTCACGCACCTCAACAAACAAAAAGTAAATAATCCAATTAAGAAATGGGCAGAGGACATGAAAAGGTCCTTCTCTAAAGAAGAAATTCAGATGGCCAACAGGCACATGAAAAGATGCTCCACATCGCTAATCATCAGAGAAATGCAAATTAAAACCACAGTGATATATCACCTCACACACACCAGTTAGGATGGCCAACGTCCAAAACACAAACAACAACAAATGTTGGCGAGGATGTGGAGAAAAGGGAACCCTTCAACACTGCTAGTGGGAATGCAAATTAGTTCAACCATTGTGGAGAGCAGTATGGTGGTTCCTCAAAAAACTCAAAATAGAAATACCATTTGACCCAGGAATCCCACTCCTAGGAATTTACCCTAAGAATGCAGCAGCCCAGTTTCAAAAAGACATATGCACCCTTATGTTTATCACAGCACTATTTACAATAGCCAAGAAATGGAAGCAACCTAAGTGTCCATCAGTAGATGAATGGATAAAGAGGTGGTACATATACACAATGGAATATTATTCAGCCATAAGAAGAAAACAAATCCTACCATTTGCAACGACATGGATGGGGCTTGAGGGTATTATGCTCAGTGAAATAAACCAGGTGGAAAAAGACAAGTACCAAATGATCTCACTCATATGTGGAGTATAAGAACAAAGAAAAAAACTGAAGGAACAAAACAGCAGCAGACCCACAGAACCCAAGAATGGACTAACAGTTACCAAAGGGAAAGGGACTGGGGAGGATGGGTGGGAAGGGAGGGACAAGGAGGAAAAAAGGACATCACGATTAGCACACATAATGTTGGGGGGGCGCGGGGAGGGCTGTACAACTCAGAAACTACGCTGATGGACAGTGACTTTAATGGGGTAGGTGGGGGGGACTTGATGAAGTAGGGAGTTTAGTAACCATAATGTTGCACATGTAATTGTAGATTAATGATACCAAAATTTTAAAAAATGCTCAGCAGTGCTACTGTTTAATCATTGCACTTCTAGGAACATAAAAAGCCCAACTGTACAGTCCCTAACCCTAAACCTGCCTAATTTACTAACTGTAAAGGATTCTCAAGACCTCCAACCAGATCCCTTCCACAAAACCAAACATGTACATCCCAACTGCTTGGACTCCTGGGCACTGAAAGTTCACGGCTATATCCATAACTGGGCATGTTCCAGGTGGTACCACCACCAAGCAACTGACATGGGGAAACAGAGGCCTGGGTCCAGTGGAGTTGCCCTGGCTCAAGACCTTCCCTTGGCCTGGGGGGGCCTCAGTGGAGACACTGCAGCTCTTCCTTCTGCCTAATGACTTCTCACTTCATTGGAGATGTATTCTGTTATCACACCTCATCAAGTCTCTTGCACGCCATTCCAGTCTGAGAGTCTATGTTCAGGATCCTACAGTGAGACAATGATTTCACGACTGTTACCTGTGACTTCTGCCCATCTTGGTCCCCACTCCAGCTTGATGCCTCTGTCTATAATGTCCCCTTCAACCTCAGGCAGATGACATCCAACTTTCTAGATGTGGCTTGCTTATTCAGGGGACTCTGGGTCAAAGTAGGAAAGAGTTGGCAAGGAAATTATGACCTGCCCACCTAAGCTAATTTTTAATCAGCTCAGCTCTGGATTTACAAGATAAACACAGAAGAGTTAACAACAGGGATTAATTGAAACTAAATGTCTATTTACCAGTTTTGATAATGAGCCTATTATAAAAACAGGCACACATGAGCATGTGGACCGAGCAGCCTGCTCAGAATAGACTAGTGAAAGTTCCCATCTTGCTCTCACTAATGATTCCTGGACTCAGAAGGGCACTGATTATAATTAGTTTGATTTACTCTCACCTTCTGGAAATCATGAAGTTAGGGCACGCCACTAGAGGAAAATACAGAGCAGGATTTCACTTCAGAGAAAACTCAGAATTAAAAGGTAATCAAAACACTAATAATTAACCAGTTGACTAAAGATAGCTATAACTCTCACTTATCTAGCTTCTTATAATTCTAACAAAGAACAATGGGTTGTCATAGATTCTGTGAAAGCAATCTGAACAGAGGGACAGTTAAATATGTCTTTGGAAATCTCTGGACATATTGATGGATGGTTGATTTGAGAAGCAACCAATATTTCTATAGATACATGATTTGCCTTTAACCAGTTTGTAAAATGCTCTTTTGTGCTAAATACCAAGTGGCCTATCTTACAGAACCTGCTTCATTTTCTTTCACTGTTTCTTTTTTTTAAAAAGTCTTGCATTCAGTATAAACAATTTTAAATCTATATTCTGATCAAGTTTAAATTATGTTACCTTCGATCCCCAAGACATTCAATCTGTTTCTGAAAGCTACATTATCAGATGTTCAGCATTATTTATAATTAATCAGGAAGGTTAGTATCTTAGTAAATAAGACCTTCGTAAGACTGAAGTTCAAAAAGAAAATAATAGACTTTGAAGGCAGTGGAGGCAAGCAGTTTAGGAAGCCTTTACCAGAAAGACCTGTGGAAGATGCAGGCTTATTTGGACAGTCTTCACATCTCACTAGAAGGAAAGTCCATGAAGATAAGGACATTTTTGTCTGCTACTTAAACTACTGCTTTATACATAGTCAGAGCTCAATATATATTGATTAGATCAATAAAAGAAAGGCTTGATGAAAGTTAGATGAATAATTTTCTCCAGCAGTGAAAGAGAAAAGATGTATCAGATTTATTTGAAAGCGTAGAAAAGAAACATACAATGTTTCATAGGAAGGGCTAAAGCTCTTCCCAGAGAGTTTTATATGTTCAATTTTCCATCTATGGCAATGAAGGCCACTATAGAATACAAGTCATAGGTATTTACACCTGGTAAAGCTGAAGATAGTGTGAATAGTGAAAGATTATCTGTGGAACATAGTCTGAAAACCCTGGTTTAAGAAGGCAGAATAAAGATATCTTCTAAGAAATAAACATGGAATAAAGAAAAATAATTAAACATAACAATGAAAATAGGAAATACCTAAATCCAAAAAACACAATTTTGAAGAAAGCAAGCTGGATACTATCAATATTGATCCAAGATGACACAGGCTATCTTGTAAAAATACTGGTCTCTTTGCATCTGTGAAAGTATCAGAAATCTGCTATGTATTTTCATATTGTACCCCAAGGAACAAAATAATAATTCATCTTTAACTGAAACAAAATGGTTAAGTTGTCCGACAATCTAATGTAGTATCCCTGAACCCTTTTTGACATTCATGGAATGACAAAACATGTGGGACTGGACAAGAAGGGACCATATTTTAAGGGAAAATATTGCTGTTAACATGGAATGATAGGGAAAAAAAACTGTGGATGGTAAAAAAGAACTCTGCAGCTCTTGTATCTCAGTCAAGAGAAATAGAGGTGAAATCACACACACACACACACACACACACACACACACACACACACACATCACTTTACTTGGGACTTCATAACTATAATTAGTCCACAATAGAGTCATGCCTGGAGGCAGATATAATTTTTACAAAGTGTCATACAAACTGCTGAACTTCTGCAACAAATACTTTCAGTAAATTCTTAAGACTATATTTTTTCAAAAAGTTAGTCAACGAATTCTTAGTCTCCACTTTCTCTTTCCTCTACCCTCTTTAATAAATGAGAATTAAAAAGTAAAAGGAAATGAAAAGCACCCCCAGAAGATACACCCACAAATTAACCCAGAGAAATTAAGAGTAGGGTAGAACTAAGTAAAGGCAACATAAATTAGTTACAAAATATTAAAAGATTATGTAATAAGTAAAGGTTGAGTTGGAAAGATACATGAAGGAATTCAGGAAAGTTATTTAAAAAAAGAAAAACACCATTTCAGATATAGGTAATTAACAAAAGGAATACAAGATAAACAAGCATAACAAATCATGACTTGTGATAGAAAGAGGAACTGTTTTAGAATTTTATAAAATAAAGTAGATACTAAGAAGAGTCAAGAGAAGTAACAGATATAGAAAAGAGGCAAATGAAATACAGTAGACATAAATTTGGAGTTCCCAAAGAAGAACCCAAAAACTATGAATGGAACAAATGTTAAAAATATAATTCAAGAAAACTTTTAAGAATTAAGGTATTACTTGAATCTACATAGTAAAATAGCATGCCACATAACTGTGAAAATCTACCCAGAACAACCAACACTGAGCCAATAAACTGAAATTATCATAACATAAATAAAAGTAAGCATTCTTTGGAAAAAGATGAAATAACACAGGAAAGAAATTTGTGTGATCCTCACATTTTTATAGCAAAATTTTATATTACAGGATACTTAAGATATTCAAGAAAATAAGATATAAGCTAGGAATTCTGTATACAGTGAAACTAATATTCAATACAAAGTCACACCACAGGTTTATTTCTGTATATGAATACAGATAATTCTTTGTATTTTTGTGGTATCAGTTGTGACTATTCCTTTTCATATCTGATTTTGTTTATTTGTGTGCTCCCTCTTTTTTCCTTGTTACGTCTGGCTAGGGGAATAATCTGCTTTGTTTATCTTCCCAAAGAACCAGCTCTTGGTTTCACTGATTTTTTCTATTGTTTTATTCTACTGTATTTATTTCATCTCTGATCTTTATTATGTCCCTTCTTCTACAGATTTTGGTTTTCATTTGTTCTTCTTTTTCTAGTTTCTTTAATTGTGACTTTAGACTATTTATTTGGGAAGTCTATGAAAAATTATATGCAAATAAATTGGACAAGCTAGGAAAAATGGAAAATTCCTAGAAAAGCACAAACTTCCAAGACTGACCCAGGAAGAAACAGAAAATCTGAACAGACCAATTTACAGGAACAAAATTAAACTGGTAATAAAAAAAAATTCCCAAACAAAACATCATTACCAGATGGCTTCACAGCCTAATTCTACCAAACATTTAAAGAATAATTAATACCCACCCTTACAGTATTTCAAAAGTTAGAAGAGGAGGGAGTATTTCCAAACTCATTTGATGAGTCTCCCATCATTCTAATACCAAAATCAAACAAAGACACTACAAATAAAAAAAGAAAATTATAGATGGCTATCCCTGAAGAACATAATGAAAACATTCTTAACAAAATATTAGCAAACCAAATTCAAAAATACATCAAAAGGATCACCCATCATGACAAAGTGGGATTTAGTACAGGGATGCAAGGAAAGTGCAATCCTTGTAAATCATTCAGTATGATAGACCACATGCACAAAAAAAAAGGATAAAAACCATATGGTCATCTCAATAGATGCTGAAAAATAATATGACAAAACTCAACATTCATTCATGATAAAAACTCTCAACAAAATGGGTATGCCATACAGGGTATGTACCTCAACTTAATAAAGGCCATATATGAAAAACCCACAGCTAACATAATGGCAGAAAGCTGAAAGCTTTTCCTCTAAGGTCAGGAACAAGACAAGGATGTCCACTGTTACCACTTTTATTCAACACAGTATTGGAGGTCCTAACATTGGCAATCAGACAAGAAAAGGAGATAAAAGGCATCCAAATTTGTAACAAAGACATTAAACTGTCACTATTTGTAGATGACACAATATTATATATAGAAAACCCTGAAGACTCCAAAAAACTTTTACAACTAATAACTGGATTCAGCAAAGTTGTATGATACAAAATTAATACACAGAAAACTGTTGCATTCAAATATACTAACAACAAACCAGCAGAAAGAGAAATCAGGAAAACAATTGCATTTACAATTGCATCAAAGAGAATAAAATACCTAGGAATAAACCTAACCAAAGAGGTGAAAGACAAGTACTCTGAAAACTATAAGACACTCATGAGAGAAATTAAAGAAGACACAAATCAAGGAAAATCTATCCCATATTCATGGATAGGAAGAATTAATATTATCAAAATGGCCATCCTGCCAAAAGCAGTTTACACATTCAAATCAATCCCTACCAAAATACCAGTGGCATTTTTCAATGAACTAGAGTAAATAATCCTTAAATTCATATAGGACCACAAAAGACTCTGAATAGTCAAAGCAATTCTGAGAAAGAACAAAGCTGGGGGGATTACACTCCCTGACTTCAAGCTATAATACAAAGCTACAGTTAAACAGGAAGGTACTAGCACAAGAACAGACCCATAGATCAGTGGAACAGAATAGAGACCCCAGATGTAAATCCATGCATATATGGTCAATTAATATATGATAAAAGAGCCAGGAATATACAACAGGGAAAAGACAGTCTCTTCAATAACTGGTATTGGGAAAACTGGACAGCTACACGCAAGAGAATAAAATTGGATTAGTGTCTAACTCCATACACAAAAGTAAACTCAAAATGGATTAAAGACCTAAGTATAAGACATGAAACCATGAAACTCTTAGAAGAAAACATAGGCAAAAATATCTTGAACATAAGCATGAGCAATTATTTTCTGAGCAAGGGAAACAAAATAAAAAATGAGTTAAGTAGGATTACATCAAACTAAAAAGCTTCTGTACAGCAAAGGACACCATCAACATAATAAAAAGGCAGCCTACAGTAATGGAGAATATATTCATAAATGATTTTCCAATAAGGAGTTAAGATCCAAAAAAATATAAAGAACTCATATGACTCAACACCAAAAAAAAAAAAACCCAAAAAACAAGTAACCCAATTAAAAAATGGGCAGATGACCTGAACAGACATTTTTCCAAAGAAGAAATTCAGATGGCCAACAAGCACATGAAAAGATGCTCCACATCACTAATCATAAGGGAAAAACAAATCAAATCCACAATGAGCTATCACCTCACACCAGTCAGTATGTCCAGTATCCAAGAGACAAGAAGTAACAACTTGGTGAGGATGAGGAGAAAAGGGAACACTCCTACACTGCCAGTGGGAATGTACGTTGGTGCAGCCGCTGTGGAGAGCAGTACAGAGGTTCCCCAAAAAAGTAAAAACAGAAATACCATACGACCCAGTAATTCTACTTCCAGAAATGTATCCAAAGAAAAGAACATCCCTGATTTGAAAAGACATGCACTCCTATGTTTATCGCCATATTATTTACAACAGCCAAAAAATGGAAGCATCCAGAGTGTCCATCAATAGGTGACCGGATAAAGAGGAGGTGGTGCATATGTACAATGGAATATTATTCAGCCATAGAAAAGAAAGAAAAAAGTCCTGCCTTTCATGACAACATGTATGGTCCTAGAGGGCATTATGCTAACTGAAATAGCCAGGTGGAGAAAGACAATATCACATGATTTCACTTATATGTGGAATCTAAAAACTAAACAAAACAAAATGAACAAAACAGCAGTGGACTCAGACACTGAAAAGTGACTCATAGTTACCATGGGGGTGGGTGGGGGCAGAGGGTAAGGGGGATAAGAAGGCACAAAATCTCAATTGTAATATTAATTGGTCATGGGGATGGAAGTGCAGAATGGAGAATATAGCCAACGATTCTGTATGTTGACAGATAGTAGCTGCACTAGTGGGAGTGATGGATTTAATAATGTGGGAAACTGTTGAACCACTCTGTTATATGCTTGGAACCAATATAAGACTGTATATCAATGATACTTCAATTTTAAAAAAGACTCTCACCTTTAAATTTTGAAAAAAGTTATGTTCAGAATAATTCTGAAGATGATTATAATATGGTACAGTAATTATAAGTTTAACATTGGCACATAAAGAGAAGACAGACATCAATGAAGTGGAAAACAGAGTTCAAAACAAGTTAAATTTTAGCATAATTATAATGTTAGTTTAACCAGGTGGGAAAAGGTGGATTACTCAATAAAGGATGTTTAGAGAAATCACTAACCTTCTAGAAAGTGACAGAAGACAGATCCCTATTTCACTCTGTATTAAAATCATTTTTATATGAATCAAAGTTTAAAAAAAGAAACTGTAAAATACTGGAATAAACATGAATCTTAAAAATAATGTAATCCACATTAACCTCTAAATTAAGTTCAAAACTAATTAAACACTCAAGATTTTCCATGTAATTTGACTCCTAAAATTCTTACAGAGCATGCTTAAGAATGATGGCATGAAATATAGAGCAACTTGCCCTACCAGATAGTAAAAATAAAGCTCCTGACCTCTCCCCATTTTTCCCCCCTCTTTATAAACAAGTACTCATCCTGAAAGCACTGTATTTATCTTCTCTGACCTTACTTGAACCCTTTGTAAATAGGGTCAGCGAGTTTTTAAGTCTATGTGAAATAAAGAATACAAACCCTTTGAAAGTCCACGTTTTCTGTACTTGCTGTGGTGCTCCTGTAAGAGTGATAGAAGTGTGACCGTTCACTAGCACCAGGAAGAGCAGGCTAACTAGTTGCCAGGGTCTGAGCACACACCCCATTCAATTCCTGTTGGTGGGAAGGGGCCAGGGCCCCCCATTGCTCCTTTGCTCCCCTGGCTAGAGTGCCCACTGCACTGGGCCTACCTGGCAGTGGCTGCCTCCCCCCAGCACTTTGCTGACAACTGAGACCACTTTGATACTAACCAGCAGTGACACCCCACTGCTGAGGTGGCATGTTGGACCCGCTCATTTGGGGATGCATATTACCGAAGGCCCCTTCGGGCCATTTACCTCAAAGTGAATGTTTTTGTTGCTGTTAGAGACAGACCTCAATGAGCAGCTTGTGAACCTTGCCTGTCTGCCTAGGAAACGTAGTTTTGACATAATCTCCAGAAGGTGCCCCAGGTACCGAATTGACTCAACTGCAAAAGGCAGTCCCGTTGGACCACGGAGCTTCATTCATTTCACCAGCCCCTGCCGGGGAACTGCTACGACCGGCTGGAAACTGCAGGGCCACTGCCACCCCCTCATCCATTCAATATTTTGCATGAACTCAAAATAAAGTCAGATATTGCTCTAGGTGCTGGGGACACAGGAGTAAACCAACTATTAGTGACTTCAACAAGCTGTCACCCTAGAATGATGCCCAGCACCACAGTGATCCTGCATGTGTGGTGAGTACTAGCAGGCGTCAAACACAGGAGGCCAAATCTTTGCAGGCAAACTGCATAGGTGTGGAAACAGAACGAGTGTCCAGAGCCACATCTGGTAATTACCTATGTGTCTCTGTGATAGGAGCCAGCTGTGGGTCCGTTATTCACAGAACACTGTGGTAGGCAGGTGCAGAAACTCTGATTCTGGCTAAGTTACTAGCAGAAAGTGACAGATTCAAAACAGGACTGCAGTCTCTGTGCTTGTCAAGCCCCTATTTCCTGACTGTTCCCCACCACTGTTCGGCCTCCTCCCTAGTCCTGACTGTTTATGGTGGGAAATCACGGCTTCAGGTTTAACTGTTTTCTGCCATTGACAGGCGTTAGGCTCCCGTGAGCTCGCTTGCTTCCTGCCGTGACATTTCATCCTGTTGTAGCAACTGGGTGTCCCCACGTTTTGGTCAGCTGTACAAGGTCTCTGCCACAAGGGGTAAAGCCCAGGGGCTTTCAGATGCTGGGGGGAACATGCTCCACGGCTCCTCCCCCACCATGGTCCGCAGTCTAGCAGGGGAACAGCACCAGCACAAATCATGGCAAAACCCTTACATCTGGACAGCCAACGTGCAAACAAACCAAAAGCCCGAACCAACAAAGCCACCTCACAGGTGCACGGGAGCCCATGCCCAGCCCAAGCCGTTGCGTTTGGCCCTGAGGGCTGCAGACTGTGGCACGCGGCCTTGCTCAGCTCCCGGGATCTTGCTGGCAGAGAGACGACGTCTAGGTTCAGTTGGCATTATCATAAATATGACCTAAGCAGAAAGCAGAAGCTCGGGTCTCCCGCCTTTTCTGATAGCACAGAGCTCTCCAGAAAAGCCCTAGAGGCTCTGTCCTGCCCTGGTGCCACTGTCATATCCAGGACTTCATACAAAATCAGCCTCCCCAAGAACCGGGCTGCCGGGCCTGGGCCTTGCTGAGGCGGGGACGGCTTCACTGCCCCGGAGGTTCGCCGCCGCCAGGATAGAAGCCCCACTGTGCCCCGTGGGCGCAGGTGCCTGTCCGCTGGGGGGACCCACCTCCTGCCAGAGACAGAGAAGCTGAGCAGCCTCTGGGGTCAGAAACTACCACTGTGCTGTCTCATCCCAAGAATAGGCATTAATTTTATTTTTGACCTTCTCAAGAATTTTGTTTTATCCCCTTCCATCTCCTAGAATGTCACAAGATAGCTTTGGGGGAGGGTCTCTCCTGAGCAGGAAATAATTCATGAGATCCTTTCTGCATGTTCCTATGAAATCCTCTGGGCCTCGGGGCAAAGCTGACAATATGAGCTTTGCTCTGAAGGTCTGTTTTGATCAGCAGTTACAAAAAGTCAGGTCCAGGCATTCTTACCAAATTTTCATGTCTAAGGCATTAGTGGTCCAGGCCAACCGGCTAATGCACGGCGGGAGGGGAGCTGCGGCCCGCCGCCGACAGGGTGGGCTGGTTTGGGTCAGGTGGACGCCTGGGGCACCGTCCCGTCGCCCCGACTCCTTTCCCTCACCATTCCTGGACACACAGCCCTGCGCTTCGCGTTGAACCACAGGCACCCCACGCCACAGCCCGGCCGGGTCCCCTCATGAATCCCCTGGGGGTGGCTCCGGGCTCAGACACATCAGGCATCCTGGCCCCGTTGCCGTGGTTTCCTCTTCCAGGCTTACAACCGTCTTGAGGACGCGGGAGGGCAAGTCCCGGGGGGATGCCTTCCTGCCCCACCCACCCCACCCGCTGCGGTGCAGAGCTGCCAGCCATGCGCCCCCGCAAGTCTCCCCGGGACGAGGCAGGCCCTGCTCCCTTGGCCCGCGCGGGGGCTGAGGACGGGCCCCAGGGCTTCCGCCCCACGTGCCCACTGCCCTCTGCCCTGGCTCTCGGCTTCCCGGGGCTCCGCAGAGGTGGACACCCGGTATGAACCGTCTTTCAAACCCCGTCTGACATCATTCATCCTGGCCTTTGTCGCCTAAATGATAACCTGAGAACTTCTGTTTCCTTAGAGGCGGCTTGCTCTGGACGAGTTCCTCCTGGGCAAAAGGGATCCAAAGAATGTTCTCATTTCCCAAATGTTCGCTCTGCCTCATCCGGAGACCAGTGTGTGGCCATACAGCTGCCCTCGCGCCCGGAGGTGTGCCAGAGCCCCCACGATGACCCTCCAGGAAGAGGACATCAGCCGGGCACTGAGTAGGCCCAGCCCGGGCCTCGCCCTCGGCCTGGCCGCCCTGGAGGCTCTGCTCGGGCAGGTGAGGCCACCAGCCCCGCACCACCACGGACCCCAGCATCTAACAGGAACATCAGGCCTGGAAATGGTGTTGATTCAATTCACGGAAAACCTCCCCTTCCATAAATGAAAGTGTCTCCCCGGTACACCCAGCTTCCCACTGCATGGTTCCCACTCACTATCGAGAAATGAGCAATTATGGGAATTCATGAGAATAATACGGGAGCTTGGCAAGGTGTTTTCCTCTTCATATGAGGGACGAGGCATTCCTAATACAAGACATTGAACCAACAAAAAAAAAAGTAGGTATGAATATGTCGTCATTAATATCAACTTCATGCAGCAAATTGCTTGTCACGCTTCATTTATACACATTTATGACTAAACAGGAGTATTTGCAGAGACACACCATAAATATATTTTACACAGCTCTCCGAGAATCCCTCCCCTCCTGGCTCACGTGGCATCTGGGAGGTGCAGAACCCAGGCAGGCTCGGAGCTGAGCACCAGGGGAGGCAGGAGGGCAGGGGAAGGAAAGAAAAGGGGGAAAGGTGGTGACCAAGTAGGGGCTATAAAAATTCATGAGCCTGAGGCAAGCTTGGATTCATGCATTTAGACAATTCCGTTAAACTAAATGAAAGTTAATCTGTTGTAAATCTTCCCACTTCTCGGTGATTCTGCAAAAATTCACTTGCAGTAACTGAGAACGAGGAAACGCAACGGCCGTGCCCATCGGTGTGTGTGCGGGTCACTGTGGCCGTGAGAAGGGGGCCAGCCGGGACCTGGAGGGACACGCCTCCACGGTGCTCGGTGCCCGCCCCCTGTACGTTCCAGCGCCGAGGTGACAGTGAGTGGGCCCCCCACCCCGCCCCCAGGGCCAGAGTTGCCTGCTTTGTGCTGCTTTTCTGAGTCTCTTTACTTATGCCAAGTCCTAAAAATCCCACCTGGATGAGATCAGCTGCCCTGCCTCTGGCCTGAGCCCTGAACTCACCTGCTGATGGGCAGTCTTTGCATGACAGTCGCCTGTGCAGTGTGCTCTTGGCCTCTCGTGCTGGCTGCAGACCCCTCCCTCTCCCAGCCCACCTCTGTCTGACCCTGCACCCCAGGACCAGCTGCTCAGACAAGTCCAGATTGACCCAGATCTTGTGCGCCAGGTGCAGGCAACGTACTAGGCGATCTGTGGCCCGCGGAGCCCAACGTGGGCTTTCCTGTTTCTTGCTTGACACTGCTTTCAACCATTCTCTGTCAAACTTCTTGTCCTTTAATGACATTTTGTGTAGAACTAGTAGGTCTCAGTCACTTTGGCTTCTTGAAAGCTAACAAAGTTCAAACCTTTAATCTTATATCAAATGACAAGTTTTCCCTTCTCTTAAGCCAGGCATCTTTCTCCAGAAATGCAGAATGCGATGGAGGCATGCCTGGCCTTTTCACTCCTGCTTCCCCTGCCTCTGCTGGAGGCTGAGAGCTGTCAGGAGTCATCCCACGTCACTCCTGGAACTGGGGAGAAGCTGAGTCTCCCACTGGCTCCACCAGCTCCATCCGGAGGCCCCTGCTCCACAGAGGACTCTAAGGTTGGCATGTGTGGCGTGCTTAGGGCCGTGCTAATCTACACCCCAGCTCTTCTGATTGTTGCTGACTTCCTGCGGCCTCTGCCAGTGGTCCAGATCCTCAATGCCTGGACCTGCGCCTGCTCAGTGGCCACCAGGGCGGCCCCATGGATCCTGCCTCCCATCCACATGCAGCTGACACTGTCAGCTCCCCCATGGTCCCTTGCACATCCCCCTCCAAGTCCACTGGCCCGTTTCTGGCACATGTGATGGTACCTCTTGTCTTTCACAAACGTGGGACACTCTGATCTCTTTCCCCAGGCTCAGTCCTAACTGTCCTTCAGGTCAACCACCAGACTGCTTCTCCGGACAGGCTGGCAGGGTTCCTCTGTCCCCTGCATCCACAAGGCACCTGTACACTCTCCCACTTACTGTGTTTGACAGTTTGTCCCTGTCCCCAACCACACCATGCCTGCCTTGAGGTCGGGACCATCATGTTTGAGTATGTGTATGCATCTAGAATAGCTCTGCACCTGCAGGAACTCATAGTTGAGTAAGTGAATGAGTGAATGACTGGGGAAGACTCAGGAGGAATCAGTGAAACTGCCTGGGTTCAGCTTGCACTCAGCGTTCTGGTGAATCAGGTGGAGGATGACACTGAGATAGGAAAAGAGTGAAGACAGGCAGTTGCCGTGAATGAGTATAATGGGCTGGAGACAATGGGGAGTGGTGGGGACTGCGGCTGCTGGAGCGAGTGTGAACTCTCCAGAGGCAGCCAGCTGCTTAGCTCTGGGCAGTTGTTGCCTTGAGGAAATGTCCCCAATGTGCCAGATCTCATGTTCCAAGAATAGACAAATATAGGTTGTAAGGTAAATTTCTGGATTTAAGGGGAGAGTTCACATCTGGGTGTTTCTCCCTCCAGAAGCTTGGGTTCTGGGTTCATCAGAGGGGCTAAGCACCAGCCCCCTCCGAGCCGCGCGCCCGGGCAGATCCTCCCATGAGTACTTCGTCATGGGCCGCCCCGGCTGTGCCTGGTGGGACCAGGAATGGCATGGAGTCTGAGCCAGAGGAGGGCACGTGGGCAGAAAACGGTGTGCGGCTCGCCCAGCGAGGCCCCAGCTCGGGGTGGGGCGACCTCTTAGGAAATGTGGAAGTGACATCCATCTAGACAAACCAGCAGGACCCAGCCCACATCCAGTTCCGAGTTTCCCCAGAGTTGCCTAATAGGCAGTAATCCAGCATGTCCCAGACCTTCACCGCCCTCGGGACCTCTTAGGCTGGAAACACCACCCAGAGGCCATGTGCTGGCGGGCGGGGCACCCATGCCTCCTCACTTTCCGGGCTGAGGGCTGCCAGGTGAAGCCCAAGGCACTCGGGTACATCTGTGTCTCACATAAACAATGAACAGCCTGTTGGGGCCCCTGAGTCCCATTGAGCTGGGACTGGAGCTCGGCTCTTCAGACCTGAACTCCAGGGCCTTCCATTCACGTGCACCCCCATCCCTGCCCACAGCTGCTGGTCGGCAGGTCCGAGGGGCCTGAGAGCAGGGGCGGGCTGTGCCGGGAAGCCGAGGACACAGCCCAGCCTGGTGTACACCCATCACAGGCCCTCAGGAGGACGTGGCAGGACATGGCAGGGGTGACAGGACTGAAGGTCATGAGTCTGGCTTGTCCCGGCGGCTGCCCTGGCCTGCGGGTAGCGCCCTGAGCGTGAGCGCTGGCCTTTCAGATCCTGTGCCGTCGGCGGAGCAGCTGGAAAACATGCTGCATACGTGTCCCAAGCAGCCGGCAAGGCTCGGAACCTCCTGGCTCAGATTTACGATCTGAGAACAAGGCAGTTTGCCTCCTGTCCTGCTGCTCCGATTCCCCGGGCTCAGTCCTCGGGGCCTCGCTGCAACCTGGCAGGTGAGCCCAGGAAAGGCCACTGCAGGTGCAAGACCGTCAGCCCCCAGGCGTGTGACCCGGGAGTGCCACAGGGCAGGGTGCACATAAAGGGCGCCTTTCCCGTCCTGCCCTCAGACCCCGGATGTGGGGCTGGTGCAGGAACAGGACGTCCCCTGGTTCCTCCCTCCCCTGCCCCCACAGGCTTCAGGGCACAGAAGAGCCCCTAGCACTCCTGAAAGAGGTGACTTTCTGGGAGTAGCACTCCTAACTAACGTGGCCCAGAGGTCTGGCGGAGGAGGCTGTTCTGAAGCAGTGAGGATCAACCCAGAATCCAAGCTTCTGGAGGAAGAAACATCCCAGATGTGAACTCTCCCAGCGGAGAGGAGCGCTGAAAACCCCAGGGCGCACGCCGGCAGAGAGGGCCGCGCACTTTCTGCGATGCAGCTGGGTGGGGAGAACCCAGCCCAGGCAGAGGAGGCTCCTGGGCAGCCATCAACGGCCCCCACACCTCCCCCGGGCTCAGCTGTACCCTAGGGCGGGGCGCTCCTGCCTCGTTGTGGGGGGAGGGGGAAGGCAAATGAATATTTATCAAATTCCAGCAATAAGCCACACTTCACATTTTCTTCTCTCATCCTGAACAGCCTGCAGAATAGATGTCAATATCTCACTTTTGCTGTCAATACAAAAATTAAGTAACAATAAACAGAAGTCTCAAGGCCACACATTGTATGGGGATGGGGGTCCCTGGGAAAGGGTCTCGGGGTTTAGGTGGCAAGCGATGGAGTCAGAGGGATTCTGGCCATGTGGGAGGCCGGGGGCCACAGGTGTCTGGGAGGGAAGGAGGACAGCCCACTGTGCACAGGGACGAGGGCCTGAGAAACCGGGAAGGCGGGTGCCCGTCAGCACTGAGGTGGCAGGAAGACAGTTCCTCTCTGCGCAGGGTGGAGGCTGCCTGCACGGGGGTTAGACAGACAGACACGTTCGGGAGGGAAACAGCCAAGGTGAGGGAAGGGGCCACGGGGGACACAGAAATGTGAGAAACCACACTGGTTTGCTGTGAAAACATGAATTTTTTTCAGTGGTGGGCATGTGAGTCACAGTTTAAGTCTCCTGAACCACCACTGCTCCTCGGGAAATGAGCTACTCAGCTGCCGTGCACAGTGACCCTGAGGTGCTTTGGAGCACGAAGACCCAGTGGATTCCCCCGAGTGTTCAGACAAGAACCCTCTGTCACCAGCTGGGTGTCCCACAACTCGATTCAGCTCTGACAGGAACTACCCAGAGGCAGTGCAGACCCCACAGTCAAGGGCAGAGTCTTTCAGAAGACAGAAGGCACCCCTCAGACACCAGCCTCACATTTTAGGTATCCCCAAGCCACCCACACGCCTACCTGGCCAGCTACAAATTCCAAGATGCTCCTTTTCCAACCCAGCTGGATAGACTGCAACTCACCTCTGACACGAGTCACCCGGAGTGTGCGTCAGACCCCACATGGGGTTCAGCTCTTCATCACACCTCTCGCTTCAGACACCTGCCGTGAGTCTCAGGGGCCACCCACACTCCTGACTCGCCGGCTATAATCCAAGGGTTCCCGCAATGCCCTTACTAGCATGGCCCACAGAACCGAACGAGGAGATGCAGAGGGACTGGTCTGGGGGCAGGGAGCAGAGAGCTTCCGTGCTCTGTCCTATGAATTCAGGGCATGACTCGCTACTGGCACAACAGCGTGCTCACCAGCCAGGGAGTTCCACAGAGCTTGGTGTCCAGATTGTTGATTTGCATACACAGGATCCATCAAATCACCAGCCACATGTCTGAACTCAGTTTCCAGCCTCTTCTCCCCACCCAGAGATTGGGGGACTGAAAGTTCTGACCCTCAAATTACCAAGTAGGTCTTTCTGATGACCAACCCCATCCCAAAGCTATCTCAGGATCCACCCTGAGTCACCTCGTTGACATAACAAACACTCCTCAAAGTCAAGAATTTCCAAGGGTTTTCAAAGCTCTGCATCAGGAAATGGACACAATGATCAGATACGTTCTTTACTACACCACGCTACCAGATGGAGAGAGAACATGGCTAAAGAAGGGGAACTTGGGGATACACCAATGAGTCAAACAGCTGTGGCCCTTGCCCGAGTCCAGTGGCCCCTGGGAGTCACGGTGGTGCAGTGGGTAAGGACACGGCTTGCAGCTCGGAAAACTCATTCTGGCTTCCTGCCTCTCACCCACTGTGAAATTAGATAAAATGACCATAATCTCTTCAGGCTCATTCTTAACATCTGTTTAACAGGGCTAACAATAGACCTAACCTCAAAGCCTTGTTATGAAGATTTAATAAGATAATCCATGAAACACATTTAGGACACTGTTTGGTGTATAAACTGTCAGCAGTAGTGGTCACGTCATCCCCACTAACAGAGCAGGGAGGACACGGAATGGCTAGGATATAATAATTACATGGTCCCTATGCAGTCAAGGAAAGTAACTGAGTTGTATCATAGCTGTGTTTTCTTTTAATTTTGGGTCATAGCTCATTGCTGAATCGTAAAATCAGCTTAGTGAGCTACCACGAGCATTTTGAAAAATGAAAAGGAATAAATGGAGTAGATAATATCAAAGAGCATTGCTTCCTAAAAAAATCTGTTTCCATTGCATGTGAGTGCACATATTTACATATATTTTACTGAGACGCTATGGAAAATGCATGTCTTCTCCTGAGCTGTTATTTCAATTTATTAGACTCTTGAGTTTTTTGAAGGTAGGGTGACAATACTATCATCTTTTAATTCATAAAAGTCATGCATAGGACGAGATTCAAAATGGACATCAGTAAAGCTGTTTTCAATAAAAAGAGATTGATGGGTGGGTAAATACAACTGACTCGTAGATGTCTGCACTGAGTGAGGGGTGTAAACTCACGCTTTGCAGTGCTGTAAATGGGAGGCCGGAAGGGTGAGTCCTGGACCCTGTCCCTTAGGTCTGTACTTTAATTTATTTAACAAATGTTAAGTGAAGACTTATTATGTCTGGCACTATTCTAGGGATGGATGGCAAAGTACTAAACAAAATCCTGTCCTAGTGCGACTTAAATTCTGATGAAGGAGGTAGAAAATAAACAATCATATATATCCTATCATGTCAAGGGTGACAAGAGCCACGAGGATAAACAAAGCAGGAAAGTGGAAGAGTAGCTGCGAGGCCAGGGGACCTCCAGGAGCGGGCATTTGAGCACAGATGCACATGACATAAAGCAGTGAGCCATACCGCCGTCTTGGGAAAGAGTGTAAAGCAAAGAAAGCTCAAGGGAAAGTCTGGAGATGGGCCACATTTGATGCACTTGAGGAAGACCAAGGAGGCCACCGTGGCTGGAGATGAAGGTGGAGAGCTTGGGGGAGGTGCAGCTGCAGACACGCTGTGCGTCATCAGCTGGGCAAAGAGGACAGAGGTACTGACGACCCTGCTCCCTGTTTAACTGTCACAACAGCCACCATGACAACAATAGCTAATAATAGACCGACCACTGCCTTGAGCTCTTATGTGTTCAGACTCATAGATGCCTGTGAGGCCACAGAGAAGAGGAACAGGCTCAGACATTAGTTTTCCCAAGCCACTTAAGCTAGCAACAGGCAGGCATGGGTTTTTCACTGATTACTGTGTGATCTCACCTTCCAAGTGACCCACCACGCTGCTTCTCTATAGAGGAAACCTGGAGGGATATTTCAGATTGGGTCAGACTTGGGTAGATCTGGGAGTAGAGAGCAGGGGTGAAAAGGAAGGGCCATTTCAGGTATAGTAGCTTAGACTAAAGTGAGGTGGGTAGCTGGAGGCCCGAATATGGAGACCGCAGAGCTGCTGCAGGAAGTGGGATCCCTTTCAGGTGGGTCCACAGGCAGTCCTGCTCCCATGCTCTCTGCGTCAGGTGTCAGCTGCCGTCCCAATGGGAAAGGCAGCTGCCTGAACGGTCAGGGCCCAGAGGGGATCCATGGGCAATGCAGCTGCCCTCAAACAAGGCTGACAGCTTCCTGTCGGGAGAGAAGATGAAACTCAGGAGGTGAGCCAAATGACCCAGAGCGTCGGGCTGCAGTGGTTTCCTTAGTGATGCTATGAGTAGCCCCCTTCAGGTGGCCCTTCTTGAACAGGGTGCTGTGCCAAGATGACCTGCCAGGCATGCTTCCCATGCTGCCCTGACTCCCAGGTCACCTCCCACCAACGGCTGCCCTGGAGCTTGGAGCCTGGCAGGTGAGAGAATGTCCCACCTGAGGTGGGTAGAAGATGCCCTCGGCCCTTGTGAAGGAGCCCCCCACTGCCCAGCCACACGCCACGCCCCTGCCACCCAGCAGGACCTGCAGGACCCGGAGGAGAGTAGCACGTGCCCGCCACAGCGCACCACTGAAAGAGCGTCCGGTGAAAAACGGGCAGCCCCGTGTGCAGGCAGGAATCCCACCTTCCCGAGGCCCGGCCATTGCCTCTAGGCCTTTGGAGTGTCCTGCCTCACAGGTTATGTCGTCACTTGCCTAGGGCCTTTGGGTCATGTCCAGGGCACGCTGGGTAGCCTAACAATGGGACTTAGGGTGGGGACTGGACACCCAGATGTGACTCAGGTGCAGGCTTTTGATCATGGATTATCAGGCAGCCTTCGAAGGGGCTGGAGCCTGAGGTCAACCACTTGGGTAATCAATCAGTCAATCACGCCTCACGTGATGCAGCCCTAACAGGAATTCTGACTGCTGAGGCTCAGGTGAGCTTTCCAGTTGGCAAAACTCCATGTACATGGTCACTCATCAGTCCCAGGTGAGAAACGCCATCCTGCCTCCATGGGGAGGACACGTGAAGACTCCACATCTCACAGCCTCCTGCACCCAGTGTGCCTCCTCTCTGGGCTGATTTTCCTCTGCTTCCTTTCCCTGTAATAAACTGTAACCATGAGTGTAACATATCAGTGAGTCTGTGAATCCTAGTGAATTATCAAACCTAAGGCCGTTTTGGGGACCCCCCCAAACCTGCCCTGGTCTCCAAAGCAAGAGTGGTCTGGCATGGACTGCCCCCTCTCACACCTACTGGAGGACGAGGCTGTGGGTCCATCTTCCCTGAGCTCTTGGCTCGTGTCGTCTCAAGGGGCCCACTGGCTCTAGACGCCAGCTTGTGCATTGCTAAAATGGGCATAGTGAGCATAAAGTACACTGCTGTGAGGATTAAATCATGCATTGGGTCAGGGGTGACCCACAGAATAAAGGATAGGAATCCAGAGGCTATCCACTGCTTTTCCCTCACTCCCTCTGGTCTTTGCAAACAAGCCAAACTCACTCCTGATTTCAGACTTTGAGGTAGCTGCCCACTTCTGGAAAGCACTACCCCATACCTCAGTATGGCTTGGTCCTTCCCACCATGTGGGTCTCTGCTCAAAGGTCTTCTCCTTCCAGACAGCCTTCCCTGACCCGTCCAACTCAGCTCCCCACCCTGGCACTTCCTACCACTTTTGTCATAGCAACAATCACCAGCTGAAATTCTCTTGGCCACATCTTGATTCATGGGTGTAGGGTCCACCTCTCCCTCCAGCCCCAAGCTGTAGAAGAGCAGATGTAGAAAGGTCCTGTACGCAGCTGTATTTCTAGGTCCTATAGCAGTGCCCAGCCTGTAGGAGTACCATGAGTATGCACTGAATGATGAATCTGTTCCTCTAACGGGAGAGAAAAATCACAGACTAGAAAGGAGGAGGACTCGGCCAGACCACAATCATGTCCACTGAGGCAGAAACAGGACGAGCATATTTCAGCTGAGCCTTTTCCTGGTTGTGTCCAAGATTCCTCACCTTTTAAACAGAGTTGGACTTTGCCTTAAGTGAGACCAATATGAAGGTGCTCCAGATAACATCAAAGCTTTGAACTCACGCTGGATGCTCCTATCATGGCCCCTAGTTGAGGTGGTAGTGGTTTGATTTGATTTTTTTGTGTTTATGGAAAATTGTTTGATTGGTCATGTTTGGTTTTTGTTTGTTTTTGTGATGAAGGAAAAAAGAAATGTCACAGTCAGAAGACAAAGGTGTCAGAAGCAAACCTCAGCGTGCAGGTGGACAGGCTGATGACGGGAGTGGGTTGAGTCTGCACCTGCGGCGCGCGTGGCGCAGGGCCTTCCCCAGGAAGCCCCTTTGGGGCCATTTCCAGGGTGTCTGCCGGGAGGACTGTGAGACGAGATGAACCGTCGCCGGCACTGGGTGGGGCTCCCCCGGCAAGTGAGTCAAGAATGCAGATGCTGAGCACAGAAGAAGGTGTTGACAGTGAGAAATTGTCCCCTGAAGAGAACTTTATGCAGGTCCCAAAGCTGCGAATTGGCTCCCCTCAGAGCAGGCCCCCATCTGCTGCGCCTCAGGCCGCGGAAGGCAGGCACTGTGGGCAGGGCATGCTCGCCTGGACCTCAGCGACACGTCACCAACAGAAGCCAGATCGGACTTTGGGGATGCAGGTATGTGACATGCACGCACACACACACACACACACACACACACACACACACGCCTGTTTGTTCTCTGTCACTTTGTTTTCATAAGGGAAGGACAGAGAGGGAGCCTCAAATCCACACCCACCAGCAAAGGAAGCCCACGGTCAGCACAGACCATTGAATGGCTTTGGGCGTGTCCTTTCCCTCCACTATGGTTGCTGCGGTTACCACCTAAATCCTGCCCTCCTCTCTTTAAAACAGTCCGTTGTGGCTGGGCCCCACATTCCCCCAGTGCTTCCTCACAGCCGACTCCACCAGCCCCCAGGCGGGGCGGCAGCTCCTCAGCTGCTCAGCCTCCCAGCTGGTTACAGTCCAGGACACGCCACCCAACCCAATGTCGGCCAGGCTGGAAAAATGTTACCTAGTGGCTCCGGAGCAAAATATGCCCCCTCTTTTCAGAGAGTTTTCAGATGAGACGCTTCCTCTGCCTTGAGAGGTGCCTGGAAGCCTGTAGCCCTGGATGCTGTTGGCAGCCAGCTTGCAGCCGCAGGGGGGCCAGGGGAAGGCAGACAGGAGGGAAGCCAGGGCCCGCTGACTTCATGGAGCTGCCAAATCTTGCGCCCCTGGGCCTCGGACCCCCACAGAAACTTTGCATGAACCAATTTTTACATAAGTCAGTTTGTCTGTTTCTTGCAGCCAAATGTATCTGCATCCTGTGTAATGTGACTACCCAGCTCCTGGACTCAGCAGACTATTAGCTCTGCATTTTACTTTATTCATTTATCCATTCATTCATAAGCAGATCGCCTACTTTGCATCAGCTATTTGCTGGGGACTTGGAAAGAGGCCCAAGTAATACATGGAGCCTTGTCATTAAGCTCACAGTCCAGAGATAAACACAGAAATGTTTTATTAAAATTTAAAAAAGGCTGCAGTATAGTGAGATAAGTGTCATAGGAAGGTGGTATAAGATACAGCAGAACAAAGAGTATTAATCACCTGTACCTCAGGTGGGAAAGGAATGGTCGTGTGGGTCTTGAACACGGAGGGGACATTCCCTCCAAGCAGATGTAAGGCGACGGCACAAGGACAAAAATAAGCTCGTTGGCAAGAAGCAGCTCAAGGGGCTACAGCCGTTCAGCATTATTAGGTTGTATGAGCACGAAAGGGACATGTTGGGAGACAAACTTACTAACTAAAGAGGAGGGTGTTTGGAGGGCTCTGCATGCTACCAGCAGAGAGACACTGAGGGGTTTTAAGCAGCAGTTTTGCATTCGGAACATTCTCCCAGTCACCCTTCCTCCACAAAGCCTTCCACAATTATATATTTATCATAAATAATTCAATGAGCCTTGAAATGTATTCTGTCCAATTTGGTAGCATCCAATGCTAAAGCTGGGGTTCAGAGAAGCTGGAGACCAGCGTCTCATCTGTTCTTCTGGAGTAAGTAGATACTCCATTAGAGCCAAATTACATGGAGAACCCCTACTGACTCCAAAGTTATCCAGTGGCATTTGCCTCTGAAATAAATTAAGAAGACTTCTTTGGTTCATTATTTCCATGAGAGCTCTTTGTTAACCCAAGGAGACACTGGCAGAAGCAAGCTTTTATTTTATTTGATGTGGTCAGTTTTGCATTTGTTTCATATGAATGTAATAGTACCGCCTCAGAGTTTGTTTCTAGACAGGTTGCTAGTGATTAAGATTTTTTTCATTATCTTTGACAGCTTCTTGATTCTTTCTCAGGACCATAAGAGGTCAGCAAGCACCATAAAAATGTGTGCCTTCCATTGCAGCCGGGCTGGTCTGCAAAAGGCCTCCTGAATTCTCTCTGCCTCCACTCCCACCCCCGTGCCTTTGCTCAAGCTTTTCCCTGCCAGGAATACTCTTCTTCCTGTGGGCTCATCAAAGCCTAGTTTAAGACCCACCATTTCCCCGACATCAGATGGGAGAAATCACCAGGCTGGCAGTGAGAGGACTTAGTTATGTGAGGTTTGCAGAGTTCCTTGAGAAATCTGAGACTGTTTCTGCAATTGTAAAATAATGCATTTCAACAGATCAACTCAAGATTCAGGTATTGAGCAATTAGCTTATGCGTTAGACTTTCATAGATGCTGACATACACAGATACTATCTCTTTTTTAAGGAATTCACAAACTGGATGGGGAAACACATACAGAGATAGACACATAAATAATTACAGCAGGCAAATATTATTATAAAACATGGGAGATTGTGTCAATGATTTCCAAAAACCCACCCAGCCGGTATTCTGTAACTCTGTGCTCTTACTGTTTTTTTCTACATTTACACTTCATTCATCATACTATTTATATGGATTAACCTTCTCTTTTCAACTCAATAAAACTATAAATGCATCTTTAAAGAAGCACATTTGTAATAGCTTTAGAATTGACAGAGATTTCATTTATGATAGCTGATTAGACCATCACATTAAATCAGTGAGCTAAGGTCTTCTTCTTTTACCATACGAGAAGTGATGCATCTTATCTAATGTCACATGGATGAGGGACAGAGCCATGGTCACAGAGCACTGGATTCCTTTCTGTGCCATGATGCTCAGTCCTCATTCTTCTAAGTCAGGCTCTCTCTCTCTCTCTCTCTCTGTCTCACTCTCACACACACACACACATACACACACACACACACATACCCAATCTCTTATTTAAAACTTTGTTAAGAAGCCACAATATGGAGAAGCAGAAGCATATCCAAATGACCTCCCTTTTCTATACTATTATCCTGAAGATCCCCTGTGTCTTCCCCCGTCCTGCCTCATCAGAACAGGCAGCCACCCCGAGCTCTCTGTCCACCCCTTGCCCTACACCTGAGCAGTGCACCTCAGCTCTCCCACCACACTAGGCTTTTCTCTTGGTTCTTTCTTCTCAGTTACAGAAAAATGTTTAGGTTTCCATTCATCCCAAATCAACATGATTAACTGAGTGGCTACTCAGTACCATGCCTTGAGCTGAGGACTCAGGGAACAAGGATGAGGAGTAAGAGAGTAAGACATGGGTTTGTCTTCAAAGAGCTTATTGTCAAGTCTTGGGTGTCAGACAAGGCCATATCATTACTTCACTGGAGGACACTTGTATTCTAACTAAATGTTGGACATGGATCAAGGATGACTGTACTTTAACAGTCTGAGGACTGTGACACTCCTGGCCAAATACCCCGCACACACTCAGAACTGGCCGACCTGCTGCTCCCCATAAGTGTCCTGGGCCAGGTTATCCCTGAGCCTGACTGCATGCTGTTCTGTCTCCCTGAATTCCTTCTTCCCTTTGAAGAAGGAAGTGCTTCTCCAAATATCTAAGACTGGCAAACTCCTTAGTACGTGGGGCTAAAAGGACTCCACCTTCCTTCTAAGTACACAATAATCCCCTCTACTGCCGACATGCTGCAAAGCAACGCACATTTCAGGGTTCGGCCCATGCTCATTGCTTAGTCTCAGGAGCCTGTGAGGAGGAAGGGCTCTGTGTCCCTGAGCAAGGAAGACAACAAAGCTCCCTTTTTAATTCTGTGTCTTACCATCCTGCCAGCCAACCAATCCTTGACGCACTAGTTCCCTTTACACTGTAATTTGTGATGTAGCGACTCCAAGGTACAAGCAGTAATTACTTAATAATCGCTGAGTGCTCAGAGATAGCGGAGGACAACCCCTGCTGGGGGCGGCACAGGAAGGATAATTCTCCCGTGAGGAGCACTGACCCACCTTGAGGAGCACAACAGGCTCACCATCACTGTGGTTTGATGCTAAGTTTTTCCTGCCAAACTGAAGTCCTCATTGGCATAAACCCAGATACACCAGCAATGACTATTTTAATTATAGGCTGTCTTCTGATCAAAGAAGACTAGTGGATGGCTAACCGTTTCACCCCATATAACCACTACCACCCTGAGAAGGGCTGAACTAGAGAAGATCAGGTACGGCAGAAGCACAGAATGGGAGGCCTGAACTACTCTGGGAAGGGAAAGGAGGGGAGAGAAAACAGTTCTAAGCTGAACACTGTCCGAAAGTGGGAATTAGGCTGAGAAGGAGGGTGGCAGACAGAAGGGACATGTGCTCAGAGGCCCTGGAGCAGGAAAGGACCGGCACTGAAGAGCTCACAGATGGCCCTCAGGAGCGGAAGGAAGTGAGCCGGGAGGTAGCCGTGAACTCAGAGGCTGACACGCTAGGCAGGGCCATGTGGACACCTGATGAGCTGAGCTGTGGATTTTGGACTTTATCCTAAAGAAACAGAAGCCACTTAAGGATTTAGGGCATGCTAAGGGTGCTATGACCGATTTTCTTTCTGAAAAGATGACTCAGTTGGCTGCCCAGAGAACGGGTGGAGCAGGGCAAGGGGCCGGAGGGCGATCAGTCAGGAGGACATTGCAGATGTTAAGCAGGGGAGGAAGTGGCCTGGACCCCACCCCAGAGGAGGAGGAATCGTTTGCAGCCCAGTGGCACTTACTAGCAGAGCCACGGGGCCCCTTTCTGTCCAATGTCCAGCCTGGCTCTCTTTCCCATCCATCACCAATGAGAGGGTGCACGGGAACCCCCGAGGCATTCTGACAACACACACCTCTACAAAGCACTGATCAGGGCAGATGGCACTGGGAGCCGCAAGAATGTACAGAACTAACGGACACGGTGAATCACGGATCTCAGTGAAGACCAGATGGGAAGCAGCACGTTAACCCCTTATCCCAGGACCCGGAATATTAAAGGGCTCAGCAAACACTGGCTGGCACGCCCTAATTCTGCTCCCAGTCTCCTACGACCTGAGCTCCATCAGAGGAAAGCAAGCCCCATGTACCTCCTTATCTCCAGCATCGGGCACAGCCCCTGGGTTACACCAGGTCATCAGCAAGTCCTTGTTCATTTAATGAATGAACTAGATTAGAAACTTTTCAAGATAAGAATTTTGGTTCAAGAACCTTCCGTTTCCTTTGTAGCACTCTACAGGGTGCAGGATACCCAAAATCAAATCCAGAAAGTGTTTATTAAAAGCCATATAGGAACTTCTGAAGAATAGGTCATGTTCCCACCCAGGGCCCGGGAAACCCCACGGGAAACACACCAGAGGTCAGGTTCTCCTCCAGCTCACCTTAGGACGAGACCGCTCACGGCAATGTGGCTGGTGCAGGCAAGCCACAAAGGACCAGAGAGGCAGGGCACCACATCAAGTCCTGGCCCAACAAGGATGGAGCCAGGTCCATGGGTAATGAAGCTGGAAGCCTAAGGAGCTGAGAGCAGCGCAAAAGAGGGAGGACTGGGACAGGCCAGTGGTCCAGAGCAGACGGTGAGCGCTACCAGGGGTGGACCTGCCACCGTGAGCGGCGACCATCGTGCAGGGCACAGCAGGTTTGCAGCCTGAAGACCGGCCAGGCAGAGCTCCAGAGCGGCATCGTGGGCCCAGTGCTGGGAAAGGGTGGTGAGTGTTCTGGTTTTAGAGGTCCTGGCTCGCCTGGGTGGGATGCAGACCTCCAGGACGGGCATCCTGTGAGGACTTATGTGGTCCACATGAGGCAGAAGACACATGGAGAAACCCCTTCCTCTCCGGAGCACACCTGCGCCGTCTGTGCACTGAGACCTGGGGAGCGGCGACTCGGCCAAGGAAGAGAACTATTAGCGTAAAAGCTTTGATATTTTATTCCGTTGTGAATCTGGTGGGCTTCCTTAAGGGAAATATGTTTTCGCAATCACTAAAGCATGGATGGAAGCTGAGGAAGTACCCAGGGGAAATGCCGGCTGTCTGCATGTTAAGAGAAGAGTGGGATCCTGAGTGTGGGGACCACTGATGGGGGAGCTTCAGGCCAGAGACGCCTATCACGAAGAGGGTCCGAGAGACTCATCTAGCTCGCAAGTGTTCAAGGGCTGCAGCCGAAGTCCTCACCCAGGCTGGGGGCTGGCTGAGGAGGGGGAGGAAGATGCATCATCAGTGCTTACAAGGTGGCACACTCTGGGGGTAAGGATGTGGGCTCTGGGCTCAGACAGACCAGAGGTCAAGTCCTTGTGGAAGCAGCCCAGGTGTCCCTAACATCATGGAGCCACAGTCACCTTATCTGTAAAGTATTGCTGACCATAGACACCTTTTCCAGCAAGATGATTTTAATATGAAATGTGATAAAGTATGTAAGCCCCCTGTTGTGGTACCTGGCCCACTGGAGATGTTCCCTAGCCTCATCCATTTAATAAACATTTAATGAGAACCTACTATTTCCCAGGCAGTGTTCTGAATGCTGGGGATGTAGCAGTTGTCAAAACAAAATTCCTGTCCTTGTGAAGTTTATATTTGAGAGAAGAAGACAAAAAAATAGATAAACCAAGTAGAGGTAGGGCAATAAGTGCCTTAAAAGTGCAAAGTGGCGTAAGCATGTTGGGCAGTTGTAATGTGAGCAAATATCTGACTGAGGTGAGGGAATGGACCGTGCACAGATCCGGAGAATGTTTTAGACAAAGAGCAGCGAGATCCTGGGGTGGGGGGTGTCTGGCACAGTCAAGCAGCTGGCGAGCGTTTCCTTCCCTCCAGTTCTTTAAGGACAATTCAACGTGTGACATCTGGGGACCTCCTGATCCTCGGGTCTGAAGCTGTATATCCATCAACCTTCTCCTAGACATGCATTCCAAACCCACCCCCTTTATGTGAGACGTTCCCAACAGTAATCAGCCTTTGCCTCCCTCCAAGGCAGACTTCCACCAGAGGACAAACGTGTCCCCAACTGGCAGAGGGCAGGGGGCCCTACCCCTGGGGTCTCACAGATTTCTAGTTATCACGGCTGCTCGGGATGCCTTCCGAGGCCTCAGGAGGGCAGGAAGATTACTCACAAGAATGACAGTGCAAGACGGAAGATGGAGAGAGCCGGGTGAGGGGCAAAGGGGCCCACAGCCACCCCCCATTCCAATCTGATGAGGAAACAAAGGCTGGGGCTGTGTTCCCTAGAGAGGCTGTCCCCCTGCTGCTTAATGGAAAAGGCTGGTGGGGAGTGAAGAGCAGAAGGGAGGAGTGGAATATTTTCTTCTGCTTTGTTGGCTTTGGAAAGCTAAAAAGGAATCCACCACCTGTGACTCCAGCCCTGATTGCAAAACATTCTGTTATTTTAGCTCGAGTCTGTAGTAGCAGATTGTCAGTTTGGCCTCACAGCGATGCAGCAGCCGCCAGAAAAGATTAGACATTTTAATTTCCTGAGCAGGCGCACCAGTGCTGGATTCAGGATACCAGCGGAAAGTGAAAGAGAGGTGGAGAAGGCGGTCAAGGACTGGCGTGGGGTGCCTGTGTGGGGTGGAGTGGGGTGCAGGAGGCGGAGGAGGGAGAAAGGAAGTCAAACACGGAAACTCAGTATGTGAAGGAAGAAACAAGAAACAGGAAAGGCGGGCAGCCAGCGAGCTTGGGTCCACCTCAGGGAAATCACTAGGAACCTGGGGCTCATGGGGAAGGGGCCATTCTGCACATTGGCTCCCTCACTAGGCTTGATGTCATGTAGAATCAGGGTCGTCTTGCCCATGTGGTACCTGTGTGAAAATGTGAAAAGACATTCTTTCCCCTGCAGACACAGTCACTGTTCTAATTGCCTGTCGTGGTGAGCTGAGCTGGAGCTGTTGTGCAGATCAAAAATGAACACCTTCACCTGGATCCTGTTCCTACCTGAGAAAGAGACCTCTGTCGTGAGAAAGAAGGAAGCACCAAGTTGGGGGGGGTGGGGAGCAGGTAAAGCAGTGCAGCTCTGCAAATGGGGCTGTGAGAGGGTCCCAGAGCCCAGGGCAGGCACGAAAGGCAGAGCTCAGAGACAGGAGGAAGAGCGGAGCCAGTGATGTGGAGGAGTCAGGGCACCGCCCAGGCCCCACGGTCCGTGACTGCCTGCCCTCCCCTCTCAGTCTCGCATGGCCAAAATATGAATAGATGCTCTTCTGAATGCACGGTTCCTATCCCCTCCCAGGCTTCCAGCAATGTGGAGAGGGAAGGAATATGGAGATAGTGCCATGGTATCTCAGATGTACCTGAGGTCTGGGTTTGCATCAATTACTCCGCAAGCGTTTGCTTTGCACTTACTGCGTGACAAGCACTACGCTCAGTGCCGGTCCTACACCAGCACCGAGACAACGATGGCCTCTCTCCTCAGACACCCGGTGTGATGACCGCATGGAACAACATAAAGACGGGACACAACATGATTAAGAGCATGAGCAAGCATGGTGACAATGATGATGGTGGCTCCTGACTCACAGAATCGCTAGGTGACTAAATTAGATAATATGGGTAACTGAGCACGACACATGGCTCAAAGTAGGTTGTTCGTGACTCTAATTATCTTCCTGCATTTTCTCCCTCCACAATTCCAGAAACGAGAAGATATATCCAGTTTCAGATGTCCAAACTAAAAGTGTCATTCTCACTATTACAGTAATAAAAACACTAGGAAAACTTTTCTTAACCTTATGAGAGAACTGAGGTTACAGGGAAGAAAACTAACTGAGAATTTGGAGAGTCACCTTCAGAGAAAAATTACCAACAGAACACTACTGAATGGCATGGAGAAAATAGAGAAAACGTTTTAATGAATTACTACAATCTGGGCTAGTGTAAGAGTGTGAAGCCCTGGGGCCACAGAGAGGACCACACCGTCCTGAAGCTTGTCCTCCAGGGCCCTGCTGGGCGCTCACGTGGAAGACCAGCAGAATCCTGGGATGCTTCCCCATGGAACTGGCTGACAACAGGCACTGCTGAGACATGCCCACACCGTTTCCCTATCTCCCCTACAGAACATAAGCCTTAATCTACAGGAGAAAGGGTAACAAGAACAGTTGGCCGAGGGTGCAGAAGAAAACCTATGGCAGATGGGGAAAGTGAACAGGAAAGAAAAATTATATATGTGGAAGAGGTCATGAATACATGCTATACCACCTCACATCTGGGAGAAGAGGTAGAAAAACTTGTGAAAGCTATATCCCCAAGATTCAGTGACTGCCTAGGAAGAAGGATTAATCGTAACACAAAGACCATGTCACCCCTGCTTCCCACATCACAGAAGCACCAAGTAAAAATGAAGCGGAGTAGCAGTAGGAGCCCTGACAGAGGAAGAGTCTGTCTGACATGAAGATGCAGAGGTAAGAAGTAGAACTAGAGCCACAGTGGGAACAGGCATTGAGAGAAATGTGGTTTATAGCCCACACACTACACACAACAGTGACCGGTAGACCTTGAAGCCTCTGGTTCCCAGGGACAAAAGGACAGCCAACTTCAAACACAGGTCAACTCTCAACTAGATAACACAAACCTCCCCACACTGAACACAAAGGAGACCAGATATGCTTCCAGAAGAACAACATTTAAGTATACAAGTCTTTCAACAAGTTGTGTCAGAAGGCAAGAAAAAGCATAACCTGAAGAGACAAAGCAATATCAGAGCCAGACTCAGATGTGACAGAGACGTTTATAGCCTTTTCCTTCTTTAGTCCTATCAGGTGCTGTTAGGAAAGGAAAGATCTGGCTCTGTTAGAAAAGGTAGACAACATGAGTAATCAGATAGGAAATTGCAGCAAAGAAATGAAAACTATTAGGAAACATGATAACATTAACAATCTAAAATACGGTAACAGAGGTGAAAAATGACTCCAACAGGCATATCAGCATGTTGAGCACAGCCAGGAAAAGGAACACAGAACCCAAAGGTAAATCGGTAGAAATTACTCAGCTGAAACACAAAGTGAAGAATAAGCAAAAAGAACAACAGCAGAAATGGAACATCCAAGAGCTGCAGGACAACGTCCAGCAGCCTAATATACGAAGAATTGGAGCCCCAAAAAGAGAAGAAAGAGAGAATAAGAGGGAAGTTAAATCCAAGATTTTTCTAAAATTAGTGACAGACACCAAAAACAAGATCAAAACAGAGAGAGCACGGGGCGTAAATACCAAATAAACAACTAAGTATGTTATATTCAACTGCTGCACCAAAAACAAAAAGAAAATCTTGAATGTGGGTAGATAATAAAAATTGCATTATCTACAGAGACCAGGGAAATTAATCACATGTGATTTATCATTAGTAATAATGTGAGCAAAGAGGATAATAGAGTGAGATCTTCAAAATCTGAGGGGGGGAAACATCAACCCAGAATTCTATACCCAGTGAAAATATACTCCCTTTGAAATGAAAGAGAAGCAAGACATTCTCAGGTAAACAGAAACTGAAGTAATTCATTGCCAATGATACACTTTATAAGAAATGGTAAGAAACTAGTTCAGACAAAAGAAATATGATAGTTGATAGAAACTTGTCACTATGCAAAGAAATGAAAAGCATCAGAAGTGGAATAAATTGAAGGAAAATAAAAACTTTTTCCTTATTTTTAATAAAAAGTGGCTGTTTAAAACAAAAATAGTAAAAGCAAATTGTTTAACATATATGTAACAGTGAAATGCGTGACAGCAATGGCATAAGTTGTGGATGGGAGGATTTGGGGAACAGCGTTATAAGATCCTGATGAGTGACAGCAGCATCATGATGGCAAAAGCATTCCTCCTTTATGTACCCCCTTTTTTCATCAACTAACTAGATGTTCATCCACAAACAGAAGTGCCACGGTGGGAGTTGTGAGATCTAGCACGGCGCCAAGGAGCCCTAGAGGAGTCATGTCCACCTGTGCATCGGGTAATATACATGGACCTTGGCACAGGCTACAGACCCAAAAGAGCTGTGAACCTTCCCCAACATCTCTCACCACAGACAGGAAAACCCTGGAGAGTGTTGACCTTGGCAGGCACCCAAGGACGAGAGAATATGCAGGAGTCCAGCCTTCCCAGAGGAGAGTTCAGCACACCATTGGAGCACAAATAATTGAGTATGGATGCAGTGGAGGCAGTAAGAGGAACTTTGCCAGCACTGCCTCTCTTCCCCAAGGGAGCACTTCATGGGGCTGAACTGTCCTGTGGAGGCGAAGGAGAGCTGTGAGCGAGGGCCTGCATACTCTGGTCGTGCAGGACATGACTGGAGAAACCCACTCCTCTTCTCCAGATAATGAGGTAGGACCTTCTCCAACATGTTATAATGAAACTGTCAAAAGTCAAAGATAAACATGGACTTCTAAAGGCAACCAGAGAATAAAACAGTGTTCCCCACAAAGGAACCCCCAATGGGCTCTCAGATTTCACAGCAGAAACCCTAAGGCCAGGAGAGAGAGGAGTAACATACTCAAAGTGTTGGAAGAAAACAAATGCTAGGCAAAGTTATCCTTCATATATGAGGGAAAATAAGACTTTCCCACACCAAATAAAAACTAAGGGAGTCCATCACCACTAGACCTGCCTTGCAAGAAATGCTGCAAGGAATTCTTCAAACTGAAATGAAAAAAGGCGCCAATCAGCCGTAGGAAAACATATAGAAGTATACAATGTTACCATAGTTACTGTAAACCATAACCAGAAGAAAATTGAAGAAAGTATACTGATATTCTTAAAGGTACATTTAGACAAAGGAGTAGTAACAAGTATAAAGAGGAACATTACATAATGATAGAGAGGATAATCATCAGAGGACATAAAACGCCTAAATGCTAATACACTTAAAAAGAGTTTCGATATAAATTAAGCAAAAACTACTTGATCTGAAAGGAGACTCAAACAAATCCACAAATAAGAGTGAAGACTCCAATTCTGATCTCTCAGAAACTTAAAGAACGGATACACAGAAAACAAATAAGAATACAGACGACCTAAACAGCATGATCACTCGACTTGAACCAATGTTTATATAACACTTACCCCCAAACAGCAGAATTCACATTCTTTTCAAATGCACCAGGAATAATCTCCAATCTTGGCCAGAAAAACAAACCTGAACAAAAAGAAATTTAAATTATATAGAATATATTTCTGGATAATACAATAAAAGAAGAAATCACTGTATTAGAAAATCTCCAAATATTTGTAAATTAAATAACACATTTCTAAAGTTCTAATTGTCAAAGAAGAATCTCAAGGAAAATAAGAAGGCAGTTTGAAATAAAAATAGTATGAAATGAAAATACAAGATATCCACATTTTTACTGTGTTGAATGTACCTAAAATTATGTTTAGAGGAAAATCTGTAACATTAAGTCCCTCTATAAGAAAAGAAGTTTAAAATCTCAAATCAATAATTAAGGCCCTTAAGAAACAAACAAACAAAAAAGTCAACCCCAAAGAAGAAGAAAGTAAATAATAAGACCAGCAAAATCAATTGAATTGAGAACAGTCCTCCAAAATAACAGAGATAATAAAGTAAAAAGCTGGACTTTTAAGAATATTAATAAAAATGATGAACCTCTAGCTAGACCAACCAAAGCTTTAAAAAGAAAACACGAATTTCAAGTATTGTGAATGAAATGAACACATCCCTCACTACATCACTATACGTCCTACTGAGATTAAAAGGGCTAATAAGGAAATACTACACACTCCATGCTCATAAATTGGACCCATTAGATGAACTGGAAAAGTGCCTTGAAATACCAGACTCACTCAGGAAGACAGATAATTTGGATAGTAAAATACATATTAAAGATATTAAACTTGTGGTAAAAAACATTCCACAAAGAAAACTCTAGGCCCAGATGGTTTCACTATTGAGTTTTACCATTTAAGAAAGAAACAATCCCAATTCCATGCAAATATTTTCAGAATATAAAAAGTGAGGACAGTGTCTCCATTTACTTTATTAGTTCCAGGCTACTGTGATACCAAAATGAGTTAAGAGAATTATAAGAAAACATAAACACAGATGCAAAAATCCTCAACAATATGCTAGCAAATCAGTTCCAAAATGGTTCATTATTACCAAGTATGATTTACTTCAGAAATTTAAATTAAAGCTGGTTCAACATGCAAGATTCTATCCATACAAATTCATCCCATTAACAGACTAAAGGCAGGCAATCATGAACTCCTCACTAGAAGAAAAAGAAGTCTTTGACAACATTTAATATGCATTTATGATTAAAAAGTACTTTCAGCAAACTGGGAATTGGGAGTAGAAGGGAACTTCCTTGACCTAATAAAAGGCATCTACAACAAGCAAGCAAATCAACCCTGCCCTTAACCTCACACATAATTATTTTCTCCTAAAATTGGGAACAACTCAAGGATGTATGTTCTCACCATGTTTATTCAAGATTGTACCAAGGTCATGGTCAGTGCAGTAAAGCAAGAAAAAGAAATGAAAGGCATGCGATACGCAAAAGAAATAAAATAATTCTGTACACAGATTACATCATGTTCTATGTAGAAATTTCCCAAGAATCTAAAAAGTTACTAGACCTAATAAGTGAGTTTGCCAAGAGCCCTCAAAAACAGAGTCAATATACCAATATTCTATATATGATCCTATACAGGGTTGACAAATTGAATCTATAATTTATATGGACAAGTAAAGGAACTAGAAGAGCCAGAAGTTATTCTAAAAAAGAGCAAAGTTAGAATATTTATGCTACCTGGTAATATAAGGCTAAATAAAAGAGACAGGAATATTGGGGGAAGAAAACAGAATAGAGTGCTCAGAAATTGACTCACACTTCTATTATGAATTGATTTTTGACAAAAATGCGGACAATTTAATGAAAAAAGTGTAATGTTTTGAAGAAAAAGTTGGATATCCGTATAAAAAAAATAAAGAATGGAACCTTGATCCATACCTTATACCCTATAAAAAAAATCATCTCAAAATGGATCATAAGACCTAAATATAAAATCTAAAACTAAAAAACTTCTAAAACAACACCTCAGAGGCAATCTTCATGACTCGAGTTAGGCAAAGGTTTGTTAGCTAGTGTGCCAATAGCACCACTGAGTAAAAAATCATACACTGCAATACAGTGGAATTAAGATCTTCTGATGTTTGAAAGATACCCCCAAGAGAATGGAAATAACACGCTACAGACTTGAAAAAATATTTTCACTCCACACATCCAATAAATTTGTGTCCACACCATATAAAGAATTCTCAAAACTCAGTGATAAGTATAGACCCAATACGTATATAATAGGCAAAAGTTTGAGCAGAGAGTTCTACAAAGAAAATATACAGATTTCAAATAGTATACACAAAGAAGACCAACATAATCACTCAGGAAATGAAAACTGGAACCACGGTGAAATGCCATTAAGCAGGTACGAGAATGCCAAAAACACATACACTGTGTCAGAATAGTGATCCCTAAAGATGTCCACCTCCTAATCTCCCAATCCTGTGTTCAAGGTTACAGCCCACGGCCTATGGCTCGGCAACTCTTTCTCCTTCAGAAGCAGAGTCCCTCGACTTTGGTTTGGCTGTGTGACTTACTGCAGTCGGTGGCACGTCCGTGGAGGTGCCTGCTTGAAGGCCCCAAGGGCATGTCTGTGACTTTCTTGCTTTCTTGGCTCTCTGCCATTACCTTGAGACTCCCCCCGGCCGGACCGCTCATCTCTAAAGTGGGAAGCAGACTAATAGAGCAGAGCCCCATCCAGATGAGCCAGTTTACAGATCCGTGAGCACAAATGTTTGCTCCAAGCCGGTGATTCTTTGGGTAGTCTGTTTTACGGTATATTTGTAGTTAAACAATAAAGGTGGGCAGGTAAGGCTTTCTAAAGTGGTATGATTTGGAGTGGAACAAATATATTGTGGTTGTACTGGAAGTGTATCTATTGGAATTTGGGTTTTATGTGCTATTGGACAATAAACAAGCTTTCTGTTTCTTTGCCTGTTAAACTGGATACCACCATAGACTTATGTGAGTATTATATGTGATACAATTGACTTAGAACACAATGGGATCTTACACATAAGATGTATAACTTTCTGTTGGCAGGATTTGAAAAGAACAAGGAAGGCCTTTGCATCTCCTATGAATAAATAAGGGAGAGAGGAAGGACCAGGAATTTATTAACTTAACTTCAAATTGGCTTTCTCATTGACCCAATGGAATGTTGGAACAAAATTTTGCTAATGCAGGGTAACGTGAAGACATTTCATGCATCAATCATCTTGAAAAGAAGATATCAGTGCAAATGTGGATCAAGACTGACAGGTCCTCCACGGAGCTGAAAGTATTGACTTGTGGCCGCCACAAAAATGGGTGATTTTTCTCTAACTACAAAACACAGGAACATTCCTATATAAAGACAAATTAAACCTTGCATCACCTTTGTGGAAAAAGACAGTAGTCTGTGCTATTAATACTTAAAGAGAAATCAGAGTCCATCTGAGGAAGATTAAAGAGGGCGTTTAACTAAACTCTGAATATAATAATGTCTATAATTTATCGGTCATCTCTCAAATTACAGACAGACCATAAGAAACCTTATACATATATATAATCCCATCTATTACTCCCTTGACAACCCTGAGAAGCAGAAATTATTATCCCGATTTTACGCATAGAAACTCAGTGCTTATGAAGTTCTCCTCAGGCCATGCTCAGCGAACAGCAGGGCAGGCGGTGTGTCTCGGACCGTCCTTCACTCACTGGGTCCCGAGCTCGCGACTCTAACCCCACCGCAGTGCAGTTGCTCAGAAGCTTCTCCAGGACTTCACGAGCTGAATGTGATGCTCCGAAACACACTTCTCTGCACACCACTCCCTCTCTCCTCTCTCCCTTCTCTCTCCCCTCTCTCCCTCTAGCTCCTCTCCCTCTGGGGTCTGGCAGCAACGGGAGGTCCCATGCGTGTGGATAGTCCTGGATCCACAGAAAACGGGATGGGTGTTGGTGAGTAAAGCCATAAAGCCGTGACCTCCATCACCTGGTGCTAAAGGAAGAAATAATGTTCAAAGCCCCCGAGGACAAGAGATAGGACGATCTCAAGAGGAAGCTGGGTGGACTGCGGGTGGTGACTCAGCTGCCACACAACTTCTTGGGATGATGCCATTAGCGGGCCCCTGCCGCCACTGGCTTTTCCTGCATAGAGGGCCTCCCTTCTGCAGAAGCTTTCTCAGGAAATACTTCCAAAGTCCCTGCCAGTAATATCTCCATCCCTCCCTCAGGCCAGTAATAATCTCTATCGTTCCCTCAGTCCACTCTTTAAAGCTTATTTTTCAGTCTTGGGAAAATATTTTCTCCCTCTACCACTATAGTGTTTGCTTCTTTTTCAAATTGTATTCCCTACTTGCCTGATTAGTTCTCCCATTCCCAGAGGCCTGGAATTTTAGTATTCAAACCCTGCCAGAAGGTATTAGGGAATATCCTCAATTTAAAATGTCTTACCAGAGAACCCTATAATTTTCAATTCCTTGACTTACTGTGTATATGGAAATCCTTCGCCATAATAATTTTATGTTGAACAGTATGTCCTCAGATTTCCAAAGGTACTTTGGTTATACTTTCACTTTAGCCATGAGCTGTGTAGCACACAGAAATTTATGATGATTGCATCACCTACCATAAAATAACATAAGAAAAACTGAGCATGTTCTGAACACCGAACACTATTCTGACCAGTCCATACATGTTACCCTATTTTGTAACATTGCTCTTTATCCTGTTCAGCATTTAAAGCTTAAACTGTACCTCATATAATGTGGATATTGCCACACGAGCTTTCTTCTGATGCACAATTTGTCAGCTCTTTTACCATCCCTTCGTTTTCAAGCTTTTGGCCATTTAGATTTACTACTGTAATCATAAACAGCACATCGTTGTTTTAACCCAATCTTTGGTCTTTTCCTTTTAGTAAGGTAATTTAGTCCATTCACACTAGGTATGATGGACAACATACTTGATTTTGGATCTCCCGTATGGTACTTTAATGTGCTATAAAGACATTCATGGACAGACAGAAAAGGAGGCCCTGGAGGAAAAAGAGTGATCGTGAAACATAAGTAGATGAGAAAGTAAGTAAATAACAAAGCACATTGATTGAGGATTAAAGATGGCGGCATGAGAGGTGAGACAGACGCTTCCTCCTAAAACCTCATATAATATGAAAATAAAACTACTACAACTACTCTTGAAAGAGCAACGGGAAAGAGGATGGCAACAAACTGCACACACCTGGAGACAAGAGCAGCCCTCACGAAAAAGGGTAACGTACTAAGGCTGTGGTCCTGCGGGATCCAAGCCCTTCCCCCACCCCAGCTCACCCGCAGGAGGAACAGGAACAGAGCAGAGAAGGAGTGGAGATCTGGGACTGCTGAATACCTAACTCTGGAGATCTGCTCTGGGAGCACAAACCTACATTTCATGGTGCTTGCATGATACTCTTGTAATTAGGGGGTTGTGAAGCTAAGACAGGCAGAATTCCTGGAGAGACTAAGATTCCAGCTGCTTGTGAAAAGCAGGGATACATACCCAGCTGCTCTGGGACAAAAGAAAGGCGGGCAGTCTGAGAGACTTCCTAACAAAGAAGCCCCTAGCAAGAGGGCTGCTAAAGGGGCAAGGATTGCACAGAGGTTACTGCTCAGGAGAAAGGACAGGTAGACAAAATTGTCTGGGTGCACTCTGCCCAGCAGATTGGGAGTTTTCTGATCTTCAGGTGTGCCAGCTCCCTGGCTGCCTGCACGACTCCAGGAACCCCTTCTGTGACAGGCAGACTAGTACACCTTTCGCCTGGCCAGCCCCACCGGACTTGCAAACCTGGAAACCCTTCCCTGGTGTTAGGCCAGCCAGAGGGAAGATCTGTCTACAGCAACTAAAAACGCAAAGCACAGAGGCTTATACCTGTGTGCTCAGCCCACTGGTTCAGGCAGTGAAGACAGGCATAGAAGCCAGGAACCAGGAAACAGCCCTTTCCTCCCCCGAGATAACAATACCACTCCCCTACAATCCCCGACTTTGCTTCAGGGGCCGAGCAGCTCTAGAGAGTAGAGCTTCTGGGCACTAGAGGGCACCATACACAAATATTAAATGCCAAAGGAACCTGGTCCAGAGTAAAATTATGAATACAACTCCTGAGAAAGATTTAAATGATATGGACCTTATGACTCTCCCTGAAAGGGAGTTCAAAATAAAAATTATTAACATGCTCATGGAGGTATGGAAAGATATTCAAGAACTCAGGAATGAATTCCGGTCAGAGATCCAATCATTGAAGAAAACAATGGGCGGTATTTAAAGCAGATTGGATACGGTGGAGGAGATGATAAATGAAATAGAAACTACAGAAGAGGAATACAAAGAAGCTGAGGCACAGAGAGAAAAAAGGATCTCTAAGAATGAAAGAATATTGAGAGAACTGTATGACCAATCCAAACGGAACAATATTCACATTATAGGGGTACCAGAAGAAGAAGAGAGAGAAAAAGGGATAGAAAGTGTCTTTGAGGAGGTAATTGCTGAAAACTTGCCCAATATGGGGAAGGAGATAGTCTCTCAGGCCATGTAGGTGCACAGATCTCCCAACACAAGGGACCCAAGGAAGACAACAGCAAGACATATAGTAATTAAAATGGCAAAGATCAAGGATAAGGACAGACTATTAAAAGAAGCAAGACAGAGAAATAAAATCATATACAAAGGAAAACCCATAAAGTTCTCATCAGACATCTCAGCAGAAACCTTACAGGACAGAAGGGAGTGGCATGATGTATTTACTGCAATGAAGCAGAAGGGCCTTGAACCAAGATTACTTTATCCGGCAAGATTATCATTTAAATTTGAAGGAGGGATTAAACAATTCACAGATAAGCAAAAGCTGAGAGAATTTGCCTCCCACAAACCATCTCTACAGTGTATTTTGGAGGGACTGCTATAGATGGAAGTGTTCTAAGGTTTAATAGCTGTCACCAGAGGTAATAAAACCACAGTAAAGAAAACAGAACAGCTAATTACTAATAAAATGCAAAATTAAATTAACTATCCCCAAAGTCAATCAAGGGATAGACAAAGAGTACAGAATATGATATCTAATATATAAAGAATGGGGGAGGAAGAAAAAAGAGTAAGGAAACAAACAAACAAAAAAGAACCTTTAGATTGTGTTAGTAATAGCATACTAAGTGAGTTGTTAGACTTTTAGATAGTAGGAAAGTTAACCTTAAACCTTTGGTAACCACGAATCTGAAGCCTGCAATGCCAATAAGTACATACCTATCCATAATCACCTTAAATGTAAATGGACTGAATGCACCAGTCAAAAGACATAGAGTCACTGAATGGATATAAAAACAAGACCCACCTATATGCTGCCTTCAAGAGACTCACTTTAAACCCAAAGACATACACAGACTAAAAGTGAAGGGATGGAAAAAGATATTTCATGCAAACAACAAGGAGAAAAAAGCACATGCTGCAGTACCTGTATCAGACAAAATAGACTTCAAAACGAAGAAAGTAGCAAGAGATAAAGAAGGACATTACATAATGATAAAGCGGTCAGTCCAACAAGAAGATATAAACATTTTAAATATATATGCACCCAACACAGGAGCGCCAGCATATGTGAAACAAATACTAACAGAATTAAAGGAGGAAATAGACAGCAATGCATTCATTTTAGGTGACTTCAACACACCACTCACTCCAAAGGACAGATAAACCAGACAGAGAATAAGTAAAGATACAGAGGCACTAAACCACACACTAGAACAGACAGACCTAACAGACATCTACAGAACTCTACACCCAAAAGCAACAGGATACACATTCTTCTCAAGTGCACATGGAACATTCTCCAGAATAGACCACATACTAGGCCACAAAAAGAACCTCAATAAATTCAAAAACATTGAAATTCTACCAACCAACTTCTCAGATCACAAAGGTATAAAACTAGAAAGAAATTTTAGAAAGAAATCAAAAAGGCTCACAAATACATGGAGACTTAACAACATTCTCATAATTAATCAATGGGTTAATGACGAAATCAAAACAGAAATCAAAGAATATATGGAAACTAATGACAACAATAACACAAAGCCACAACTCCTTTGGGACGCAGCAAAGGTAGTTCTAAGAGGAAAGTATGTTGCAATCCAGGCCTATTTAAAGAAGGAAGAACATTCCCAAATGAATAGTCTAAAGACACAATTACTGAAATTGGAAAAGAAGAACAAATGAGGCCCAAAGCCACCAGAAGGAGGGACATAATAAAGATCAGAGAAGAAATAAATAAAATTGAGAAGAATAAAACAATAGAAAAAAATCAATGGAACAAAGAGCTCGTTCTTTGAAAAAATAAACAAAATAGGTAAACCCCTAGCCAGACTCATTAAGAGAAAAAGAAAATCTACACACATAAACAGAATTAGAAGTGAGAAAGGAAAAATAACGACAGACACCACAGAAATACAAAGATTTATAAGAGAATATTACAAGCACCTATATGCTAAGAAGCTGGAAAACCTAGAAGAAATGGACAACTTCTTAGAAAAATACAACCTTCCAAGACTGACCAAGCAAGAAATAGAAAAACTAAACAGACCAATCACCAGCAACGAAATTGAATCGGTAATCAAAATACTACCCAAGAACAAAACCCACGGACCAGATGGATTCACCTCTGAATTCTACCAGACATATAGAGAAGAAATAACACCCATTCTCCTTAAAGTTTTCCAAAAAAATAGAAGAGGAGGGAATACTTCCAAACTCTTTCCATGAAGCCAGCATCACTCTAATACCAAAACTGGGCAAAGACCTCACCAAAAAAGGAAATTACAGGCCAATATCCCTCATGAACGTAGATGCAAAAATACTCAACAAAATATTAGCAAACCGAATTCAAAAATACATCAAGAGGATCATACACCATGATCAAGTGGGATTCATCCCAGGGATGCAAAGATGGTACAACATTCAAAAATCCATCAATATCATCCACCACATCAACAAAAAGAAGAAAAAAAACCACATGATCATCTCCATAGACGCTGAAAAAGCATTTGACAAAATTCAGCATCCATTCATGATTAAAACCCTCAACAAAATGGGTATACATGGCAAGTACCTCAACATCATAAAGGCTATATATGACAAACCCACAGCTAACATCATACTTAACAGCGAGAAGCTGAAAGCTTTTCATCTAAGATCAGGAACAAAACAGGGATGTCCACTCTCTCCACTGTTATTCAACATAGTACTGGAGGTCCTAGCCATGGCAATCAGACAAAACAAAAACATACAAGGCATCCAGATTGGTAAAGAAGAAGTCAAATTGTCACTATTTGCAGATGACATGATATTGTACATAAAAAACCCTAAAGACTCCACTCCAAAACTACTAGAACTAATATCTGAATTCAGCAAAGTTGCAGGATACAAAATTAACACACAGAAATCTGTTGCTTTCCTATACACTAACAATGAACTAACAGAAAGAGAAATCAGAAAAATAATTCCATTCACAATTGCATCAAAAAGAATAAAATACCTAGGAATAAACCTAACAAAGGAAGTGAAAGACCTGTACTCTGAAAACTACAAGACACTCCTAAGAGAAATTAAAGAGGACACTAACAAATGGAAATGCATCCCATGCTCTTGGCTAGGAAGAATAAATATTGTCAAAATGACTATACTACCTAAAGCAATCTACAGATTCAATGCAATCCCTATCAAACTACCAACAGCTTTCTTCAATGAACTGGAACAAATAATTCTAAAATTTATATGGAACCACAAAAGACCCCGAATAGGCAAAGCAATTCTTAGAAGGAGGAATCAAACGGGGAATTACACTCCCTGATGTCAAGCTCTACTACAAAGCCACAGTAATCAAGACAATTTGGTATTGGCACAAAAACAGACCCACAGACCAGTGGAACAGAATAGAAAATCCAAACATTAACCCAAACATATACAGTCAATTAATATTTGATAAAGGAGCCTTGGATATACAGTGGGGAGATGACAGCCTCTTCAGCAGCTGGTGTTGGAAAAACTGGACAGCTACATGTAAGAGAATGAAACTGGACTACTGTCTAACCCCATACACAAAGGTAAACTCAAGGTGGATCAAAGACCTGAATGTAAGTCATGAAACCATAAACTCTTAGAAAAAAACATAGGCAAAAATCTCTTGGGCATAAACATGAGCGACTTCTTCATGAACATATCTCCCTGGGCAAGGGAAACAAAAGCAAAAATGAACAAGTGGGACTATATCAAGCTGAAAAGCTTCTGTACAGCAAAGGACACCATCAGAACAAAAAGACATCCTACAGTATGGGAGAATATATTCATAAATGACGTATCCGATAAGGGGTTGACATCCAAAATATATAAAGAACTCACACACCTCAACAAACAAAAAGCAAATAATCCAATTAAGAAATGGGCAGAGGACATGAATAGACACTTCTCTAAAGAAGAAATTCAGATGGACAACAGGCACATGAAAAGATGCTCCACATCGCTAATCATCAGAGAAATGCACATTAAAACTACAATGAGATATCACCTCACACCAATGAGGATGGCCAACATCCAAAACACAAACAACAAATGTTGGCGAGGATGTGGAGAAAAGAGAACCCTCCTACACTGCTGGTGGGAATGCAAATTAGTTCAACCATTGTGGAAAGCAGTATGGAGGTTCCCAAAAAACTCAAAATAGAAATACCATTTGACCCAGGAATCCCACTCCTAGGAATTTACCCTAAGAATGCAGCAGCCCAGTTTCAGAAAGACAGATGCACCCGTATGTTTATTGCAGCACTATTTACAATAGCCAAGAAATGGAAGCAACCTAAGTGTCCATCAGTAGATGAATGGATAAAGAAGATGTGGTACATATACACAATGGAATATTATTCAGCCATAAGAAGAAAACAAATCCTACCATTTGCAACAACATGGATGGAGTTAGAGGGTATTATGCTCAGTGAAATAAGCCAAGCCATAAAAGACAAGTATCAAATGATTTCACTCATATGTGGAGTATAAAAAAAAGAAAAAAACTGAAGGAACAAAACAGTAGCAGACTCTCAGAACCCAAGAATGGACTAATGTTACCAAAGGGAAAGGGACTGGGGAGGATGGGTGGGAAGGGAGGGACAAGGGGGAAAAAGGGGCATTATGATTAGCAGACGTAATGCAGTGGTGGGGGACATGGGAAAGGCAGTATTTATAGAGAAGACAAGTAATGATTCTACAGCATCTTACTACGCTGATGGACAGTGACTGTAGTGGGGTATGTGGGGGGGATTGATAATAGGGGGTGTAGTAACCATAATGTTCAAGTGATTGTACATTAATGAATACCAAAATAAATAAAAAATAAATAACAAAGCACATCCTCTAATAAGTATTTTCAGAAAAAAAAAATTCAGAAACAACAAAGAGATGTCATCAAAATGAATAATCAAAACTAAAAGACATTTGCAAATTAGTATGATCACCAGCAGTGTCTTGCCAATGGGTTTAGCCCCGGACAAGTTCACTACAGACTCAATGAGACCGAAAAATGAGAACGGAACATCCTTGGGGTGAAAGGGTTATACCCAAGTTTATTCCCACAGTGGATTCAATCACTAGAATCCCGTCCACTCAGAGCGAGTCTGCGTGCAGCAAGCCGGTCTCTGCCTCGGGGCCCCTCCGCCCCCGCAGCCGTCTCGGTCTCTGTCCTCTGCTCTCCCGCAGCTGCACAGCCCAGAGCCCTGGATGGAGCTGTTTATACAGAGTCGATAAACAACGTATCGCCCACACGTGTGCAGTGAGCCAGCCCACCAGGGCCAGGTGAGAATCCTGGCCACAGGAACCTTCACTTTCTCCACAAGAAGTTAAAAATTTTTTAAATAAAGTCAAGAAAATCTACCTTTTTGCAAAAAGAAAAATATATAAAGGCAAAGACAGTCAACCCAAGAACCCCAGCTTCTGACTAACGAAGCTGAACAAGGTCGTGAGCCATCAGATCGAAAACTTTCATGGAGTTCCCAGAGACAAATGATTTTTTTTTAATTTTCATTTGGATGTATCATTATAAACTATCAGGACACCATGAACAAAGCTTTTGGAAGAAGAAAAAAAAAAACTATTTCACATCAAAGAGAAGAATCTACCAGCATTAGGCTTGTTATCAGAAGCACCGAATTCCGTAAGATTCATGATTTTAATGCTCAGAGTACAAAGTAATCTCCCCTGTAGCTTTCTATGTGTAGCTAAATGATCAATATAGCAACTGGGTCAAGAAGGCACAAACATACACTCAAAGATCCAGAAATTTTACTCTCCTCCTTATCCTTCATTGGAAAGTCGCTTGGGGAAGTACCCCAGCAAAACAAGAAGCTACCTGATGAACTGGAAACACGTCTAACCCACGAAAGAGTGGACTTACCCTGGAAGCGCTATGGAGTTTCAGGAAGCTGCAGGCAGACAGCTGTGAGGCGGCTCGGGAACAGTGAATGTGAATTAGAGCAGGGAGTGGGAGGTCTCTTGGGGAATAAGGTGGACTGTGATAAGACAGCTACTATCCATTAGAGGCTGATACATTTGCAGATGTAGTAATGGCAGATGATGGGGTAAAAAAAATAAAATAGAATTCCACTTTATTAAATGCGCTGGAGGCTATGATGTGGAATGCCTATGCACTGAGTGCTTTCACAAATCAGATTAATAAAATGATGATAAACTACCACATCATGTGCATGTCTGCATTTTAGAATAGTTACTTAGAAAAAGCATGGTACCTAAAACTAATGTTAGAAATAAAAATGTAATCAACATTTTCTTAAAAATAAATGAGTCAAGTGTGGCATCTTACTACACTGATGGACAGTGACTGCAATGGGGTGTGGGGGGGGCTCAATAATAAGGGTGAATGTAATAACCATGTTTTTTTGTGAAACCTTCATAAGTGTATATCAATGATACTTTAATAAAAAAAAGACTATAAGAACATAAATAAATAAATGAGTCAAGAAACACCATCTGTGGATGATGGGACAAGAATTAGATGGCTAAGGATGTAGTTTGAAGTTGCAGAGATGACCAGCAGAGGAACTAAGAATGAACTAACTATAGTTGGGGAAGAGAAGTCAGGAAATGAGAGAAAGTGCACAAAACCTCTATCCACCATAGTAGAAAATCAATGGACTTGAACTCATTTTAAAAAATTAAATAGCCATATTAAGCCTACTACTTAAACATATGTAAGCAGTTGTCTTACCATGGATTCCAGCCCCAGGCAAGTTCACTATGGATTCAGTGTGACCAAAGAAATGACAGTAGAACGTTCTTGGGGTGAAAGGGTTTATTACCTGGCTTGTTCTCCCGGCAGTAGGTCGAGCACTAGCGTCTCTGCCTCCACCCAGAGCACTGGGCCTAGCTCACTATATAGCACAGTAATAGCTTATTGCCTAAAGGTGTGGAAGTGGTAGCCTAGCCACAGGCCAGTGACATCATCAGGTGGTTTAAGTTCAGTGAGGATCCTGGCATAGGAACCCCAACTTCCCCACAGCAGTCATCAAAAGATCCCAATACAGACATATCTAACAGTCATGCTGGATAATCAGACTGGGACAGAATCAGGAGCATTCAGGAAAGTAACTGTTTATTTGTATTAAAAGAATTTTAAGACCTATTTTGACATCATATGGATGCATTACCTTTAATTTAAATAATTAGAACAAAGAAAAATAGAGACCTATAGTTGTATGATTGTTAGCTAAGGCTATCATGGGGAACTTCGTGCCCTACTATCCACACAGCTGCTGTGGGTCTCCAGTATTCCACACCAATATTTATCAGCTGTGGTCCTTGGCGTCCTCGTTAAAGGTTCCAACAAACAGACTCCATCTCAGGTGGCTCAGATACCTGAATGCAATTTAATTTATACAGCATGATCTAAAACTAGAGGACCTAGGAATGGTGAGGTAGTCAGAGACTTCCAACAGGTGGAAGTCAATACCATATTTAGGTCTGAAGGAAAATGGGAGGAATCACTACTCTCAGGGCCCACCAGGAGCCCAAGTCACCATGAGCAGCTGCCTGGCACGTGACGAAATCATGGAGAGAAGCAGCCATGGCCAGAAACATGACTGAGACTAAGAAGGCAGGTTGAAAAAATACATCAAATGCTCTCCATGCTCTAGTCTCCTGTTAATGCCCGCCACTGAGCAAGCCAACTGGAAAGTGGCCATTGTAGGAGGCAGAGTGGCCCAGTCCACAGTGGCCAGCCTTCTGGGGCACAGAGCAAGACAGAGAAGGGCAGAGAAGGGCTGCAGGTTGAGCAGGTGGGAGGAGGTGCTGAAGAAAAACAAATATGCTTGATGCCAGTGTTCTAAGTTCTCTGCAACTGTGTTCTCCCATTTGCAGAGAGTGGGTCAAAGCATCTACCCCGCAGGCTTTTTTATAAGAATTAAATGAGATTTTCAGTGTGGGTTTCATAAAAGCTGTGCAACAAATATTAGTTTCCCCCTTTTTATACAGCATCAAGTAGCGGTGGTTACACAGGAAGTCCTCAGACTCTGCAGATTCAGTGAAAACAGAAGCAAAGATAGCTAAAGTTCCAGAGTGCATGGCATCTGAGGGGACCTCGCTCCAGGCACGGGAGCAGCTTGTACCAATAGCAATCTTATGTGCAATATTGCTTCCTCACTCTAAAAGAGCCATGTGAGTAATTCTTAAAAGAGATGACTAAGCCATTCTAATCAAGATGTTTTCAAGGGTACAGAAGAATTAGCTCATGATGACTGATGGGTATCTAAACACAGTATGTCCAAACCATCTGCAAACAAGCTAATGAGCCGATCAAGGCCTCACCCTCGGTGAGCTCACTAAAGCAATGGTTTGGTGGCATTTAATGACTCCCTTAGTATAACCAGGATCAGGAGGTAACTTGTGGGCCATTGCAAATACCATTAAGGGGAGAGAAGCATCTCTCAGTCTTGTATAGTTATGATGTTTCCTGGCAGAAAAAGAAATTGAGAAAAGTAGGAAAAGGAAGCCCCTCTCCAACTGGGGGTTCATACATTTCTTTGCTGAAACACCACCGTTCCATTCAAGACTCATTTTGAAATGTCTGACCCATTTATCCTATGACCTCATAAGATACATGTGGACTATGCTGCTGACTTCTGCTACAGAAAAAAATGGCATTCTCTTCCTGCTCAGAAAAGCTCAACGTCATTTATCTCTAGCTTTATGCAATCCAGATTTCTCTAGATTTCTCTGCCTGACTCAGATCACTCCTGAATTTGCTTTGCTAATATATTAACTCATTCACTCACAAACCATGGTTATGGATCTTAAGGAATTCTATGTTTGTGGGAACACAAAGGAAGTAGTGTGACTATTACCTGGAGAAGGGCTGAAATGCTACCCACCAACCCCCTTCCTCAGCACATTCATTGAGACAATGTCTGAGCGGCCCCTGTACTAGATACGGGATAAGTAAGCCTGGGAACATGGCTCACAGGAATAACACGTACCTGTTGTGCTCCTGTTAGAATTATGTGGGGTAAAAAAATATGAAAACCACCCAGCAGAACCAGAAAATTATGAGTTGACTTTATGGGATGGAGGAGGAGGAGGAAGAAAACCTGCTGTGGGTTCCCACTGCTGCCAGACTGCCAGCCACCCAGGCCAGACAGGCTGGATAAGGGAGAGCTTCCCTGTGTGCTGGTCCAGTTTATAGCACCTTCTCTCCACTCAGCCTTTCTATATGCGGATAAAATGAATCTCCTCTCAGTTTATAACACAAAAGAGACTGAAATAGCTGTGAGGAAAGAAGTTATCTTCTCTCAGCAGATGAGCAAAAAGTAGTCTTCGTTGTAAGATTCCCAATGTGTTCTTGTGAGCTTTGATATTTGGAGTTTAATGATTTTATTTTACAACTTCTTTGTTTATATGCCTTTCTGTGAACTACAAAAGTGGTATCAAGTCAACTGACATGTATTTATTGAGCAGCTATTATGTCCTTGTGAAATGTCACCTCTGTCCTCAAGAAACTTCTAATCTAAGAAGGAAGTTAAGAGTGACAAGAAATTAAATGTGACAACAAATTTTTAAAAGTACGATGTGATCAGTGCAATAATAAAACTTATTAACAGAGAAGTAATATTGGGAAAAGGAAATTAACCACCAGGAGAATTGGAGAAGGTTTTCTAGAGGGGATAAAAATCACCTAGTTCGCTTAAAAAATGAAGGGGGAGTGATGTCACAGAAATAGGGGAGCATGGCACCTCAGGAACGGTCCTTCTCCTGAAGCAACACTCAGGCCGCAGAACCTGAGGGCTGGCTCTTTTGGAATTCTGGAACCTAGTAAAAAAAAAACAACCCAGCAACTAGAGGCACGTGTAATGAGAAAACCGCTACTGAAATTGGGTAAAACGTGCTGTACTACTTTTGCCCACGTGCCTACCATCGCCGCTCCTCTGCTCAGTGGTGCTGGTAAGCATGGTCACCCACCTTCCTAACATGGCTCACTGGTGCCAGAGGGGCAATGTACACCCTTGTTCTCAGAATATGTGTTTCTACATTCAAACCCACCTGGTGACTCCCCGAGAGACTAGTGCAGAGGATGGGTGGCTTCCCAGGAAGCATCTGTAGAAAGCATTTAAAGGTATATACTACCTATGACCAGCTAAGGCAATCCTATGCACATGTGGATTAGGCAAGCAACAGATAGACCCAAAAGCTAGGAAGGAGGAGACTGAGGACAAATATTCTTAGGGGAGAAAGGTCGTTAAAGGATTACCACATATGTTGGGAATCCACCGTGCAATGCACATGCCCAGGGCCAGATGCATGCTCGGAAGAGCCCCGAGGACTGTAGGCTACCACCTCTACCAGATCCTTGAGCTCTTCACGAATAGGAGGTGATGATGGAGACAGAGATACAGGGGCCTGCTCAGCACTGAAGGAGCTCAGAGCTCAGAGCGATCTGTGAAGAAGGGTGGGGGGTGGTGATATATATATATTTGACTCAAGGCATTTAAGGAAATTTCTACCAGATCATTGGCTGACTGCTGAGATAATGGATCAGACTTCAGTGATGTCATATGACAAGGAATACAGCCTTCTCAAAAACAGTTTGGAAAAGTCCATAAACAAAGGGATAACTGTGGTCATCAACAATCAACAGCAGTGGACCCCAGGGACAGGGAAGGATCTGACTGCTGGAGTCACCACACTGTGATGTTTACATGACCTAAATGAAGTGGAAAGATTCCTAGGAACACACAAATTACCAAAACTGGCTCAAGAAGAAACAGAAAATCTGAACAGATCAATAACAAGCAAAGAAATTGAATCAGCAGTCAAATACCTCCCAGAAGGAAGTCCAGGGCCAGATGGCTTTACTGTTGAATACTACCCACAGCAATCTACACATTCAGTGCAACCACTGTCAAAATCCCAAAAGGCTTTTGTACAGAAATGGGAAAATGTATCCTTGAATTCATACAGAATTGCAAGACTTCCTGAATAGCCAACACAATTTTGGAAAAGAAGAGCAAGGTTGTAGGACTCACACGCCCTGACTTCAAATCTTACTGCAGACTACAGCGATGAAAACTGTGTAGCGCTAGCGAAAGGGTAGACAGGACACTGCGGTAGAATTGTACAGAAATAAACGCACATCCCTATAGCCAATTAACACTTTCAACAAGGGTGCCAAGACCGTCATTCCATGAGGAAGGAACAGCCTCTTCAACAAATGATGCTGGAACAACTGGATATCCAGATGCAAAACAATGAGTGTAATATACAAAATATATTTACAAAATCATGCAAAAATTAATTTAAAGTGGATCAATAACCTTAATATAAAAGCTGAAACTATAAACCACTTAGAAGAAACTGTAGGAGTAAATCTTAATGACCTTTCATTTTTCAGTGGATTCTTACATAAGACATCAGAAGCATGAGAAACAACAGAAAAATATATAAATTGGACTTCATCAAAACATAAATTTTTTGCATCAAAGGAAATAATCAAGTAAATGAAATGACAATCTAAAGAATGGGAGAAAGTATTTGAAAATGATATATCTGCTAAGGATCTGGTATCCAAAATATGTAAAGAATTCCTAAAACTCAACAACAAAAAGACAAACAACCCAACTTATTTTAAATGGGCAAAAGACTTGAATAGACACTTCTCCAAAGAAGATATGCAAATGGACAACTAGCACATGAAAAGATTTTCAATATCATTAGTACTAGGGAAATGCAATCTAATGCTACAATGAGATGCCATTTTACACCCACTGGGATGCCTGTAGTCAAAAAAGTTGCATATACATACAATTTTATTTGGCCATAAAAAGGAATGAAGTACGGCTACAATGGAGCTATGCCTCAAAATCATTACACTAAATGAAAGAAGTCAGATACGAAATATTCAGAATAAGTAAATGCACAGATACAGAAAGCATATTGGTCGATGCCAGGTGCTGGGGGAAGATGAAATAGGAAATAACTACTTAACAGACATGGGATTCATCATGGACTGATGAAAATGCTCTGGAACTAGGCACTGGTTATGCAACATTGTGAATGTACTAAATTCCACTACACTGTTAACTTTAAAATGTTAATTTTATGTTCTACGAATTTCACCTCAATTAAAAATACATATACGTTAAGTAAATGGAACTCCGCCGGGGGGAGAAAGGTGAAAAGGGGATTCCAGGAAGGGACATCGACCCAAGGGACGTTCCATTTAGAAACAGGAGGCTGAGTATAAGCATCTGCAAGTAATTCCACGTGGCAGGATGAGACACTGCCAGGCCAGAACCAGTGGGTCAAGATACCAGAAAGGCAGGCAGATGACAATGATGGCCGGCCTTGGGCCTTGGACTTAATTCAGTGGGAGATGGGAGCCCCTGGGAGACTCCAGCCAGGAGAACTGCATGGTCAGCCTCGGGCCACTGTGGCGAACCATGCTGGCCAGTGACTAGAACGTGAATAGGGAGGTCCATGCAGAGACCAGTAATAAGGAAGCCTGGTGGCCAAGTGGTAATGAGGGTGTGTGTCCTTGGGCAATAGTAACACACTCCTGAAAATAGAAAAATTCTTAAGAAATATTTGGAAGATAAATGGGCAGGACTAGATGAACAACTGACTTCCAGATTTCCAGCCTGGGCACCAGGGAGGATGCTGGCATCACTGTCTGGACAGGGAGGGATCTCATTCAAAACATGTTCTGTTATATCTGAAAAATCCAGAACATCGTGGTGAGCTCTCCTGGAGAATGACCTTCATGGAGCTGCAAACGAATCTCAAGCAGGCAGTACTCGCCCAAGTCAGCACTGCTCCTCAGCAGCCTGGCGCCACCCGAGCCCCAGCTCTCCAGAGCCCCTCGCAGCAGGGGCTGCGAGGCTGGAGTCCCCACCAGAGAGGCAAGTCCACTTCTCCTGTCATTCATGCACACGTGGGTGACTGCCAACGCACATAGATTTATGACCTTTCCATTGGATGAAATGGCATCTGTTTTGCACTGTGCTTAACATCTGCCTATTCTAACAAAGCATATAATTATATTAAATGGATGAGAAGTGTCTCATGGATTGCAGCCAAGTGTCTAAATAAGACAGTAAAGCATACAGGCAATTTGCAGGGATTTGTCTGATAGGATTCCAAGACAAGGGGAAAAGGTGCTCTTTCTCCAAGTGTTCTGTTTAGTATTCACACCATCTCCAGTAAAAACACCTATGAAGACTCCACACTTGAATGCACACATACATGGAATAAAACTGAAATTCCAGAAATAAATCCTCACGTTTATGGTAAGCTAATCTTCAACTAGTGTGTCAAGACAATTCACTAGGAAAAAGGAATGGACTTTTCAACAAAATGTGCTAATATAATTGGATATCTACAGACAAAAAAATGAAGTTGAACCATTTCTTCACACCATACCAAAAATAGATTCAAAATGGACCGCAGACCTACATATAAGAGCTAAAACTATAAAACAGGAGCTTAATGACCTTGAGCTGAGTAAAGCCTTCTTAAATTTGACACTATAAGCTCAAGTGACAAAATATAAAACAAATAAATGACATTATAATAGGAGAATGGGAGAAAATATTTGCAAATACTATACATATATAATAAGGGACTTTTGTCTAGAATTGATAAAGAACCCTTACATCTCAATAACAAAAGAAAAAAAACAGCCCAGTTTAAAAATGGGCAAATTGAATACCCATTTCTCCAAGAATACATAGAAATGTCCACTAAGTACATGAGAAGATGCTCAACATATTCAACTACCAGGAAAATGGAAATCAAAACCACAATGAGATACCACTTCACACCCTTGAGGATAGTTAAAATCAAAAGGACAGATAATAGCATTATGTTCATGAGGCGGTGAGGAGATTGAAACGCTGAGACATCACAGGTGGGAATATAAAATGGGGCAGCTGCTTTGGAAAAAGTCTGGCAGTTCCTTTGAAAGTTAAATAAAGAGTTATTATTAGACCCAGCAAATCTACTCTTTGGGATTAGTGGAAAAAAATGAAAACATATGTCTGCACAAAAACTTGTGCTCAGATGTTCAGAGCAACATTATTCATAACAACTAAAAAGTGAAAACAAATGATGAGCAAATAGAAAAATAAAAGGTGGTATGCCCCACAAAGGAATACTGCTTGGCAATAGAAAGGAATGAACCACTAATGTGAACTACAACATGGACGAACCTGGAGAATATTTTGCTAAGTGAAAGAAGCCAGATATGACAGATGATGTATTATATGATTGATTTATATGAAATGGCCATAATAAGCAAATCTATAGGGAGAAATGAGACTAGTGGTGATTGCCTAGAGCTGGGGGAAGGGATGGAGTTTAAGAGGAAATTGGGTGGTTGACAATGATTACAGGATATCATTTTCAGCTGATGAAAATGTTCTAGATTTGATTGTAGTGATATATACACAACTCTGAATATACTAAAAGCCACTAAATTATACATTTTAAATGGGTCAATGGTATGTGAATTATACCTCAATAATGCTCTTAGATCAAAATCCAAAGTTGTTGACTAACTTAGATGATTTTTATATTTTGAAATTTTGTCTGACTTTGATTTCTGCTGAGAAAGCCCCTCCTCTGCCCACAGGAAATGTTTGACTGTGAGGGATGCAATTTTTGGTGATTGTGAACATTACAAACTGAGAGAATATAAGCCCTGTTTTTAAATTAAAATTTCGTCTTATTTTACTGAAACTCTCACTGCTGCCTTTCCCTCCTGGGCCTGGCCCATCGCCCTCCGGCCCTGAGGGCAGCCTGCACCCTCAGCTGGGCGAGCTGCAGGCCAGGAGGCTGAGCAGACGCCTGCTTCCCTGTGGGGAGCCCCTCCCCGCCCGACCGACACCGCCAGGGCTCTGGCTGGCAGCCGTGGCTGTGAGCTCCTGAGAACCTGGAGACCCTCCTTGGGATATGCAACTCTCAGCACGCCTCTGAACTTCTCTGGACTTCCCATTTATTTTTTACTTTTTAGTACAGAAGTTAAATCATGGTCTGGCTACTTCACAGGACCACTGTGAAAAATAAAACAGTGTGTGAAACCAAACTGACACGAACTGCTTGATACCAGTACACAGAGCTGCAGGGACAAAGCCAAAGTCCTCGTCCCACAGGGGAAGCCCGGGGACCATGGCTGAGTTTCTGGACGACATAGTGGCCGAGTCAGGGCTAGAGTCTGGGTCTTAATTGTATCATTCTTCTTCCAGACAAGACTCCTGGTCTTCCACAGGCTATTCTCAGCAGACCATATCCATATCCCAGCAAATTATAGAAAGCGATTCCCTTGGCAATCCATGCATTTGATTTTATAAATCAATTAGGTTCCATAATATACTGTAAATTTCCACATCTGCTATCTTAGAATATCTTTTGTATCTCTCAAAGATTTATTCTGGGTCAGAAATTCTTATTTGACATGAGTGACCGAAAAAAATTAAAGAAGTATCTTAAGCAGCCATTAAATTGCTCAGTTATCAATAGGCAGGTTTTTTACAAATACGTTTTTTTATTTTTGTGTATTGCCTTCAGAAGGAAAACCAACAAAAGGGTCAGAATCAAATGAGGTGACTATTCAACTTGTAAGGGTAAATGTGTGATTTAAAAGGTCAAAGTTGCTATCTTTTGATCTCCAGGCAAATGTATGTACTATGCACATATTGTTTAATATAAGGAAGGATTTCAGCAAGAAAAGAATGGAGAGGCTCCCTTGACTGAGCATCCGTGGGTTTTCAGCATAAGCGTTTATGCAGAGGGTCAGAAGTGTGTCTGGCCAAAGTCGCTGAACTCCCATCTGATCAGTGAAAGCCAAACCAAAGAGGCAGGTCCTCTTCCTGTCCTTACTCTTTATAAAGAAAAACAGAAATTAGCAGGTGAGCCCAATGTTCCAAATACAGCCTAACCTCAAGTGCCCCACCCCTGAGGCACATGCTCCTCTGCTGCGTTGCGCCCTCCCTTCTCCCGGAGGGGCCGTCTGCCAGAAATGCGCTTACCCTTCTTTTCTTTCTATGTCAGGGACTGTGAGACGCCAAAACCTAATTATACTCCCCCAACTCAGTGTACACGACTTTCTTTGAGAAGTCGACCCGACGCCCTCCACCCAGCTCACAGGGGAAATGAATGCCAACCTCCGGGTCTCCCGTAGCGTTTCCCGCCACACTACTTATTTACCCCTTTGTCTCCACGCCCCCTTGCCTGCGCACCTCAGGGCAGAGGGGCCATGCTTGCAGTGACTGCCTTTCACTCCCGGTCTGCCATGGCACGCAGGCTCCAGGGGTAGGTGGCGAGAGAATAAAACTGAAGAACTGAATGAGAAGGGCTCATGCTGAGGACAGCGACACGCAGACCCTGCACTTAGGCAATCAGTGCTTGCTGGCAGAATGGGGTGCAGGCTTCCAAGGGGCCCTGCAAGGCTCCCTGGCAGGACCAGGTCCATCAGACTCCCGGGTTTGCTTTCCAGGGTCCAACGGCAGGCTGCCTGCCACAAAATGTGCCGCTTTGGCACGCAGATGGTCAGAGCTGAGAATAAGCAAGGCCCTGAAGGCTCAGAAAGAGACTCTGGCCTTCCCTCCCTAACAGCATGAAACGGATCTGGACGGGGGACCCACTCCAGGAAGTGAGCCATCACCACAGATATTACAGCCTAATACGAACTAGAGGGGCGCACAGGGAGGGGGCCGGGCAAAGTCTATTAAAATCCCTCTGTGCGCCCCACGGTTTCTGCGTGGTCCAGCAAACATTACTAACATTTACTTTGTCTTCCTGTGACGTGCTCCCTGGCATCCCGGTCCCCTGCCCCCCTCCTTCGTTCAGGATGGCACCCGTACCTCGCCAAGTGGACTGACTTTCGAATCTCCTGCTCAGATTCCTCATCCTTACAGAGTTAAGCTGTGTGTTTTTCGCCTGTTAATCTGTCTTATGTCAATTGGATTCTTAGACCTGCTAGAAGAACCCTGAGGGCAGAGGGAAGTCCTTCCTCTGCAGCGCCTGCCTCCCTCTCTGTGCTGAGAGCGGCCTGGGGCTGAGGCCATGTCCTCAGCCTCAGGCAGCAAGCAAGGTCAGTGTGCGCAACATTCCAGCCCAGAGAAGAGCCGCTCTGGCAGTTCCCGGGAGGGACAGCATGCTGGAGTTGGGGTCATGGCTGGAGTCAGTGACACCCGCTTCCTTGTGGTTTATGGGACCAGGAGCTCCTCCATCTCCAGCCCCATGAGAAGCCACAGCCCAGACCCCATGCACTGTGGTCTACTTTCTCTTATTTCCTTCTCATTATGTTCCCACTACAAGAAATTCCAGACCCCAGTTATCACTACTGTGCAAGCTCAAGTTGTCTTCATGAGCCTCTGAAATCACAGCGTTCAGATGGCCGATCGGGGGGTACCCAGCTGTGTGCAATGCCCATCCACCTCCTGGCACCTCGTAAGCAAAGCAGTCAGAGTGACATGGGATATCATGATCACTAGCATTACTATGAGATTGTTCACCCTCAAGCAAGAAAGACTAATGGAACACCAAAAAGCCTCACTGATCTCCAGAGTACTCAAAGTACCAAGAGAAGACCTTCCCCTGTGTAGGCAGAAAAGTTCTTCTGATCCTTACTGAGAAATTATAGGCTTTCCAAAACATATTTGACAACCACAAAAAATAGAACTTCATATTTTAAAAACCAAATGAACAATATGTAATTTAAGGCATACTTATGTCAGGAAAAAGATGTCTTCACTCACTTATTATGTAATTCACTTTTCAGTGCCAGCCCCTTGACATATGATACATGAGTGACAGATAAAAAGGAGCTGGGAATTCACATGCTCGCTTTATTCCAAAAGGAATAAAAAATTTACATGACCCCATTGGATTAAAAGGCTTCTGTTCTTCTTAGAATATCTTTGGTTGAAGGGAGTTTTGCTGGCTTCTCTCAATAAACTTTTAAAAAATATGTCAGGTCCCCAAACTCTTTTAACCCATGCCCATCCTGGCAAAGGGTTCCCAAGATTGCTTTCTGCTTTCTGTTCCCTTTTACATCATCACACCAGAATTGGTGCCAGAGTGGTAAGCAGCCCCATTTTCTTACCACCCTGTGCAGGCTGTGGAAGAGGGCACAGTGCTGCTGCTTAGCCTGTCAGGGTGCAGGGCCATCACAGGCAGACCTTGGGGGTGTTCCCAGTGAGGGCATGCTGACGGCAGTGGAGCAGATGTAGCTACCTGCCTGCCTTGCCCAGCCTGCAAGGAAAACGGGCTGAACTCACCAGCCCAGCGACAGCAAAAACCCACAGCAGTGCCAGCGACCAGGGGGAAGCAATGGTGAACACAAAAGCCTCTCCCCACCACCCCGAGGACACAGCAAGCTCTCTGTACACACAGGTCTCCACTTGAGGTACAGAAGGGGCAAAACGGATGCTGAGAGTCTTAGCATCAACTTAAGGAATACATTTAAACCAAAAGAAATTAGGTCATTGTTTTAATTGGCAAGTTTAAGCTTTCCCACCAGCGGGTCAGGTGGGAGCTCTAGCTGGGCTGTGGACAGAATGGACACTCGCTTTGTCCATCTGGACAGCAGCATGTATGAATATGCAACTTAGCAAATGCACTGAATACATACGTACCCACTTGCATGCATATGGGAATGTGTGTTTACCACAGAGTAACTGGCCAGCAAACGGTGCACTGGGAGATCAGCATTTCCTCGTTTGTGAACCATCTCTGGCACCAGAGGCTCTGCTGCCTTTGTATGGCCTTACAGCGAGGCAGAAGTGAGATGTACATTTAAAAATGGTTAAGATGGTGAATTTTATGCTATGTATATTTTACCACAATTTTTAAAACCTTCCAAGACTTCTTATGTTAATAAAGCTCAAGCTCTCCACACAAATGAAGGTCGCATCCCAGGCTGGCCCCATGTACTAGTCTACTATTATCTCTCCCACTTCTTGACCGTAACTCAGCCACAGGGAACTCCCTGATACGCCTTTAATGCACCCATCTCTCATTCTGTGCCTCTGTACCTGTGCTTTGTCCACCGGGAATTCCTTTGTGCTTTTTCTTCCCCCTTGCCAATACTTACTCGTAGCTGGTAAATGAGTTCAAGTGTTATGCTCCTCTGGGAAATCATCCTTGGTCTTCACAGTGGCCCCCCTCCATTTCCCTCAAGCTCCCACTGCTCTCATAGAGCACTGATAACACTATGATCTAATCACAGAGCGCTGCTAACACTGTGGTCTCATCCTCCTGTAAGAGTGCAGCGGGGAACAGCTGTTGGCAAGGAAAAAACTATCTCATGTTTGTACGCTAATGGGAGGAGAAAATTCCATGAGTGGAAATAGACTTAGAAGTGGCACAAATATCACAATTAGTAGACAAAGATATTATTTATTATAACCTTGCTCCAAGTGGTTGAGAAGGAAGAGAAGTGAGAAGCATTTTAAGCAGAGATATGGAACATGCCTTAATCAAACTTCTAAATGTGAAAAATATTAGTGATGGGAAATATTATCAGTAGGATTAATAACAGATCACAGAGTACAGAAGATAAGATTAATGAGCTAGAAAACAAGAATAAAAACTATATAAAATGAAACACAGAGAAAAAAGACTGAAAAATTTTGGAAAATGCTCAAGTGAGCGATGGGACACCAAGCAGCCTAACATTTGTGCAATTAGAATCCCTGAAGAAGAGGAGAGAGGGCAAAACAGAAAAAGGTATATTTGAAGAAATTACTTCCAAAATACATCCAAATCAGATAACAATTATAAGCTTACAGATCCTAGAAGTTCAAGGAGATGCAACCACAAGAAATATGAAACAAAACTGCACCAAGGTATATTGTAATTGAATTTCTTAAAACCAGTGATGGAAAGAAGATCTTAAAAGCATCCAGAGAAAAAAGTAACAAGAATGCCAGTACATAGTGGAGCAAAATCTTTTAAAGTACAGGAAGAAAAGAAAATGTCAACCGCTATACTAAACTCAGCAAAAATATCTTTCAAAAACAAAAGTGAACCCAAGACTTTTAAAGACTTACAAAAGCTGAAAGAATTCATCATTGGCTCACCTGTACTACAACACAAAACATATTAAAGGAAATTCTTCAGGCAGAAGGAAAATGATAGCAGAGGAAAAGTTGATCTATGTAAAGGAATGAAGAGCTCCTGAGATGATTAATATGTGGTTTTAAAAAAAACACACATACACAGTATTTCCTTAGTTAAAACATCTCTTTGAAACACAGATGTTCTTTTAGGGAAAAAATAATAGCAAAGTATTGTGGGATTTACAAAATATATAGAAGTAAAATGAATGACAAGAGCACAAAGGAGAGAAATACAGAAGTATACTGTTAGAAATTCCTTACACTGTGTACAAAGTGGTATTACTTGCAGTTGCTTATAAGTAAAAGACACTAACTACAAACCCCAAAGTAACCACTGCTGCAGCAGACAGTCTCTCAAGATCCCCACTTCCTAGTGTTCATCCCTTGTGGGATCCTTTCCTCTTAAGTGTGGGTGGCACCTGTGGCTTCCTGCTAACCCACAGAGTATGGTGGAGATGATAGGATACATATCATCACACTATATGACATGTAGCATTCTCCCTGCCAGAACCTCCTGGCCCTTTGCTGGTACTGAGGCAACAAAAATTGATGGAGTGAGTGCTTTCCCACTTATATCACGGACAAGGTGACACTCTACACTTATAACTCCTATTCAATATGATAATTGATACCCTACCTAGTACAATATGACAAGAAAATAAATAATATATATGTAAAGGAAGAAATAAACTCTCTATTCACAGACAAATCATTGTCTACATAGAAAATGGCAAAGAATATGCCAAAATACTACTTAAAGTAATAAATTTAGTTAAGTTGCTGAATACCAGGCCAATATACTAAAAATAGTTGTATTCCTATGTGCTAGCAATGAAAAATTTGTTCAAAGATTTAAATAAAGAATCAGACACAATGAGTAAACAAAAGTGGAATCTCAGCATAGAACTGGAAACTACAAAACTAAACCAAATGGAAATTCTAGAACTAAAATGAACAAACTGTAAAGGAAAAACTTATTGGTTAGGTTCAATGACATATTGGAAATAAAAGATGAAACTAAAAGTGAACTGAAAAATTACTTAGTATTTAAAAAAAAGAGAGAGAAGCAAAGATTGAGCAAACATAAACAAAGCCACAGGGATTGTGCGACAGCACCAAGTGATCTGTGCACATATAAGTGGAGTTCTGAAAGAAGAAAGGAGAAAACAGAAAATCAAATGATATAATAATGTCTTTTTTAAAGTCCCAAACTTGGTGAAATACATCAATTTATAAATTTAACACATACACATCCTTCAATATTAAAGGATTTCCTTTAATATATTTTGTGCTGTAGTACAGGTGAGCCAATGACGAATTCTTTCAGCTTTTGTAAGTCTTTAAAAGTCTTGGGTTCACTTTTGTTTTTGAAAGATATTTTTGCTGAGTTTAGTATAGCAGTTGACATTTTCCTTTCTTCCTGTACTTTAAAAGATTTTGCTCCACTGTGAACTGGCATTCTTGTTACTTTTTTCTCTGGATGCTTTTAAGATTTTCTTTCCATCACTGGTTTGAAGAAATTCAATTACAATATACCTTGGTGCCGTTTTGTTTCATATTTCTTCTGGTTGCATTTCCTTGAACTTCTAGGACCTGTAAGCTTATAATTCCAAGCATAATTAATGCAGATAAATTTATAAGTAAGTAGATCAGAGTCAAAATTTGAAAACTAAAGATAAATAGCAAATCTTAAAAAACACTCAAAAAAAAAAAGAAATGTCACAAACAAATAATGGTAAAAATTATGACTGACTGCTTCTCAGAGAAAAAAGGAAACCAGAAACAAATGGATGACTTCTACAAAGTGCTAAAATAAAAGCTTTCAACAAAGAACTCCATATCAAGGCAAATATTGTTTAATTCCATATCTATCAAAAATAAAGACATTCTCACTTAACTGTTAGAATTTGTCATAAGCACACCTGAACAGTTAAAAAATAATAAAAATGATAGAAGTAGAAATTTAGATGTATGAGGAAAATGAGAACTAGAAATGATAAATATACTGTCAAAATATTGTTTTTCTTATAGAAAGAAAACTGATGGCTTAAAGCAAAAGTAATACTACTTCATTTCTGGATTAATAGTGTATATATAAATTAAATATATAACAATAAAACAAAAAATATAAGAGGCAATAAATGGAATGAAATGTTGTGAGTGTTATAATACTTAAAAAAAGGTATAGCAAATCTAAGATCTTGATAAGATTAGGATATATACTATAATTCCTAGAATAACCAACCAATAATAATACAAAAAAATGTGGCTGGAAAGCTATTAAAAGTGAAAAATGGAATTAAAATATTTGAAACTAATACTTGAAATTTTGACCATGAGAAAAAATATTTGAATATTTGAAGAAATAATTAACTCAAAGGAAGAGAAGAACAAAAACTCATAGGTAACAAATGAAAAGAAATAGCAAGAAAGTGAACTTAAATCCAACTAATAAGTACATTAAACATAAATAGGCTAGGACTTCTGGGAAGATGGCGACGTGAGTGGAGCAGCAGAAATCTCCTCCCAACATTATATTTATCCACGAAAACACGGCAAATACAACTATTCCTAAAAGAGAGACCAGAATACACAGGAGAGCGCACAGCATGCAGCTACACCTGAGAGGACTTGGCACCCCGCGAGGCAGAGCTATAAAGGACCTTGTGGAGCGGCGCAGCCACGGCTCTGGAATAGTGGAGCAACAGCACCACCTACAGCATCCCCACAGAATCCACTCCCGTCATAAAGAGCCCAGCTGACATATGTGCCAACTACCAGCAACCAATTCTACAGCCATGAAAAGACAGAGGAATATGGTACAGACAAAGTTTCAGACCCAGACAACCCCCGAGAGGGAACCCAAAGGGATGGACATGCACAGTCTTCCTGAAAAGGAATTCAGAATAAAAGTCATAACCATGCTGACGGATCTACAGAGAAATGTGCAAGAGCTGAGGGAGGAAGTGAGGGAAGTGAGGAAAGACAATGCAGAAATCAGACAAGCCATCGATGGGCTTAACAGCAGACTGGATGAGATGCAAGAGACTGTTAATGGACTAGAAATCAGAGAACAGGAATATAGAGAATCTGAGGCAGAAAGAGATAAAGGATCTCTAGGAATGAAAGAATATTAAGAGAACTGTGTGACCGACCCAAAAGGAACAATATTTGCATTATAGGAGTACCAGAGGAAGAAGAGAGAGAAAAAGAGATAGAAAGTGTCTTTGAAGACATAATTGCTGAAAACTTTCCCACACTGGGGAAGGAAATAGTCTCGCAGTACACGGAAGCCCACAGATCTCCCAACACAAGGGACCCAGGGAAGACAACACCAAGACACATAATAATTAAAATGCCAAAGGTCAAAGATAAAGACAGAGTATTAAAGGCAGCTAGACAGAGAAAAAAGATCACCTACAAAAGAAAACCCATCAGACTATGATCAGACTTCTCAACCTTACAGGCCAGAAGAGAATGGTATGATATATTTAACGTAATGAAACAGAGGGCCTCGAACCAAGAATATTGTATCCAGCATGATTATCATTTAAATATGACAGAGGGATTAAACAATTTCCAGAAAAATGGAAGTTGAGAGATTTTGCCTCTCATAAACCACCACTACAGGATATCTTAAAGGGACTGCTCTACAGGGAAGCACTCCTACGGCTAAAAAGATGTCACCAGAGAAAATAAAAACATAGCAAAGACAGCAGCCATACAAATACTAACTAAAGGAAAAGAATAAAATACCTAGTATGTAAAGAATGGAGAAGGAAGAATAAGAAGGGAGAGAAATAATCATCAGACTGTGTTTATAATAACTTAACAAGAAAGTTAAGTTAGACTGTTAAATAGTAAAGAAGCTACCTTTGAACCTTTGGTAACCACAAATCTAAAGCTAGCAATGGCAATAAATACATATCTATCAATAATCACCCTAAATGTAAATGGACTGAATGCACCAATCCAAAGACACAGAGTAATAGATTGGATAAAAAAGCAAGACCCATCTATATGCTGCTTACAAGATACTCACCTCAAACCCAAAGATATACACAGACTAAAAGTGAAGGGATGGAAAAAGATATTTCATGCAAACAACAAAGAGAAAAAAGCAGGTGTTGCAGTACTTGTATCAGACAAAATAGACTTCAAAACGAAGAAAGTAGCAAGAGATAAAGAAGGTCATTACATAATGATAAAGGGGTCAGTCCAACAAGAGGATATAACCATTTTAAATATATATGCACCCAACACAGGAGCGCTGCCATATGTGAAATAAATACTAACAGAATTGAAGGAGGAAATAGACAGCAATGCATTCATTTTAGGAGACTTCAACACACCACTCACTCCAAAGGACAGGTCAGACAGAAAATAAGTAAAGACAGAGGCACTGAACAACACACTAGAACAGATGGACCTAACAGACATCTACAGAACTCTGCACCCAAAAGCAACAGGATACACATTCTTCTCAAGTGCACATGGAACATTCTCCAGAATAGACCACATACTAGGCCACAAAAAGAACCTCAATAAATTCAAAAATATTGAAATTCTACCAACCAACTTCACAGATCACAAAGGTATAAAGCTAGAAATAAATTGTACAAAGAAAACAAAAAGGCTCACAAATACATGGAGAGTTAACAACATTCTCCTAATTAATCAATGGGTTAACGACCAAATCAAAACAGAAATCAAAGAATATATGGAGACTAATGACAACAACAACACAAAGCCACAACTTCTGTGGGACGCAGCAAAGGCAGTTCTAAGAGGAAAGTATATTGCAATCCAGGCCTATTTAAAGAAGGAAGAACATTCCCAAGTGAATAGGCTAAAGACACAATTACTGAAATTGGAAAAACAAGAACAAATGAGGCCAAAAGTCACCAGAAGGAGGGTTATAATAAAGATCAGAGAAGAAATAAATAAAATTGAGAAGAATAAAACAATAGAAAAAATCAATGAAACCAAGAGCTGGTTCTTTGAAAAAATAAACAAAATAGATAAACCCCTAGCCAGACTCATTAAGAGAAAAAGAGAATCTACACACATAAACAGAATCACAAATGACAAAGGAAAAATAACGACGGACCCCACAGAAATACAAAGAATTATAAGAGAATATTATGAGCATCTATATGCTAACAAGCTGGAAAACCTAGAAGAAATGGACAACTTCTTAGAAAAATACAACCTTCCAAGACTGACCAAGCAAGAAACAGAAAAACTAAACAGACCAATTACCAGCAACGAAATTGAATCGGTAATCAAAAAACTACCCAAGAACAAAACCCCCCGACCTGATGGATTCACCTCTGAATTCTACCAGACATATAGAGAACAAATAACACCCATTCTCCTTAAAGTTTTCCAAAAAATAGAA
>JAQQAC010010508.1:18771374-18814155 GCA_029783875.1 Phataginus tricuspis | reverse complement strand
GGACTAATAGTTACCAAAGGGAAAGGGACTGGGGAAGATGGGTGGGAAGGGAGGGATATGGGGGAAAAAGGGGCATTACAATTAGCAGACATAATGTTGGGGGGGCACGGGGAAGGCTGTACAACTCAGAGAAGACAAGTAGTGATTCTATAGCATCTCAATACGCTGATGGACAGTGACTGTAAAGGGGTTGGTGGGGGGGACCTGATGAAGGAGGTAGTTTAATCACCATAATATTGCATATGTAATTGTAGATTAGTGATACCAAAATAAATTATAAAAATGAAAATAAAAATAAAAAATTAAAAAGAACATAAATAGACTAAATGATACCATTAAAACAGACTAGCAGACTGCATTTGAGCAAGACAATGATATATTATCCAGAAGAAATGAAGTTTAATAAACTAAAATAAAGATATAGATGGACTGAAAATAAAAGAACCGGGGAAATTTTGCCATTCAAATAATGAACATAAGACAGATGGTGTGGTTATATCATTATCAGAAAATGTGTACATTAAGATAAGGATCATTACTGGAGAATATGAAAAACCTGCATTATATTCTTTATTCAAGATTACAGTTGTGCTTTCAATGATGCATGAATCAGATAATTCCTTAAAGAGAAATGAGAGAAGGCTTCTTGGCCAATGATACTACTAAAAAGGGTTAATTTGCAAGGTAACATAAAAATACTAAATCTGTGTGTGTCTAATTAATTGCAGGGTTTCAAAATACACAAGGCAGAAACTGAAAGTACAGAAAGGAGAAATAGGTATATCCCCAATTATAAATTGGAGATTTGAGCACTCTTCTCTCAAAAAATTGATAAAACAAGTAGACATAAAATCAATGACAGTGTAGAAGATGGAGCATGCCAACCATCTTGACCATTAGAAAACTACACCTAACAACTGCAGAACTGATATTTTCAAGGCACATGAAGTATTTCCCACATCGACCCACATGAGAGCCTGCGGAACAGCCATAGTTAGCTTTGAAAGATTGAAATCTTGCAGAATATGTTCTCCAACTAGAAAATAGTACATTATCACAAATAACATATTATATCTTTAAAGTATCACTAAATATTTTTTAATTCTTGAAATCAGAGGAAAAATAGAAAATAGCTCAAGTAAACAATTAAAGAACAGACCAAACCTTGTGAGTTGCAGGTTAAGCACTGTATAAAGTTATCTTTAAACTATTCCATTATAAAAGAAGAATGATATATTGCCTATAATTGAAATCCTGTTATTACAAGTTAGTAGAAAAACAGCAAATTATACAAATTAAGTAGAAGGAAGGAAATAAAAAAAGTCAGAAATCAATAAAATAGAGGGAGTGACATAGCAGGATGGTGGAGCAGGCCACCCCAGCCTCTGTGCCCTCACAGAGACATCTGCAGACTCTAGCAGCCTGAGTCTCCCCCACTTCCATAGCCAGCCCAGCCAGCAATGCTGTGGTCACCCTGAACCCCAGGACTCAGCACAGCCACTGCCCCTGCTGACACCCCGGGGCCCCACGACTGCACCAATACATGTAGCACGCCACAGCCATGCACACACCTGAGACAGACCCTGTGCTGCAGGACTGTGTGGAAACATCCCCAGGCAAAAATCAATAAGGAAACTTTGTATGTGAACTAAACATTAATCCAAATGGACCTAACGGTAGTGGAATGCACATTCTTCTCAAGGGCACTGGGAACACTCTCCAGGATAGACCACATGTCAGGCAACAAAACAAGTCCAAACAAGTTTAAGAAGACCGAAATTGTATCAGGTATCTTTCCCGGCCCCAGTGGTATGAAACTAGAGATCAATAACAAGAGGGAAGGTGAAAGATTCACAAATATGTGGAGCTCGAGCAACACACTCCTGAACAACCAATGATTCAAAGAAGAAATCAGAAGGGAAATCATAAGCATATTTTGAGACAAACAAAAATGGAAACAGAATATACTAAAATATATAGAATGCAGCTAAAACAATCATAGGGGCAAAGTTTGTAGCAATGCATGACTACATTAAGGAAAAATCTCAAAGAAACAACCTAAATTCACACCTCAAAGAACTGAAAAAGAACAAACTAAGTCCAAGTTAGTAGAATGATGGAAATAACAAACATCAGAGCAGAAATAATGAAACACCAACTAGAAAGACATTAGAAAAATCCATGAAGCTAAGAGTCAGCTTTTTGAAAGGACAAAGTTGACAAACCTTTAGCTAGATTAAAAAAAAGAGGAAAGACTCTTATAAAATCAGATGAGATAGAGGAGACTGCAACTGAGACCACAGAAATACAAAAGGCCATACTATGAATACTTAGAGAATACTATGAATAATTATATGCCAATAAACTGAATTAACTGAGAGGAAATGGATAACACTTTAGAAACATACAATCTTGCAAAGCTGAATCATGAAGAAATTGAAATTTTGAAATAGAACGATGTTAGGAGATTATGGTTTCATTGATGAATTCTACTAAACATTTAAAAGAAAAAATAACACCAATCCTTTTCAAACTCTTCCTAAAAAACGGAAGAAGCAGGAATATTTCTAAGCTCATTTTATGAGTCCAGCATTCATTACCCTGATACCAAACCAGAAGAGGACATTACAAGAATAGAAAATTAGAGGCCAAATCTCTGATTAATATAGGTGCAAAAATCCTCGATAAAATTCAGACAAACTAAATTCAGCAGCTCATTAAAAAGATTATGCATTATGATCATGTATACTTTATCTCTAAGATGTAAGAATGGTTCAATATCCACAAATCAATCAATGTGATACACCACAGTAACAAAACAAGGGGGTAGTTTAATCTTCACAATATTGCTCATGTAATTGTAGGTTAATGATACTAAAATAAAATAAATTATAAAAAAAAAATTATATGATCCTCTCAATAGATGCCGAAAGAGCATTTGACAAAATTTGACATCTTTCATCATAAAATCTTTAAAAAATTAGAGAAGAAATGTGCTTCAATATAATAAAAGTCATATATGTCAAGCCTACAACTTTATATTCAATGGTAAAAAAGTGAAAGCTTTTCCTCTAAAATCAGGAGCAAGATAAGGATGCCCAACCTCACCTCCCTTACTTAACATAATACTGGAAGTATTCTCACTTGCATCAAAAATACAAAGTACTTAGGAATAAATTTATTAAAAGCAGTGTAAGAGTTTCCCACTGCAAAACACAAAACACTGGTGAGGAATATTAAAGAAAACCTAAATCAATAGAGATGCATGTCATGGCCACAGAGTAAAGATTTAGTATTGTTAAGGTGTTGATTCTCCACAAATGGACAGGGATTCAATGCATTCCCAATTGAAATCTTACAGAATATTCTATATGGAAATTGAAAAGCTGAATGTTGAAATCACAATGTTGTTCATGTGAAACCATCAGAAGATTGTATATCAATGATCCTTTAATCATTAAACAAAAGAAAAGAAACTGAAAAGTTGACTACAAAATTTACATGGAATGCTAAAAGATCTATAAGAGAAAAAACAGTCTTGAAAAAAGGACAAAATAGGAGAACACACAACTTTTTTAATTCAAAACTTCCTTTAAAGATTCAATAATAGGACAATGTGGTGTTGAAACAAGGGTGGCCAATGCTATCAATGGGATAGAAGAGAGTCCAGGAATAAAAGCACACATACATTATTAATCAATTTTCAACAAGGTCCCAACAGACTGAAACAATATATGAAACATATAACCATACAAAGAAAATAAATCTTAACCATCACACACTATACAGAAAAAAATTATTCAAGAAGGATCACAGGTCTAAATGCAAAAGTTAAAAGTCTGAAGCCTCTGACAAACTGTAAAAGAATATCTTCATGACCTTGAAGTAAACAAGGAATTTTTAGACAGCACACAAAAACAAAACCATAAAAGAGGGGAAAAAAAAGGTATATTGAGCTACATCAAAACTAATAATTTTGTTATTCAAAAGACACTGTTAAGAAAATGGAAAGGCAAGTCACAAACTGGGAGAAAGCATTTGTAAAACACATAATTGACAATGGCCTGGTGTGGAGAATATGCAGACTCTTAACACTCAATAACAGAAAGAGAAACAACCCTATAAAAATGAGCAAAAGATTTGAGCAGTCGCTTAAGAAAATAAGACATATTAATATCCAATTAGCAAATATCATTAGTCATCAGGGAAATGCACATTAAAACCACCAGGGATTACCAAGCAAAATAGCAAAAATCAAAGTTGGGTAACACCAAATTCTTAAAATACTTCAGAGGCTTCAGACTTTTAACAAAATTACTGTAAAAATTAAGAGATGAACTGTGTGCAGAGCTCTGGGCAGTGATGTGCAGCCAGTTTGTGTCCAAGAAATACAAACCCCCTCCTGCTGTTCCTTCCCAGCCGGGGCTGACAGTCCTGAGGGAGGGAAAACCAGCCAGTCCTGGTGATTAGGTGGAAGTGCTGGCATTTTCTGGTCTACATGAGACTTTGGGAGAGAGAAAGAGTGTGACACTGGAAGCTAAGAACAAACAGGCGGTGTCCTAGTGTCCCCAGTCTTCTGAGCTTCTGGAAGAAGAAATGTTCCTTTGGGGTTCAGCTCTCGTCCCACAAAATACACAGGCAAACAGGAGGGGGAGCTCTCGCGTCCTTGGGTTTCTGGGGACTGTCCTTAATAAAGTGCCAGACTATTGCAAACAGCTAATTGTGAATTCCTGTAACATTCACTCATAGCTAAAGCCATTGTTCCTCGTGAAACGTGTCCCAGAAGCCCAGTCAGGCTTTTCCTGGGCTCCGAATACCCATTCATAAATCAGAAGAGGCTCCAAATATAAAAGGCCAACTAAATGATAGGTTCCCTGTTAAATATCCTTCATTTGCAGGCATGGCTTTCACTCTCCCTCTCTCCTCTCGTCCAAGGGCAAGGTTCTACACGGTAAACATCCATGTTCAATGTGTGCCCACATAACTTCAAGAAAAATTGCATTTGGAAATGAGAGGAAAGGGCAATTTTTTTAGTAGTTTGGGAAGTTCTCCCATATTAGAAAACTTAATAACTCAATCATGTCTCCTCACAAGCAAGCCAAAATGTCTAACAATTTTTCAAACCTTGAGTCTGGTCTGCAGATCCCTGGGGATGCACGGTGGGGAAAGGGAAAGAGGAAGGACTTGGGGTCGGAGAGGTCCCATGCAGGCGGGCTGTGCCTGTGGAGCCCTGTCCAGTTCTCAGATCCCTTGTCTGTCCAACAGGATGACAGCATAGCCAACCCCAGGGCTTCGGCTCAGCTTAAATGAACATGTGGTGGTCGAGGTACTCAAGCCCCCCTCCTCTTCTTCCCCATCTTGCAGACGGCCACAACTTTGGTCAGTCCTGCTGGGATTAAGGGAAGCCTCTCTGTGAATGTTGAATTTCACAATAATCTTACAGGAAGTTTGCAAAGTGCAAAAAAATTTCACCCCAGCCCCACTTACCTAGTACAAGTCTCATACCTAGCCTTGTACCTTCCAAAGACTAGCTGCTTGCAAGTGGGTGCTTTCACCTCATAGGGGAATCACCTGCACAAGTTTCCAGGACCCCCTCCCCAGGTTCCCCCTCTCCAAATGTGGAAGGCCCTCTCCTCTAATCAGCTACTCTCGCAAGTCCCCTGTGAGGTAGAGGGAGGCTCCCGAGTGGAGGTCTGGGCCCTGGGCAGATCCCAGTCTCACCTGCACACCTGGAGGTGAGTGCCCACTGCTGATGGACCTTGTGAGGTGGAGATCCCCGAGGGTTGGGGTGGGGTTCATCTTGTCCACCCAGGAATCGTTCTCTTGTTCACCAGCCACTAAGCACTTCCATCTTGTCTTGAAGGATGACACCTTCTTACAAGGGTCTGACAGGCCACATGTGAATGACTGACTCAACCTTTGTGTGCCCCACGGTTTCCAGGCCCTCACCATCTGTGGGGAAGTTGGGGTTCCTACGGCCAGGATCCTCACTGAACTTAAACCAGCTGATGCTGTAACTGGCCTGTTGCTAGGCTACCACTTCCACACCTTTAGGCAGTAAGCTATTACTGTGCTATATAGAGAGCTCGGCCCAGTGCTCTGGGGAGAGGCAGAGACACTAGTGCTCCTACCACCGGGAGAACAAGCCGGGTAATAAACCCTTTCACCCCAAAGAACAGTTTACTGTCAATTTCTTTGTTCACATTGAATCCATAGCGAACTTGCCCGGGGCTGAAACCCACTGGCAAGACAATTGGCAAGTCAGCAGGGTTCATTGTTGACCAGGGAAAAAGAGAGGCTGCCCTTATGGGAGGGGTGCTTCAGCGGGCTGCCCCTGTGGATGGGGAGACAGTGGATTGTCCCCTAATGGGTATGTGGTCTGAGGCGGCTTGCCTCCTAGAGGACTGGGCCCCACCCCAGGACTGGAGGCAAGTAGAGGTGACACCTGAGGCTGTAGGAGTGGCCCTTGGTATAGTAAGCAGATACTTTGGGAAACAGAGTGCCCACGAGGCAGAGGGGACTGTAGGTTGGCTGCTTCTCACAGTATTAAAAAGGTCTACAGAAGAGACCCAAGAAATGGCAGCACGAGAACGCAAGCTGCGAACTTCTGTGGATTCCCTGAAAAAGGAAATGACACTGATGCAAGAGGCGGCACGAGAACACGAGCTGCAAATTTCTGTGGATTCCCTGAAGAGGGAAATGACATTGATGCGAGAGGAGGTTGTACGAGAACGAGCAGCAAGGTGCCATTGGAGAGGTAAACAATTCTTTACAGAACGAGATGACAGCGCTGCCAGGTGTTCTGAAGGAGGAAGAGGCCATCAAGGAAAAAGACGAACTCCTGAGGGAAGCACAGGGGGAGGTGTTATGAGAATGTCAGCTGCAAAGCATTGAGGTGAAGGTAAGAGACCTTCTGAAGACTGAGGTAGCATTGCTGTGAGGCACAGAAGAAAAGGTAAAGGTTGTAGCAGAGGAGGCACTCGGGGGAGGGGAGAGAAAGGTGTCATCAGCCCCAGTAATGGAGGAGCTGGGGAAGGATGAAGGGGTGATGCCAGAGGCACTGGCCCCTCCTGTATTGAAAGCACACCCAGTGGTTGTAAAGAAAATAAAGACACAGCAGCTGAAAGTTCCCCAAGGAGAGGAGCAGCCCCCTCCCCAGGTCATGGAGCCTCTATGGTCACCCCTATACTCAGGCTGAGCTGGTGGATTTGGGCTCCCGGTTTAGACAGAAGCCCTCAGAGTCAATATCAGCTTGGCTCCTGCATCTGTGGGACTTAGGGGTGGATGGAATTGTTCTGTCGGGGTCAGAGACGGGAAAGCTGTCTTCCCTGACAGTGCAGCCTGCCTTGAGGTAGTGATTACAAAATGCACATCAGACCCCAGGGAGTCACTCCCTCCTCGATTGGCTCTTGGCTGCACTTCATGCTGTGTGGCCCAATCCGGGTGATCTACCATCCTCTCCTGTTAGATGGCAGATGTATGCTGAACTCCAACAGGTGCTACAGAGCTAGGCATGAGAAATGCCATCTACAGTCCAGAGAATTATGGCCCAGATGAAGAGATTTTTCACTGCTGGGATGAGAAATATTGTACCTCAAATGGCTCCTACATCCCTCTTTGGGTCTCTAGTGGCCTTTCCCCTCACTTAGGGCATCCCATAAGTGAGGTGACTCGTACAGTACCAGACTTAGGAGAGGCTGAAGCAACGAGAACTCGGAAAGAGATAAGACCTGTCACTCACAAGAAGTGACATGTTTTCCTGTGAAAGCAGAGTCATTAGAAGATCTCTCTCTCATGCATGCATCCTACCTGATGGACAAGATTTGCCTATGTTGGCAGCATTAAAACATGTGCCTTATCTCCCCTAAAGTCTTTGTGGAGTGGGAACTTCCTCTGGCTTGAGGATTATTATAATTTTAATTAGGAACCTCCTCTGGCTTGAGGATTATATAGATTTTGTTACCTGTATCAAAATCTTGCTGTATCTTAATTTTTATTGTCTCTAAGTTGTTATCCTCTGTTGCTATTGTGGAATCTGGTTACAGTGCTCCAGCTTTCTCGCACAGGGACCATTGTGGAAGATTGAAAGCATGTAGATTGTAAGGTGAGAATCCTGGAGGGGTGGAGTGTGGGGAAGTTGGGGTTCCTATGGCCAGGATCCTCACTGAACTTAAACTTCACTGAACCAATGACGTAAATGGCCTGTTGCTAGGCTACTGCTTCCACATCTTTAGGCAATAAGTATTATTGTGCTATATAGAGAGCTCGGCCCAGTGCTCTGAGCAGAGGCAGAGACGCTAGTGCTCAACCTACTGCCAGGGAAACAAGCCAGGTAATAAACCCTTTCACCCCAAAGAACGTTTTGCTGTCAATTTCTTTGGTCACATTGACTCCATAGTGAACTTGCCCAGGGCTGAAACCCATTGGCAAGACACCATCTCACACTGCAGAAGCCAGTGCAAACATGTCATGCACGTGAACAAATTGTGCAGAGTTTTTTCTAGAACTGCATTTTAATATGTAATCTTTAAACCTAGGTACTTTTTGTGCATGAAATGAATAAGACTAGTTTTCACTTGCGTAAGGAAATACGTTCTCTCCCACTCTTCTTGAAGCACTTACCTCTCTCAGTCTCTGTCATCTTCACACTTTGAATAAAGATAGAAAAAAAATCTTTTATGATTCTAAATTTATTATAAGAACAAAATCCATGGAAATGCCTGGCAACTAACAAGTGCCCAATAATAAGGACGGGGAAGATGGGAGGAACCCTGGCCCATTGGAAGGGCGGGCACTGCTCTACCCAGCCAGGCACAGCCCACAAAATTGCAAGCCCTGGGTCTGGTTATTCCTAAGATGGCATCTGGATTTTTAAGGTAAAAACTGATGACTGTTTAATGGACACGTGATCATTAAGATGACTCGATTTGACTCAGTGAGCTGCCAATGTGTCCTGGCAGCTCTGGTCCAGGGTTCATATGACTTTTCAATTCCAGAGCTCCTCCCAGCGTCCTGCCAGACGGGCTCAGGATCTTCAGCCTGGACATCATCTATACCCACAAGCCCATACTGGCCGTGTACCCAGGCTCCTGTCCATCAGCAACTGCATTCAGCGTCCACTGCTGAGGCACCCACTGCCAGCACCAGGCAGTCTCGTGAACATTCCCTCCTAATGCTCCCATTTTGTCTTCATTCAAACAAGAAATATTCTCTCTATTCTTGCCATCCTGCCTACAGAGATACTCCCCATGCTTCAAATTCGTTTCCCCCAGCTTAGACTGTAGGGGAGACTCCTGCCTCTCCCACAAGCCCTCACATGCTCACATTCACCTGTGCAGGCCTCAGAAACTAACCAAGCCTGCCCTGTGCTTTTCTTTACCTGCTCAGGTGTGTTCCCTGCTGCTTATCAGCTGGAGGATGAGCTCTCTGCAGTCAGGTATCAGGTTCACTCATGATTTCCACAGTGTCTTGCACAAAGTGAGCCCTCAACTAAAACTTATTTTAAGACATGTATTTCAGATACAGGAACAGAATAGAAGCACTGACTGCCCCTCCAAAAGAAAAGAGTAAAAATGCGGGGCAAAACATTAAGAGTGTGTTTGTTACTACGTTGACTGTCTAGCATAGGAAAACATTTCAAATACCAAAATCCAAATGAAATCAGGAGCCTTGAGCATGAAGTCAAACACAGAAGTAACTTCCTCCCTGGGGAAGTGAGCACCGACGTCCAGCACTGCAGGGCTCGGGAATGAAGATGCAAAGCCTGGAGGCTGCCCCCAGGGGAGGTCTCATTCCACAAAGCTGGGATCCGAAGTGCTCCCCCTTCAGTGTAAGAGGCAAGCAAGAAATAAGCCTGCATCTCACACTCCTGCCCGCACACACAAACCCACACCCATGCGGGTGGGGAGGGTGCGGACAATGAAACACACCTGCCATGGGCTATGGCTCTGAGTGAAGGGGAAACACTCTACCCCGAGGATAGACAGGAATATCCTGTCCTAGTTTGGATTGTAGCACAAATTAACACTATCTTGGAGGTCTGGAAAACTCAAAATGAAATCTCAGCTTAGAATATCAGCCCCAAATAACCAGCAGAGGCAAACATTCAACACAAGCTTCATGAAATCCTCACAGAAGATCTTCCAAGGACTCTTATTTCACAGTCAGATTTTTTTTTTAATGCACAAGGTAAACAGATATCTGACTGAGAATTAGCAGTAATAACAGGAAACAACACACTCTCAGCAAATTCATGTTCAGAATTGCCAGCAGGAATATAAAACATGTATATTTAAGGGATTTTTTTTAAAAGGGTATTAATAAGATGAACTAATAATGAGAAACTATCAAAATGTCCAAACCATTTGATCAAAAAGATGCCAAAAATGTGTAATCATTTAAATAAACAGCCAAATGGATGATTTTAACAGAAAAAAAATTTTCAAAACTGAGGGGATACCTAACAAAAGCTAAATCTAAAGACATTTTCTATACTTCAGTTTAGAATCACAAAGATTCAGCAAATGACTGTGGGCTAGAAGACAAGGGGAATGGGATGAGGAAGTGTAATGTCTGCGTGGAGGCCCAGAGAGAGTGAGTGAATGAGAAATGGGGAGAGAGCATATTTGGAGTCAGGAAAAGTTTTGGAACCAGTAGAAGACATTACGACTTATAAAAGCAAGTGTACCTTGGGGGAATTACGCTCCCTGACTTCAAGCTCTACTACAAAGCCACAGTATTCAAGACCATTCGCTACCGGCACAAGAACAGACCCATAGATCAATGGAACAGAATAGAGAACCCAGATATAAACCCAAGCATATATGGTCAATTAATACACGATAAAGGAGCCATGGACATACAATGGGGAAATGACAGCCTCTTCAACAGCTGGTGTTGGCAAAACTGGACAGATACATGTAAGAGAATGAAACTGGATTATTGTAAGTCATGAAACCATTAAACTCTTAGAAGAAAATATAGACAAAAATCTCTTGAATATAAACCTGAGCAACTTTTTCCTGAACACATCTTCTTGGGCAAGGGAAACAAAAGCAAAAATGAACTCATGGGACTACATCAAGCTAAAAACCTTCTGTACAGCAAAGGACACCATCAGCAGAACAAAAAGGCATCCTACAGTATGGGAGAATATATTTGTAAACCACATAGCCAACAAGGGGTTAACATCCAAACTATATAAAGAACTCACACACCTCAACACCCAAAAAGCAAATAACCCAATTAAAAAATGGGTGGAGAATATAAACAGACACTTCTCCAAAGAAGAAATTCAGATGGCCAACAGGCACATGAAAAGATGCTCCACATCACTAATCATCACATAAATGCAAATTAAAACCACAATGAGATATCACCTCACACCAGTGAGGATGGCCACCATCCAAAGACAAACAACAACAAATGTTGGTAAAGATGTGGAGAAAAGGGAAACCCTCCTACACTGCTGGTGGGAATGTAAATTAGTTCAACCATTGTGGAAAGCAGTATGGAGGTTCCTCAAAAAACTAAAAATAGAAATACCATTTGACCCAGAAATTCTACTCCTTGGAATTTATCCAAAGAAAACAAGTTCTCAGATTCAAAAAGACATATGCATCCCTATATTTATCGCAGCACTATTTACAATAGCCAAGATGTGGAAGCAACCTAAGTGTCCATCAGTAGATGGATGAATAAAGAAGAGGTGGTACATATACACAATGGAATATTATTCAGCCATAAGAAAGAAACAAATCCTACCATTTGCAACAACATGTATGGAGCTAGAGGGTATTATGCTCAGTGAAATAAGCCAGGCGGAAAGAGACAAGTGCCAAATGATTTCCCTCATTTGTGGAGTATAACAACGAAGCAAAACTGAAGGAACAAAACAGCAGCAGACTCACAGACTCCAAGAAGGGACTAGCAGTTACCAAAGGGGAGGGGTTGGGAAGGGTGGGTGGGGAGAGATGGAGAAGGGGGTTGAGGGGTGTTATGTTTAGTACACACGGTGTAGGGGGGGTCACGGGGAAGACAGTGTAGCACAGAGAAGGCAAGTAGTGACCCTGTGGCATCTTACTACACTGATGGACAGTGACTTCAATGGGGTATGTGGGGGGGGACTCGATAATAAGGGTGAATGTAGTAACCACATTGTTTTTCATGTGAAACCTTCATAAGAGTGTGTATCAATGATACCTTAACAAAAAAAAATTTAAGTAAATAAATAAATAAATAAGCAAGTATACCTCAAGCAGGATAAAAATGGAAATAAAATCCACCCCTAGAAACATCATCGTGAAATTGAACAATAGCAACGGGAAAAGGAGACTATCTTAGAAATCTTCAGAGAGAAAAGATACATAATCAATAAAGGAGTGACAGATGGCAAGTGGAAGTCAGGAGACAGTGGAATAATGTCCCGAATGTGCTGAGAGAAAATAACTGTTTACCCAGAGAAAATATCTTTCTGAAAGGAGATGAAGTTTTAAAAAAAAGTAAAAAAAAAAATTCAGACTGACAAAAACTGAGGACAATTTTACTTAAGAAATTGTAAAGGTTTTCCTATGGGCAATAAGATGAAAGGTCTGAGATATAAGAATAATTGAAGTACAAGAATGATAAATATGAAGATAAATCTAATCGAATATTGACTATATAATAATATTGTTTATCAAGACTTGGGAGGAAACAAAATAGATATAAAACACCCAAAATATCTCAGAAAGAAGGGGTGAGATAACGGTTCATTTATTATGCAGCTCTTGTATTGTTCAGAAGGGTAAAGATAATAAACACCTTAAATTTCCTGAGAGAGGCATTAACAAAAAATAGGACTAATCAGTTATTAAACAGTAGAGAGGAAAAGGCACATTGAGAACATTTTCTCAAATAATCAAGAAGAATAAAAGGACAGAAAAGCATAGGAAATGTATAATACACAAAAAGCACAAATACACAAAAGATAATAAAAATAAATGTAATTATAATACCAATCAGAATGAATGTACAAAAACTAAATTCAAGTATTAGAAGACAAATAAAGATAGCCTCATATTATTTGTAAGGAACATTTCTTTTATAAGTATTATGAAGTAAAATAGTAAGAATGAAGAAAATTATACCAGGCAATAACCAGAACAAATATGTGGCTGCATTAATAACAAACAAAATAGACTTCAAGGCATAAAGATTAATAGAGAATCACTGTTTAACAACCAAAGGTTTAATTCTCAAGGAAGATATCATAATTGTGGATTTGTAAGCACATAGCATAGCCTAAAATAAAACAGGCAGAAATGGAGAGGATTAGGAGGGAAAATCACCACCACCACCACCATCATCAATAGCAAAGTGGCGATTTTAGCACAACTTTCACAGTAAACTATAGCTGTATCAGGAAAAATAACCAGTGTTCATATACAAAATGTGAGCAATGCAACTAGCAAACTTAACACACACAGCTAACACATTACCACAACCAGTACAGAATACTAATCTTTGTTAGGCATCTATGCAACAATTATAAAAACTGATCAACACTGCCATAATTCAAACATCAAAAAATTAATTCAATTAGATATCACTAACAAAAGGTTAAATTTTCAAATTCTTGATATTCTTAGAAATTAGAATATCTTGCATATTCTTATAAGTTAGAAATCAGTTAACAAAAAGACCAAAAAACTTTTTCAAACTTGGCTTAAATAATTTATGAATCAAATAAATCATAGTATGTTAAGAATACATAGAGTTAAACAATAATGAGTCTACGGCTTAACAAAATTGTGGAATTCAGCTAAAGCAGTATTTACAGGGTAATGTACAACCTCATAATTTATATTTGAAAACTAAAAGAATAGAATATAACAAGCAAAGAATCAAACTTGACAGCTCACAACATAAATGGAACGAAATATAGGGCAGAGAGCAACCCAACAAACATTGACTATTCCTTTATAAGACCAGTGGAAGAGAATGATCATAGAAACAATGAATGTATATAACTGCAGATGTTGCACAAAGTAAAAACATTTCATGAATAACTTTATATCAGTAAATCTGAAAGCCTAATATCAAATGGAGAAACTTCTTAAAAACATGACACAAAAATCAACACCAGAAGAAACAGAAGATGTAAGTAACCCTATAAGTATTCAATAAATTAAATCAACAGTTAGAAATGTTTCTTCAAGATACAAATGACAAATGTTTTTCCCTGTTCTGTCAAGGGACAAATAATTCTGATGTTAAACAGATATTACAGAGGATAAGGCAGAGGAAGTGCTCCACAACATGTTTTATGAGAAAACAAAATTATGGATTTTTCTTATTCATGAACTTAAGTGCAAAGAATTTCAAATAAAAGTTAGCAGACTGAATCCAAAATGTATGAAAAAGATAATACTATGCTAATAGGGCTGCAAGAGAATTTAACATTAGAAATCCGTTTCTATATTAAGCTGTATAAACAGTTCTGTACTAACAGTTTAAAAGAAGACAGCCAAGGAAGTCTTGTTTGATGAAAAAATTCATGTTTTAAAAATTAATTTTTAGCAAACTTAAAGTAGAGGTGAGTTTTCTTAAACTGGAAAAATATGTCTAAATACACCTTAAAACAAGTATTACACTAAATGCAAAAATGTTGAAAGCATTTCCTTCATGAACAAGAAAAGGAAGGGTGCCTCTTATCACCATGACTAGTCAATATTAACTAGTGATTTCCCATGTAATCAGAAAAGATAAAGAAATAAAAAGTGTAAGAACAAGGAAGAAGGGAGGGAGGAAGGAAACTATTTGTCGATAATGTGATTGTTAAAAAAGATAAATTATCAGAATGAAAAATACATTTAGCAAAATAGTCTGATTTAAAAACCACTTATGTACAACAGTAGCAAATATTTTAAAACTACAATTAAAGATGCTATTTAAATACCCTAAAATGACGAAGTAGCTATGAATAAATCTAGCACATGATTTTAAACTCTTTGTACAGAAAATTATAAAACTATACTAAAAGATACAAAAGAAAATCCAAATAATGAAGGAACATACCATTTTCATGGATCAGAAGACCAAATGGCTTAAAGATGTCAAGTATTTCCAAAATGATATTCAGTTCAGTGCAAATTCAAGTCCTCAAAGCTATTTCGTGGTACTTGACAAGCAGTTTCTAAAATATATATGACGCCCTGAAGGAGAAACCTGGTAGAGAATGTTAACTTACCTGTCTTATTAAAAAGCCATAATTACTAAGAAAGCCTGGCAGTGGTGCAGGGATGCACTAGGAAACCAGCAAAGCCGATCAGAGAGCCCCACACAGACATTCATGTATGAGAAATGTAATGCATAGACCAATAGGGAAAGTGCAAGCTTTTCAACAATCTGTCCTGAGACAGTTACCCATGAGGAGGAAAAACAAGAAAGAAATCCCAGTATTACTTCATACCTTACATAAAAAATAAATCCAGATGCTTTAAGATTTAAATGCATAGCATAAAATGTTAAACATTTTACAATACCAGATGGAAGAATATCTTCGTGACTGCAGGATAGGAGTGGATTTCTTAGGATTCAAAAACCCAAGTCATAAGGAAAAAATTAAATGTAAGCATATTAAAAGTAAGAACTTCCCTGTCATAAGAAACCATTGCAAAAATGAATATAAGCCACAAATTAGGAAAACATATTTGCACCTGTATAACCGACAAAGAATTAGAATACAAAGTACTTAAAGAACTACCATAAAACAATAGAAGATAACTCAAGAGAAATGTACAAAAGACTTGAATACTTCACAAAGAAACGCCAATGTCTAATAAAAATATGAAAAGATGCTCAATTCACTTTTAGTCAGGAAATTCAAATTAAAATCACAATTAGATGCCATTTAACACCCATCAGATTGGCAGAAATTTCAGAGTCTGACAAAATCAAGTTTTGGCAAAGATGTTCAGAAAAATCCATGTACTGCTGCGGGGTAACAATCTGGCATTATCCAGAAAAACTGAAGTTGTGCAACCCCAAAATACAGGCATCCATCCCTTTGCTAGGATTGCAGGGAAACACTTGTGCACATGTGCTCCGGGGAAAATCAATAAAATGTGCAGAGCAGCATTCTGTAGTAGCAAAGCCTCAGAAACAAGCCAAATGCCCAAAAATTCAGAGAATGAAGATGGTTACCACGGATCACTGTACAGCAGTGACAATAAATGAACTGCCAGCACAAGCATATGGTGACACCCTGAGGAGAGTGTGTTGGAAATATGAAGCAAGTTGCAGATGCATACATATAGTTCAATCCATTTAAATAAAGTTTAGAATCTGCAACACTAAGCACTATATTCTTCTGGGGGCTGCAAGTCAGAGCCTGGCTGGCCCTGTACTGTTCCACTGCAGCAGGTATGTCCTGGATACATACGGAGCATGTTCTCTGAGGCAGCATATAGTGGCCTTGTTAGAGACTGACCTGTAGTTGCTAAAACTATGATGAAATGCAAGAAAACACAGATTCTGTATAGTGGTTCCATCTGGGGAAGGGAAGAAGGTGAAATAAGGAGAGACTCTCGTGGGTTTCAAAGGTCATGGGAATGTAGTTTCTTAAACTGTGTGGGAGATATATTGGCATTTATTGTATTATTATTGTACATTTATTATACATATTTCATAAATATTATTTTGTATCTAATATTTAATAAAAGAAATAGGATTTGCCTAGTTGAGGCATGCCTCATGACAGCACCCTTCCCATCCTAGTGCGTGTCTCCAGGACCTTGCTGTCTTCTCTCCTTCTATCCTGAGGGAACCTCACTTCCGTGGGTCCTGAAAACACATGGACCTGGAGAGAAGGCATATGGCATGGACAGTGAAGCAAACACAAGCTGCCCTCAGTCACATCTCCACTGGACTCCTTAACATCTCTGTGACATCAGGAAACTTGCTTAACCTCTCTGACTCCGGCTCCTCATCCTTAAAATGGCCAGTAACATATAACTTGCATTGCTGTGGGGAATTGAACTTTGGGGCATGAGAAATATAAATTAAATAACAGCATTTTCGGTGGACAGTTTGGAGAAACTTAAAACATTAAATGTTCCTGTCATTTAACCCGCAATTCAATTACTTTGACTCTGTCCCAGAAAACTGCTCTCCACATTCTACACAGATTTATAGACCAGCTGTTTCACTGCAGTGTTGTTTAGGATAGAAGGAAAAGTGAGAAACCACCTCCACATGAGAACTGTTGCATACAGTATAGCCATCAGTTCTTGGAAATGAGTTACATCATCACTGAAATGGATAAGGTGGATAATTTTCTTACTGACATAAGAAAATCTCTCTGATATACAGATAAGTGAAAAATATCCCCACCATATATGTGGTGTGTGAAGCCCAGAGAAGCTTGAAGATGCCCAGCTTTCCCAGCTAGGAGGAGGAGAAAAAAGGACTGCCGTCCACATCACATAACTCAAAGGAGAATCATCCCTGGCCCCACACAACCATCCTTAAGAAACCTGATGTCTGTGATTCAATTTCTCTCTCTTCTAGAGGTCTTTTTTTTTTTTAACAAAACAGCAACCGACTCATAGACACTGAGAAGAGACTGGTGGTTACCATGAGGGAGGGGCTGGGGTGGGTGGGTGAAATAGGTGAAGGGGATAAAGGGGCACGAAATCTCAGTCACAATATAAATTAGCCACAGGGATGAATGTGCAGCATAGAGAATATATAGTCAATAGCTCTGTAACATCTTCCTATGCTGACAGAGAGTAACTACACCAGTTGGGGTGAGGATTTAATAATGTAACTGTCAAATGAATCATGGTGTTGTATACTTGAAATCAACATAATATTGTGTATCAGTTATATGCAATTAAAAATATACTAAATAAACAAACGTTTTCTTTTTAAGTTATTCACAGTCATAACTGCAGCAATGATAATCTGATAATTTTCGGGGCTCCTTGAAACCTGCAACAGCACATATAAGAGGCCAGTTCTGTGAGTCTAGGCGTCAGGGTCATAGGAGGGGAAGGGCTGCTATCTTGGGGCAGGTAGTTAATCCTCATTCATATGGTCACTGCCTGTGTTTGCCCGAAAAACTGGGTCGGTTCATCACCTAAGGCATCCCCAAGGTGCTCAGATTAGTAATTAAGCAATTCTCCAGCAGCATCGAAGGAGCGGAGCCTGCCTCTGAAGCACGACCACAGAAGGGGGCTGAGACGTCACCCTCCCTGTGCGTCCTGCAGTCACTGAGCGCATCACGCCTGCCTGTCACACTCCCAAGACCGTAAAGCCCTCAAAGGTGGTTCTGAGCATGGTGCAAAGGGTCTCTGGGGAAAACCAGATGATCACTAAAGGGGTCTCCTGCACACACAGGAGAGGTAGGTGAGGGCTGGGGAGCGCCCATCCTGGGTCCCCAAGGCAAAGCCACCCTCAGAATTCAGGGGGTGACTAGGATTTGGTGATTTGGCTTTCAGTTTTCTCTTTAGTTCTTGCACTAAAACGGTCTAACCATCCCCACGCGGCCATGACTGCCTGGGTGGGCAGGGACCTTCCACTGTGTCTGCAGATGTCGGGCCGCTGGGGGCACACAGCAAGTCCACGCCTTCCCATCAGTTTGGACTCCAAAGCCGGCTGCAGACCCCCTGCCCCGTGCCCATCCAGAGCTCCAGGTCAGAGAACCCACACTTGAGACTTCTGGGAGGCAGTCTGGGGCAAGCCAGGGCTCCCGGAAGATCCCCCGTTAGTCCTGACTGCCAGCGGGGCAAGGAAATGACAAGCCTCGTAAGAGGGGTGCAGTCAGTGCCAGTCAGCCCAGCGTGCCCGAGGCTTCCATGTGAGGACGGCGGAAGTGGGGCCATGAGCTTTAACAGCCAAGTATATACACTGCCTCATAGAATCCCTGCAATCCCTGTATCTCTATAGGTATTTGGGTTACAGAAGTTATGTGTGTATTTACCAAACTCAGAGAATAAACACTTAAAAAATATGTATAATTCATTGAATATAAATTTTATATCCAGAGAAAAATAACTACAAAAAAAATAGCTGACTTTTAATTATGTGCATACTAAAGTATCTTGGATGAAGTGCATTATTGTCTGCAATTGACTTTGAAATGTTTAAAAAAGCTAAAATGGGATGATGGATGGGCAAAGGACTGGACCCATGATTAGACAGCAGTAAAGCAAGTCGAGTGAAATGTTAAAGGTAGAAGAATTCTATATTATGTATACACAGACATTTATTAAAAAGTATTTTCAATGTTTGAATGTTTTCATTAAAAAAAGTTTTTAAAAAACTAGTCCTGTAAAACTTCAACACCACTATTGTTCACTATTGCCTAGGATAATAAAGACTTTTTATGTTGGTTGTTTTTTGTTTTGTTTTGTTTGGTCTATTGCTCTCCTTTTCCATTTTACTAATAGATGTCCTCATACTTTAGAGAAGGGGTGGTGAATTTCCAGCCATAGGAAGTGATATTTTATTAATCTAATCAAATCCTTGTAATTCCATTCCTATTATCACTGGTTGGGTAAAAACTTCCAGCTAAATATAAACAAAGAAAAACTTTGTATTGGTCTTCTAGGGAAGTGTTCCATATTTCAAAAGGGGAATTAAGGATGCAACATCCTTTTTTTTTGGCCTTTGAACATTGTTGTTTGACCTCAGATCCTTAAGGCTGCTGCAGCCATCTTTCTACTGTGAGGAAACAAGCTTAAGTTCAAAGGCAAATGCTGAAAAGGCAGAACCGAGAGAAGAATGTAATTTGGGTTTGTCATGAGAGAACCAACCCAGAAGCACCCTTCTTCAGACCCCTTGTGAGAGAAGTGTGGGAATGGCCATGGTTGTCAACTTGCCATGAGAGAATAGGCATGGAAACAAAGAGAAAATATGCAAAAGATAGTGGAGCAAAAAGAAAAAAAAAATAGTTTGCCTTTTTAATATCATTATTGAGAGCTTACACTTTTACCTGACTACCTCCAGACTTGTTTTATAAAAATATAAATTCTATATGAGTTAGTTGTGTATTATGTTACTTGCAGCTGAGAGCATTGTGAATATACACAGCCTTAAAAATAGAAGCTATGAGATGCCATGATTACTCTAATGCTGCAACATGATAGAGAATTTACAAGAAAGGAAAACCACAGGCCAATATGTTGCATAAACACAGATGCAAAAAAAATCCTCACATGATATCAGTAATCAAATCTGACAATGCATAAGCAAAATTATACACCAAAACTAAGTGCTACTTATTCTATGTATGGAAGGATGGTTCAACACTCAAAAAAAGAAATCAATGTAATCCATCACATCAATAGGCTAAAAAGAAAAATCATATCATACCAACAGAGGCAGGAAATGCATTTTTTTAATCCAATACCCTTTCGTGATTAAAATTTTAAAACCTCTCAGCATAATAAAAATAGAGGGAAATTCTTGGAAATTTTTCAACCTGATAAAGAACAACTATAAAAATCCTCCTTATAACATAATTCCTAATGTTGAAAAATAGAGGCTTCCCCTCAAGACTTGGAATAAAACAAGGAGATCCCCTCTATTATTGTTACTAATTGTTGTATGGGTAACTAATGCAATAAAACAAGAAAAGAAAGAAAAAGTATACAGATGGAGAAGAAAGAAAGAAAACTGCAAATGACACAATTGCCTATGTAGAAAATCCCAAAAATCAACCAAAAACTCCAGAAACTAAGTAAATAACAAGTTTGCAGGATATAAGGTTAATATATAGAAGTCCACTTCTTTTGTATATATCAGCATTGAACAATTGGAATTTGAAATTTTAAATATAATATCATTTATGTTAGCCCCTAAAAATAAAATATTTAGGTATAAGTGTAAAAGAATGTACAGAATCTATATGTAAGGCAAACTACAAAACTCTAATGAAAGAAATTAAGGAAATCTACATAAATGGAAAACTATTCCATGTTCATGGATAGGAAGACTTGCTATTGTTAGGATGCTAATTCTTCCCAATTTGGTCTATAAATTCAATGCTATACCAGTACCAAAATACCCAACAAGCATTTTGTAGATATCAACAAACTCATTTGAAAGTTTATATGGACAGACAAACGACCCAGAATAGCCAACACAATACTGAAGGAAAACAAAGTTCTTCAACAGAGAACTGACACTACACAGCTTCAAGACTTTCTATAGAGTTCCAGTAAGCATGACAGTGCATATTGGTGAAAAATAGATCAATAGAACACGATAGAGAGCCTATAAATAGACCCGCACAAATATTGTCAACTGATCTGTGATAAAGGAGCAAAGATGACTCAATGAAGAATGGATACTCTTCTTCAGCACATGATGCTGGAACAATTAGACATCAATATACCCCAACCCCTACCAAAAATAAAAAGAATCTTGATCCAGAACTTTCACCTTTCACAAAAACAATTAACTCAAAATAATCATAGCCTAATTTATAATACAAAATTGTAAAACTTCTAGAAGATAACAGGAGAAATTCAAAGTGCCCTTGGTTTGGTGATGAGTTTTTAGATATAATACCAAAGTCATGACCCATGAAAGGAAAAATTGCTAAATTGGACTTTATTGAAATTAAAAACTTCTGCTCTGTGAAAGACACTGTTAAGAGAATGAAAACCCACAGACTGGGAAAAATCTTTGCAAAACATGTCTGACAAAAGGCTTCTATTAAAAAGACAAAAAATTCTTAAAATTCAACAATAGCAAAACAAGCAACCCCCCAAAAATGGGCAAACAATTAGTATAAATTCACCAAATAAAGTATACAGATAGCAAAAAAAGATGTTCAATATCATACATCATTTGTGAATATAAGCTAAAACAACATGAAATAATGGCACACACCCATTAGGATGGCTAAAATACAAAAAATAAAGAAAATTGACAGTACCAAATACTGGCAAAAAGGTGAAGCAAAGGCCTCTGATCCACTATTCAACAATAAAAAGAAATAAGCTATCAGTGATGCCACGGAAGAAGTGTTAGCAGTTTACAAACATCCTGCTAAGTGGAAGAAGCCTATCTGCAAGGCCACACGTTGTATAATCCCAGCTCTATGACACTGGGAAGGGCAAAATTACAGATACACAAAAGATAAGTGGTTGTCAGAAGTCTAGGCCATGATAAATAGGTCAACCAAAGGGGATTTTTAGGGCAGTGAAACTATTCTGTACAATAATGCAATGGTGGGTAGACAAAGGATTAAAGATGGCGACGTGAGAGGTGAGACCCAGGCTTCCTCCTAAAACCGCATATAATATGAAAATATAATTAATATGACTAATCCTGAAAGAGCAACAGGAAAGAGGGCTGCGCCAAACTATACACCTGGAGAAAATAATAAACCTCACGGAACAGGGTAATGTGCCAAAGCTGTGGCCCTGCGGAACCCAAGCCCTTCCCCCACCCCAGCTCACCAGTGGGAGGAAGAGAAACCGAGCAGGGAGGGAGTGGAGGCCTGGGACTGCTGAATACCTAATTCTGGAGATCTGCTCTGGGAGCACAAACCTACAGTTCATGGTGCTTTCATGGTACTCTCGTGATTACAGGGTTGGAAAGCTAAGACAGGCAGAATACCTACAGAGACTGAGATTCCAGCCACTTGTGGAAAGCAGGGATCCATATCCAGCTGCTTTGGGACAAAAGAAAGGTGGGCAGTCTGAGAGACTTCCTAAAAGCAAGAGGGCTGCTAAAGGGGCAAGGATTGCACAGAGCTTACTGCTCAGGAGAAAGGACAGTTAGACAAAATTGTCCCAGTGCACTCTGCCCAACAGGTTGGGAACTTTCTCGATCTTCAGGCATCCAGCTCCCTGCCTGGCTACACAGCTTGAAGGACCCCCTCCATGATACGCCTACTGAGCCTTTCTCCCAGCCAGTCCCACCTGGTTCACAAACTGGCAAACCCTACCCTGGCATTAGGCCAGCCAGAGGGAAGCCCCATCTACAGCAACTACAAACGCATAGCACAGAGGCTTATACCTGTGTGGTGGGCCCACTGGTTCAGACAATGGAGACAGGTGTAGAAGATGGAAAGCAGGAAACAGCTCTTTTCTCCCCCCAGGCACCAATACCACTCCCCTGTGACCCCCAATATTGCTTGAGGGGCTGAGCATCTCCAGAGAGTAGAGCATCTGGGCACTAGAGGGTTCCATATACAAATATGAAACACCAAAGGAACCTGGTTCAACGTAAAATTATGAATACAAACTCTGAGGAAGATTCAAATGAAATTGACTTCATGAATCTTCCTGAAAGGGATTTCAAAATAAAAATCATTAACATGCTCATGGAGGTACAAAAAAATATTCAAGAACTCAGGAATTAATTCCGGTCGGAGATCCAATCATTGAAGAGCACAATGGAGGATATTAAAAGCAGATTAGATATGGTGGAGGAGATGATAAATGAAATAGAAACTAGAGAAGAGGAATACAAAGAAGCTGAGGCACAGAGAGAAAAAAGGATCACTAAGAATGAAAGAATATTGAGAGAACTGTGTGAACAATCCAAACAGAACAATATTCGCATTATGGAGTACCAGAAGAAGAAGAGAGAGAGAAAGGGATAGAAAGTGTCTTTGAGGAGGTAATTGTTGAAAACTTCCACAATCTAGGGGAGGAGATAGTCTCTCTGGCTATGGAGGTGCACAGATCTCCCAACAGGGACCCAAGGAAGACAACACCAAGACATATAATAAATAAAATGGCAAAGATCAACGATAAGGACAGACTATTAAAAGCAGCCAGAGAGAGAAATAAGATCACATACAAAGGAAAGCCCATCAGGATATCATCAGACTTCTCAGCAGAAACCTTACAACCCAGAAGGGAGTGGCATGATGTATTTAATGCAATGAAGCAGAAGGGCCTTGAACCAAGATTACTTTATCTGGCAAGATTATCATTTAAATTTGAAGTAGGGATTAAACAATTTCCAGATAAGCAAAAGATGAGAGAATTTACTCCCACAAACCATCTCTACAGTGTATTTTGGAGGGACTGCTATAGATGGAAGTGTTCCTAAGGCTTAATAGTTGTCACCAGAGATAATAAAACCACAGTAAAGAAAGTAGATCACTTAATTACTAACTAAATGAAAATTAAATCAACTATTCCCAAAGTCAATTAAGGGATAGACAAAGAGTACAGAATATGATACCTAATATATAAAGAATGGAGGAGGAAGAAAAAGGAGGAGGAAAAAAAGAACCTTTAGACTGTGTTTGTAATAGCATATTAAGTGAGTTAAGTTAGACTCTTAGATACTAAGGAAGTCAACCTTGAACCTTGGTAACCACGAATCTAAAGCCTGCAATGGCAATAAGTACATACCTATCGATAATCACTCTAAATGTAAATGTCTGCACCAATCAAAAGACACAGTCACTGAATGGATTAAAAAACAAGACCCATCTATATGCTGCCTACAAGAGACTCACTTTAAACCCAAAGACATACACAGACTAAAAGTGGAGGAATGGAAAAAGATATTTCATGCAACTAATAGGGAGAAAAAAGCAGGAGTTACAGTACTTGTATCAGACAAAATAGACTTCAAAACAAAGGAAGTCACAAGAGACAAAGAAGGACATTACATGATGATAAAGGGGTCAATCCAACAAGAAGATATAGCCATTATAAATATATATGCACCCAACACAGGAGCACCTACACATGTGAAACAAATACTAACAGAATTAAAAGGGGAAATAAAATGCAATGCATTCATTCTAGGAGACTTCAACACTCCACTCACTCCAAAGGACAGATCAACCAGACAGGAAATAAGTAAGGAGACAGAGGCACTAAACAACACATTACAACAGATGGACCTAACAGACATCTACAGAACTCTACACCCAAAAGCAGCAGAATACACATTCTTCTCAAGTGCACATGGAACATTTTCAAGAATAGATCATATCCTAGGCTACAAAGAGAGCCTCGGTAAATTCAAAAAGATTGAAATTTTACCAACCAGTTTCTCAGACCACAAAGGTATGAAACTAGAAATTATGTAAAGAAAATGAAAAATCCCACAAACACATGGAGGCATCACAACATGCTCCTAAATAACCAATGGATCAATGACCAAATTAAAACAGAGATCAAGCAATATATGGAGACAAATAACAACAATAATTCAACACCGCAAAATCTATGGGACTCAGTGAAGGCCATGCTAGGAGGAAAGCATATTGCAACACAGGCCAGCCTCGGGAAACAAGAACAGTCCCATATGAACACTCTCACCATTAATGAAACTAGAAAAAGAAGAACAAGTGAGGCCCAAAGTCAGTAGAAGGAGGGACATAAGAAAGATTAGAGCATAAATAAATAAAATCGAGAAGAATAAAACAACAGAAATAATCAGTGAAAGCAAGAGCTGGTTCTTTGAGAAAATAAACAAAACAGATAAAACCCTAGTCAGACTTATCAAGAAAAAAAGAGAGTCTACACACATAAACAGAATCAGAAACGAGAAAGGAAAAATCACTATGGACACCACAGAAATACAAAGAATTATTAGAGAATACTATGAAAAATTATATCCTAACAAACCAGATAACCTAGAAGAAATGGACAACTTTCTAGAAAAATAAACTTTCCAAGGCAGACCAAGAAAGAAACAGAAAATCTGAACAGACCAATTACCAGCAACAAAATTGAACTGGTAATCAAAAAACTACCTAAGAACAAAACCAAGGAACCAGATGGCTTCACTGCTGAGTTTTATCAAACATTTACTGAAAACCTAACACCCATCCTCCTTAAAGTTTTCCAGGGAGTAGAAGAGGGAATACTTCCAAACTCATTCTATGAGGCCGCCATCACTCTAATACCAAAACCAGGTAAAGACACCACAAAAAAAAGAAAATCACAGACCAATATCCCTGATGAACGTAGATGCAAAAATACTCAACAAAATATTAGCAAATCAAATTCAAAAATACATCAAAAAGATCATCCATCATGATCAAGTAGGATTTATTCCAGGGATGTAAGGATGGTACAACATTCAAAAATCCATCAACATCATCCACCACATCAACAAAAAGAAGGACAAAAACCACATGATCATCTCCATAGATGCTGAAAAAGCATTCGACAAAATTCAACATCCATTCATGATAAAATCTCTCAACAAAATGGGTATAGAGGGCAAGTACCTCAACATAATAAAGGCCATATATGACAAACACACAGCCAACATTATACTTAACAGCGAGAAGCTGAAAGCTTTTTTTTTAAGTTCGGGAACAAGACAAGGATGCCCACTCTCCCCATTTTTATTCAACATAGTACTGGAGGTCCTAGCCATGGCAATCGGACAACACAAAGAAATAAAAGGCATCCAGACTGGCAAGGAAGAAGTCAAATTGTCCCTGTTTGCAGATGACATGATATTGTACATAAAAAACCCTAAAGAATTCCACTCCAAAACTACTAGATCTAATATCTGAATTCAGCAAAGTTGTGGGATACAAAATTAATACACAGAAATCTGTTGCATTCCTATACACTAAAGATGAACTAGCAGAAAGAGAAATCAGGAAAACAATTCCACTCACAGTTGCATCAAAAAGAATAAAATACCCTAGGAATAAACCTAACCAAGGAAGTGAAAGACCTATACTCTGAAAACTACAAGAAATTCATGAGAGAAATTAAAGAAGATACCAATAAATGGAAACACATCCTGTGCTCATGGATAGGAAGAATTAATATTGTCAAAATGGCCATCCTGCCTAAAGCAATCTACAGATTCAATGCAATTCCTATCAAAATACCAACAGCATTCTTCAATGAATTAGAGTAAATCATTCTAAAATTCATATGGAACCACAAAAGACCCTGAATAACCAAAGCAATCCTGAGAAGAAAGAATAAAGCTGGGGGGATTATGCTCCCCAACTTCAAGCTCTACTACAAAGCCACAGTAATCAAGAGTATTTGGTACTGGCACAAGAACAGAACCATGGACCAATGGAATAGACTAGAGAGCCCTGATATAAACCCAAGCAAATATGGTCAATTAATGAGCCATGGACATTTAATGGGGAAATGACAGCCTCTTCAACAACTGGTGTTGGCAAAACTGGACAGCTATATGTAAGAGAATGAAACTGGATTATTGTTTAACCCCATACACAAAGTAAACTCGAAATGGATCAAAGACCTGAATGTAAGTCATGAAACCATAAAACTCTTAGAAGACAACATAGGCAAAAATCTCCTGACTATAAGCATGAGCAACTTCTTCCTGAACGCATCTCCTTGAGCAAGGGAAACAAAAACAAAAATGAACACATGGGACTACATCAAACTAAAAAGTTTCTGTACGGCAAAGGACACCATCAACAAAACAAAAAGGCATCCTACAGTATGGGAGAATATATTTGTAAATGACGTATCTGACAAGGGGTTAACATCCAAAATATATAAAGAACTCACACACCTCAACACCCAATTAAAAAATGGGCAGAGGATATGAAGAGACAATTCTCCAAAGAAAAAATTCAGATGGCCAAAAGACACATGAAAAGATGCTCCACATCACTAATCATCAGGGAAATGCAAATTAAAACCACAATGAGATATCACCTCACACCAGTAAGGACGGCCAGCATCCAAAAGACTAAGAACAACAAATGCTGGAAAGAATGCAGAGAAAGAGGAACCCTCCTGCACTGCTGGTGGGAATGTAAGCTAGTTCAACCATTGTGGAAGGCAATATGGAGGTTCCTCAAAAAACTAAAAATAGAAATACCATTTGACCTGGGAATCCCACTCCTTGGAATTTACCCAAAGAATACAACTTCTCAGACTCAAAGACATATGCACCCCTATGTTTATTGCAGCACAATTTACAATAGCCAAGATATGGAAGCAACCTAAGTGTCCATCAGTAGATGAATGGATAAAGAAGAGGTGGTACATATACACAATGGAATATTATTCAGCCATAAGAAGGAAACAAATCCTTCCATTTGCAACAACATGGATGGAGCTGGAGGATATTATGCTCAGTGAAATAAGCCAGGCAAAGAAAGACAAGTGCCAAATGGTTTCCCTCATTTGTGGAGTATAACAACGAAGCAAAACTGAAGGAACAAAAGAGCAGCAGACTCACAGACTCCAAGAAGGAACCAGTGGTTACCAAAGGGGAGGCGTGTGGGAGGGCGGGTGGGGAGGGTGGGAGAAGGGGATTGTGGGGTATTTTGTTTAGTACACATGGTGTGGGGGATCACGGGGAAGACACTGTAGCACAGAGAAGGCAAATAGTGAATCTGTGGCATCTTACTACACTGAAGGACAGTGACTGCATTGGGGTGTGGGTGGGGACTTGATAATATGGGCAAATGTAGTAACCACATTGTTTTTTCATATGAAACCTTCATAAGAGTGTATATCAATAATACCTTAATAAAAAAATTTTTTAAATAATAATAATAAAGCAATGGTGGATGCATACTTATTCATTTGTCAAAACCCATGGATCTGAATCACATAGAGAGTGAAGTTTTATGTAAACTATGGACTTTATTTATTAACAATGTATCAATATTGGCTCACCAAATGTTTTAACAAATGTACTGAACCAATGCATGCTAATGAGGGAAACTGTGTGGGTGGAAGTGTAGCAGAGCTTTCTGTACTCTCTGCTCAATTTTTCTGTAAATCTGTAACTGCTCTAAAAGACAGTCTATTTTTTTTTCAAATCACTTCTCTCAACTCACACTTTATAATATATGTACATCCAAATAAGCATCTTTTCCCTTTAGAATAGTTGCATTTGAAGCTTGGCACTTGTGCTTATTAGGGTTTGTTCACATGAGCAGCCATCAGACTCTGAGGGTGGCCCCCTATGCTCCCCACGTCGGCACGTCTGTGACTCTGAAGAGCAGCCACCGGTTTTTCTGAACCAAACCTAATGAACAGCATGGATGATTAGATATATTTGCTTTTCAAAAAAGAAAGGGCTGATTTTATTACACTGCATATAAATTAAATCCAGAGACAACTTGTAAAGTTGAAGTGAGATGGAAAACCATTTCAAAGAAGGGCCACATCATGGGAATATAGTTGCAACCTCTATACCTGGATTTTCTCCTAAATAGAAGTAGCTTTACGTTATTTTCTGCTTATCATTTAAAATGTATATAAAGAGAAAATCCAGTTTAATCTGTATTTAATCTGCCCACAAACAGCCCACTTTCAGTCTACTCACTGCTCCTTGGATGGTGCCCTGTCCTTTTTCTCTAGCTGCCTTTTAGATTTTCTTTTTCCTCCCAGTTTTCATTTGACATGTTTAGACAAAAGTTTATGTACAGCATTTATTTTGCTTAAAATGTATAGCACTTCTTGAAACTTGACTTGATGTCTTATATCATTTGGGGAAAATTATCAGCCATGATTTTTTCAAGCATATGTTCTACCCCATTTAATTCTCTTCTCATTCTGGTACTCCAAGTATAGCTTTTTGTCATATGTTTTTAACATGCTCCATATATTTCTTATTTCTTTTTCATATTTTGCATCTTTTTCATCTCCATGCATCATTCTATTCATTTTCTATTGACCTAATTTCCAGCTTGCTAGTTCTGTTCTAAATTTGTCCAATCTGCTGTGAAATTCATGTATTGAGTTCTTAATTAATACAGGTTATTGTATTTTTATTTCCAAATGTTCATAGAGTCTTTTTTATAGTTTACTGATAAAGTTCTCCATTTCGCCAGCTAATTCCTTGGACTAGAATTATTATAGAGTTAATGTCTAGTAAATCCAATACCTGAATTTTCTGTAGGCCTATTATCTGATTTTCTATTTTAAAAATGTTTAACCGGATTATAACTAACATTACAGTAAAGTGCACAATATTAAGGGTACATCTCTATGGGTATTCATGTCACCCCCACCAAATCAAGATATAATAGCTATTAACAATATATAAAGAGTTCTAACAAGCCAATGAGAATAGAATCATCATAAAGGAAAAATGGACCAAGTGCCTAAACAGGCAATTCACAACGAGAACACAAAGAGGTAATACAAGAATAGATATGATGGACATGAGGGCTCACTCTTAATCAAGAAAATGCAAATTAGCGATATGGTTCTATTGTTCATACACTGCGTTACAAGTTACAAATTAATACGTCACTGATCTGTGGTCACTGGGGCTTTCATGTCCTATGGAGATGGAAGTGAAAATTGTCAATCGGCAGGTATCTCTCTGTATTTGAAATTTATTTACTCTTTGATTCAGCACTTCCATTGTTAAGACTCTGTCATTCAGAAATTTTCATAAAAGCATACAAAGAGATACTAGCTAGCAATAATACCAAAAATGTTTGAAAGCTCACTATCTGCCAGATACTGTTCTTGGTGCTTTATGTGTATCAGCTCATATAAGTCTCAAAATTACATGAAAGCAATAGCTATACTCCAGTCTAAATGGTAGTTGAAGTAGGAAACTAGCACTAAAAAAGGAATATAGTGCTTGCTTTTGCCTCAAACACCAGGAAGAAGAGGCAAAAATCTTTAAAAGAATGGCCAAATGGAGGGGACTGGGCATAGATCAGAAAATGTTGCCCACGTGGGTCAAGTGGCTATGATATGGATTCAGTGGATAATGCCCCATGCTGGGCTAGCCAGGCCCCTAAAATTTGGTGTCTATGGGAGAAGAGTCAGTACATCGCACTGTGTACGGCCAGTCATCTGCCCCATCTGTTGCCTCATTGTGCCAGCTGCTTGGGGCTCATGGAGACAAGACGTAGTCTCTGTCTAAGGGTCTGGACTTCGTGTAGGAACTCTATGTGCTCCACTCCAGCCTCCCAGGGAAGCTACCCTGCCCATCTAGGAAACATCTACAGCACAACGTGGGGATTTTCTGTCAAACGTTCCTCCACTGCTGGTCTCTGCTCTGCTTGAAGGCAACATTATCTTATTCATCTCTGAATTCCCCCACACCTAACACAGCACCTGGCACACAGTGGACAGTCAGTGAATGGCTGCTGCGTACATACATGGTGGGGTCCATGGCCACACAGATGAACAGACGAATGTATTCGTGGACAGGAGGATAAGTGAATACCTTGTATCTACTATTAACCCTTTCGTTATTGCATGCAGACAAGAGGGCTGCCCTAGATGATGTCTAAGGTTTACTGTCCTGAAAATATTTCTTTATTCTGGCTTATTTCCATCCTTTAAGATTCCAGCTTAGTGGAATTTATTTCCACCCTTCAAGTTTCACCACCACAAAGAAAATCATAATTAAAATGGTACTGTTTTCTTTAAAATATGCTTTTTCTCTTTTAAAAACAGACAGGTCTTTTGCATCTATTGTTTCATGTTTCTGAGAAAATAAGAACAGCTTCAGGGATGAATATCAGAGTATCTGTCTGCTGTCATATTAATTCTTATCTGCAAAGAAAATCTATTTCATGTTTATTACTTTTTATTGTTGCCATATACAATGAGCTCCTGACACACTTCAGACTGTCATCATTGCAAGCACTGCACAACGCAGTCGTACACAGCTGAGTCAAATCATCAGGATGGCGGAGTAAGAGCCAGGGAGGTTTGCAGAAGTGCGGCTGAGGCTAAGCAGCAGCTCCCGGGGCGGGCCGGGCTCTTCCCACCCGGGGGGCTGAGGGGCTGGGGGACAAGAGGCCAGGCCAAGCCATGTAATCACACTCCAAGCCCCCGCTGCGATGTGGTGTAGTCATGCCCACTCACATCCCATTGGCCAAAACAGATGAGACGGCCAGTCCCAAATCCGTAGGGCAGGGAAAAAGCACCGCTATGTCCCAGCCACCTTGTATATATTACTAATCCTTACCACAGATCTGTAGGGTAAGAGTTGTTATGCCCACATTACATATGAGGATACTACAGATCAAAGAGAGGGGGTGTCTAGTCCAGTGTCAGTACGTGCATGCCCGAGACAGAGAGCAAGCCCAGTTCCAGCAGCTGATTGAATCACCCATGGGCTCTTTCCTTCTTAGGGCACTCAGGACCACTGGTCATCTTCCCTGACTGATTGATTGATTGACTGATTGATTGATGTCACAGGAATCAGTTTCTACATGCCAAATGAGAACTAAATTTAGAAGACTCAAAATATCAGTGTTTGGAAAACGTAGAGTATTGAGAACTCCAAAAGCTACTGGTGACAATGGAAATTGGCACTTTGGAAAATAATCTGACATTATCTAATAGACTCAAATGCATACTCTTCTACGACCCAGAAAGTCCACTCCTGAGTGGAGTGTGTAATATATAGATAGATATAGATGAGACATAGACAGGGCACAGGTATAGACACAGATATGGGAGCAAGCAATTTTAAATAATTTTTTTACTTGTCCACTTAAAGGTCCACTTTGGTAAGGACCAGAGAAATGTCCTTAAAGAAAGCCAGGCTCCTGAAGGAGCAAGAACATAAAGGTAACATTCAACAGCAAGTTGCAGAATACAGAGAAATTTGCTGGTAGGACTGTGCATTTGCAAGCACTGGTGGGAGGGTCTGGAGAGCTGGAAGGAGGAGGTGATGGACTCCCACTGAGGATTTAAGACCTGGGTGGGATGAAGAGACTGGGGGCTTGCAGTCTGGGTGGTGACTCCAGCAAACAGGGATGTACAGTGGGATGAATCCTGGGAGAAGGTGGGTTATGGTTCCCATCTGGAGCCTCCGCTGGGGAGACTCAGGGCCAGTCCTTCAAAGAGATCACAGAGATTGAGACACTGCCCCTGACACAAACCCTTAGGAACTGTGCTGAGCACGGCTGAGGCTAGGAGCCCCAGCTAAGTTATGTCTCCTTGGTACTGTCCATGCCATGTTTTGGAAACAAGGTCAGAGACAAATTAATTGCTGCTAAATTTCATCTTGCTAAGTCAAGCCCATTTTCTCATCCAGCTAGGTGGGTTTTTGTTTTTTTAGGTTTTCCTTGTGGTTTTCAAGTATTCTTCAAAAATAAAAAATAAAAATAAACTAATTCAAATAGTCTAGGGGGCTTTTGTTTTAAAAGCAACCATCTCCCACCACATAGGCCTGCTCCTCAAAGCCCTTCTCACCATCTCAATAGCAGGTCTCAGTTGGCTTCCCCTCATTCTTCTACGTAATATGCTTATCATCCCAGTTTTTGACTTGCCCACCTCAGACCATGTGCACCGACAGTCTGTGCTGGTCACTCCTCACTCAGCCCCGGCCCAGGTCCGTCTGCCCCGGGGAGGGAGACTTCGGCAGCATAGCGTCCGAGCAGGCTGGCCAAGGAAGGCCGGGCTCTGGACCAGGCCCCAGAAGAGACCAAGGCTGCGTGCCACTCTGCCACCCCTCCTGCTCAGAGCTGTGCTCCTCTGGAGCGGCACCAGTGCAGCACCCACCTGAGGCCCCTGCCAGGCCCACATCTCAGAGCACTTCCATCCTGCCCTCTGAGACCTGAGGGTGGTGCTCACCCGAGGACAAAAAGCTCTGAACCAGACCTGCCCCTCAAAACTCTGTATGTCATCAGTGCAGGATCTGGAGTAACCCCACAAGGCTGTGACAGAGGAAGCCCGAGGGCACCGCTCCCCGCCCCCTCTCCCCTTCCTCCCAGTACTGAGGGGTTGTAGTATTATACTTGGTTCTTCTCTCATTGTCTCTGTAACTTAACGAGATGCGGGGCACGTGCCTCGATGCCATAGCCACGTCCCAGTTCCCTCTGTGTAACGTGGGGCCCTCGGCCTTCCCCGCCCTCCATGGCACCCCCTCCCCGCCCCTCACGCACAGATGGGCCCCAGTGGCAAAAAGTCAGTGCTGCCGAAGCAGCAGTCTCCTCACCAAGGGTCTCCTGTGCTGGTTCGTTTGGTTTACAGGATCATTCTGCACCTGAGTACCAACCACCAGTGAGGGCCCGCGGTGGCCATGGGCTGTCCCTGCCGCAGAGCCCACGGCAGGGACCCTGTTCTCCTATTCTCGGGATGGGACATCCCAGTCCCTCTGCTTCCCAAGGGAAATGCCCCCAGACATGTGGCGACGTGAATGACCTTTCCTCATACTCCATCAGTGGCCCAAAATAATGCCAGAGTTTAGTTAACTTCATACTTGGACCATGACTTATTTGTACAGCTTTTTGTTTGTTTTTCTGGGGTTTTGGCCAACAGCTTTTTTCCTGTGGAGAAGCCATGTAAGCACCCTCACACATTTTCCGGCATATCCAGTGCTCGACCACTTGCCTCCTGCAGCATCGCCCTGAGGCTCGCTCTCCCCCAGAACTAAACTACAAACGCAAGCCCTGGCCCCTGGCCGCCTGCGCCCAGCCCCACACACACACTGGCCCCACACCGCCCGGATCCTGGGCTCCTCTGCCCGGGCATCCTCCCTTGTTCAGGAGGAGTTTATTCTCTGGCAGGTTTCTTCCGTGTTCCATGTAAGAACCAAACTTTGAGTTACACGTATCCAAAGACAACTCCATCCTCCCTCACAGTCATTAGATCTTTCAGCCTAACCTAAGGGTCCTGAGACATGCCCGCCCGGGTTGCCTGCACTGCTCTCCCAGCACTCTGCCATCCAGGAGCGCCCCGGCCAGTCTGACTGCACTCCTCCATAGGCTTTCCACCCTCCCCCTGTCTCTGACAGCTTTAAAGAATCTCCGTACCACAATTCACAACCACACATACTTTTAAAATTCAGCCCTTTCAGCCTGAGACCTGTGTCCCTCTTTAGCTGGGAGCTGTCTCCTTCACCCTCTCTCCTTTCTTCTTTGTCTTCATCATACAATTTTCGATGTCATTTTCCCCCTTCCATTTTCTCTCCTCTCTTTGGGAAATCCATATTCGTTGGACTTCCTATATCATCTTACTTTTTCTCTCATTTTTCTCTTGTTTGGTTCTTAGTCTAGGAGATCTCTTCAGCTTTAACTTTTGACTCTTTAACTGAATTTTGATTTTAGCCATTATAGACGTACCCAAGTTATGATGATCCAGCTTACGATTTTTCAACTTTGCAGTGGTGCAGAGACAAATACGTACTCAGTAGAAACCGTACTTCAGACGGTGAATTGGGTCTTTTCCTGGGACAGCATGGTGTCCACCTCTGAGGCTCAGCCCTGCTCCCAGGCAGCCACGTAGCCACCAAGATCGGCACCTGATGCACGAACAGCCATTCCTGACTCACGCAACCATTCTGTTTTCCACTTTCAGTACAGGATTCAATACATTACACGAAATACTCACCACTTCATTATAAAATAGGCTTTGTGTTCAATGATCTTGCCCAACTGTAGGCTCATGTAAGTGTTCTGAGAAAATTTAAGGTGGGCTAGGCTGAGCTCTGATGTTTCGTAGGTTAAGTGCATTAAATGCATTTTCGACTTACGTTATTTTCAACTTACCATGGGGTTATTTGGACATAACCCCTTTGTAAGTTGAGGAAGATCTGTATATTGTTAATTTTCAAAAACTCTTCCTGATTATTTGCTTTTCCTTTTTCATAGCATATTACTCGTATTTTATGGTTTTAATATTTTCCCAAATTTATGAGCATATTAAAGTCTGCCCTGTTCCTTTTTCCTTTAAGCTTTCTTCTTCTTTATTTCTGTTTCTTTTACCAAGGTTAGCTTTTCCTTTTGTCCAAGTCAGCCCTTTATTTCCCACATTCTGGTTCTTGCATACGACAGTCGTCATATCTAGTAGCCTATCAACATTTAAAACTAAAAGATCAGGCGGATTATCCTGAAGAGTTATTGAGGATTTCCTCTTCTATTGTCTGAACCTACCTGTTACCTGATCAGCCTTTCTTTGGGGAGGAAAATATGTGGCTGGAACATCTGTGTTTCTGGATTATATGGTCTCTCCTTTAGGGTGTGTGGAAGAGGACCTTCCTGACAGTCTGAAGGCTCCTAAATGCCAGAAAGGGGAGGGTTTTACTGAAAAAGGCTCCTTCTCACACTAGCAGCCTTGGGTCCATTATAGTTTCTTCATCTTCTTAGAGACATCCACATACTTTTGCCACTAGGAGCAAACTTCTGCTCCAGTTTGACATCTTGTACCCAAAGGTGGGGAAGTGGGGAAGAGTTGCCCCACCCCAAACAGACCTTCAACCAATTTCCTTGCCTTCACCCCCACTTCCAAACTCACCTTCTGACCTGCCACCTCTGAGCCCAGAACCCTGTGGCCCTGACAGGCTTAGTCCCCCAGCCCCCACCATGGACTTCCTCTGGGCTGGAGGCTCCATCTCTATATAGCCACCCCTCCACGTGCTCCACACCCCACCCATCTTCCAGGAATTCTTGAAATCTCATGCATGAGCTCTGAAGCCTCCCCTCAGAGCCACTACATCCTGTGAGATTATTTCTTTAATGATCCATTTAATATAATTGAAGTGGGCTATCAAAAGAGAGCACAGACATGCTGAGTGTATTCTTGTGAACCATGCACCCCATTTTGCACATGAGAAAATATGGAGGCAAAGTCACTTAGCAAAGTGGCAAGTGTTAAGCCAGGAATGAGAAACCATACCTGCCACATTCCAAAGCCTGCTCTTTCCTTGCTCATGAGACTGTCCTGGGGCTTACAGGAAGTAAAATATGTAGAGCTCACAGCAAAACGTTTGCAAATGCAATTACCAGTCCAGTTTCCCCTTGTTAGTCGTAAAGCCACATACCCCACATTCCTCCCCGCTCTTGGCCAAAGAGAATAAATGCCACCAAAGGTCTAAGGAGGAAGCTGCCTTCCCTCCTGGGGCTCAAGAGCTCAGCTGGGAACAGCTGGAGATTCAATATTTTACTTCTGTTTCACACCAGCTACTTATACCCAAAGGGGAAGGGCTGTAACCCAAACAGGGCTTCTTGAAAGTTTGTCATTCACTCCCTAGTTGTGGGAAGATTTTCATTTCCACATGTTCTGATGGGAAACTTTGGGAACTCACTCAGCAGTAACTTGCCTTTTTTCCTTTGCCTCACGGTCTCCAGCATGATGAGCTCCATGACACTGAGCAGAATCACAGGGGGCCCTCCAGGGACACCAGGACTCACCAGGGACACCAGGACCCACCAGGGACACACCGGGATCCACCAGGGACACCGGGATCCACCAGGGACACTGGGACCCACCAGGGACACTGGGACCCACCAAGGACATAGGGATCCACCAGGGACACCGGGATCCACCAGGGACACCGGAGTCCACCAGGGACACCGGGGTCTCCCAGGGACACTGGGATCCACCATGATCACCATGATCCTCTTCTCTGAGAGATACAGCTGGGAAGTTTCCAGAGGCAGGCCATTCCGGATGCTTAAAGATCTAAGCCTGGAAGAGATGTCATGTGAGTGAGGGCCCATCTGTAGCTCTGGTCGGACACGAGCTGTCACGGGTGCTGTGTTCCCCGCCTGGCATGCTGAGAACCAGCCTTCAGCAAAGTCTACACAGAAGAGGGCCCAACGGTCCAGTCCTAGCAGGCATCAGTAGGTCTCCTCACTCCCAACCTGCAGACCACCTCACTTACGGATTCTTCTCAGGAAGATCCGTGGGCTGCTGGGAAAGGGGAGAGCCTGCCACCCCTGATCTCCCCGGGCCTCTCAGGACTGTCCCTCCCCCTCGCGCCCATCACTCACAGCCTGGGAGACCACTCGCAAACCAAACCCCTGTTCTCTCTGCTCCTCATAACATATGCATAGCCACAGTTTGGTTTTCTTAAAAGCTGCCAACTTGCCAATCAGATAAGTCAAACTATGCTTCTGTGTTAATGGGAAAGAACCTGGAAAAAGGCCCAGGAGAAAATATTTGCAATGCACATGAAAAGGTGTTGTTGGCTTTTGCATGTAAAGAATTCAAATAAATCAATAAGGAAAACATTAACTACCCCTCTGAATGAGGAAACAACATGAACAAAATATCTGCCTAAAATACGTGCAATTTGCAAATAAGCACATGACAGTATATTCAACCTCCTTAGAAATCAAGAAAATGCAAATTCAAGTAATTACATTTGTTTCCCTCTCATCCACAGAATCATCAGCGATTTAAGATCTAATGCTTAATTCCAGCAAGAGGCTCTGAGTTGAGCACTGGCTTTCTTGATTGGAGAGAATATAAATTGTTACAGCCACGACTCATGAATGTGATCAAAGCTTTAAACACACTCCTAACCTTTGGGCCAGTTACTCCATTTGTTGGAATACAAGCTAAGGAAAAAACATATGAACTGCAGATATTTATGTTCACATGGTTTACCACAGCACTACTTAACTAGCAAACAACTCAGTAATTAAAACGAATTGAAGAGATTTTATACTTTTATATGAGAAAATGGTGACATGTTTGGTAATGAAAACTCAGCACTTAAAATCACATATTCAGTGAAACAGAATAATATAAAGCAAACGTCCACAAATGCACAAAAAAGACTAAAAAGAAGTATATCTGAATGTGCCGGAGATTATGAGCTGTTGTTAGGGTTTGATTTTTTGTTTCTTTCCATTTAATTTTCTTTTACACAAAGAACATCTATTGCTCTGATGAAGGGTGAAACTTTAACTTAGAAATTTTCAAGGCTCCAAGTAAAATCTGCCCACTTCTGCCTGTAAGAGCTCAGAGCCAGAAGACCATGGCTGCCAAGAAGGGGCCGGCACGGAGTGTGTTAATTTGGGATGGGGACAAAGCAGGCGGGGAGGGATCCCCCTTCCATGGGCAGCTCCTACCCGACATGACACCAGAAAGGAAGAGGACATGCCCCTCCAGGACTCCATCACACCCTTTCCCCACTTGGAGGGCCGGCAGCTCGTCCCAGCCACAGCCCCCGAGCATTACAGCGCCTGCCAGAGCTCAAACTCCATCCTGGCTGCTCTGCCTTGGACAAGATCTTGTCACTGCTCCCAGTGTCAGTTTTCTCGCCTTTAAAATGGGCCATCTGCAACGCCCCTTTGAGGGTATTAATGGGAATTAAATGCAGTAAGAACTGTTTCAGTGTCACAAAATCTAACTGAGCTCTTTCTACCTTATTAATAAATACCCAACTCATAAAGGCAACTAAATGCATTTCTGTGACTTAATGTCAGATTTTTCCCATTTATCTGATTTTTCATGTAATTATCTTACCTTCTTAAAATAGCCTTCATTTCTTTAAAAGTAGACACTTTCATGGTTAAATCTTCTAAAATATAGCTAAACAACTACTTAACTGAATGCTACTTACCTTTTCAGAATGGCCTGAATAAACCATTACTATAATAAACCAAGTGTGTGCTGAAGGGGAAGGGGACCAGGATCTTTAATGCTTCTGTACTGAGTAAGGCACTGTAGTATCCCATGAATCACTAATACTCTAATGTATTAGTCACAGTAACCTAACTCTGCAGGTTGCTCCAATTTCATAGATGACAAAATGGAGGCTCAGAGGAGTTGAGTAAAATGCTGAAGGTTACCCAGCTGGGAGACAGTGAAGACTCAAACCTAGATGGAGTCCCAAAGCCATGGCGCCATGATGCCCATGGTGCAGTCACATTCTCAGAGGGCCGGGGCCAAGACACCGTTGTGTAATAAATGCTATTGTTCTTGCATCTGACCGTTATAGCTGGTGGGGTCTCTATCTTTAGGTTGGTTTGATTTAGCTGTTTAGTAAGTTGCTTAGTTCATTTTTTTGCTTTCTCTCTGTAAGGAATTCTTGTTACATTTTGGTACTTTCAACTTGTCTTATCCTGAGAAATTAAGTGAAGGTCTTTTGATTATGTCAAAAAGCCAGTCAGCTGTAAGTGAGCCTCTAGAAGTCCTCCCATAAGTTAGCACCATGACCTGGGGACGGGTCACCTGGTGGGTCTCTTGGCTTCCTTCCAGCTCCCCAGCTGTGTTTCAGATAAGTGGAGTTGTTTAATGTATGAACTCTGAACCCAGGGGATACTGTTATCCAACATGGACCTATATGTATTACAAAACAATGTTGAACTGTTACAGGAATCCTTGCTACCTTCTACTAAATGTCTTTTCTGTCCCACTGTTAATTTATAGACAGTGCCTATGTAAAAATCTGGAATTTATGTGCTGTTGTCTCCATCTTATAGACGAGGAAACTGAGACTCCACAGTGTCCACATCTGGCCAAAGGCATTCCAGTGGGTGCTTCCGCTCGGGTCAGCGTGTGCACGTCCAGCGCGGAGGCTTCACTGAAGATGTGTAAGCAGTGTGGCTTCTTCACAGTCCACCTGGGAGAACTGTGAACTTTCTCACCAGGCCGCATCTGCAGTCCTCACAAGGGTGCCTGGAGTTGCTTCAGCCCACCTACCGCTACATAACATCTCTGTGGGTGATGTGGGGAGACTTCATGTACACCAGTGTCAAACCCGTGTCCAGTGTCTAATCGTCCTGGTACATTCTGCACAAACTCCCTACGTCTGGAAGCCTCAGACAGAGCTGAGCCGATGAAGTCACACGGCCTTTGTCCTGCATTCTTGTTCCTCAGAACTTCCCCAAACATCAGCCGCGGGCTGGACCAGCACCCCGAGGGCCTCGCCGGGGCAGGCCGCCGAGGAAGAGACCCCTCGCGCTGGCACCCCGGCCACAGCCTGCGTATCCCGTAGCCCCAGACGGAAACAGAAACAGAAAAACGTGATTCGTGCGCAGGAAAGTTGGAGCGCAGAGAAGTTCAGAAGTGGGCGGGCGCATGTGTTTAAAGAAAGGGTGGAAACCCCAGCGGAGACACGAATCCGCCTACTGGGCGGGAGCCGTCCGGGTGACACAGGTGCCGCTTCCTCCCGCCGCCGAGGCCGAGCCCGAGCCCGCGAGCGCGACCCGCCGCCCGCCACCCGCCGCGCGCCCTCGGCCCGGCTCCCGTCGGCGATGAGCGTCCGCAACGCCTCGGCGCCCCCCGGCCCCCGTGAGTACCGCGCGCAGCCCCGTGAGAACCCTGCTGGCGCTCGGTGCGGCGGGCGGGACGGGCGGGACGTGGCTGCGGCGAGGCTCCCCCCGCCCCGGGAACCCGCGGAGGGCCTGGGAGGGCGCCCCTCCGAGCGCCGCGGCCCCGGGCGGACCCCTCGCGCTCCCCGCCGCCCCCTCTCTGTTTAGAGCAGCACGTGTGTCTGCCCACCGGAAACCGCACACCCCGACATTCTCTGAGGGTGTTCGGGAACCTGCCCGGCCTCCCTCGCCCCCAGCCCCGCCTTTGGCCTTTTGCATTCAAAAACTGGAACTTATTTTGTGCAGATGACGGTCGATCCGCCCCCCCCCCCCCCCCGCCCCCCGCTAGGCCTGGGCCCGAGAAGCGGTCAGATTGGAGACTGAGAAGTTTGTGGTGTGATAACACTTTCGGTCAGGAACAGGATAACGGTTTGCGCCTTGGAGATGCCCTCCGCCGCAGGTTTAAACTCCAGGGGGTGGGAGGCCTTACCCGCCAAACCTGAACGCGCAGGAGCGTGGCCAGGTGCAGACTCGGGCCCCGCGCGCTGCTGGGTCTGCCTGGCCCCCGTGGGCCGGTGGGGTGCGCAGGCAGGGGGCCCGGGAGTGGGGGCCCTGCTGCCCGCGGCGGGACCCTGTGTGCCGCTGATGAGCCAAGGACCGGAGACAAATCGGCCTCCTTTGCCCATCTCATCACCGGCAACACGGGAATGATAGGCTCTCCTCTTTGGGCTGCGAGAAGTTAGTGCATAGAAATGGCTCGGCAGGGAGAGTGACGTACACTGAGTGCTGGGGAAATGTCAGGCGTGTTTATTTTCATTTTACATGACTGTGGATGGGCGGACTCGTGTGTTTACATGTGTGTATATGAGTGTGAGAACCAGTGGGCATGTGATGTGTGTGCGTGTGGGTGTCAGCGCCAAGGCTGAGGGGACAACGCCACGCTCATCATTCCCGTGGGCCCTGAGGAAGTGAAAGGCAGGCCTGCGGCCGGCGCTGCCCTGTCTGGAAAGGACAGGCTCACTCACCCCAGAGCTCTCCGCCTCCCCCGCCCCGCCCTTCTCGACGATTCAAGTTTCAGACCTTGACCAATGACTGCAAACCCTTCCCTTCTGAACCCCTGTGGATGCGGCCCTTCCTCGCATACCATTCCGGATTACCCTTAGGACTGGATTTATGGCAGGACCTCCGCTGTGGAAGGACCGTGGGGCCCTGTTTCTTGCTGTTAACTCAGGCAGGATGTGTCTATATCCTGTCTCAGTTTAGATCACTGCTTCTCAGAACCAGAGCTTAGAATTCAGAGGACCCACTGTTTCCTACAGCCAGGTCCACCCTCCCAACTGGGCTCAGCCAGAAGCCTGAATGTCACAGTTCTTCAAAATAGGTCCTGTGCAGAAACTCACTGCCTTGTCCTTGTATAGAAGGAGGCAGTGCTCAGTGAGGAGATGCAGGCTTGGCAGCTTTACATAGAAGTCACTGCCTCTGGCAGAAGCAGAAAGAATTGCATTAAGTGCCAAGTGAAATTCCAGCTTAGCCATTGCTCAACCCCTCAGGATATTGCTGGTGTTGGGAGTCACATGGCATAGGCTGAACCTTTCCAAGGGTGCCCTGGTTGGGCAGTTATTTCTGGGGACTTGCAGTGCACCCTGGGAAACAGAGGGGGTAGGGTAATGGGCATTCTGTGTTTGCGGTTGGAGCATGTCAACCTGTCTGCACCTCGTAGGAAGAGGCCCCACCAGCAGGGGGAGACTGGCAAGCCAAGTCAGCTGGTCTCTGGGTGGCAGATAGATGATAGATAGATAGACAGTTAGACAGATAGATGATGGATAGATAGATAGATAGATAGATAGATAGATAGATAGATAGATAGAT
>JAQQAC010010508.1:18709969-18771364 GCA_029783875.1 Phataginus tricuspis | reverse complement strand
GATAGATAGATAGATAGATAGATAGATAGATAGATAGATAGATAGATAGATATAGATGATTAGATAATAGATATAGATGATTAGATAGATAGATGATACAGATGATTAGATAGATAGATAGATAGATAGATAGATAGATAGATAGATAGATAGATGATAGATAGATAGATAATCTCAAATGCCCTTCTGAGAACGCAAGTGAAACACCTCCCAGAGCTGCACCAACACAATGGGGTCAACAAGCACAAGCTAAAATGAAAAACAAACAAGCTTGAACAAGGAATGGAGACTTCATAATAGGATTATTATTACTGTCTCAAGGGCAGTTACTTTACTGATTTATGAAACTCCTTAAATGTTACATCTCTATACAGTTACCCTTTATTTTATAAAATGAAACTTAAAGTTCTACTTCATCTTACTTTTTTCATAAGAATATATGTTAAGATTATAACTTATCACCAGGTGGAGACAAATTTATTCTTCTCAGGGCTGCAGGTATAGGAACAAATTGGTTGTTTACGTAATAGATTCCTCCATGAATGGACATTTAGGTTATGTATGGTCTTTGATTTTTTTTTTTAACCAGACACAGTGATGCCATGACAATCCTTGTAAGTAGGGTTTTACATTCATGTGTTTGTGTACCTTTAGGATAAGTCCCCCTCCCCCCTGAATTTAATTTCTGGGACAAAGAGTGTATACATTTAAGATGTGAGTAGATACTGAAAAATGGCCTTCCAGAAGGTGACATGAATTTCCAGCACTTGCCAGTGGCCAGTGAAAGTCGCTGTCTCACCACACATTCACTCGCCCTTCATGTCTTAGTCAATCTGATGAGTGAAATGTCACTTTTGAATGTGCCTCTGTAATGCCATGTTTTCATACTCCCATAAGACAGCAGGTCCCATCCCCAGTAAAGAAACAGTCCCCAGAAACTCACAGTGAGCTAAAGGCAGAGCAGGGACCACCCCCCACCCATGCTGTGGACACAGACGGGGTTTGACCCCACACCAGCCCTTACTGACTTTGGGGAGGTGCCCAGAACCTCAGAGCCAAACGCTGTCATCTCCAGCTGGAACAGTGAAGCTCTGCACAGGAGGCGTGATGAGCAGAACACAGCCCTCAGCAGTAGTGGTGTCTGGCTGTTGTTAACAGGATTTAATGGAGCAAACCTGGCCCGCAGGTGCCAGTAATCTCCAGAGTCCACTTTGCCCAGAGCGGCTGTTTTCGCTCATGGTAGCCCAGGTGCCCGCATGCCAAGCCCTGAGCTAGGGCCTCGCAGGGGTCGCACTCCACGGGCCTGGGCTCTCAGGCATTTTCCCACCGTTGTGCCGGTGGAGCATTGGAAGCTCAGGGGATGACCCGCCCCAGGGCTCTCAGGTGCTGAGCAGACACAGGCTGTCAGACCCCTGAGCCAGCAGAGGCCTACCGGGGGCAAGGGCCAGGGGGTGCCACAGTGTTCAGACACCCCCGTGCTGTGGGAGCCGGGCCTGAGAAATCACTGCAGCTCTGCACATGGAGGGACCAGTGAAGCACAGATACCTGGCCAGGCCAGGGGCCTGACCCCAGCCCACAGTGGGCACCACCACCCCCTCTCCTGTGGCCGGGCCTGATCTGCACTGGGAATCGCTGCATTCCACCCCGCCGTTCACAGCCGGCTCAAGCTGCCCCTAGGGCCTTCTCTGACAGCCCTCCTCATGCCCGGACCACCCTGGTCCTCCAGCTCCGCCCTCATCCGCCCCCTCTAGGCCACACCCCAACAACATGCACCTGCCTATGCATGTCCCCCGAGCCCAGTTAGGCACTCCCACCTCCCAGGGCCATCTCTCAGCAGGGGAAAACCACCCACATGGCCCTGGGGACACTGCAGCCCAGATTCCCGGGTCTGCCCCCTTCCCACATTTCTGACCTCCCAAGGGGCTCTGTGACCCTGCCTGGCCCCCACTGGGGGCTGGGCACACAGAGGTGCTCAGTGACTGAGACGCACTGACGATGCACAGCTGACACGTCATTGCCCCCAGGCCTGTGGCTGTTCCAGATGCTGAAACACATTTGAGCAATCAGACAATAGCCCCTGGCCCAGAACTTGACTTACACGCGGGGGTCAGTAAGTTATGAATTGAAATGGACAGAAAGCCGAAACAAACTCCAGAAGCCACCTCCAGCTCTGAGCGGCGTCTCAGGCTCTCCCTCCCGCACCAACTCTGCCCAGGGTTTTCTTGGGATCACTATGTAATCCAAGCTTGTGAAGGAATGCTGGCTCCTGCCCTTATTATTATAAATTTTAACCTTTGCACATTCTTCCAGAACAAATGTTAGCGTGCAAATTGTAGCCAATGGCAGGCGCTGGCAGAACCAGTTTCCTCGTGTGCCAGCAAGAGCTGAGCCCAAGGCCCTGGACCACGTCGCCACGTCACCAGTGAGTGAGGCAGGCGGCTGCCTTGCCTGGGGCAGAGCGGCCCAGCAGCCCTGGCTGCCCACCTGCCTGGCTTGAGGCCTGCCCTTTCTCCTGGCCCGACACCTTCATTAATAACTCCAAGACTGACGAACTGCTGGAGGCTTAGTGCGGACAAGTCTGAGTTCAGACCTCCAGGGGACCCAGTCACAGTGGCCACCCCACAGTATGGACATCCCCAGGCCCCCACAGGGGGACAGGAAAGGGGCATCTAATCTAACAAGGCCTGCCCTCTGGAGACGTTTCCACAGCCTCACCTGCTGGGGTCAGGCCTAACCCGGGGAAGGGAGACACCCAGCACCAGGCCAACCCCCAACTCCTTTCCCCAAAGAGAGGGGTCTGAGAAACCTCGGGACGCTCACCGTGCAGAGGCAGGGGCCGTGGAAAGACATCCCCAGTGCTCTTCCCGCCTCACACCTCACCCAGCCCGCGGCGGCTCCTCCTCGTGTCTGCCCGCCAAAGAAAGGGCCGAGGCTGAAAGGCACAGAAATACAGTCTGAAGAGGCAGGGCAGCATCTGGACCAGACATGGCAGGGACGCTGGAAGTACCAGGCTGGGGAGCTGAAACCACTGTGACGGACAGGTCTTGGCGACACTGCTATAGCCCGTCGCTCGGGCTCCGTCCAGAGTTAAGGCCACACCTCCCTCCTCTCATTGCCAAAACACTGTGGCCGACATACCATCTGGGGCTCAGGGGACCCACCCTGACCCCTTACAGGACTCCAAGACTCGCTTTTCAGGGCACTTGTTAGGGGCAGGCCGGCAAGGCTACCCAGTCACCTCAGAACACAGCCAGAGCCCCTGCCCCATGCTGCACACAGCACACGTTCTCACGAGGGCCCCATGCGTGTGACTGCCTGCTGCCTGGGCCCCACGGCTATCTTCCCGGGACCCTGGAATGAACCCTTCACGTTCACCAGTGGCTGCGGGCACATATATTCCCACCAGCCTTAGAGCGAAGGAAATGACGGTTTGCCAGCTCCAGACCAAACAAGGCGATCATGCTGCCTGCCTTTGGTGTCGGCCCCAGGCTCCGACTTCTCTATTCGCCAGGCAGCAGTGTCCACTGCTTTCTTTTGAGGTGCTCTCCCAGAGCTCCTGCAAGAACCCCACCACCTTAGCAAGCAGGGGCTTTGAGTGCAGGGTCCCCAAATGCTTTTAAACCATTTACCCCAAATTCACTTATTTATCAGCTCGCTGGTGGTGAAGAGACTGGAGCACCTCAGGGCCTGGACCTGGACCTGCCCGACCTGGCTGTGGCCTTGAACATGTGGCCTCAGTGTCTCAGTGCACCACCCACGACAGGCTGGCTTGTCCTGTGCAGCCACCAGGGTCTGTCCTAAGAGGTCCACACTCAGGATTTAATGTTCTGCTGCTGCCCATCTTGAAATTCTTAAATTCTGAAAAGGGGCCGCACATTTTCACTTTGCCCTGGACTCCACAAATTCCACAGCGAGTCTTGATACAGCAAGACGTTTTTCTGGGCATCAACTCCAGAGGTTTGTTCTGAGTGTATCATCGTAGGAAAAATTCCTAGCCAAGTGGCGGGCAGGTGCGCGTTAATCACAGCCACGCCCAGAGGGCTTGAGTGCGTCCTGGATGAGTGCTGGCTGCCTCCCCGCCCCCACTCTCAGCCCTGTTTGCCCACATGCCACAGAGCTACTCCCCAAGGACAGGATGGCACAGCCTGCGGCAGGCCCCGCTGCAGATGCCCCCGTGGTAAGCTGCTCCTCCTGAGCTGAGAGCTCTTTAAAAACCCTGAATGAGTGAATGGGTGTGAAGATCCAGCTTGGTCTGTACAGAGAGGGTGTCACCTGTGTCCTCCACAAGCCCAGTGCGATGCCCTGCCCTCGGTACCCCGGGGCTGCCCTGGGCTCAGCCCCGACCGCTCCCTGTCCCACTCAGTGCGCACCTGACCCCTTCCCCTGGCCCCAGCCCCCACGTGCCCCGCCCTTCAGTGCATGCCCCCACGGGTCATTGCTTTCTTTTACTCGAGGCTGCCGTCTGACCGGGCTCAGAGCCCGGCTCCCCTCCCCTGGGGTGCAGCCTGCCACCCACCCCAGCTGCACCCCCTCAGCACCCTCCTGCCGGGAAGCTGGCCTTGCTGCCTGGGAGCCTGCCCTGCTCCCTCCTTTTCTTCTGCCCAAGTTCTCACTCTACTAAATCAACGTCAGCGATGGTTGAAAATCCTTAAGAGTCATTTTTTAAAACTTCACAAGCTCTTTTTTTCCCTTTCGTACAAATTCTGTAAATTAGCTGACCCCTCTCCATTGTGACTGTCGCGCCGAATCAGGGCTTCCCTTGGCATGGCGACCTGACCTCATCCCGAGGGATTTTATCTCCATTTTTCATGTGAGAATATGAAGCTCAGGAGGCAGCAAGCCTTACCCGCACCCCATCAGGCACGGTGCTGAGAGTCCCCGGGGCCTAGAGAGGGACAGTCAGGCGATAGCTGCACGGCAGTTCAGAGCTGGGCAGAGATAAGGGTGGGACCCGTGTACAGGGGCCCAGGGAGGGGCCACAGGAGCCTGCTGGGCCCCAGCGCAGGCAGAGGGGGGGCCGTGAATGGCACTTGGCGAGCACCCCTCTGTCCTACCCCATTTCCAGCGAGGACACGCGGACAGCCTGTCCAGTCCTGAGAACGTTAGGCATGCAGATGCAGAGGTTATTGATTCCAGTTTGAAAATAAGGAAACTGAGGTTCAGAGGAGTCACTTTCCCAGGGCCTCAGGGCCTCATGGGCTCCGTGCGGCCTGAGCCGCTGGGTCCCCTCCACCTCCCTCCACCATGCTGATGGGGGTGCCCACGACCTCCTGCCCTTCTGCTCTACTCCAGGCAGCCCCGAGGTCAAAAAAAAGTTTTTATCCACCCGCCACCCAAAGGGCCCCTAGTGTCCACTCTACCCTCCTCCGCTGGCCCCATCTGGCTGCCCAGCGGCAGCTAATGACATGCCCGCAGAGGCAAAAGCCTACGACCGCGTGAGCCCTGCCAGCCAAGGCCGACCCACACACAGGCCCCGCGTCCCCTGGGAAGCAGTGGGCAGCTGCCTCAGATTCGCCACAATGGCCCTGGGAGAGAATAGTGCCCCCACGGACACCTGGCCAATTTCTGGAATGCCTCCACCACAGACCCACCCCTGGGGGCTGGCAGCTTGGTCTCTTGCTAAAATATCCCAAGCAGTGGGACCATTACTGCCTGTGTGTTCGTCTTTGCTGGCACCTTCCCATCTGTTTCTGATCTCCATTCAAGACGCAGCTCTCTCCCTCATCGGCAAGCCAGTGACACGAGGCTCACAGAGGTTCTGTGGCTGGGGCGGACCCAGCACAGGTGCAGGAGATGCAAGGACCCCCCCCCCCCCGATGCCGAGTCCCCGGGGAGGGGATGTTTTCCCCACAGAAACCCATTCATCAGGTTCTCCCGTCGAGGGCTGGAGGGGATGATGTGGAGGGCCTCCCCACTGGGGTCCCCCACCCTGAAAAGCACACACACAAAATGGTGTTAGAGCCACAAATTTGCATGGCAATTATTTTCGGCAGAAACGACGTTTCTATATAAATTCTTAGATAAAGCCTGGAAATAGAAAAAAGATAAGAGCCATCTGATATAGTTGAGCTGGAGATAGGCCTGGCGTCCACACTGCAGGGGCCCCTGGGTACAGTTCACTCTCGAGCTGTCCCTGGACTCGGAGGGCAGCCCAGAACGAGTGTGCAGACTTCTGGCGCCTTCCGGAAAGATGACTGATGCCCCGTTGTCGCTGACGGTTCTCTGAGACTTAGATCTCAGGGGAACCTTCCAGATTAGACATTCCCATCACGTGAATCCACAAAATGCACTCACTGTGGTTAACTGTTTGCCACTAGCCAGACTACACTGTATACCCAGCTGTTAATAACTTCACCAGTTAGTTCCAGGAGATAAATTTTTATCAAACTCCATGAAGAAAACCATCAAAGTTGTACAGGAAACTGGATGGAAAACTCCATTATGAAATCAATTTATGATAATATTTATAGCAATATATAATATTATCATAATAATATAATAAATGTTTAATGACTACCATATACAACCCTGGTTCCTTAACAGAAATACATAGGATTGGGCATGGCCATCCTGTATCTGTCCTAGGGGTTCAGGAGGAGAAAAATAAAGTTCAAGACAAGATCCCTGCCCTGAAAACATTTCTGGGCTCCCCCGAGCGGCAAGACGCACGCCAGGAGCGGAGCAGAGTGTCTAGGCCTCCTAGTGAGAACTTCCTTGTCCCACAGATTTGGGTTCTGGATTCTATAGCCTACATCTCATTGTGACTATTCACTGAAATAGCTAAATAGATATCTAGATATTTAAAGAATAAGTTAAAGTAATATGACCTCCCAAATGTAAACTGATACGTGACATTAACTAATATTAAATTATGGCAACTTTCTATGTAACTAGATATATCCTATCATGCTGAATTAAGGTTTTTGTGCTTGAAGAAACAAGTTGTCAGTGATCGAGGTTGATTGTTGAGAATGTTCTGACTCGGGGATGACCTAAGAGAAGCTGTCGGGTGTAGGGAGAGAGGACAGCCTGAATGTGCCAGTGCCACGACGTGCAGGCACGGGGAGGCCTGTCGCCGGAGCCAGGCTGGCCTGTGGCGCTCGTCCATCAGTAGCCATAACCCCTCATGGCAGGGAGGCGCCGGGTTCACCCCCACCTTCGGGACGCAGGGCTGCGGTGGGGCAGGGCTGTGATTTGAACCAGGCGGTCTAGCCCACTGTCCATCCTTTTAATCCCAGCACAGCACCACCGTCCATTCTTGTAGGAAATGGGGAGTTTCAAAGGAGAGCAAGGCTTTCTTTCACAGGAGGGACAGAAGAGTCGGTCCCACGGGCTTTGTGATGGCATTTCCTTAGGTCTGCTTTGGTAATTGCCCCTCAGCCGTTTCCTATTTCAGAATCCTGGAGCTTCTGAAAAGGCCTTTTAGAATATGCTGCTTTTACACAGCTCATTTGAGTGAAACGAGGTTTGTCACTCCCTGAGAAAATAAACAATGCTGAAGAAAGTTAAAATGCCTCTTTGAGGCCACAGCAGTCAGCGGCGGCCAGAATCCATGCTTTCCCTACAGAGCCGAGCCGCCCTGTGAGATGCCCTGCTCAGGAGCACTCTGGGCTTGGCTCTCTGCCCGCTCTTCCCCACTGTCCTCCGTCTCCCCCTCTGAGACCTCACTGCCCTGGAGCACCCTGTCTGGGCCCTGGCCTAACATGCCCTCCTCGATTCTGGCTGTGAGAACAGAGGCCTGGGTGTCTGGACAGATAAGAGGCTGACCTCTCGCTGCCCCGCATCCCGCCCCCAGCACCCCAGTTCTCCTTTGAGCTCCTATGAGAGGGGCCCTCCCCAAAGAGATGGGGCGGAGGGAGGCGGTCTCCTCTGCCTCAGTCCAGGAAGTCTCCCTCTGAGCCAATAACCCCCCTGGGAACCCTCATGCTTCAGCAGGATGCTGTCCAAGCCCCTCTGTCCCCCCTGGACCAAGCCCTCATGTTACTATCTGTGCCATTTGTGCCATCAGTCCTGTGCTGGGACCCAACACCCCAGGCTCAGGACGCCCTCCCTGGGGAGTGCCTCCTGGACAGGGCCTTGCCAGTCAGTGTGCCCAGCAGAGTAGGTGTGCAGAGACCCAGGCCTCAGCTGTCCCCAGCCGAAGTGGCCTGGACCCTGTGCGAGGTTTGGAGCGGAGGCAGGCCCCTCCCCAGCCCTGCCAGCCTGCCAGCTGGTGCCGACTCCAGCACCAACCAGTGGGGATGACCTTGGGATGGAGAGTCCACCCACTCTGGCCTCCACTCCCCTGCTGCCTATGTCCCAACAACTTTGCTGGGTGCTCGGGGTGCAGTGGGCCCCAGGTGCCACCGGACTCTGTGGAAGGTGGCCACGGCAGTGCACGGTGGGCCTGATTACTAACAACTGAGCATTTGCAGATTGAAGTGTGGACTTCAAGTGTGACAAGCCTGGGATCAGGGTGCAGCTCCGCCTCTCAGTGGCTGTGTCCCCTCGGGCACCTTAAGTGCAGGAAAAGATGTAGGTCAAGGCCCAGGCCTAGCACGGAGCACACGTTCAGTAACTATCAGCCTGAGCGAGACTCGGCGACACCAGCCCTTAAACCAGGGTCTGCAAACTAAGGCCCACAGGCAAAGTCCAGCCTGCCACCTGTTTTTAGAAATAAAATTTTGTTGGAACACAGTCATTTGCACGGGTCTATAGCTGCTTTCAGGCAGCCACAGCAGAGCTGTGACAGAGACCAGATGGCCCTCAAAGCCTAAACATTTACCATGGGGACTTTTATGAAAACGTTTGCTGACTCCTGACTTAAACCAACAGGAGGCTCTCTAATGGTGCCACTGCCAGGCCGGAGCCCACCTGGCCCTGTGGCCCATCTCTCCAGGGACAGCACAGTCTCGCTGACAGGCAAGAAGCCATGGAAGAAAGGGGCCAGGCGGCACCAGGGAGGCCTGCTCAGGCCAGGCCCACCAACCCGGGCGCCCACAGAGGCCTTCGCTCCCGTCAGCTGCTCCGCCACTGCCCGGGCACCAAGGGGAGGGACCCTCCTGCCGTCTGCCTGCTCTCGCCTCTCCCCAGCCCCGCCGTGAGCACGGCACTCGGGGCTCCACAGCCGCCCGGGAGAAGGCCCTCCCCTCACCTGGGTGGAGAGGGAGACAAACACCTCAGACAGGGCCCCCCCCCCCCCCCGGTCCCACAGCCACAGGGCCGCCAGCCCACCCCCAGCAAGGTCACGAAACAGCGCTTCCCACCGAGGGCACAGACGAGAGGGCAGCCCTTCCCGCATGAGGGTCAGTCGGTGCACTCGCCTGATCTCGCTGGAACTTCTCCCCACCTCAGGGGCTGTGACCCCTCTTTTCAGATTTGGAGTTGGAACTCAGGGGAAGACCTGTGCTCACGCTTGGCCAGTTATAAAATGGTGCATCCGAGTTCACCCATGGTGTCCCTGAGTGTGCACCCATGTTCTTTGCCTCTGCCTCCTGTGTCTGTAAGCTGGGGCCCAGAGTCACATTCCATGCCCACAGTCTGAGCAGCGACCAGGTGCCCGGCCCTGGGGATGTGACAGTGACCCAGGGGGGAGCATACATTCCAGTCAAACATGAGCAACACACATGTGTAGGACGCTCAGTACATCTGACGGTGCCCAGTGCCAGGGAGGACAGCCCAGCCAGGAGGGGAGGAGGGAGGGCTGTGGTGCCAGGAGGTGAAGGGACTGCCTCCTGGCAGCTGTTGTCATAGCTGGGACCCACCATCCTCCTGGGTCTGGGGGCTTCTGCGCCCCCTGCTAGGGAGCTCCTGTCCCGGGGAGAGGAGCCCTTCGCTTCATCATGTCTGCCAAAGCAGAGCCGAACACTGGGGACGAGACCCCGGGAAGCCAGCACCTGGTGGGGGCTGAGAAGGAGGCAAGAGGATGGTGGGGGTGCCCAGGGAGAGCCGGAACGCGGGGGCACTCCCATGCATGGGGCCTGAGCTCAGAGGCCTGGGCGCCACCTCCCGCCGTGTCCTCAGCTGTCCTGAAAGATGCCTTAGCTGCACACACATGTGCTCGCACACCTACAGCAGCTTCCCGAAGCCTCTCTGGAAGTGTGAGTTGCATCTTCTGGGTGATAGTGCTGGGATCTACAGGGAAGGAGTGTGAGCATGGAGCCCCAGCGCTCAGTCCCCACAGTCCACAGGGCCTTCAGAACCCCTGGGGAGCATCTGGGAGCGTGACTGAAGACACAGGAGCTGAGTGAGTCCATGCAGGGCCAGAGGGGTGTGTGCGGCCCCTCACCCTCAGCTCTGCACTGACAGAAGCACCGAGGGTGCCAGCCTGGGGGAGGGCACAGAGCAGAGACCTTCTTCGCCAGGGTGGAGGATCCGGGCCAGCAGGTGGTAGAGGAGAGAACCCAGAAAGGGTGGACACAAGGGAGTCTCCTCCCCCTGCTCCTGGGTCCGAGCTGCCCCCCACCCCCTGGGGAGGGAAGTCCCAGCACCTCGCTCAGCATGGCCCAGGGCCCCCAGCAGAGTGAAGTACCTCTGCCTCCTCCTCCCTGAAATGGCTCGGATGGCTCAGGTCAGGACCAAGGGCCCCTCCACTGTGGTCAGAGGTGCAGACTGACACAAGGCCTCCCAGGGCCGGGGCACCCAGCAGGTTTGCTAGACCAGGAGAGATGCTGAGAGGTGATTTTCATCAGCTTTCTGTTTGCACATTGCTCTGGTGTGAGGAGCAGTCCAGAGGCGATCCCACTGACCCAAGTCCCTAAACGGGCACAGGAACCCACCCTGGCCCTCCATCCCTCAGATAATATGACCCCAGCTGCTGCTTATGTGACTTGACTCCCCATCACTGAATGGCCCTGTTGGACGTCCGGCCACCAGGGCGTCTGTACTTGGAATTGCTGGCAACAGCGACCACGCTCATGTCTTATCTCATTCCGTCCCCCACCCCCCAAGCTGACACGGGGGAGGACGGGCCACCTGCTGAACTCTCTCTGGGCCGGGTGCCAGGGTGGAGAGCGCTACTGCACATCTGCTTAGAGGGGGCGCCGGGGGTCCTCACACAGCCCGGAAGCCTGAGTGTTCCTGGAAAAGGGAGGAAGCCGCTCTCCCAAGGCCGCACGGGGAGCATATCAGAGCCAGCACTGCGGTTCACTGCAGGCGGGCAGTATGCTCCTCTCCAAGATGCCAGGTGCTTTATGTGCTAGGATCCTACAGGGACAAATGGCTTCACGCTTAAGCACCGTCTGCCTCACAGCACACACACACACACGCACCAGGGAGACCTGGATGGCAGCACCCTCAGAAACCCAGCCTCTTTGAATTCAGCTCAGGTCTCTGAGCTCAGGCCCCTTGCATGGGAGGGCCCCCGTCACTCCCAAGTGGGGTGCATGTGGGACCCTGTCCTGGGCACCCCACACCTGCCCCAGCTGCAGAGCTCCGCCTGGCAGGCCGGCATCCAGCTTGGCTGTGTCTGAGCGCGGGGGCATTTTATCTCCTCTGGGGCCTTTTTCCCTCCTTTTCATTCTTGCTGCCGGAATGGCTCTCTCGTGCAGGCTTGCCTGTGATAAGGCTCCAGGAGGCAGAGAGAGCAGAGCCGAGCCCTTATCAAGCAGCTGCAGGGGGATCTGCTGCCCCGCCGGGCAGGCCTGGAGCTGATAAAGTGGGCCTGGCCCGTCCCGTCACCAGCTGTGCCCTCAGAGATGGGCAGGAGCCCCAGGAAGCTCCTTTACTTTCTCCAACACCCAGGCAGGGTTCTGGTGGCTCCAGGCCCAGGACCAGATGGGGACCAACTGGGGACAAAAGTTTGACATGGAGGACTGATGGAGAAGGGACTCTGGAGAGACGGGCAGCGGGAGGTGCCCCCACAGGCATCTCAGGACGGTGGCTCAGAATTCCCTGTGCGGCATGCTTTACGTTCCATGTTGCAGATGAAGCCCGAGGACTTGGGTGGGGAGGGTGTTACGGGGTTTCATCTACTGTGGTGTGGTCAGGCTTGAAGCAAGGTTTGCGAGCCCCAAAAGTTCAGGCTGCCTTCCTCCCGGAGCTCTGATTTAAAGGCCATCAAAGGCATCCCCTACCATCCCACCCTCACCCCACCCCCTTCCCCCCCCCGCACACACACACACACACACACACACACACGCCCCATTGAGGACAGCAAATCCTACTTTCAAATGTTAACTCCTCCTTTGAGCCTTGGTCACTGTTCACCAGCCGTCCTTAGGGTAGGACAGACTGGATGCGCAGACCGTGTGGTGTGGCCTCTCTGGCCTTAGCTGTCCCATCTGAAATGGGCCGCCTACCTCATCCCCACCTCACTGGGCCACTGTGTCCTGGCAGGAGTGGACGGGGAGCATATTGCCACCACTGGCTGCCAGAGTCCTACCCCAGGCTTGACCCCACGCTGGGAGCAGGGCCAGGGGCTCTGAGTGGGGCGGCGGCTGACCCTTGGGCCCGGGTCCACGTGTGAATCCTGGCACTGTCCTTGACATGTGAGCCTCAGTCTTTCATATATAAAGCAAGGGTAGAGGTGTCTGTTAGCAAGGTTGCTGGGGGATCCCAGCTGAGAGGCACTCGTGATCTGTGGCTCCCCCGTGCCAGCAGGTTTGAATGCAAGAAGCACTGTGAGCGTGAGATAGTACACCTGAACCCAGCGTGCGGCAGGCCTGCCAAAGCGGCCGACATGAGCCCAGCTGGCTCCTGGCTGCCCTCTGCCCAGGCTCTGGTGCACATGGACCCCCTCTGAAATCGGGGCCATGCCAGTGGTCTGTCCTGGGGCAGAGCCTGGGCTGGAGACCTGGGGTGACAGCTGGCATACTGAGCAGTGCGCACTCCCAGACACCAAGGCGCACGACACACACTGAAGAGCCAGAGAAAGGGCGGCCCGTGGGGCCGGCGGGAGGGCAGCCAGATGGCAGCTCGCAGGAGCCGGTGCCTGGGGCCCGATGAGGGGATGCTCCTCAAATCTCTTCCCTGGAATCACAGAATCACTGATACTCATTAGAGCCAAACGACCGGTGTATGTAAATGTCCTCTCCAGGGTGGGGAGATAAACATCAGAGATGGCTTTTTACGCCCCATCCTCAAGTGGGTGCTGGGCTCTGCAGCTTGGCCGTCACTGCAAACTCCTGCTTCCGTGCTACTGGGTGGATGACTTTTCTGGGTGCATTTCCGTCTGGTGTGCTGAGAGGAACTTTCACTCAGTAAGCATTTGATGACCACCTACTATGTGCTGGCCACCTTACAAACTGCCAGGACAACAGAGAGGAACATGCCACAGCCTTCTCTGCACCCCTAGAGTCGTGTTGACGTGTTTGATGAATCTGTGTGTAGTGACAGGGGGTCACCTCCTCCTGGGAGGTTGGGACAGATGTCCCCCCCATGGGTGAACTTGAACTAGTGTGGGTTGATGTGTAGACGTCCACCAGGTAGGCCAGGTGGGGTGGACATTTCAGGCAGAGGAAGCACTGTAAGCCAAAGCCCAGAGGTGTGAAATGAACCAGTCCATGTGACCTACAAGGGGCTCGCGTGGGACAGGCGGGATGTGCGTGAGTTAGATGATGACCGGGGCTCCAGGCCGGCTTGTGCAGGTGGCTCCAGGCTCAGGCCTGGGAGAGCCCAGTGCTCTCCTCTAGGTATATCCCCCACCCAGGAACTCCCAGTATATCTGGTGAGTTGATAAAGGAGTGAAGAGTCTGTGGGGCTGGCATGCAGTATCTGGGACATACTTACACTAAAATGCTGTTTTATCTGAAATTCAAACTTAACTGGTGTCCTGCATTCTACTGGGCAACCCTAGGAGGATAGGACCTGAGCATAGGTGTTTTTTTAAAGGACGCTTGAGATTCTAATGTGTAGCCAGAGTTGACAGCCACCAGTGAGAAGCGCCTGCTTTGTCTGAGGGAGCCCACCCACTCAGGTCCTCAGAGGAGCTTCGTGAGACTCCCTTCCTATTCTCTCTCTCCATCCACCTCATGGATACCTTCCACAATGGTTAAGACCTTATTTTTTACATAATATAAAATGCATCTTAATGTTTAATACTTCAAATAATATATTTTGCATTATTTTGTCTAATTACAATATAACTACTGTATAATAATTGTGGAAGTTATTCAGTAACTGGATGTATTTAAATACAAAATAATAAATCATTATTCATAAGCCTCCTACATCTTCAATCACACTGTCCCCTTTATTAACTTCTAATCACAGTCCTATCAGAACCTTAAAATCTCCAACCCTCAGACCCGAGCCTTGTCAGGTGCGCCTTCCTGGAGCCCCCATGTCACATCCACACCTCCCTCTCTGCACCCACTACTCTTAACCATAGTGTCCTGCTGGTCCTTTCTCAGTAGTTTCCAAATACTCTTTCAAACTTGGAAGGAAGAAGGCTTTCCTTCTTTCCATCCCTGCACTACTTCAGAGTTTTTGGAGAATCCCTTTTGCTATAATCTCTCACCTGATCACGGCCCACAAGAGAAGATACAGCTCATTTAACCTGATCTTTAAGACTTGCCATTGCCCATTACTCACCACGCAGAAGAATAATAAAGTTAATTAATGATATTGAATGTGGTAGTGATGATGGAAGAAGTAATAAGACAAGGAAAAGGAAGAGAGGAAAATTAACTCAAAATACGTATTGGATTTAGCCATTTATATTTTTTCTTCTCTTAAAACTATAGCTTTAATATTGCCCAAAACAAAACTCAAAAGAATTATTTGAAAGGTATAAAATTAAAAATTACATTTGTTCAATGTGAAATCATCCATGCTGAAAAGGATAAAATTATTTGAAATCTGAACTGTGTCACACCGTCTGGCTTATCTGGGGGTCCAGATCCTGACCACTCAAATAGATCTAACCCTGTAGTTAGCTGCTGTCTTTTTTGGCAACTCTATTTTCACTGTTACTGGTTTGCTTAAGACATTAGAACACCAGTCTGACAGAATGGTAAATTGTGTTTGTACTTAACCTTTTTCCCTGAGATTATGTGTTAGATTTCAAACCCACTTTTGAAGTGCTAAGATTCCTGGTGAGGAAAGATGGACAAAGCTTCCCGCCCACACTGGCTGTGTTAGGATCGCAGGAACATGCCAGCTCACCCGTCCTGTCAGTTATCAGAAGCTAATCAGCTGTTGAATTCTAGCTACACCACCTGCAAAATTCTGAAAGGAACAAAGTCTAAGTTCATTAACTTTCTTGATTAGTCTCCAGGGCATTTATCACTGTCTATGAAAGAGACATTTAATTTAGATGGCAGTTGATCTGTGTCATGGGACTTCAACTGATGGGAAGAAGAGTTATGTACGTGTTTATGGCTTCTTTGCCTTTAAAAGATTAATGTCGGGGAAATATATATCTCAAGATGTGAATGGGGCAGGGGGAGGGCTGTAAGCAGAAGCATACCAGGGTGATGGATAGAGACCTATTAGAGAGCACCTTCATCAGCCAGAAAAACAGTGGGACAAGGGGGCAGAGAGGGGGTAGGGTGGGAGTGCTGAATAGAAATGGCCCTTCCACCCCAAGCACAAAGACAGCACAGGCGCTTGACGCAGGGACAACATCTTCCTGGCTTTGCTGCCGGATGCAAAATGAGGAAGTGAGTTGGTGGCTTCCTGAAGCCCCTTTCCGGCCCTGACAGCAGAGGACAAAGGAGGGCTGACAGCACGGCAGGAAGTGCTCAGAAAGCAGCACCATTCCAGAAGATAAACATGCACACCCTGCCCACAGGCCCTGGCTCATTTCACCTTCCTGCCAGGGGCCCTGCATGCAGAGCCTGTGTGTGTGTGTATGTGTACATGTGTGTGTGTGTATGTGTGCGTGTGTGTGTGTGTACTGCAAGACAGTTTTTGAAAAGAGCCAGTTGTTGATATGCACTTGCCTTTCTCCTCACCACCACCCCAAGCACTACATTCCCCATATTTAGATGAAAATAGTTCCTTTCCCAGCTTCCTTTTCAAACACTACCCCAGCAGAAAATCCAATCACAGAGGTATCACTGGCAATATGAGCTAACATGTATTGTGTGTAAACTTATACCCACCGCCTCTGTGCATCACGTCGTGACGCCCTCCCCACCGCCCTCTGGCACGTGAGGATAGCGAGGCTCAGCACGCCTCTGCCTCCACCCAGGGTGGAGAGAAGCCAGCACCCCTGGATGGAGAAGTTTCTGGGGCGTGCGGAGGAACAGCTCATGCCTCCTGCTCCCGCCACTCTCCTTCCTTCCAGAATCCCTCACTGCATCTGCCCTGCTGGTCCTAAACTGAAGGGCCTACTGTCCCTGGGCCACTTGGCCTCCCCTGACCACATCTTATGGGGCAGTGTTACGGTGTGTCTGGAGAATGCGGTGTGCATGCCCTCACCTGGCAGGTCCACCTGAGGCTTTGAGCCGACACCCCACAGCAGCACAAGTCCCTCCCTCCGGCTGCCCTCACCACCCTTCTCCCAATCCAGACAGGACACTGGCCTCTCTGCTCCTGGCTGTCATACCCAATGAAGGGAGGATAAAAACATTTTCCACTTCCTTTTCACTAAGTGATGAGCCTTTTGGAAACCCAGTAACAAAGCATGGCTAACTAAATCATCATTATTTACACATGCAGCCTGATCGAGGACATTTAGTCATGTAATTAGGTACCTAATTATGCTGAAAATGCAATTATATGATTTTTTAAGTGAATTAAGTCCTCCAGAGGAGGTAAGGATTAGCACACGCGATCCAGCTGGAAAACAGGACCTGCAGGGGGCATATCAGCGTTGACCCTGGGCTGCACCGAGGCTGAGTGACGTGAATTTGAAACACGTGGGTGAGCACCCAGGGCGCGCACACCACACACACACACACACGCACACACACGTGCGCACGCGACGCCAGCCTCACCTCCGTGTCCCCCAGGACTCTACAAGGGCTGCTGCATACCTTATAATAATGGCAACCATTAATATCTCTGGAAGCTCAGGGTCCATCTGTGGAGTGACTGTTTAATGGCCAACTTGGAGACTCCTAGGGAGGTTATTTATTTACCACATGAGAGGCAGGTGTGCAGAAAAAGTAATGATAAAAGAGTCGGCTGGGACAAGTCAGAAGATATTTCATGCAGCATCACTTGCTCATTCACCTCGCATTGTGTCAGACGTTGAGATAGAAATACAGTCCTTGCCCTCTAGTAGCTCAGAACTTAGTGCACAGACAGACAGCCACAAAGCATTTTAATGGTGATTTGTACAAGTTGTTCAGAAAACTACTGCCTTCAGGCTAAATCCAGCCAGAGGCCTATTTCAGTACAACTAGCTAAGACTGGTTTTTACACTTTTAAAGGGTTATAACAAAAAAAATAGACAAACAAAGCAATAAAACATGCAAAGAATAGGCAACAGAGCCCATCTGTGGCCTGCCAGACCTAAAATACTATGAGAAAGCTCACTGCCTCCTTTTGGAGCACACAGCCTGGGCAGAAATCAGGGCAGGCTTCCTGCAGGAGGTGATGTGATCTGAATTCTACTGCAGAGCAGGAGTTTATGAAGGTCCCCCGTCTGAACGCCACGGCGCAGCACCTCTGCCCGCCACAGCCTTCCTTCCCGCCAGCAGGCCCATGCATGAGAAATGACAACAGAAGGCAACTTTCAAGGCTCTGTAACTGAGTAAGGGCTACAGGGACCCAGAGGTTCTGAAATGTCAGGCAGTGGACTGTGGCTTAGACCTTTAGCAGAGGTCCATGCCTGGCCTGCCCCAACACCAAGGCTGCAGGAAGACAGATCCACTTCTCAGGCCCTTGTGGCCCTGAGCCCTGAGTCAGCAGAGGGCCACTCTGGGGGCTGAGGGATGGGGGAGAGAAGAGTGGCTGCAGGCAAGAGAGAGGGCACGCAGACAGCTGCAGGAGGCCTTCCGTTCCCTCCAGGCCCAGCCGCCCCTGCAGCGCAGCTCTCCCTAACACCTGCGCCCACAGGGCCATCCCCAGGGACCCTGTCACTCCTTCCTCCCTAAAAGCGCACATGGCATTCCGAGCCAGGAGGTGGCCATCCTGCTGTCCCTCGGCCGTGACCTCATCACCACCCTTTGGCTGTCCGCAGACATGTGGCTAGTCTCAGTCCCTCCTGCAGGGGCTCGCAGGAATGGGCCCACCAGGACCTCCTGCCCTCTGAGGCCCCTGCATGTCTGCCTAAGGCCCTGCCCATCCCACATCTCCACTCAGGCAAGTCCTCTGCCTCCGGAGCACATCACATCCCGTGACCCAACTACCGGCGCCGTCCCACATCCTGCACCTGCCCACCTCCTCCCGGATGCAGCTTAGATCCCACTGTCCCTCGTCCTGGGTCCACAACTCCCACCAGCAGGCCCAAGAACACGTGTTCAAAACCCACTGCTTCTCTCCTCTTCCGTGGAAGTCCGACCACCATCTTCTGTCCTCTGGCTTGACCATGGTTCCCAGCTGGTCCCCTCCTCTGCCCAGCAGCCAGAGCAATCTGTCAACATGTCAATCAACACGTCAACATTCACTCCTCGGCTCAAAACCCTCCCGTGGCTCCTGTCTACTTCAGAGGAAGAGCTGAAGCACGTGGAGGGCTGTCAGGGCCCTTCTCCTCTCCTCCTGGCCCAGTCTTAGATAAATCCATTCTTCCCTCCTGCATGTCCAAACTCAAACAGCTGCCCCTGGCTGGAGACGCACCCACACACCAGCGTGTGTGCACAGACACGTGTATGCATGTGTGTACCTGTGCACATGCGTGTGTAAGATGGGAAAGGCTCTCTTCTTTCACTGAGATACAGGGATCTCAGGGAGAGACTCAATGTTGAGGAAAATGAGCAGTAAGTTCCCACATATTCCAAACAGACACTAGACACGGTTTAGCTAGAGTCCACACTGGTCTGAAATGGTCACCGACCAGCCATCATCAAAGAGGCTAGACAGCCGCCACCAAGGACGTCCCTGAGGGCAGCTGGAGAAGGGCCACCCTGTCCCCGCCTCTCCACAGGGTTTCAGTCTCTCTCCACCTTGAGCTGTGCAGCCACAACGGACAGCCACATGGGGACTCCCGGGGCAGATGTGGAACCCTCTCCGGCTCCCCATCTGCAGCACCAGGCCCGGAGCGGGCAAGGACCATCTTTGAAGCATCCCACTCAGGAGAGCCCTGTGCAGGCGGGCCAGGGGGCCAGGGAGGGGCCAGTCAGTGGAGGACCACCTGAGCCAGGGAGGTGCCACATGGACATGCCCAGCCCAGGCTTCCCAGGGGCCATGACTGTGCCCTCAGACAGAGCCTGCTCAGCCAGGGGCACCCCCACCAGGCCCGAACCACCACTGCCACCAGTTAAGGAGAAAGACACAGTTCCCCCCCGGCCTGGCACCCCCTGCCCAGGGCAGCTCCGGGGCAGATGGAGGGGCAAGGAGAGCGGAGCAGGCTGGGCCCCCTTCCCCTGCTGGGTGCACTAAGCACAGGGAGAGATTTTTTTTTTTTTAATCTTTTATTTTACTGTGGTAAGAACACTTAACTCCCAAATGTCTGCGTGTACAATCCAGTGCAGTTGACTGCAGGAACAATGTTGTCCGCAGAACTCTAGAGCTTTCTTACCTTGCTGAACCGAACCTCTCTGCTCTGGACTAGCGACCCCCACTTCCCCCTCCCCCTGCTCCAGCGACCACGGATCCCCTCTTAGAGTCTGGGAATTTGCCTATTTTAGATTCCTCATATGAGTGCAATAGTGCAGCATTTGTCTTTCTATGACTAGCGTATTTCTTGAGGAGCTTTAGAATGGTTGTGAGGCCAAAGCTTTTCTTTAGATTGGGCTTTTCTCTTCCTAGAAGGGGCTGGAAAGTCAGCCTTCTGCCCACAGTGCAGACCCAGGCCCGCAGAGCGTGTGGGAGGAGAGCCGCTGGGGCTCTCACAGGGGCCCTGGTACAGCCGCAGCACCTGGGCAGGTGTTAGAAAGGCCAGTCCTCGGGCCACCGCAGACCTGCGGGCTCCAGAGGCGGGAGGGGCAGCGGCCTGCGGGGTGACCGATCCGATCCCGGGGCAGTGCTGACACGCACTCAGCCCCACGGTGAGCCTGTCAGGCAGGGTCTCACTCTCTCTGCTGTACAGGTGAGGAGAGGAGGCACCGGAGGTGAGCCGCAGAGCCCCACAGGGTGATGCTGCCTGGAGGCGGGCAGGGGACCCGGTTCCCGGGGGTCGCAGGGCTTCCCTCCTCAGGGCCTGGCGTTTGCTCTCAGCACCAGGTGAATGTGTTCTTGGTTCCCTGTTTATCCTGTAATAATTCAGCAAATTCTTCCTGAATGTTGCCATGCACCCGGGCCCCCTTCAGCCCCGAGAGGGCAACAGACACATGAAGTATGTTCTTTCCTGGAGGGCCCACACTCATTGAACACGGCCCCTGCGGGATATGTCCACCCTGGGGACTGGGCATGCCTTTACTCTAGGGGTCAGAGGTCAGAGCACCATCCCTGCCATGAGCTGCTGAGGCAGCCCTAAGAAGAGTTCAGAGCGCAGAGAGATGTGAATGTCTGAGCAGGGCAAAGCCCCTGCAGCGAGGCCAAGGCCAGGGACCGCTGGGCCCCAGGAGGGGCTTTTGTCCAGGGACTTCTGAGTGCCACTGAGTCTGATGAGCACAGGACTTAGAAAATGGGCTGCAGCCGGGCAGGGGTCAGGACCAGCTTCGCGGAACAGGCAGGGAGAACAGACGCCACATCCTGGGGGGAGTGAGGCCAGAGGGACAGGGTGAGCAGCCGCCCGGGGGCTGGCCCAGCACAGGGCCTGGCCTCCGCAGCCAGAGCCAACCAAGCCCCAGGCAGCTTCCCAGCCGGCCCCCTCCTCCCCAGCAGCTGCCGGCCGCCTGGATGGAATCTCGCCTCCTCCTCCCATGTTTCAATTTAACTTGGCCAGAAATGCTCAGCACAGTGTGGGGCTGAGGGCAGGGAGGGAGCCAGGCTTCTCCCTCCCTTCACGCTGCGCCCTAAACAGAGGGAAGGTATTTGCTGCCTCCTCCATAGACGCCAAGGCCCCCTCTCTGAGGGGCGGGACCCCACACTGTCATCTGGCTCAGGAGACCCACTTCCCTTTGGGGCTTCCTGCTGGGCCCTGCTCCTCTCCCGGCCCTGGGGGGAGGGGACAGTGGCTCCTTTTCTGTGCTGTGGCCCCAGGATGGACACATAGCCTTCTTTTCTTTTACTTAGACCCTCACCTGAGGTGAAATGTCATGTTGAAATAAGGCTTTGTTAAAAACAAAAAGTTCAGGGTCACCGGCGGCAAGGACAGGTGGAGAAAGCCCTGGAACCAGTGTGGTGAGCGACAGCATCCTCACAGCCTTTTCCGGGTCCCCTCCAGCAAGCATGTCCCCAGAACAAAGGCCCAGATGTGGCCACCCCTGAGCGAGCTTCCACAGCGGGCACACAGAAGGATCTCCTGGCTGTCCCTGGCCGCCCTCTGCTGCTGAGTTTCTGCTCCCCCCGCAGCTCCCCCCCCTCCCCCCCACTGCTGGGAACACTATTCTCCAGGGCAGAACAGGTCCTCGAGGCTTCGGCCCATGCGGCGTGTGCACTGGGGGGTGGGCAGCAGCCTGCAAGGCCTCAGTGCCTGCCAGGTGGTCCTGGTTTCCACAGTGCAGGCCCAGGGCCCGGCTAAGATGGCTGTGCAGGCGTCGGAGTGGTACAACTGCACCAGACAGCACTTCAGCAGCCCGGGGATGGGGCAGATTGTCTATGAGGTGACCCACAGGGGCCGGGGGGCAGTCATGTTGACCTTGAGACTGGCTGGCACATTCTGACGAAGGTGGTCAAATTCATATTGGCCTCACCTGGCCAGGCACCACCGGGTGCTGGGAATTCAGTCTGCAAGCCCAGGTGAGAGGATCCAAACCTTCTGCATGGGCAGAAGGGTGGTCATACTTAGGGTGCAGCCCAGTGAGCCCCCAGCATAGCACAGCCGCCACCCAGAGCCCAACCTCTGATGTCCAATGACCAGGCGTCCTGGCTATGGGGCCCACATTGACAAGCCCTGCTGGCTGGGCCATGGCGAACATTCCCTCAGCGTCCCTGCCTTTCCACTACGCCCAGGCCCTGCCGCTGGTATGGCCCTCCCCACCATCTCAGCAGACCAGCCTGGAAAGCTGCGTCCTCCAGGAAGCCCTTCCTGAGAACATCGGAGAACTACCCTTCCTGAGCCTCCCCGCAGGTGCGTGTGTCTCTTACGCAGAGAGCTCCTGGAGGCAGGGGCCTGGCCTTAACTGGGGAGCCAGTGGCTGCAGCGTAGTAGAGGCCACAGGAAGTGTGCCGGGGAAAGAGGAGCAGACAAAGCCATGAGCCCCCTCACTACCGTGGAACCTGGAGTCCTGGAGCAGAGTCTGACCCCCACCCACATCCCTGATGCTCCATCTCCCAGAGTGTTGGCATCTACTTTCACATGGATGACTGTCTCCTAAACCCTGTCATTACTCCCTGGGGACAGACGCCATCCTCCCCACATCCCTTTCAGCCTGGACCCACCACTGCTCGCTGCCAGGCCAACACTGGCTGGCCAGCAGGGAGACAGCGGGCAGGTGATAAGTTGTTCCTTTATTTCTTTGGGGCACCTCAATTCTGACAGGAGCTTTTTCCAGGCTGGCTTGGACGCTACATCCTTTCCAGGTGTGATAACAGAAAACCACCAAAGGAAACCAAATGGGCTTGACCTTGTTCCTCCCAGAAGGAAGGCTCACCTAATACACATTAACTGTCAATTGATTTCCACTTCACCTGCATAAAGACTTTGAGGCCAGAATTTAGAGCAGGAGGAAGGAACAGCTGTGAGCCCAGGAGAACTGCCAGGAAGCGCCATGTGCCTGCCCCTCCCCAGGAGCTGGCCTTCCTGAGCCCGAATCCCGCTCGCTCCCGGGAGCCCTTGATGAGCTGACTCTGCTCCCAGATCTGCGGGTTCTCTAGGCGAGAAGGCTCTCAGTAAGTCACACTGAGCTTGGCAGGTCCACGAGGAATCATTGTGGCCGCCCTGGAACGCAGTATCAGCAGGGTCGCCAACAGGACCTCCACGGCTCCGTCACAACCTGCCTCCTTCGTGAATTAAGGTGGAGACAATCTCCCTCTGCCCAGACCCCAGGCCCTCCCTACCTGAAGCTGCCTCGGTCAGCTCTCGGGAGCTCACCCACCTGGCATCCTCTGCCCACGTCTGAATTCTTGCCCCTTTGCTGGACCAGGTGGACGGTGGGGAACAGGGAGCAGGGCTCTTCCTCCACGACCCCTGAGGCAGAAGGGAGAACATTAGGGAAGGCTAGCAGGGGTAAGGACAAAACCCTGCAGGAAAGCAGCAGCTGCCCAGCACAGTTTCAGCGAAAGCACAAGAAGGGAGGTTCTCAGTAGCAACGAGGAAGATTGCTGTGTGTCCCTGGGGCGGGCCCCTGACCACGGCTCCGTGTCAGCATCTGAGAACACCCCCTCCTCCACCAGGGTCCCACTGACCCTGAAGCCCTGTGTCCTATTAGCTGTGCCCCTGCAGCCAGCTGGAGCCGAGGACATCACCCACGTGGAGGGGTGGCACCTTGTGCCCACTGCCTCCCAGGAATGGCTGCCTTGGGTGACAACCAGTGGCCGACCCCTGGGGACTTGTGCAGCGTCAGGCACTTGGCTGCAGCCGAATGGCAGGTTGCTCAGGAGCAGAGCCAGTCCAGCCGCCGTAGCTGGCTCTGGGGAGAGTGGCATGCAGAGAGGGGCACGCTTTGGCACTAAGGAGACACCCCCAGCTAGAGCACAGGCTGTGAGAGCTAGGCAAGGGAGCTGACCCCTCTGGGCTTGCGTTTCATTACATGTAACTTCAAGAAAGGGAGAAACTGCCCTGAAGCAGGCTTGAGTAAGATTCCAGGGAGCTTAGGAGGAAGCTCCACCCCATGCCTGTGCGTAGTAAATGCTCCGAGCCCGGCGCGGTGCACCCCTCCACCTCCTCCTCCCCTCCCCCTCACCTACTGAACCGCCCGGACAGGGGGCGTCACCTCCATTCCCAAGGCCTCCTTGACACCACGGCTGCTCCGCCGCACTCCCCCTCCCCCGCCTGGGAAGCAACTTCCCTGAATAGGAGTTTGGGAGCAGCTGTTCCTCTTCTTCCCTCTCAGGACTCACCAGCTCACAGGAAGCACCTGCTGTCCTTGCTCTCGGCCCTGCGGCCAGGCCTGCGGCTAGGGGGCCACACCAGGGCCTCCGAAGCCCGGAGCTGTCGCGCAGCGCAGCCCCTTTGCCGCCGTAACCCGCGTCAGCTTTCGGCAGCGTGAGGCTGGGCTGATGGTCCATCTGCCTGCTCGCTGCCTGACCTCCTAGCCGGGCTTCCCTTGAACCCAGCCCTGTAGGACCGAGGCCTGGATATACTCCTTCTTACGGTGTCGCTGTCTAAATTCTGGCTTCCAAACATGGCGAATGCGCGCGGCGTGCGTGCACAGGTGCAACTCAAGCTCGCCGGATGGCACTGACCGCAGCGCGGCGAAGCCTTCTGTGGGCGCGAGCTGTTGGCTGTCTCCTTACTCTCTGTCTTGGTGTCTCTCGCTCTCTTTTCTCCTTCGTCTCTGTTTCTCACTCTCTGTCTGTCTCTCACTCTAGCTGGTTGTGACCCACCGGTGGGCTGGGACTTACTGTCTGACAAAGGGTGCCCTAAATAACTCGCAAGTCACAGGTCACATCTCCCAGGGAAACCATAAGCGCCCTGAGGTCCAAGACCCAATTTCCATTTCTTGGAGCTCCCCCTGGTCCCTGCAGTGGCCTGGGAGCACAGAGAGGCTCAGCACGCAGGCGTCAATTTCCTGTCAGCCAGGACAATGCTGGGGACCCGCAGCCGGCACCCATCCTCCGCGTGGACTCACAGTGTCTGTTAGCTGGTCCCTTAGGGGCCTGGTGTTAAATCATGTGCAAACTACAGCAGTAATACCAATCAGAGTCAAAACAGTGGCTGCAACTGAGTCAGCACCCATTCTGAGCTGTGTGCCATGTAGTTACTGTCTGCAGAATATGCATAAAATGTCTGTCACATGGTGCACAGCATTTCTAATCCCTCCCACAGACATTGTTATTCTTGTCTTACATAGGCAGGAACTAAAGCCAATCACTATGAAGCCTCTGGCTGAATGATGTTAAGTTGGTCAGGCCGGGATTCGAACCAGCAGCTGCCATTCCAGTGCTGAAGACGGGCAGGGTGCATTTTGATGCTGGGTCCCCAGAAGGGACAAGGCTTTCAGACACCATTCAACAGCTGCTGTCAGCCACCAGACGTGCAGCCTGGTGCGGGGCATGGATCGGGGAGGGAGACGACATGGTTCGGGGTCGGACGGAGCTCTCTCTTTGGCGGGTGCTGCAGTCCTGAGGAGCCAAGAAGGGAAAGCACGGGGCACCCCGGGCCTCTGCAAGGGGCTCGGCCCTCTCGTGCCCATCCAGTCCTGGGGCCAGACCCACACCTGCCATAGATAATACTCGCTCTCCCATGAACGCACCCCCAAGCCTGCCCATTGATCCCCGCTTCCCCTCCTGAGCTCAGAACGACCCTAATCCTTGACACACACTGACCCTTAAACCCCAGCTAGGGGCTCATTCCTGGCTCTTAATCTGCCCACACACAGACCTGTCCACTTCCTGGGGGACATGAGCTCCCTCCAGCTGGGCTTCTCCAAATATCCTGTCACTGCTGCCGGCTGAAGAGAAACAGTCTGAGAAGAGAGCCAGGGCACGCTGTCACCTGCCATCTCTAGAGGCAAGTGGTCAGAGCCCGGGCTCCAGCCGCCTCAGTGTCATGGAGGGCAAGCAGATGCCTGGGGATGAAGGGAAAGCTAGGGAGAGGTGAGCACTTTGTGGGATTGCTTGTACTTCTCATCTGTGCAGCAGACTCCTATTCACCCTGCAGTGGCCAAGCTGATAAACCCCCTCTGGGAAGGCTTCTCTTACACCAGCAGTTCTCAGCCCTGAGTGTGCATCAGAACCACTAGAGGCCTGGAAACACACGCTGCTGGGCCCCAGCCTGTCTCTGGTACAGTGGTCTGGGGTGGACCCCAAGGATTTGCATTTCCAACAGTCTCCCAGGAAATGCTGCTGGTCCAGGGACCACAGTTTGAGAACACTGTCTTACCCCATCCCCACCTGCCCAGACAGGCTGTGTTTCAGGCTGTTCCAACCTATAGGGCAGTTCAGGTCACTCTGAAGTGTCACCACCCTGGAGTCTGTCACACTGGGCAACTGGAGCAACACCAGCAGTGCATCTGGGGGGACATGGGGTGTGGAGGGCAGGTGTCCTGTACCCCAGCAGTGCACCTGGAGGGATGTGGTGAGTGGAGGGCCCATGTACCTGCTGGGAGGCTAAGTTCATGACCCCTCAGAGGCCGTGGCCCTCTGACCCTCAGCCTGCTGGCCTGCCAGAGGGCATCCAGTGTTCCAGCCTACAGGTTTGGGTACAGGGGCCCTAAACACAAGCTAAGAAATTCACCCTAAATGTTTCAAGCCAAATACCTCATCCAGTACTGGACCAGCTTACCCAGAAGGCCCATGGCCAGGGCCCTGCAGGGTTAAGCTCACTGACTCAAGGCGTCTGGGCTTGATGGTTGACTCATGACTCCCATGTTAGCTATATGACCCCAGGAAAATGGTAACACTTTTCTGGGACTCAGTTTCCAAATCTGTAAGATGGAAACAATAATAACTTCTACAGACTGGGCCCAAGTGGTCCAGCCATGCAGGCTAAATGAGTTAAAATGTGGCAAATTCTGGGAATATTACCTGGCATGTGTAATTGTTTTTAAGAGAAGAGGAAATGCCGGTCCCTGCTGACACTGGCCACACTGAACACTGACTGGGGAAGTGCAGGCCTTGCCCTGGAAAATTCCTCACAGCAATCCCGGATATGTGATGTCCTGTAAGCATCCCTGTGGACCAGGAGGGGCTTAGAGAGTAAGGCCTGGATCCTCTCATTTTTGTATGCAAGCAATCGTGCATCCAGTAAATAGTACCGACTGTGTGCGGGATGCTAGATTCCAGGTCGTCTGCCCTGGATGCAGAGCCCAGCACCCACTGGTCCCCTCGGGGCCCACCACTCAAGTCCTCTGAATGCCCAGCCTCCTTCCCACCCCTGCCTGGCCCCGGGCATGCGCCTGCTCCGCAGGCCAACTGGAGATCTGGCTTCATCCCCGCCCCCCCTAGCTCTCTGCTGCCTGCGGGCTCCTAGCCCGGCCCTCCTCCCCAGCCTCCAGCCCCTGCCTGGCTCCCCACACCGTCCCTCCTGGCTCTGACAGCTGAGCTCTGACCAGAAAGAGGGGTCTGGCAGCCGCACTGGAGAGAATGACCTCATCACACTGTAATTAAAGTGGTTATCTGGGCGGAAATGGCCATTATGAAGTAGGCTTCTCTGTTTTAATATGTGTACCTGATGTCATGGGAACACGGGATACCCATGTTAACACTGGTATTTCCGTGGCGCAGTGAGTCCTGCCTCTCGCTCACCCCCCAGTGGAGAATGGAGTGCGGCAGCTCCAGGTGACCCGCTCTGCTGTCATCTCAGCCCTCCGGCCAAATCACTGGGCTTCCAAAAAATGCTCTCAGTGTGGCCCTGTGCACGGAAGGGCTGAGGCAGAGACCTAATGGGGGGCTCGGGGACTCCCGACAGGAGCCCTCCTGGGAGGGGCTTCCTCAAAGGGAAAGGGCATCCCAGAGACCGGCAGGCAGGCTGAGTCACAGCCCCAGGGGACAAGCTGTGTGACACGGGCTCCTCACTGTCCGAGCCTCGGTGTCCCACCTGTGAAACGGGCTAATGGGGCCCCACATCTCTGGGGCTGCAGTGACGGCCATGTGATGTGATAAGGAAGGTGGCTAAAGTGGCACATGGTGTGTGGACACTCCATGCATTGCACGGTCTGTTCTGCCCAACACCATGGGAAAAGCTGACCCCCGAAAGGAAAGCCCCGCCCTGAACAGCAGGCCCTGCCCTCACCCGCCTCAGTTGTCTATGGAGCACCTGCCAGGTACAAGTACCACAGGTCAGGGGTCAGCAGGGAGCCCCCTCGCACCACAGGCAGGGTCACACAGTCGCCTTAGCTGTGAGACACCCCGGGTGGTCCCAGGGCTCTCCTGCACCCTGACCAGAGGCCGGCCCTGTGCCAGGCCGTCTGCCGACCCAGCGCGGCCCACAGAGCTGCCCCCACATGGCAGCAGGTGCGGGTGGGCTGAGAGGCTGCCAGGTGGGGGAACTGCCTCTCTCAGCTCCTGTTCCCTGGTTCCATTCACAGAGCCTCATCTGTCCACACTACCTGCCCCACTCACACAGTCCAGCCCGACCACGCAGCCAGACCTGTTCACAGAGCGCCAGCCCTGGGTGATCTCCACGGTGACAGACATCGCCCTTATTGCAGGTGAGACTCTGGGGCCTCCACCAGGAGGTCTGGAGGGACCCCTGGGAGAGCCCGCCCAAGAACGCGGTGGCCCAGGCCAGCAACCCCCAGAGGGCGCCCAGGGACCCCAGGTCAGGGCCCTCCCAGGGCCGCAGCAGGTGGGCCGAGTGGACTCTCCTCCGCCTCTTCATCCCACACCCTCCTCTTCCTCCGCCCTGAGGGGTGGGATCCTGCCGTGTGAGCTGGGCTGTGTTCAGGCACTCAGTGTGGGAGGTGTTGCTCGCTGCGGGCTCCACGAGATCCTGTCCTCCCACCAGCTCACCAGTAGCCCAGGGTCCTTCCCTTTAAACAAGTAAACAAAAGCAGGCAATCAGGGGCCCCTGCCTGACCCCACTAAACCCGACCTCCACCTCCTTTGGGCCGCTGCTCCGCCCTTTCTCTTAGATGTGATTAGTAACATCTCGCAGAGAGAAGTGCCCCTCTGAAGGCAGTAGGACATTGGAGGTGGGACTTGAGAATGGCTTTGGCCTCCGCATGTTCTCCAGCGCACCCCAAAGTCCCCCAAGTAAACCTATATTCTGAGGCCAGGCAGAGGGCTTGGGCTTGTTCTGCCGCTTCAAAGCAAATGCCTGAACTCACAGGTGGGGAGCCTGCCGCCCTCGAGCCCCGCTAGGCCCCGCCCCGGCCCCAAGCCGAGGCCCCGATGGGCGGCGACCACACCCACAGCACCTCCCCTGGGGGCACATGGCAGCCAGCCAGCCCAGTTCTTCCGCACGTCCTGGTTTCTGCACTTTTTAAGCCTACGCCCCAGGGACCCTTCGGTTGGGACTGTCTTGGATTTGAAACTGGAAGCTCTGAGCCCCGTGAATCCCTCGGTTTTAGGCAAAGCCACACGGCTGCATTATGCGTGCTGTGCACGGAGGCTGTCTTCCTGGGTAGGTGGTGCGGCGCCATGCGCGGCTCAGATGGGCCTAGAACCCGGCCCGGTCTGCAGGGCGCTGAGCGGAGGGGCAGCTTACCCAGCACGGACAGGCGCCAGCAACCCAGGCAGCGGGAGAGTGACGGGCGTGAGCTAGCCTGCCTGCCGTCCTGCTGGTCGCCGCGGCAGGTCCCCGGACAGCCACTGTGGCCTGGTCCCCGACCCCCGTCAGAGCCGCGAATCCCCCCCCCACAGGCGTTGTCACCGCTGTGGCCTTCGTGCTGCTGTGCCTCCTCTTCCTAATGCTGCACTACATGTACCGGCACAAGGGCACCTACCACACCAACGAGGCCAAGGGCACGGAGTTCGCCGAGAGCGCGGATGCAGCCCTGCAGGACGACCCATCCCTCCAAGACGCCGGCGGCAGCAGGAAGGAATACTTCATCTGAGCAGAACCGCGCCCCCCCGACCCCCAGTGCCTCCTTCGAGTCCACAAGAGAGCATGTGGCACCCCTATCCCACCCCCTGCGCCCCAGGCAGACTGCGAGAGCACCCGCCACATGCCAAAACACACAACTGGCGGGGCACATGGGGTGCCGCCCAGGGAGGAGGACTTGGCCTGCCGGGGGCCCCGGGATGCAGCAGCCACCCAGGAGACGGTATGTCTCTGCCAGAGGAGGGAGCCTGGGTGCCCCCAGGGCAGCGCAGTTTGCCATGGTGTGGCATGGGAGTCCCTGCCGGGCGCGCGTAGTGGGTGAGCTGGGTGGCAGTGAGTCATAGTACTGACTGGGGATCACGGCATCAAATGTCAGGCCTTGACATTTGGGGGGAACAGCAGGTGCTGGAGCTAAAAGGCACCTTTGTCGCCCATTGATCCAGCTCTAAGTGATTGAAATAAATTTGAAATGTAACCGAGTTTTCCAAGTCAAATGGCATCACTGAAATTGTCTGGGGAAAGAGGAAGGCGGCTCTGGGCCTGCTTTCCCTGGGTGCGGTTTTGTTCTCAGATGGAGTCTGTGCACACAGCTGGGCGGCCACGTCTGGCTCCTGAGGCTGGTGCTCTGCGCAGACCATGGGGGTGGGCGCCCGCTGCCAGGGCAGTGCGGAGGGACAGGTAGCACCAGTTTTCCCCGCACAGGCACCAGCTGGGTGAAACAATGTAAGGGTGGGTGTCCCTGTAGAAATAAGGTGTCCCAGCTGCCAGGACCCTGGCTGAAACACTGGTTTTCTAATGGCACAGCACTAGAAAAGATGGACCATGAAAGCCATCCTTCCCCTAAGAACAGTGAGAGCGCGGACTGCAGACCCCACTCCCTGGATTTGGGTCCTGTGACCTTGGGCAACCTGCTTGGTCTCTCTGTCCTCAATGTTCTCGTCCCTCAAGGGGACATGGCCCCATGGTCCCAACTCTCAGAGTTGATGGCAGGGAACTAATGTGTCAGATGCTCACTGAGAAGGACATTCCGATATCCACAACCAGGGCAGACATGTGGCGTGTGTATTGCTTGTGCGAAGTTCCTCTTCGCACCACGTCTAAATGCTTCCTGAGACGCAGCCATAATTTCTGATAGCAGAGAGAGAAGGTGCACTGAGCGACCGTCCTCTTGCCCGAGAGTCTGCCTGAACTCCCAGCAGCTCGCAGCCACTCCGACACCTGATCAGAGACTGCAGCCCAGGCTGCCGGCAACCACCCGGGGCTTCCCTGGGCTGGGGCCTGGGGCAAGAAGCTGGATCACCCTCCCTCCCGCCCTCTGCAGGCCCAGGCACCTTCAGCACCTGCCATGCCCTCTGGGAACTGGCCCACAGCCCTCCCCACCCTCCCTCTCTTCGTCCTCACCCTCCGTGTCTACCTGGTGTCCTGAAGTACTGTCCTGCAGCACAGCCTGCTCCCCAGCCCCCTGGGTCCCCAGGCCCAGCCAGAATCAGACAAGCGGTGACCTGGAAGCTGCCGTGGGTCGGCCAGGGTGGCCCAGTCCTGATGCCGCCCTGGAGGAAGCTGTCTCAGGCTAACAGCCACACCAGCGGGTCGAGGGGCTGAGATGATGTGCGTGCCACACACACCTGCATGAACATCCGGTACACACATGTGTGCAAATAACTGCTGCTCACCCCAGCCAGGGGCGCCCTTTCTTCACCTGGGACCCGTCTCCCATGCATGAAGTCTTTCTGCGGCATGCCTGCAGCCGACACTGAGGTCTTGGGCCCCAGGCTAAGAAATGGGAGTTTGTCCCGTGAGCAATGGGGCGCTACTAGGGGGACAGATCCGTCTCTATCATGAGGATGTGGCAAGGGTCAAATGAAACAGGACACAAGGTGAAGATGCACGTGGAAATGTACAGGGGCTGCTATAGGCTGGTCTGGGTTTGGGCCCTGCCAAGCCACTGGAGACACCCCTCATCCCGGAGCACACGCACTGCTCCAGCCACCCCGTTATTTTGTCTGGATCTCGCGTGACTCAACCCATCCAGCCTGATGGGAAATGGATCTCATCTGTTCACCAGAAGAAGGGTCAGTGGGTCGTGGCTTCAAGCCAGCTGTTGTGTAACTATTAGAGGACATTTTCTTCAGTGGAAGAGCTCCTGATAATGGTGTCCCGCCTGTGGCCCTTTGGGGGCATGCTGCTCAGCTCTCTTCCAGTCCTTTCCTGAGCTTTTGTGTCATCACAGCAGTGGGGGTGACTCTGGGGTCAATAGGATTTTGATGGACCCAGTGCCACAGAGCTACAGGTACGTTAATGTTTGCAGTTTAACACGTCCCCGTGTTACGGAGAGAGAATTGTTCTCGAATCGAAGTTGACCAAAACCCTCCCCTCTGGCATGAACTAGCTCTGTGCCCTAGGAAGGGTTACTTAATTTCTCTGCTTCTGTTCTAATCAACAAAATGAAGATAAAAATATTTGAATTGTAGGGTGTTGGGGATATAAAATTCAATAAAGATATAGGCTTGTCAGGAACTATGAAGGCTCAGAGATTTTACCTGCTTATGAGTTCGCATGTCAGCCTGTAACAGTTCTGGGGATGTGGACAAAAGACACAGGACTCCTTGGTAGGAGACAGAGAGCTTTGCTGTACACAGCAAGGCATGGACTCCAGCATATTTTCATCTGTTCTCCTCATCCCCAAGGCCCAGGTGGGCAACATGGATGGTCCCAGATGGATGCCCGTCCACCTGGCGGTGAGTTGAGCCCCAGAAGAGGAGCCCAGTCTCTTCTGATGGGCAGTAAGCACGTCTGCCCTCTGCCTGGAGGAAGGCACCATCTCCATCCCCCAAAGCTGCTTGCTTTACAGACACCCTTGACAAGACAGTCCAGAACAGAGGATGGTCCATGCCTCACTCACGAGATTTGAGACCCACGGAGAACTGCCTCACAGCAAAGTGGGCACGGCCGGGTACCCGTGAGCTCTCAACACTTGTCAAAAACACATGCATGTATGTTAAACCCTAGCAAGGCCCTAACAGCTGGGAGCAGATACTTCCAAGGATTCTCCCTTCCCACCAGCAAATCAAAAACATCCTCAGCTTCTTGTGGCACATGAGGGAGTTTAAAGTAGAAACCTTTCCCCATCCCATGCTGGTGCCTGAGAGATACGGCTGTAGGTCCGGCTGTTTCCCTTGCTTTGCTATCACGGGAGCAGGGGCACACGCTGCGGATGGCTTCATTCTGGCGGTGGGGCGGGATGGAATTGGCCGGCCTCTGTGTCTAAGATCATCCCGTGATTAGGAGGTAGCTCTGGCCGACATCATAGATCTCAAAGGATGCTTAAGATAGGCAGACCTCCCAGTGTTTTACTTCAAAGCAAACATTTTGGCCAGCTTTTATTTTTCAAGTAGCTGAAATTACTCTCTTTCCTCTCCAAGTCAGAAGTATTTAGGGATAAAAAGCACTTTGTGGGCCTCTTAGATGCCCTAGGGACAGGCCGCGCCTTCCTCCTGGGAAGGACCATTCAGTTCACAGCTGTTGCCCATCCAACATTGTCTTCTAAGAGTGACAAAGGGCGACTTAGGACAAAATGACGGTCAGCATCCAGGCCTCCACACCCTGGCAGTGATAGCCCGACGTTCATTCATTCTGCAGACTTTCTCTGAGTTTACCCTATGCAGCAGGCACAACACCAGAGATTCAAAGGTGGGAGAGGCCCCACCACCGCCCTAGAGGACTCTCTCCACGGTAGGAAACGTGTTAAAACAGCTCAAGTGGCAAAGGAGACTGAAAGGCCTGTGGGCGGGCGGGGAAGGATCTGCGGAGGAGGGCTGCTGAACCCGGTCCTGAAGGAACTGGCCCATCCACGCAGGCATGGAAACGCAGAGACATGGAGCTGAGTCCAGAAGCATCGAGGCTGCTGCTGTCCTGAGGCCTGAGGCCCGAGTGGAGGTGAGCAGGGCCCTGAGACCACAGAAATGAGGTGAGGGGGGCCCGGCCGCCACACTGGCAGCCTGGAAGTTTCCTCGTAGGTCAGGGAGCCCTGGGAGGGAGTTGCAGTGGAGTGTGGGTCTGCAGATCGCTTTGGCCGCCCACGGCGAGGATGGGTTAGAGGCACTCGGGGAGAAAGGCAGCCTAGAGAGGGCGGAGATGGCAAAGGGAAAGCGCCTCGGGATGGAAGCCAAGTCCTCTTTTGACACAGCCATGGATCCACCTGCCTGCCCTGGTGGTGCGAGGCGTGTGCAGGACGCTACAGCCCCGGAGCAGAAGTTCACAACGGATTGGGTGGGCTGTGGCCGCAGGCGGCTCCTGCTCTGCCTGCGTCACTAAAGCCCACAGCCCACCTCGGTCTTCAGTGCCTAAGAGACATCTGCAGCTCCTCTGGGACAAAAGATCCCCAGCTCTTCCTCCTGAGAGGGACCCCCGAGGGGTAGTAAAGACAGGGGACGCGGAAGGGCTGTGTCTGAACACCTTCCTACATGGCATTTCAGAGGCCCAGGGAAGGGTCCTACCCAAACTTTCAACCCCAAGTAAGTCAGAAATCCCACAAGTCAATTTTCCTCCTTCAGGATGAAGTGTTGCAAAGCCCTCCGCCCAGGGGAAACGGGGGGGCACAGTGAGCTCTGTACACCCCTCTCCTCTCCTGAGGACGCAGGGCCTGAGAGCCTGGGGAGGGAGAGCAGGATGGGCACTGCGGTCGTGTGCTGGAGGGCCGGGTGGGGACAGCAGGGCAGAGAAGGAGGGCGTTTCTGACTGCAGGACAGGGAAGGCTCGTCCCCAACACCCTTCTCAGGGCAGAACACCATCCTGGCCCACAACGGAATCCTTCAATATATAAGAAAGCTCATATATGTCATGGCTGCACTGGGTTTACTCTGGAAATGTTAAGTGGATTTAACATTTTTAAAAAATCAATTAATGAAAGTCATCTGTTCATAGATCAAAGGAAAAAGTCACAGTCTTATCTATTAGATGCAGAAAAAGCATTTGATAAAACTTAGCATGTATTCATTATAAAATTTCTTAGGAAGCTAGAAAGAGAAGGAAATTTCTTCAACCTGATATGCAAACGTCATTTATATATGTGGCAAATTGAAAGAGTTTCCTTACGATTAGGAAGGAATAGGTAAAGGACTTAACGTTTAAACTTATCACTTAAAATGATCTCAAGAATATGAAGTCCATAGGAATAAATCTAACAGAGGATGTAGCTAATCTACGTGGACAAAGTTAGGAACTTACAGGACATTAAAGACGCCCAGAGGTCTGTCCTCAGTGCATTTCGGCGGAAACACACAGAACTGGTTGAGAACTGTTTTTTTGCTGTGGTGTATTTGTGGGTGTGGCACTTGATCTGCTGTTTCTACTTTTTACATAGAAGAACAAAGAGGAAGACTAACCAAGATAGTCCTGAGGAAGCCCAGCTGGGTGAGAAGATAGTCTATCAGGTGCTAAGAAGTACTATAAATCTCAGGTATTTAGGCAACGAGGTATTGGTGCGGGAGGGGAGAAAAGACAGGAAAGTGAAGAGAGAACCGAGAAAGGGCACAAGGAGGGGCTGGCTCCGGCCCTCACCTCTGTGGTCAGCTTTGCCTTCTCAGGGAGGAGGGCCCCGGACGCCAGCCGCGGGGACACACGCCTGAACTCAGAGGTCCGGGTGAGGGGTGTGGTCCTGATGCTGATGAGAAGGTCGTCTCTTCCCACTTTATGTTAAGATTGGCCCCAGGGCTGAATGACAGCACTGGCTTTGCGCTGAGACTTCTGCTGAGACTGATGGATCATGCACCCCCCCGTCAAATACGGTTCCACCAAGTCCTGTGTCCCCGGAAGCCTCTTACCCTGCTGCCCATCTTCCCGAGGTGCTGGGGCCCGTTGGTTGATGACCCATACCACATTTGCTCCAAAGTAGCACGGAGTTAGCAAAAGAGGAAAAGCAAGCGAAAGAGGATTACGGCGCTTATCGCAGCCATTTATAGACCCAATCCCCTTCTGCAAGGCACGAGGCTAGAAGACAAACTGCCCACCAAAGCCGGGCAGTAACAGTAACAGGAGCATGAGCAGAGGGCTAACACTAGGCGCTCCCTGGGCGCGCTGTCCCTCCTCACAGCAGTGCCAGGAGAGACATATAATTAGCCTCGCTAGAGAAGTCAAAGCTTGGAGACTCAGGGTAAAGAACAGAACAGCACAAAACAACACAGAAAAACCAAAGCCTGCCCACGGGGCTAGTTAGTGGCCAGGCCTGGGGTCGGGAGAGATCGTCCCAGCTCCTTACAAGGAGATGACAGGGCTGATTCTCCTAACGCGCTTGGCTTGCTGGTGGCGATTCATTGGTCAGCTTGGGCTGCTATAATAAAATGCCAAGACTGGGCGGCTTGGACCTCTATTCCTCTTGGTTCCGAGAGCCCACAGGGCCAGGTTCGGGTGAAGACCTACCTCCCGACTTGCAGATGGCTGTGCCTTCAGGCTGTGTCCTCACAATTTGTAGGGAGGGAAAGACTGGGAGGGAGAGAAGCGCGCTCCCTGGGGAGTTTCACCAGCCAGGGAAGCCCTGTGACCCGTCACAGGACAGGAGACAGAAGTGGACGCCACACCCAAACACACTGTCACGAACTACCCTACCCCCATCTACTCTCCTAGGGCCCCTTCGCCTTTCCGAAATTCACTCACTCTCTTCCAAGTGCCCCCCATCCCCTCCTTCTCCTGTTGAGATGGCATATAAGCCCTCAGATCTCACTGCTTTTCTTGAGGGTTCACTTTTTTCCTGTGATGCTCCCATGCACACAATATTAAATACTGATAACTTTGTATGCCTTTTCTCATTGTCAGTTTATTTCATAGACCCAGCTATCAAACCCAGGAGGGTAGAGGGAAAAATCCCACTTCCCCTAAGCCTCGTCAAATCCTAATCACCCCCCAGAGGCCCATCTCTAGATACCATCCTGTTGGGGTTAGGGCTTCAACATATGAATTTGGGGTGCACACAAACATCCCGGTTCTGACAGGCAGGGTCCCTCCATTTTGCACCATCAGGGGCCTTCCAGACCCCGCCTACCCAGCACCCCTCCCTTCTCCAAGGACTGCATCTTCTGCCCCACCCCTGTGGTTGACACAGAACCCTCCCTTTTCCTGGAGACGCACCTTTTGGCCACAGGTGATTGGACCAGGGGACACACGTGACCCAAACGAAGCCAATCACAGTGCCCCAACCCCTCCACACACACACACACACACACACACACACACACTTCATAGACGACTCACCCGTAAGAGCATATTTGGCTCAAGCTGGGCTGTCTCTGAGCCCTTCTGTGGCATATTTTAATTGGGCCCAGAGAGCACATGCTGCAGCCCGTGCTGGGGAGAAGGCCAGGCGATGCAGGCAGCATGGCGCCACGTGGCTTGCAGCCATGCCTGCCGCCTTAGGCTGGGTGGAGAAAGGCTCAGTGTCATAAATGAAATTCCGCGAGCCCCAGGGTAGTCTGGCGCCCCACACTGCGTGTTGGCTCGGGAGGGGATGGGCAAGCCCCCTGCTCAGACTCTCCAGAACAGGTTTCCACGTTCCACCTCGGACCTCACAGGCGGGCCTGCATGAAGTTTTTTAAAACATTATATTCCTTGCCAGCATTAAAAAGTCAGAAGACATCCCATAAATATCTGATCTGTGGTTTCCCTAAAAAAGTACGAACAGCCAGAGACATGGGGCTCTGGTGGCCCCTGGTTTGCTGGAAGCCTGCTCTGGCCTCGCCTCCCGGGTACCATCTCCTGCACGACCCCAGCCTCCCCCTTCCCTTGCCTCCCTCCCTGACGCCCTGTGCCAGCTGCCGTTTCCTTGGCCTCTGCACCGTTTCCTCGGGAAGGTAACCGGCTAGGCCAGGGAGCCCGCGCACCGCAGCAAGTTTGGGAGAGTATTACTCTGTGAGGGAAAGAGCGCGCCTATGCGGCTAACAAGCAAAGGGAATCTGTGCGGGAGGAACAGAGCGACGACAGCGTTAGGAAGCCCACGGTCGCCAGCTCTCACAAGCTGCGCCGCTCACTCAGTGTGACGCCGGCTCGGCCCTTCTGGACGCTGGGTCCTGCACGAGCTGCCCCAGAATGTCCATCACCCAGGGCACCGGTAATGCAGACTCACGGTAGGCTGTTCATGCCCGAAGGGCAGGGTTCTGTGTCATTTACAGAAGGTGGACTCTGGGGTCTGTCCTCCACATACGGAGAATGAAAACATGGGGATTGGTTATGCAAGGCAAGGGTCCTGCTTTGTGTCCCTTGGAGGTCTGTGGCCAGGAATGTGAGAGTCCCTGTTCTTAGAACAGAGGAAGAAAGTCTCCAAGAGGTAGGAACAGTCTTTCAGGAAGCGGTTGTATCTACGAGGTCCGGTTTCATTAACAGGATCCGGGAGGGCACAAATACAAATGTATGTCTTATTTATCCAGCAGCATTGGCCTCCCCACCTCAAAATGACTTCTCACAGTTTCTAATAAAAAGTGGGATAAACGAACCCGCTTTCCCCTGCCATCCGGTGCTTTTCCGCTCCCTCTCAACTACTTCATAAAAATGACGGCATCCCCTGACTAGCCATGAACTGCCTGGAGGAGGTGGAGGACACAGAGGTGAAGGTTTCTCAGGGCAAAGAAGTGCAGAGAGAGCTCTCCACGAGGGCTTAGCAGGTGCGAGGTGTGTGTGTTGGCCCAGGGAACCTAACCCACCCCTGAGGACAGCCCTGTGGGATGCATTCCCTTACCCTCAGTAAGCAGAGGCCCCGGGGCCTGGCACGTGACCTCCTCCCTGCTGCTCCTGGAAGTCAAGCTCCCTCCCGCCTCCAGGCCCCACTCTGCTAAGCCCTCCCAGGAGCACCTTCTCCCTGATCCTCCTGTGGCTGCTTCCCTCTCACTCTGATGCCACCTCCTCAGCAGTCTGCTGGTGCCAAGGGTCTGCCTGCCCCGCCCGGCACCCCATACCACCGTGCTGCTCCTTCACTGGTGTCCAGTGAGAGTTCCCTGCTTGAATACCCTGCCTTTCCACCTCCTGTGGTTCTGGGCTTCCACATAGCTTCCTGCTCTGAGCCTCTCTAGACTCAAAACGGAAACCTGGACATTAAGGGCACACTGACCAGCCCAGCAGCCACGGTCCTGCACTGTCTGGGGCAGTAGGCCTTCCAGCATGCTCCTCCACGCTACCCACCTCCATGCCACCCACCCCCACCCATCCCACCTCACCCCACCCGCCTCCACGCCCACTCCCACCACCCAGATGAATTTGGCTTAAACACACCTCAAGGACACTTCAGAAAGGAAAATAGAGCCTAAAAAGGTATGTGATGGGTGAAGAGGCATTCCAGCTCTCTAGCCAAGTGACAATCACAGAACCTGGGTAACTGGGAAATGGGGATGAGAGGGTGGTCTTGGGGCTGGTGGGTGCTGCTAAAGGTGATGGTGGTGCCTTGCCAGGCCCGGAGTGGGGATGGGGTCTAGTCTTGGGGTTGGGATGGTTGTTGACAGCAGTGGTGGCGTTTGGTGGTGGCAGTCACAGCAGTGGGGACAGTGATGGCAGTGACAGAGATGCATCCTGTCTGAGTATCTGCATGTGACCTCAGGTCGCTCACTGAGCTGACAGAGCCACCTGGTTCCCCCAACAGGTTTTCACCTCAATCACCATACAGGTGGCATCATCGGGGGCACCCCAATTCTGAGGCCTTTGGTGATCACCCCACCCCAGTCCCTTAGGACACTTGGAATAAGCCAGCATGCCCTGTCAAGGGGCACACAGAACTGGGGTGTGGAAATGCTGGCTTCCTGGGGAAGGAGGTGCCGGCCCACCTCTAGCACGAATCCAGGGGCCCATCCCCAGGGCTCTGGGCGCCCACCTCCTCCCAAACTTCCTCCCACCGTACAGAGTATGGAGAAGTCAGCCAAGGGACTAAACAGCTTACTGTGCATCATTCCAAAGCGCATGACCGACAAGGTATGAATAGCTCAGCCAGCACTGAGCCAGCCGGGAAAGGCAGGCGAGGTGCTGGTGGTCCAGCTATGGAATCTCAGGCCCGAGAATGTCACCCCCAGGGTCCTATGAGAGAAAATGCCCAGGTATATAATGGAGCCGTCTGCGGAGCAGCAGATGGGGCAAACGTGGCAAAATGTGGGGCTTCGAAGAGGCCTAGTGATCTGTCTCGATTCAGTCGGCAAGCAGATCAGATCCAATCAAATCAAGTCGCAACCCCCAGTCTCAGGCACTTGTGGAAGGAAAGACAAGAATGAGGGGCTGCTGCTCGGGAGCAGAGGGGGGCCAGCAGGGGGCGCCTGTCACCTGCTCTTCGTTCTTTAACTCGTCCGTGTGTTCTTGGCCTGCGTTCTTTCACGGATACGGACATTCATTTTTTCATGCTTCATTTGCTCAATAAATGTGATACATGGTTAAGTGCTCTAGGAAATGAAATCACGACCTCATAAGAGGCCAGTCACCGGACTTTAAACTGTGCAGCAGGATGTAGCAAATGTCTGCCCGGGGATGTAGTCTGGGAATCGGAGGATGGAGTCACCGAGGAGGCTTCCGGAGGACACAGAGCCTCAGGCTTTACAGCCGGAAGAAGGTCATAAGCAAAGGGGTGGACGCAGGAATGAACGCAGTGGGTTGGAGGCGAACGGAATGGGCTTCCGCGGGAGCCTGGGAGCAGTCGGCTCTCTGGCAAGAGCGGAGGGGCGATGCTGCGGCCTGGGGCCCGAGCCAGCGCCCTGGCCACCAGCCTGACCCCAGCTGCCGCCACGTCATGTGGTCTCATGCACCTGAACCACCGGGGAGATTTCAAACTCGTCCCCTCAGACTCCAGAGCCAGAATGCCCGGGGTGAGCTTCGGCAGGTCGGGGCTGGGGGAAATAACCTCACGGGCAACTCAGAAGCCCCCTGTGATCAAGGAGCTCTGCCCAGGAGGAACAGAGAAGAGCCAGAAAGGAGCACGATGGAAGATGGCCTGGGGTGCCGTCCTGGGGGCCACCCAGGAGTCTAGGCCCGTCACCCAGACACGTAACAGACCGCAGCATTTCGGCCCAGCAAGGGCAAGCCAAACTCCCTGCACAGCCTGGTTTCTTGTAGAGCCACGGCCTCCACCTGAGGGCTGCTGGCAGGCCTGCCAGGGCTGGTTTATATGCTTGGCCCATAGTCTGGGTTTGGTGATAGACTTTCTCATCAAAAGGAAGTCAGGCAAGGATGGGTACAAGAATGCTCTTATCTAGTCCCCCGACCCTCCCGTTTCCCTGCAGACAGGGGCACTGTGAGGAGAGCCCTGGGGATGAGAGGCCTGCAGGGACCTGAGGCACACCTGTCTTCTCCGTCCCTCTAGGAGCGATGGCGTGAGCCAGGTGTGGCACCCCAGCTTTAGAAATAAGGAGAGCGAGCCTAAGGAAACACCGCTGGAGAGTAGTGGGGGCCAGACCTGGCTCTCCCCCACACGGCTGGTTCTCTCAGCATGCCCTCCCCACCCCACCGCCAGCCACAGACGCACCTGAGAACATGCTAGAAGGGCAGCACAGGGACCCTCCCCAGGCCTTCTGACTCAGAACTTCTGGGTAATTCTGAGGCAGCTCCAGCTCGAGAACCAGTGCCTGCTTCATGCTAGCACACTAGACACGGCCCGTGGCCAGAGCAGAAAATCCTCACAACACCAGATCTAAAGCCCCAGGCCTGAGGCTGTAAGCTGGGAGCTTCCAAATGCACCGGATGAGAGCTGAGAGGGTGGGAGGGCTGGACGACAGGCCCAGTGATGTCCGGGCAGGTGGCACGCCCACTCGGGTCAGCCACCCTTCCTGGCACTGGACCAGAGCAGGAGGGTGAGTGGGGTGCCGCAGCCCAACCGAGGCCCCGCTCGGGTGGGCAGTTCTGGGGACCCTGCCCTGACTCCCCCCTTGCCCTTGCGTAGATCACGTCTCCTCTGCAGGAGGGAGGGCAGCAGAGCACTGCCGGGGATAATACACAGCCCAGAGTGGCCACCCAGCCAGCCGCCACCTCTGATCTGGGAGGAGACGCTGCGGAGTTTTCACATGAGCATCACAGCGGCAGTGCTGGGATGAGCCTGAAACGTGAGTGCTCCACCCCACCTAGCAGGTGTCCAGCGACTGCACCCACTCCCAGAGGTGGCCAGGAACCCATGGGGAGCGACAAGCCAGCCAGCAGCAAATGCTTTGCCATTAAAGCTGCAGCTTGGTCTGCTCCTTGACACCTAGGGCTCCCCTGTGCTCTTGCTCCCCGTGAACAGGCCACACCTGTGGGCCGACCACTCCAGGGCTGGCAGGATTCGATTTCCTTTGCTCAGAAGAACTATGGAGACACAGTAAGAGTGAATTATTGGGTGCCAGCCATGTGCCAGACTAGGAACATCAGGGTGACTATGGCTCGGTCCCTGTCTCAAACAGCTGCCAGTCGTGAAATGGAGACACGCAAGTGGGTTGGCTATCTCAGTGTGCATTTTGCCCACCTGAAGACAGCTACTGCGTGGGGGTCTACTGTGTGGCAGGCCCAGCGCTGGGGGCCCAGGACACAGGCTGTCACAGGCCTGCAGAGAGATGACGCAATGGCATGTGATATGCATACAGTCGCTGTGCAGGGGAGCCACAGGGATGGGGTGGGGTTCCCCACCAGCAGCGGCACTGGGCCTGGGCACACCCATCCTGCCCCCTCCAGGAGGCCCAGGTTCCCATCTCTGGAAATGGGGTGGGCTCAGGCTGGGGGTCTGAAGGCCTAGTGGCCACTCCCAGCTCACCCCACACCCCCACAGCCCAGGCCTTTTGCTACAGGCAGCATTAATGACCCCAAAGCCACAGCAAGCTCTCCCCTTGAAGCAGAAGCTCTAATGGTGAATCAGCCATGTTCAGTAAATGCTTAACTACATGTTTTTCTTTCCAGCACTGAATAAACCACCAAGATAGGATTGTCTCTACCTCACTGGCTGGTCTCTTTTCTACCCAGCTCAAGGCCATCTCCCTGCTAAGTAGCTGTCATTTCACAGAGTAGCCTGCATGGCTGGGGCATCAGGGTAGGCTGAGCTGCTCCCGTTGGCCAGGCACTGCTGGGCCACCAGATCTGAGCTGGGTGGCCTCCATGGGAGCTGTCTCCAGAGCGCCTCTCAGCCAGTGGAGTGGACCTCGTGTGCACGGGGCGCTTGAGGGGCGGGGGAGGCACAGAGCTGCTTTGGAAGGGCCCCAGGAACAGGCTGGGAGGCTCTCAGGGTGAAGCCAGGCCAGCACAGGGAAGGGTTGCAAGAAAGTGTGACTGAGAAGCCTCTCCCAGGGCAAGGGAAGAAAGGGCAAACCCACCCTGAGGGAGCCAAGCCAGCTTCAGACAGGCCGTCCAGCGTCCTGGGCCCCTGGGCATCCCGGGTGCTCTCAGGCCACGGGAACCCTGTCACCCTCTCACCCCACATGAGCCTCTGCCTTCTGCCACCACCACCCCAAGGAAAGGACCAGACGCTGGTTCTTCATGCCTCCCTCCCCAGCCGACGTCACCCTGCTGCAGGGGCAGGAAGGTCAGCTCGGCCCTGTGCTCAGGGGGCAGAAGGGCACACAGTCGGCGCCAAGGCTCATCCTCAGCCAGGGCCAGCCAGAGGCTGAGAGTCTGTGGAGGCCCAGCCGTGGCGGGAGCTGTCTTGCCTCGTGTCCCTCTGTCCACGGCCTGGCCAGGCACTGGGGTGACACCCCCAATGAGGTGATGGCATCTGCCTCTAGCACAGTGGGGTGCGGGCCCTCAGGAAGACGGTGGGGGTTATGGTGCCAGTGAGAGAAGCCGGCTGGAAACAGAAGTTTCTATGAATCAGGAAACCCAGTTATTGGCCAACACAAAACAGTCATCTTGGACCGTGAGGAGGTGCCTGGAGGCTCTGGGGAGCAGGAGGAGGGTCCCCGGAGACGCCAGAACGCCGTGCCTCCGGGAGGCGCCGGGGAGGTGGGTACACAGTGCCCAGACCTGGCTGGGACTCCTGGGGTTGGGAGGGGGCTGCCGGGCACTAGCAGGGCAGACTTCTGGCGTTCCTAAGTGACAGCGGCTGCCCGGGGCCCTGGGCACGGGAGCCAGCAGAGGCGAGTGCCTGGAGCTTGGAGCCAGCCACCGCGGCAGCCATGGGGGCAGGAGTGGGCAGGGAGACGCGGGGCTTCGGGAGGGCAGTGGATGGAGGCCCGAAGCCCCGCATACAATCCCATCCACCCAGCTCTTCAGTCATTCCACAGGCATTCACCATGCCGCGTGCTAGGACGGTACTCCAGGCACTTCTGTGAAGGTGTGTTTGGTCGCAATTAACATTTAAACGGACTTTGAAGCACATCACCCCCCGCGGTGCAGGGGGGCCTCACCCAATCAGTCGAAGGCCTCATTAGAACAAAGATAGAATTCCAAAGGAAATGGAATTCTGCCAGCAGGCGGTCTTTGGAACGCACCCACACACGAGCATGCGCACACCCACCCGTAATTCTGTTTCTCTGGAGACTCCTGACTGATGCACTCAGAGAGGTCACGGGCTGCCCCAAACACAGGTATGTTCTCCGCGGCCATGAGGTTTGAGTTTGGGAAACCTGAAATCCTCTTAGCGGGTCCACAAAAGCTTTCCACTGATCCTTGGAGAAATTAGAAAAAAAATGAAGAAAGGAAATATCAGAAATTCATTCTATTTAGTCAGCATAAAAGACTGTCCTTTATTCTGAGATCTGTCTTCTTTCTCTCAGGTTCAAAAGTGCTGTCTTTGGAGAAATGATTAGCTATGGTTAGCAATAGTTGATTTTGTTAAGTCTCCTAACTTGGCAAAATTAACAGTTGGAAATCCTTTCAATCTGCCCGTTTTTCACGAACCCTCAAAAACTGCAGAGCCTGGTACCCACCCCGGCGGGAGGACTGCCCCCATCAGCATGCCACTCCCAGGCTGCGGGTGTTTCCGGTGTGGACACGGAGGGTCTGGGCGCACATGCAAACAGCAGGGAGGCACAGCGTCCGTGCAGGAGGTAGGTGGGGAGGCATCCTCGGAGTGCGGGCTCCCCAGCAAGGCTCCCCCACCTGAGGCGTTGTCCCCGCCTCCTCCAGCCAAGCTGGGTTTCCTGGCATGGTGTCCTGCAGGCCGCAACAGAACAAATCTTGATGGCCTTGATGAACGTGTTCACCTCTTGGAAAATGCACTTGGCCTCCAGCCTGTGGATGTTGAATATGGCTGGTAACAGAGCTTCCGGCTCCTGTGCCCGACAGCACGCCTCCTCCAGCCCGTACCCTGGGGCCAACCCAGCCCCAACCCTGTGTCCACGACTGTCACCTTCCGTTTCATGTCCTGGCACATCCAGGCCTTGCTCCTGCAGGCTCTGGGGACACTGCAGCACCAGGACCCCCAGACATCACTACTTCACACACATGCAGTCCGACCTGGCCTCGGGAAGTGCTCTGGGCAGCAGTCAGCTGTGTGGCCTTGCAAGTGTCCCAGAACCTGGAGGAGCCCACAGGTTCTGGTATTTCAAATGGAGATCATAACACCTTCTGTAAGGTCACATATGGCCAAGCAGAAGCCACATCATGGAAATTATTTACGATTTAAAACTTCTTTTCTTGTACTTTTACTGTGGAAGTCGTCCCACCCCCACCCCACCCCTGCCTTCTAGCATCCTAAACACAACTGCACACATCACTGCAACTGGGGGCGTCCTTCTGGGTCCCCATGAGTGCTGCACTGCTCCTGGACGCTTCCAGGGTGAGGGGCACCCCCCACCCAGGGGACTAGATGCCTTCCTCAGCAGGCTGTCTGATGACTGGGCCCTGCCTGGGGGACCCAGGTGGCCTGGAGGTGGAGTGTACCAGGAGACCCTTACCTGCGGTGAGAGGAGCCACAGGGCAAACCCTGTTGTGCAGAAGGAACGCGAGTTCAGAGCCTGATACCAGCACAAGACGTTCAGGGGAGTCATGACGTCTGACTGACAAAACCACCCAGAGAACCATCGAGGCAGCCAAACACCCGGCCAAGGGCGCCTGAGGCCAAGGGGCAGCAGCAGCTTTAGAGGGTCTCCCACACCAACAAAGTGCATGTGCTGGGTGTGTTCAGAGGAACAAGGCCTGGACATGACCATGGACATGGGTGTTTCCTTTTTAAAGTGTCCTTTTCGTTTTTGTTAATTTCCAGCTAAATTTGCCCACTGACGTCTGACTGTCTATGGGTAACAGACCCTTCCCACAAGGACCACCACACTTTCTATGCACCTGGCGTGAACTGGAGACAACAGAAGTAGAAATGTCTTAGGACTCAGCGTAAACTAGGGAGAGCTGGTCTTTGAAGGAGAACTCCAGAGCCTTTACAAACTCAAGCCCGAGTTTTAGCGAGTGGCCTTTATAATGGAAGCTTTGGTTGCTTGCTAGACTGTGATTTTGACTTGAAGACTTTCTCACCTCCTCTGCCACCACCTGTCAAAAGCATTTACAACATTCCTAACAACAGCCATTCTTTGCACACTTGCCGTGTGCTGGGTGCTCAGCCAGGTCCACTGCATACATGACCTCAGCCAGGTCCACTGCATACATGACCTCAGCCAGGTCCACTACATACATGACTTCCCTTAACTCCTGTTAACACCCACTGGGGCTGAGCATCATTAACCATGATCTCGTCTGGGGGAAGCAGCTTCGGGGCAGTCATGTGACTTGTTCAGGGCCCCACAGCCAGTCAGTGACGGAAGCATCGTTTTCCAATCCTTTAGTACAGGCTGCACATAGTGACTTCCTTGCGAAGGTACATTATATAAAGAGGAAGAGGAGTGGGGAAGAATAACTGTTACAGTGGAGAAACTCGAAAAACTCTGTCTCAGCTTTGATGTTGATTCATGTTAACATCACCAGTGGTAATTCATGCTGATAGCATGTACCCTTGATATGATGTGTGAAAATTGCCTTTTACCTCTAGGTCCTTCCTCTCAAAAACCCATAACCACAGTCTAACTACGAAAAAAAACATCTGACAAGTCCCAGTAAGAAGGGCTGAAAAGCTGTCACAGATAGGATAAGGTTAAGGAGATAGATGTCTAAATGTAAGGTGGAATCCTGGATGAGATCCTGGAAGAGAGAAATAACTGTAGGTAAAATCTAAGAAAATCTGAATAACTAAGCAATATTGAATCAATGAAAAGGCAACATAAAAAAGTAGGAAACTTTTCTGACATTTTTACTTGCCCATGTCCCACCCACTCCCAGCTTGGCAGTGGTCTTGAAGACAGCAACCCATAGTTCCGTTGTGGGATCCGGGTCCCTGGTTCAGTGAGAGCAGAGCAGACTTTACTTTCCAATTATTGTGTTTGTCTGTTCTAATAGTTTTGGAGTCTACCTGAAGGACTGACACAGATAATTGTCTCTTTTTTCCCTAACTGAGAAGTCACTTGGTGCAGAAAAGAGACAGGCATTCTCAAAAACACAAATCAAATAAAAAGCCTGTATCCTCCTGGGGAAAAATAATATGTATTTTTTTGTTGAGATGTATAATAGAATACCTAAAACCAGGGAGGAAAAGCTAGAGAGAGAATTGCTTTGAGAAATCAGGGGATTCAAAAAGCACCCAGGCATACTGGGGAATTTAGAAATCCATGTGCATAGCTGGAACAAGATGCATGATCAAAAAGTATCTGAGAAGACCCTAAGCTTTTACCTCTGGCTGATCTCCCATCTAAGCAGGAAAAGTGAAGGCTGAGGTAGAGCAGTCAAGTGCCTGGCTGAGCGATGAAGGAGTGCCACAGCACAGAGAACGGGAGCTCTGCTTCCTACTGTTGTTGTGTCTGCTTTTTATTTGTTTTTGTTTTGAATCTGGGGACAATTGTTTGTATTTTTTATTTCTTTGACTCCTGGAATTCAAGGAAATAGCTTGCAAAAACCCTGGCTGAACATAAGCTAAAGGAACAGAGTCTTCAGGGATCACACATGACAAGGAATGCAGCTCTTTACAAAAAACAACTTGACAAATGGGAAGCCACAGACTTCAACAATCAAAAACAGAAACCTCCAGGGACAGGAAGAATCTGAGTTCCAAAGTTACCACAGTATAATATTCAAATGCCCAATTTTCAACAAAAAGAAATCTCAAGACACAGGAATGTATGGCTCATTTATGGGAATAAAAAAAAATTGATAGAAACCATCCTTGAGAAAGCCCAGATGTTGGATTTACTACGCAAATACATTAAACCACTTGTCTTGAATATGCTCAAAGAGCTGAAGAAAACATGGACAAAGAACTAAAAGAAACCAGAATATCGATAAAGAGATAAGAATTATGAAAGTAACCAAGGGAAAATTCTGTAGCTGAAAAGTACAATAACTGAAATAAAAAATTCACTAAAGGATATCAACACAGATCTGATCAAGCAGAAGGGGGAAATCAACAAACCTCAAGATAGGACAATTCAAATTATTTAATTTGAGGAACAAAAAGGAAAAAGAATGAAAAAAAGTTAACAAAGACTGAGGGACCTGTGAGACACAAGCAAGCAGAACAATATATGCTTATGGGAGTCACAGGGAAAAGAGGAAGAGTAGAAAAAATTTGAAGAAAATATTTGAAGATATAATGGCTGAAAACTTCCCAAATTCAATGAAAGAGAGAATCTTGAGAATAGCAAGGGAATAGTGACTCATCACATACAATGGATCCTCAGTAAGCCAACTTCTCAACAGAAACCATGGGAGCTAGATGCAGTGGAATAACACTTTAAAGTGCTGAAAGAGAAAACGGCTACCCAACAATCCTATATCCATCTTAACTATCCTTCAAAAAAAATGAAGGAGGAATTAAGACATCCCAGATAAACAACAGCTAAGAGGCTAATTACCAGTAGGCCCACCCTGCAAGAAATAATGTTAAAAAGAATTCTACAGGTTCAAGCAAAATGACATTAGAAAGTAACTGTGAAAGCTGTACAAAGAAATAAAGATCTCCAGTGAAGGCAACTATATAAGTAAACATAAATGTCAATATTGCTGCATATTTGGTTTTTAAATCCACTTTTTATTTTCCACATGACTTAAAAGATGAATGCATAAAAATAATTACAAATCTATTTTCTTGGGCACACAGTATAGAAAAGTATAATTCATGACAATTACAGACAGAAGGATGGACCTCCAGCCTCCAAAACTATGAGAAAATTAATTTCTGTTTTAGCCTCCCAATATGTGATATTTTGTTATGCAGCCCTACCAGACTATTACAATCTGTAATAGGTAAAGAGATTGAATTAATGATAAAAAGCATCTCCCAAAGCATTGCCAAGAATGTGGAATAATTGGAACCTTCTTTTATTGCTGGTGGGAAAATGTGTTATCCTTTCCAGAAAAAGTTAAACATTGAATTACCATATGACCCCACAATTCCATTCCTAAGTATATACCTCAAAGAATTGAAAACAGATACTCAAATTATATATAAGAATGTCTATAGGAGCACTGTTCACATAGCTGAAAGATGGAAACAGCTCGAATGTCCATCAGTAAATGAATAGGTAAATCATGGTGCACACATACAATGGAATATTATTCAGTCATGAAAATGAGTGGAGTCTTGATACACGCTGCAGTACTGGTGAGCCCTGAAAGCATAATGGAAGGGAAATAAGCCAGACACAACACACCACCTACTGTGTGATTCCATTTGCCTAACATACCCAGAATAGATAAATCCATAGAGAAAGAAGGTGCGTTGTGTTACCCAACTCTAGGAAGAAGTTAATGAGGAGATACTGCTTACTGAGTAAGGAATTTTACTTTGGAGGCATGCAATTATTTTGGAACTATGTAGAGGTGGGAGTTGCACAACATTGCAAATGTATTAAATGCCACTGAATTGTCCACTTCAGAATGGCTGATTTATTTTATGTGAATTTCACCCCAATAAATGTTTTTAAAGGGTAACATGAGAGACCCTTGTGCTGATGGAATTTGTTCTGTATTTTGCCAGTGGTGGTGGCTGTATGATCCTCCACATTGGATAACATTTTAAGAGCTACATGCGGACATGCACAGTCACACACACATATGTACACATACACACTAAATTAGTACAAGTAAAACCAGGGAAATCTATATAAGAGATCTATGGATTTATCAATATCAATGTCCTGGCTATGGTATTGCACTATAGTTCTAAGATGTAGCTTAAAATAAACTGGGTAAGGGTGCATGGGGTCTCTCTATATTATTTCTAAAGCTTCATGTGAATCTACATTATCTTAAAAGTTTCATTTTTTTTAAATTCCCCTTCCAAGCATTCATGAGCCACATCCTTGGGGGCTGGTATGAAACTCAGAAATGGCCTGGCCACCATTTCTCTCACCATGAAAGGTGAATGGATCTCCTATTAACAGGGTCTCTGGAAACTTTAAAAGATCTGTGATTTGCCAACCATATGTTGGTGTCTATTCATTTGATGCTGTCAAAGTTGCTCCCAAATTGCCTACTATTACATTTGTCTGTCTGCTTTTTTTGGCCTTAATACATAATTTCCTCTTTAAAAATCAAGTCTTTCAATACAGTTCAATATTACAGCTTTATGCTGCCCCATCTCAGTTTGAGCAACAGCTCTTCTCCCACATTCATGCTCTGAGTTTGGAGAGGGACAGAGAAATATCATGTCCTTATATTGTCTCAGTTCCCCACCCAGGGAAAGATAAAGTAATGAGGTGCACCCATTTTTAGAAATAAATCTTTCTGACAAAAGACAAGCAAAGGAAGGCTAATCGCTCACGGGCTTCTGCTCGGCAGGGAGAGACCGCCCCGCCCGTCTGGGAGTCAGGACTTCGGCAATTTAATGTGCAGTGACTCCCTGGGAAGCTGCTTCCTCTCTCCTGACCTTGCTTTTCTCCTTTCTACTCTGGAAGTTAAATTAGTTCCTTTAAAAAGTCCTTTCCAGTTTTATAATCATCTGATTCTTCTTGTCTGCTGCCATAAATCCTAGCTCTGTCACTCACTACGTTAGTAGTTTAACTCCTGAGAGCCCCAGACAGTCGTGTGTCCACTTCTACAAAATAATATTCAATAAGTGAATGAATGAATGACTGAACAAGCTGCTGGGATTTTGATAGGGATTTATTAGCCTATAGATCAATTTGAAGGGAACTGATATCATACTATTGAGTCTTCTGACCCATGTACACATTTCTCTCTCCCTGTTTTTAGGTCTTCTTTAATTTCTCTTGTCAATGTTTTGTAGTTTTAAGGTGCAAGTCTAAGTTTTTTTTGGTCAAATTTATCTCAGAGTATTTAATTTTTGTTATTCAAAGATATTTTTAAATTTCTGATTGTTCATTGACAGTATATGGAGATGCAATTCATTTTTGTGTATTGATCTTGTATCCTACACTCACTTAGTAGTTCTAGTGCTCATTGCAAGACTCCATAGGGTATTCTAGGTCGATATGTTGTCTTCAAAAAAAGGAGCTTTACATCTTCCTTGACAATCTAGATGTCATTTATTTCATTTTCTTGCTTTATTGCTCTAGATAGAATTAGCTACATCGAAGAATCTTTCCCCTGTGGCCTTAGACAGGAATTTCCTTTCCAAACAGAAACTTGGGGCTATCTCCCTTAAGAGGAGGAGTTAAAGAGGATCCTTTAAGTCAAAGAGAATTTCACTGAGAGCTTCCTGCACAGGCGAAATGCTGACTCTAGCAATGCCTTCCATCTTCCAAAGCACTGAGGATAAGAGAAAAGACAACATTTAAGGCACAGACACCCAGACTGACTCCAGTCTTGTGAAGAAAGTTTAATTCAAGGAGCCAGATAGGGTTGAAGCAACCCAGGTCATCAGCCTGAAGCAATAGCCAATGGGTTCCTTAATTCAGAATTGCATTAAGCTAACAATAAGATTGTGCACAATTAAGCCGACATTTTAAAAGGAACTTTTATAGTAGTCTATGCTGCTTTTCCAAGCTGGGGTTCAACCTCATGGCTTTCCACAAAACAAAACTTCTGCACGCCTGGATCAGGAGGCCGCCCAGACCTCCATGGCTGTCCCCCCCTCCCCTGCCACCGCTTACGGCCTCGCCTTTGATCCTAATACCAGGGCTGATCCCTCCATTTAAAAAGGCAAAGCCTGGCCATCCTAACCTGGCCCTGGGGCAGCAAACAGCACATCCTGAGACCTAGGATTCCCCCAAGCCTCCTCGAATGCAGACTGGCCTCTTCCAATGTTCCCCAAACAAACAGGTTTCTAACCAGGAGGGGTGAGGAGTTTCCCTCAGCCTGGGCTGGGAGTTAACACCCTGCCTGGGTGTAGCGGGGCATCGCTCCACACCTGGTACTGGCTTTGCTCCCGGGGCGATCAGCTGCACCTGCTGCTCCGTGTAACTGCTGGTTACACAGCCTCCAGGCGCTCCCACCTGTCCAGGTGGGGCCAGGCAGATACTCTCCCCGGTGGGAGGGGCTGTGACTTAGCTCCCTGGGTGGGTGTGGGCAAACTGGGGTCCTGGGCTGGCAATCCTCATTTGAGGATCCAAATCAGGCAGATCTGTACCTGCGGAGCTCCTGGTCAGAGAGCACCCTGCGTTGGTTCTGCAGATGAGCAAAGCCACTGGTTGGCATTACTACTTGGGCACCGCAGGCATGAACCCCATCTGCCAAGATCTGTGTGCTGGTGGTTGCGAGCCCCTCCCTCTTCTTGCTCACATTCCGCAGCAAGCAGCCTAGGGGCTTCCACAAAGTGGCCCCTCATGCTGGTGGTCCCCCTCCACTCCCTTTCCCACTGGAGGAGCGGGGCCGGGGCCATCAGTCAGCCCACGGCCACGTCTCTTACCCCCAGCGTGTCCTTGTCTCAGGGGTGCAGGGGTGGCTCACACTCACCCATGTTCCGGGATTCTCTCAGCGGTGCCTTGTTCTTGAATAGCTGTTAGTTGTTCTTGGTGGGGAGGTCGGGTTGGGGAGGCCAGGTCAAGAATGACCCAAGTCACCATGCAGGTGGTGTCACTCCTCCAGCAGGTGCTGCCTAACTCCCTGTCCTCATCACAAGTCCCAGGGCTTCCTACGCTTAGCTTTTGCTCCTGCTCAGATTACCCTTAGGGCTCCCTCTGGCGCCTCCAAGGCTGTACTGCAGGGCTCTGCTCTCTAGGACGAGGGCCGAGGCTCAGCACCCTGTTTCTCTAAGGCCGGGGTTCATTCTGTGACCATCCACTGGCACCATCCACTTTCTCAGCTTCTGCCAGAGCAGGAAGGCCTTTTTAAATCCCCAGTGGTCATAAGAATCACTCCTGGTTGTGGCATGAAACATAAATCCTTCTGCTTCCTGTTGATCGCCACTGGGCATCTCCTGCGGCCGCACACATAAACGATTGTGGTCTAATTATTTCATGCTTAATACAGAGTCATCTACACTACAACTTCCATAGCCCATGGGAATGAAACATGTATGTCCACTGTCTTTGTTCCTTTCTATTGAAAATGCACAGAGGCTGTTCTCCTCTTTTTATATATCAGAGATAAGTAGGAAAGAACTTAAGCAAGTTGCCTAGTATCACAGTCTCAATGTCTCCGTCAGTAAGTGGGAACGACCTAACGGGCTGTGGTGGGTTAATCGTGCAGGCAGAGCGGCTCTCCCAGTGGCCAGCAGGCAGTGAGGGCTCAGAACCCCATTACTGCTGCTGCTAGCATGGCTGTCTCACAGCCTGCAGAGCCAAGCCTGGGCAGAGGAGAAACCCCGACTCAGCACCGTTTCCTCCAGCCACACCGACATCCGCCTCTCTCCATCAGTGGACCCACACTTGGGGGTTGGACCCCTTGGGGTGTTATGGAACTTGGCGGGGTGTGTGGGGTTACTGATAGGATGGGTAGCCCTTCTGTGGTACATGAAGGGTCTTGAACGTCCTGTTAGACACTCAGAGAGGTGATAGACCCGTTTATGATTTGAACATTGCATCATTTCATATCTAAACACAAGTATATTTACCCAGTTTTATATACACTGAATTTTCAAATGCAGCAATCATGTGAATCAGGGAAAGAGTTGCTTCTTTTCCAAGAGCTGCTCTTCTTTGGGTAAAATCCTGTCACAAATGGCAATGCCCTTCGAGATGTATGAGTCATCTCCAGCACACACCTGGGTTCATCTGCTTTGGGGGCTGTCCCAGGGACCCCATGAATAGGAAGCATTCCTCTGTAGCCCTTACTTCAAATGTCAGACATAAAGAAAATCTTCAACGAAATCTTGTCCCCTTTCTCTTCACCCGCTCTTACTCATTTGAAGTAGGTGCAAACATCTGATAGCATCGTAGTTTCTAATAGAGTCAGTCCTGACCATTTACATATTACAACATAGCATGTTATCATAAGATTGCTTTCCTTTTATTTCTCCTTTTTACCATAGATATTATGGTCAGGGCTCTTAGTTTTTTAAAAATCAGATGTACAGGTAAGTCATCCTATCTTTGAATTTCATTCCAGTACAGTTAAGGGAGCATTGCAAAGTATCTTCTAAGAAGGGCCGACAGGGTCTGACAGTATGGAGAGGCACTGCTCTATCTCCCTGACTCGTTCCACCCAAGTCTTCTGCTCTGTAAGAAAGCCCCTTTAATAAAGGTTGGGATCCTGTTGTGATACGGATTAACTGCCTTGGGTTTGAGGAGATAAAGTGATCTAGACCCACATTAAATATTTAGCTGGATTAGAGCAGCCGAGTCAGCATAAGCCTCGGGTTTTAACTCAGGTGGCTGATGAGATCACGTTTCCATCAGCCAGGTGTCAGGGTGTCAGCTCTCAAGCAGAAGGGAGACAGGTCAGCAAGGTTTTTGGTTTCTCATTATGGCTGAACATCAAACTATCAAACTAGAAAGGTTGAACTATCATTCCCACAGGGAAGTGAGAATATTCATCCAAATGTCACCTGGTAAGCAGTGGTGTCGGTGAGCATAACCCTTCCCTCCCGCCCATACAGATGATGCTGCGGATTGAACTGAGGAGTGGCCAGGTGAGTGAATGCATGCCAGTTGCCCAAATGCCAATGCCTGGCAGGGCAGGGGCGAGCGTCGCAGACACATCAGCAAACGCTGCTCCCAGGGGAAACCAAAGCCACGTAAGCTGTGCAGAGTAGGGAGTGCACCCCCCTGACCTGGAACCCCACCCGACCAGGCTGCAAATCCCTGCCCTTAAGAGAGGTGGAGCTGTTCCCCAGGGAGGAGGCGCCTGTCACTGGCTGCAGGAAGGCAACCCCAGCACACCCTGAACAGCCTTCCTGGTCTGCATCTCATTTTTATCTCTCAAAATCCTCTCTCCCAGAACCCATGGCCTCAGGATTTGCCAGTTAATTTATGCAGCAGGTGTATCCAGGGTAGCTACTCTTTTGCCAGGAGCTGGAGGGAGGTGGTGAGCAAAGCAGACTTGGTGTCTGCTCTCATGGAACTCAACCTAGCAGAGAACAGATGTTGAAGGGAGAAACAGTCACGTGAACGATGTGCCATTGTAACAGGACGTGAGCACCCTAACAGATGCAGCGGGACCGACGCACCAAGAAAGGTTTCCACAGAAAGCAACACCCTCGCTAGCTGTGGGTTGGGAGGAGTTAACTGGGAGACACTGAAGGGCAGCAGGTGGTGGAGAGTGACCCAGGGGGAGGAGCAGCATGTGCAAAGGCCCTGCAGGGGGGCAGACCCAGAATCCATCTTCCCACAGGCCAGATGGAGGAATGAGGAGCGTGGGGGTAGGAGGGTAAGATGCAGGGGTCCCGACCACATGGGCCTGTAGTCAGGACAGGACCCTTCAAGAGGGACAAAGAGCTGCGCAAGGAGGTTGCACAGGAGGGTGGATGCGGGTAGGAGGCCTGGGCAGTCTCCCATTGCGATGCCTGGAGGAGGATGGACAAGGGGCCAGAGGCGGCTGGGAGGCCAGTTAGGAAGCCCTGGCCCCTGCGGCCTAGCACGTGGATGTGATCTGGGAGAGGGACATGAGTGGGGAGACTCAACATACTCAAGAGGGAAAACCTGCAGGGCCTGCAGTCGGACAAGTGAATTCTCAATCAGATATAATGATTCCGGGTTCAGCTGCTGCCTCTCCAACCCACGGGCTCTTGGAGGTCTGCCTCCAGTCAATGCTTCTTGTTCCTCCCTCACAGCTGACCAGCAAGCCTCTGGCCAGGGAATTCTGGTGAAAAGGCCGACAGTCACTGCTTCTGGAAAGTTCCAAATGTAGGAAACACCTTCCTCACTGTGAGCTGAGCTCTCCTGCCCATTTCTTGGGCCTTCTGCTGTCTTCAGATGTTGAGGATAATTTATGTACCGTTCTCCCCACCCCCTCCCACCTCCCACAAGTCTGCTGTGGAAAGAGCATAAACCTTGGGGTCCCCTTACTAATGGATGGCCTTGGGCAGACCACGCACGGTGTCTGAGCCTGGAGCCTTCAGACGTAAGACTGGAGGAGTAGCCAGCACCCAGAGGACAGAGGAGACAGGGAGCTGGCACAGAGGACAGGAGCCCCATGTCTGCTGTCCCCGAGCACGGCTCTGTTGCTGGACCTGGAGTGCAGTTCACCCTCGACCTTAGGGAACATCATCAAAGTCTTCACGTAAAGGGAAAGATTCCCCACAGGTTCGTGGCCCCGCCCGGCAGGTGACAGCTCTTAGGAACAGCAGTGGGGACACAGGCCAGCCAAACCCAGGAGAGACCAAGGGCATGTGAGGAGGGGCAGCTGGGAGGACAGGCGCGGCCGCCGGAGCAGCCCCGGCACTCAGGCAGCACAAGGTGGGCAGGCGGGAAGCAGGGCCCGGCAGCTGGCACCCCGGGAAGCAGTAGGGCCGGGCTGGGTGGATGCAGGTGCCTGACCCGGCACCCACCCCTCATCAGTGAGCGGACAGACTTGGGACCCTGTGCCCCACCCCAGGTGTGGCTCCCAGAAGGGAAGGGCAGGAAGGTGCAGCTCTGCAGCGAGGGCCTGTGGCAGGTGGTGGCAGTGGGTGTGAGGACAGCAGGGCCCGGCTGTCTGCAAGCATGGGGCGGTGGGGCCAGACGCCGTGTGCCCTCACCCACAGGCCCAGCCCCCTGCCCTCACGGCTGCCCCCGGAGTCACGGGGATACCAAGGGCCTGCCTGACAAGCCGGCACCTTCCCTGGGTGCCGCAGTCCAGGTGAGGGCACCTGGGCAGCTCGGCCTGAGCTGCCTGTGCAGGTCTGGGACCTAACGCCCAGGCTCCATGACGCCCTTCAAGCCCAGTGCCTCCCCTCCCCACAGGTGCTCGCCTGGCAGCTCCTGGCAAGGCCTCTCCCCCAGGAACGCACCACGCTGGGTGGTGCCGAAAGCTTCCTGGTTGTTTGCAACCTGCCACCTGCCTAGCGGAGCAAGGACACCTGAAATTGGCCACCAGGGAACCTGATGCTCAGCACACATGCTGGACCACCAGTCGGGGGTTCTGGTCAAGTCAGAAGACCCCCTCCTGGCCCCCAACACATTGCCAGCAGGCCGAGGTCGAGAATTGGCCACCAAGCAACTCACCATGGTCTGTGACTCTGGAAGAGTAACAAGCTCTCTGGACATGTTTTTTCCTTTACAAAAATAAGAAAGGAAAGAAGGAAGGGAGGGAGGGAAGAAAAAAGGAAGAAAAAGGTGGGATTAAAATATTCAGAATCCAGAAAAAGGTTATTCTCAGTAATAAGAGCACAGGGACTACCCCACAGGCCTGGGCTGGGTCTGTGTGGCACTTACTGTGTGGGCCTGGCAGTTTGATTAACTGCTCTGAGCCTCGGTGGCTGATGTCTGCAATGGAGATCCTGAGAGTACCTACCACAGAAGTTTCTTCTGAGGATTAAATGACAATCCACCCAAAATGCGTGGCATGCTCAACTTGCTCAATAAATATTACCTGTGCATTATTACCAGGTGCGGTGAACAGCTGGAGGGGAACGTACCCCTTACTGTGAAATTGCAGCTGGGACAGGCAGAGGGTCCCTGCTCTGCACCATGTGGGTCAGGTGCCACACACCCTCCGGGCCAAACAGCTCCCAGCTGCTCAGCCGTGGCCCAGGGGCCGTGCAAGCCCCAGCCCCCAGCCTTTTCCCCTGCAGGGCAGAAGGAGCAGAAGCTGGACAACACTTCGCCTGCTGGCTGCCTCCCTTCCTTCTCCAGAACGCCGACCCGTCAGAACAACCAGAAGCGGGACCATCGCCTCCAACCCCACTGTCCCCCAGACAGGGCTCGGGGTGGTGCAGGGCCTAGGCTGGGGCCCGTCTCCCACTCACCCTGCTCCGAGACTCTCCAGGAGAAATCCTGTCTCCTTTAGCCTCTCTCAGGCCCAGTCGACAGTGGCCTCTAGCCGTCCAGTGTATCCAAGTTCTGCAATTTTCTAAGAATGTTCTTCTTGACTACTATTTTGTTCTGGTGCAGAATTTTCATGTCTCTTTAGTCTCTGTTAAAGTGAAATGATTCCTTAGCATTTCTTTGCCTTTTTTATATTGACTTTTTTTAAATAATGTAGAGCATTTTTCCTTCTCCAGAATTTCCCTCGTTTGGGCTTGTCTGACATTTCTCAGAATTAAATCCTAGATTATGCATTTGGGGCAGGAACCCCCAAAGGGGATGACCCGTTCTCAGTGCACAGAGTCAGGACACACATGATGTTGACTTGCCCCATTTCTGATGATATTCACTTTGGTCACTAGGTTAAGGGGACATCTGCCAGGTTTCTCCACTGCAAAGCTTCTCTTTTCCCCTCTGTGATTAGCAAGTCATGTGTGGGGAGATACTTTGAAGGTATGTAAATGGCCAGGTGTTACCAAACCTCCACCTGTCACTACCTCTGTGCATAACTTCCACTGATGCTTCTACTCGAATCCAGTGGTCCTCCAGTGTGGTGAGTGGTGGCTTTTCCTTCCACCTTTATTAGTTGGTTTTCTCTTCTCCCCCCTTGAATCATTTGTCATTAGTAGGGACTTGTGGATCCTTATTTTTCCCACGTCTGATGACCCACTACTGTCACTGTTTACTTTGATGACCACATTTTCCTGGATGTGGCCAGCAGGAACCTGCTCAAGCAGGCTCCTGTCCCCTGGACGTGTCCCTGTCGTTCTTTGCACCCTCTCTCCAGCAGGAGATGTTCCAGGCTCATCTTGACTTTTCCCATTTGCAACCCATTTCTCCAAGGAGTCCTGTTTGCTCTCAGAGCAGAACGGCATTTAGAAACCAAATTCTGGGCACAGGTGTGCTCATTGGTGTTGGTGTGATGTTGGGTCAACGTGGAGGTGGCTGCTCTGAGCGCTGTGCCATCCCACCCCTCGCACTGGGCAGCCACCAGGTGCCTCTCTCACAGGGTCACCCAGACAGCAGGCAGTCAGATCTGAGGTACAACCAGAATGTATTCATCAGAATGGCTTGCATTTTGGGCCCCACCCCTGGCTCAGTTTTCACGGACCTTTTCTTCTTCTATGCTTCTCTTTCAACACAGGCTGCTCCATTATTCTGATCACCCACCATCCCATCCCCAAGGGCAGCCAAAGCTATGCCTCAAAGCTCCCGCTGGCTTTCTGTGGCCAAGGGAGGGGCATTAAGAGGTGCCAGTGAGACAGATGCCCATTTTCCAGCAGGGCATTGTGAACAGAGAGGCCCTGTTCTCAGACCTCATGAAGGTATGAGAAAGCATGAGCAGATGAATGCTCAGCACCAACTTCACTGGTGGACAGCCTGCCCTCCTAGGAGGATGGGCTGAAATCTCTACAAAATTAGTCTACATCCTAGAGGGACATGTACATATGCATGTGTGTGTGTGTGTGTGTGTGTGGGTGGGTGTGTGTGTGTGCATGCGCACATGTTCCAGTAGCTGGACAGTTAGGGGAGCACCTCACCTGTGGGGCACCTTGGGCAGGATGAGCCTGGGAGCTGCAAACGTCGCCCTGGAAGGGCACACCAGGGCACCCCATGCCACCCAGGGCGTCATTCCAGACCTACACTCTCCAGTGTGGTGGCCACCAGCCTCTTGGGGCTGTGGACATTTTAATGCATTAAACTTAAATCAGGTTAAAAAGTTAGATCATCAGCCATACTAGCTACATTTCCAGAACTCTGCACACATATAAAACCTCTCTTCCATTGCAGAATATCTGATCAGACCATGGGTTTCTAGGCTGACAACTCAGCTGGCTGGGAGCACTGTGTCCTGGGAGACCAAGCTTTGTAGGGCAGAATGGGTTTTCCTAGCAGTGTGGGGAACATTGTGGAGATGTGATGGACACCCTCATGCAATGGCCATTGACCTGAGGCCGGGAGAACCAGGATCCTTCAGACAAAGCCAGGTCAATGGGCAAAGTGAAGGCCCTCTCCTCGCAGCTCTTTTATTAACACCCCTGGGAGGGAGACACTGAATTCTCACCAGTAGGAGCCGATTTCATTCGCCTGTCAAAGAAGGGACCCTGGGGCATCTGCCTGACAGCCACTTCCTCCAGCTCTTACTCCAAAGTCAGGCAGTGGGGGGCCCCCCTCCAGCCACGCACTTCGAAGGTCCGGCGCCCCCTGCACACCTTCCACCCTCTTCCCAGTGTGGGTTTCCCCCTTAGCCCTCAGGCTCTGTGATGTTGTGCAGATCTGACTGACCTGTGCAGTGCATAGTCTGTGTTTTTCCTATGAAACACAGCCCCGTGCAGGCAGGGGCTCATGGGTTTGTCTGCTTCCACGTCCCTGGCCCCTGGAGCAGTGCCTTCTACACGCTACTCCTGTGATGATCCTGTGTGCAAAGACAGAGGGTACTAGAGATGACATGTCACTGTGACCCAAGCAATCCCTGCTGACCAGAGGGGGATAAGTAAGTCCTCTCTGAGGGCACAGCAACACCCCGAGCATATCCAGCCAGCAAAGGCAGACTCCCCTAAGTCCTCCAATGAGCCATCCCTCTCTCCCCACCACTTCTACCTCCCATGTACCGATGTGCACATGCTCGCACACATGCATGCTCACACTCACGTGCACACACACACATACTTTCTGACTTTCTCTGTGCTGTTCCCTCCTCCCAGGATGTCTTTCTCCAGCAAACTCTTACTTCCTCTTAACTCTCAACTCAAATGCTGCCACCTCTGGAAAGCCAGCCCTGAGTCCCCAGGCTGACACAGGCTCCAGGACACCCAGGACACGGTGGCAGCCTTAGCGTCATCCCGCCACTTAGAATTCCCTGTTACTGCTTCCACCTCCCTCTCTGGGCTGACCTCCCTGGACCAGAGATTGTTTTTACTCAGTGAGTCTTTGTGAAATCTATTCTCATTCTGAATATATTGTGTATTTTAGTAGCATTCTCAGTAACACTCGTCAATACCTCACCAGTGTTATTTGGTGTCCGGAGCCTCTGCACCTGTGAGCCTGAGCCATGGCCCTGCTGGGGGCTCTTACCTGCCTGACAGCACACCCTTGTCTCAGTGCTGGGGTCCCAAGATGTCCTGTGACAAAGCCGAGCCACTTATTTCCCACATCGACCCATAATGCTTTCTTTACACATTTATACATCCGACTGAAGGTGGTCATCACTGTAAAGGGCTCTTTATATATTATAACAGTGCAGCTTATTCCTGATGAAAGCAATACATATGCCTGTGTCTGCCTCTGTCCCTGAGCTAACTGTTCGTTAAAAATAATAAATATGTAACCAGAGAGCATTTTTTTACAGAGTATTAAGATCTGAAATTTCATTCATTCACTAACTCATTAAACATACATAAGCCCTCTATTTATTATTATTAGCAATAATTGTATGAGTACTACTGAGAAAAATTAATCACGAGTCCTGCAGCTAGCTTGTAGTCTGTTTGGAGAGATAAAATA
>JAQQAC010010508.1:18665209-18699969 GCA_029783875.1 Phataginus tricuspis | reverse complement strand
GGAGGGCGCGCGTGGCCTGGCCCAGCTGTGCGGGATGGAGGGCGCGCTGACGCTTGGGGCGTGCCCCACATCCCCTGCGGGGAGCTTCACAGCAGCTGCCCTGCAGGGACAAGCACAGGGGCAGAGGCCAAACACCAGCGCCAGGTGTGGGGGCAGGCAGACGGTCCCGAGGACCAGGTGCCAGGGCAGAGAAGCCCAGGGTTGGACTGGGAGTCAGAAAGGCTCCTTTGCACTGAGTGGAGTCACAGAGAGTGGTGGCCAGAGGGGACAGCCCAGAGATGAGAAATGGACTGACTGGGGAAGAGGGGAGGGTGCACAGACCTCGATGTTGATTGAGTCCAGAGTGCAAGACAGGGGAGCAGGGAGCTGAGGCTGCAAATGCAGACTGGGGCCAGCCTCTGGTGCCAGGCTAAGGCCCATGTGGACACCCAAGCCAGAGCAGCCATCAGAAGGCCCAGCCCCCAGAGACCTGTGGCACTTGTGAGCTGGTCCCACAGAAAGGAGTTGATGGGCAGCCCCCAAACGCTGACTTGATCTGTGGAAGCGTAAGCCTCCGGGTCTAGGGAGCAATGTCTGCCTTGATCAGCAAGTCAGAAAGCCCCCCACCAACGATCAGCCAATTCCCAGACAGGCCGAGTTACAGACCAGTCCCGTGGATGAAAGGGAGGCCAGGTCCCCTTGAGGAAAGACTCCACTGAACCGCTGAAGTTGGTACTGTCCACGTTCTTCCAGCCTTACCCACAGGAACTTGCGGCCACTTACCAGGGTGGCTGTGAGCTGAGGAAATGAGGTGGTCCGTTCTTCTTGGGGACCCAAACATCTCCGTGGCTCACCCGGTCGCACCACGTGCTTAGGGGGTCAGGTGACTGTGGAGCGTCAGCTCAGGTCCATCTCACGGTGTGTCCAGGCCCCCATCCTGCGGCTGTGGCCCCAGTTCCAGAATGCGTCACTGGAACAGACATACTCAGGAATGGGCAGGCTCCCCATGCTGGTTCCCTGACCATGAGGAGTATCAGGGTGGGAAAGAGCCACTGGAAGCCACCAGACCTGCCTCCACCTGGGACAGTCCCAAAGCAGAAGCAGCGCCTCGTCCTGGAGAGGCCGCGCCCCCAGCCAGGACATGACGCGTGAGGGTGGTGGGTCCCACCGCAGCCCCTCCCCTCTCTCCCGTTTGGCCCAGGCAGAAGGCAGAGGGTCCTGGAGGATGACAGCGATCCCCGAAAGCTTAACCAAGTGGCACCTCCAGTCGTGGCGGTTGTACCAGATGCCATTTCATTGCTCGAGCAAATGAATACACTCTCTGTTGCCTGGGATGAAGTTTTGCTCCGGAAAAGGCTTCTTCTCCCCATGCTTGTCCATGAAGCCCACCAGAAGCGGCTGCCTTTCAGCCGGCCAGGCCAGCAGTACGCCCTCACTGCCCACCTCAGGGGTCCATCAGCCCTCCAGCCCCAAGCTGTAATTAAATCCACAGGAATCCCAGTGTCCTGCCTTTTCCATAGGACATCATGCTGGCCCATTACACTGACGGCATTATGCTGGGTGGACCCAGCGGGCAGACTGGCGGCTACTGCACCCAGCTGGTCAAACAGGTTCGTGCCAGACGCTGAGAAAGGAATCCCGCAGTGACCCAGGGCATGTGAGGCGCCCCGTCTCACCGGGAGGCTCATGCACTAGATACCGAGAAGAGACGGACACTACTGGGACCTCTGAACTTGGGAAGCAACAGTCCTCCTTTGGGGCAGTGCTCCCGCGGGACCCAGAGAGCTGCTAGTTCTCAGTGGGGCCTGACCAAAGAAGGCACTGCACCAGGCCCGGGCTGCCACGCCTGCCACTCTGCCCCTGGGCCACTCGACCCAGCAGATCCCACGGTGCCTGAAGTGTCCGTGGCAGCAGGGGTGTGGGTTGGAGCCTCTGGCATCCCCCACGGACAAATCAAGCACATGCCCTTGGGATCTCGGAGCAAAGCGCTGCCATCCTGTGCGGATGACTACTCCCCTCTGAGAGACCAGCCTTCGGCTTCCTGCGGGGTCTCAGTGGAGACTGAAAGCTTGACCACGGGCCGCCCAGCTACTCTACCACCTTAGCACACGCCAGGGCCCGGGAGGGGCGTGGCCACCCAAGATGTGGAGCCAGCTGTGCGCAGCAGGACCCGGCACCAAATGGAGACGGAACATTCCGGATTCGGCCCCTCACCCTGCTCCCAGCTCTGATCAAATCCAAGCCTTCCTCTGAGAGTAAAAGGTAGGGTTTTTAAATCCTTCCTGATGTCAAGGGCCAGGGCCAGAGGCATCTCATTTCGGTCTGACCGTGACTCCCTGTGTACAAGAACCGCCCCTGCTCCGAAGCTGGGCCACGCGCCCGGATACAGAACACCCGGCAAGCATCCCCGAGGCTCTGGGGACAGGCGGCCGTGCAGACACCCGGGGACACGGGGCTGAATTCTTCCTGAACAAACTGTCATGGTTCGCGGTCACACGTGTGGACACTGGGACCCGAGGGCCCCTCATTAGTGACGGGTTACCAGTGACGCTCAAGTGCGTGTGCGTGTGCGTGTGCGTGTGTGTGCGGGACATCGCCGAGCCCACGTGGCGCTCCGCACGGCCGAGGCGGTGCTGTGGCTGGGAGGCCTTCCGCACGATCTGTTACTTATTGGCGTTTAGATTTATGGGCCTCGAGACATGCTAACCGAATATAATTAATATTAGCCGCCCTGGCCCTGCTGTCCGCCAGCCTGTGGGACTTGAGAGAATTGATATTTCCCTGGAGCCCACCCAGTGTCGGGGCGACTGTTCCGCTTCATTCGGTCAGGAGGGAAGAAGCGAAGGGCTCACGTCAGCCGCAGTTTAAACCCCTTCTTAGAGTTCAGAGACACTTTCCTGGCTCCACAGGTCTGATGATGCCGTGGTCTCTCAAAGATCGCCGGAGAGGCAGCGACCAGCAGAGAGAGGCTGGCCGGCAGCAGCCGGGCCTCCCACAGAGCCGGCGGGTAGGAAGCCCACCCAGAACCGCCCCGCCCAGCACCCAAGGACCTAAGCAGAAGCAGTGAAGGCAAACATCAAAGGCCCTGCGGCCCTCGGAGAAGGTTTCCCAACTGCAACAGAAGGAGGGGTGGCATGACCCCGTGCGGCACCTGGACAGGACCCCGAGGCCGGGGGCAGGGCAGCTCCCCGCTCCGCTGCATCTCACCCGCCCAGCCTGGGGAACACATGGGCCAGGCCGCAGGGCCCAGGAATCCCCAGCCCTCAAGCCCAGTGTGGGGGACACCGGGACCCGGGGGTCTTATCGTTGTCTTACTATGGAAAAGTGGAAGTGGTCGCCGGCTACTGGGGAGAAATAAACTCTCCCTGGGGAACCTGAAGTCACTGGGCCAGGAGAAAACAGCCAAGTCACCTCTCAGTAGTGGGAATTCCTCCAGTGCTCACACCTCTGCAGTCCCAGGCCAGCCCCGGGGCAGAGCTTCTCAGAGACGGTGCTCAGGTCCGTCTCTCTGCCACGTCCGCAGGCCACAGAGCCTTCCTAAAACACGGAGCACACGAAGCTCTGATGGCAACTAAAGGGCTTCAGACAATGGAGAAAAGTCAGCGCGGTGTGGAACTGAGCAGGTGGAAGCCGCCGTCTGAGCAGGAGCCACCACGGGACGTCCAACTGCGGAGCACACGGCCTCGCGCACATTCTGAGGTGCACGGTAATGAGGGGGAAGGGGCGCAGCGTGCGGGAACGAAGAACCCGCCCTGGAAGAAACACAACTCCGGGAGTGACAATAAATCCCTCCTGATTGCTTTAGGCTGAAGAGCAGCTTAAAAGGGCCGAGAGTCTCTATCAAGGGAACTCAGAGAGACCACGACAAGCAGATGAGATGAAAACGGAGAATGCAGACATACAGAAGCAAACCAGCAACAAAACAACACCATTACAGAACTAATAACGCATTAGAAACAGCAAGAAACAGAATAAAAACCACTGAAAATAATTGCTCACCTGCAGGAAAAGCTTGAGAAGATATTCCCTGAACAAGGCGCCCAGCACTGTTGTGAGCACCTTACGGATAGTAACTATGAATCCTCAAAGTAATCTCCTGAGGTGGGGATAATTATTATCTCCATTTTACAAAAGAGGAAAGTAAGGCACAGAGAGGTCTGGTATCTTGTCCAAGGTCACACAGCTAATATGTGGCAGTCTAGCTCCCAAATCCTTGCAATTAACCACGTCATTATATACTATAAATCACTACGTAATGTAAATTTATTTATAAGTATAAAATATAAGTATATATTCACCATATAATATAAACTTACAAAATAAGCCACTTCACTTGACTAATAGTAGTAACAATAAAAATCCATTGAAATACTAACCCCTGCCACCCTCATACAGCTTGCTGTGGGCTGAGCACTGTTTTAAGAGCCTTACAGGTATTACCAAGTCCTCTGACGCTGATGGTGCCCCGTGAGATGGGCACATCAGCCCTCCTTGCTGCTGAGGAAGGAGGCTCCGTGAGCTCAGTGCCTGCACAGGGGACACAGACGGGAAAGGAAAAGCCACAGAAGGACCGATCACCAGGGAGCACACGGAGCCAGGACAGGTCCCAAAATACGGACCAGACAGTAACTCACGGGGTGCCTGAAACTGAGGAGGAAAATAATGTATTCGTTGAAAAGGACACTTTAATCAAGGAAATATAAATGAAACACATAATGTTGAAATATCTTATTTCCTAGGTAACTATTAGAGAGTTCTTCAGGCATCTTAACGGACAGTAAATAGCCTAGGAAGGTGAAACACAGTGATCTGGTTTCAAATCTCACCACAGTAGCTGCCATGTCCACAGACGGCGGCACTGTCCGCAAGTCTTGAGAGAAAGTGCGATACCCAGCGGGCGGCATTCAGGTATAAAAGCCAAGATGTCTTAGGCAATGGGTTAACATAAGCAACCATGAAAAAAACTCAGAGGTTAGCAAAGCCCAACATCTCTCTTTAAAAGGGTATTTTACAAAAACATCTAGACAATTAAGAGAGGAATTAAAGAATTTGGAGATGGAGAAATGATTTAAAAACTGGTGATAAGCATTGAACCTGTTTATATCTGTAACCAATCCTAAATAACTACAGGAATTCTGCTTACAGAACTGGATGAGGACGCCATGCCACGTGTCCTCATGAAATAAAGACAAGCAGCGATGGGAAGGCATGGAGAGGGAAAATGGGGAAAAAGGTAAATAACACTGGTAACTCCCACCTCCCCTAGCAGGGAGTCAATCAATACCGTATAAAGTGGAGAAACACAGCCTCATAATGGCTTTCATAATCTTTTTAAACTTGAAGGGATTTTGCTTATTCTGTTTCCTCTGTCAGCCTTTGTTTATTACTGGGAAGCAATACGTAATAAAACCAGCCACCGCCGTCCGCTGACTCCTCACCCTGCACCAGGAGCTCTGGCCTGAGATGGGCGGCAGGCTGCAGAGGCCAGCCTGAGGCTAAGCGTGGTGACAGCCTTCCCGCAGGGACACACCTGGAGTAGCTAATTGCTCTGAGGCCATCTGGGCCTCCAGGCACTGCACTCTATTCAGTCCTGAGCTGACCCACGGACAGCAGCAAAAAGTGCCACCCAAGAGTCAGCATCGAGGAGCAGGGATGGCAGGTGTGGCAGTAAGAAAAGGGTCCTGCCCCATTCTGGACCTCCTCAGGCCCTCTCAGCCTGGCCTCATCCCCAGCCAGGTCTACTGCTTGGGGGAAAGCAGGGCCTGCAGGGACCGGGCCAGGAAGGAGCCCCAGCTGTTCCGTGCGAGGTCCCACACCTGGGACGCTGCTCCCCGCCCCGAGGAGCCCACGTCCTTTGGTCTGCAGCACCTTCCTTTGCCCCAAGCACTGAGTCCATCTTTCACCTTCAAGGTCTAGTTTTAATGGGATGATGGCAGTATCCAAACTTCAAAGGCAGTGCGATTAATAAAGGGGTTACCAGGAATGAAAACCACACTTGTTATATGGCAAAATATTGCCAGCCCCTCTGATACAACGTGAAAGACTGCACACAGCCAGACACACACACACAGGCAGGGCCGAAACTCTCACCCGCCTTCCTCCCTCGTCCTCACTGTGGGACATGCACTGTTGTGCCATCCTCGCTGGTGTGGACCGTCCCACCCCACACAGCTCAGCTCCCTGCCGCCCCGGGTTCTCTGGCGCAATGACCTTCAAGAGAGTCTAGTGCTAAGAGCCCAGCACTGTGGTCCCGTCCCTTTGCGAAGGGGGGACAGCAGGCCAACACAGGTGCAGGGAGGGGCCCCAGGAAGGAAGGGCTTCCACACAGGTGGAGCTGGCCGGACCCCGGAAACTAGAACATGTGCATCCGCTGGCCACCAGGACCCGCGTGCCACACTGAGAGACAGCAGGGTCTGCACTCCACAGGCCACCTGTGACGGCCACTTCTGGTGGTGGCCCACCTCTCCGGGTGACTGTTCTACACAAAATTAAGTGAAAACGTTTCCCTGCACAGCAGCTCTGACTCCCCTGTGTCTCACCCTCAGTAACTAGCTGGGTGGCAGGGTGCTTGGGAGGGGGGCTCCTGCCTGGAAGTGAAACCCCTCCCCAGGGCCTAGCAGACCCCGAGATGCACAGGCCAGGGCTGCTCGGGAGGCCGCCACGCCTTTGCCCCCGCACAGCGGCGGCAGACGCCCCAGGGGCAGAGCACACAGACCAGCATCAGAGCCTGCCCAGCTCCGGCCAGCGGGCAGTGTGCTCCCCTGGCCGGGGGCTGCACTCGGCAGAGCCTCCACCTGCCTCTGACCGGTGCCCTTGGCAGAGTGCTCAGGGTCGCATGGAGGGCTCCGGTGCCGCTAGGGCACTGCCGCTGACAGACGTGGCCCCCCGCCTATCCCCTTCTCTCTGACTGGCCCTTCTGTTCTGGAGGAGGAGGACGTAAAGGGCCTGACAGCCTCTTAGCCCCAGTCCCGAGCTTGGCACACAAGTCCCAGGACCTGGTTGCGCGGATCCTCTGGGAGTCTCATTCAGGCCCTTCTTGTCCCCCAGGCCTGCCCGGGTGAGGAGAGCCTGGCTCAGCCCCACCCTCCGCATCTTTATTCTGCCACGCCTCTGGGGGCAGGGAGTCTGGGAAGCATGACTATTTCTGGAATAGGTCTTCTATGTTGAGAACTCAGGTATTACCAGAAAATGAATTAAATAAAGTTTCCTGAAAAATTCCTGAACAGCATTCTCAGAGCTTGGGCGTTGGCCCACCGTCAGCAGGTGTCAGGGAGAGTGGTGTCTCTGGGGAGGTGGTGGCTCATGGCTGAACAGCCCAGCATGGCAGGTCTCCTTCCCTGACCTGGGACAGTGAAGTTCCCAGGGCAGGGTGATCAAGAAATTGCGTGACCCACACCACGTCCTTTGGTCCTGCACAGGTATTTTTGAGATGCACCCACACGTCAGCCCCACGTGCACTGTGCTCCCTGTGGGCAGCAAGGAGGCCCTGGTGTGAGCCTCACACCCTCCTGCCTCTCTGAGTCATGCTCCATGAAAAGGTGTGTTCACCTCTTGCGGGGCCTCCCCCATCCTCAGTTCCCAGTCACCCCTTAGACCTCTGCAATCTGCCCCTCACCCTGACACCCACTGCCCTCACCAGTGTCCCACAACCCACTAATGACCACATACCACCAGCCATTGGCATGCGATCCTCCCGCTGTCCTGAACCATGCCCTCAGTTGCTAGGGAGATTGTGCAACTACAGTGGCTTCAGCAAGATAAGAGGATTAGCCTTCTCTCACAAAGGCAAGGTCCCAAGGTGGGCTGTCCAAAGCTACATGGCGGCTCCCTGATTGTTAGAGGCGTGACCGCCTTCTACCTTTCTGCCCTGCTCTCCTTAGCATGAGATTTTCCTCTTTCGGGAACCAAATGGTCCAAGATGGCCGCAAGAGCTCCAGACATCATATCCAAGTTTCCAGGAGGCAGCAGGGAGGAAGAGGGGCCAGGCAAAAGGCTATCTCTGAAACCCTAATGATTTCTGCTTACATCTTATCAACCACTCCTAGGTGTGGGAAGCTGGAAATGTACTGTTCAATCTGGGGCTGCTGGGGGGTTAACCGCTGGGTGCCCCCCTTCTCTTGGCTTTATGGGTGCCAGTGTCTCCTGCTGTCTTCTCACTCCTCTGGCTGCCCTGCCTCTGTCTCCTTCAACACTGGGGCTTTGCAGACCTACTCCTCTTCTCTGTGCCCAGCCATTCCTGAGACAGTCTCAGACTAGCTTCCAGATATCTTCTCGTTATGTCCTGCCTGGAGCTTCTGATGGCAGCCCCCGGTCCCTGGGTCTCTGCATGCCTCTGACTGCTGGCCCCTGGGGAACCTGCCTCTCATGACCCGCCCCTCTCTGTGTCTGCATGAATTCTAGTTCTGGTTTTGTCATGATGTCTATCTGAGGGGCCATCAAGCCTTCTTGGTAAACAGAGCCCTCTGAGTGATTTTCCAGCCAGGCTGTATTTTCTCTGCCTGTGACAATTCTGTCGCCTCCTGCTACCATCCTCTGTTTCACCTGTTGTGCATCAGGGTCAAGAGGGACTGGAGGGCCAGTGGTGGGTGGTGGGGACTAGTGCCCCCCGCGCCTGAATGTCCTGCACCATCCTGTTCACTGGGCTGGGGGGGAGCCACGCCTGTCCCGCTCTGCTGCTCTTCCAGCAGCGCCTGGCTTCATAGGAGCAGGTGGGGAGAAAGCAGAGAGAAGGCAGGGTTCATTCAGGAGGGGTGCTTCCCCAGGCTTGCTCCGAAAGGGAACAAGAAAACCCGCCCTGGAAGGATGCACCGAGCATCTGCAGCGAGGGGGAAATGAGGAGACAGAGGGCTGCTGCCCTGGGAGGAGGTGAAGAACTTGTCCCAAAGCGGCGGCAGGACAGCAAGCGGGAGGAAAGGAGCCTTAGGCAGAGGGCTGAGGAGGGGCTGGGAGGGCCGCGGGGTCAGGAGGCGGCAGCGAAGTAGGGCAGACCGTGCCCTCCAGCGGCGAGGACGGCAGCTGTGGCACAGGAGGCCCGGGAGGGCAAGGGCACAGGGGTGCGGTGGGGGTACTGGAACACAGGCAGGGACTGGCCAGAGCCGCTGCGGGGCGGCTCGGCCGGCCTGCTGGGAGTCTGGGGCTCCGCTTGTCCTACGGGTGAAGGCCCAGGCCTGGCATCGGAGCAGCACCCAACGGGAGCTTTCTCAACGACGCAGCGGCCTTTAAACAAGGGAACGTCAGCGAAAACCCCAACGGAGAACGACCCCCTGGGAACAAGACAGGCTGGGAGCCACTGTGGGGCCGCAGCACTGTGTGCCAATACCGCGCCCTGGGGGCCGGGGGGCCGGGCAGAGCCCGGAGCGCCGTCCAGGGCCGCCGGGCGCTCAGAGGGCCGCCCTGTGCGGGCTGCGGGACTCCGGCCGAGCGCATGACGCGCCTGCAAGGCGGGCGGCAAACCCACCGCGCCCCGGCCGTCCCGGGACGCTCTCAAGCCGGGGCAGAGCTCCCCTGCGCTGGGAGGAGGCGGAAGGGTCACGGCTGCAGTGTTGGGAAGCCCACCTGGAGGCAGCAGGATGCGAGGGGCCGGGTCCTGGCGGGGGTCTGGAGAGGCTGCGGCGCGTCCGGGCGCAGGACGGCAGGACCGGGGTGGCCCGGGCCCGACCGCGCAGGCCCCGCCGCCCCGGCTGAGCCCGGCGCCTCCGCAGGTGAGCGGGGCAGCGCTGTCTGCCCGCGAGGAGACGCAGGGGCTCCGCGCTCCGCTCCCCGCAGGCCCTCCCCGGCGCCCGCTCCTGGCCCGCAGGCGGCCGCACCTGCTCCCGCGGCCCCGCAGAAGTCCCCGCCTCCCAATGACTCTCCGGTTCAGCCCCTTACTTGCTAGGGGACCCTGGCCTGGCCACGCCGGTTCTCTGGGCCTCTATGTCCCCCTCCGTGCAGTGGCCGAATCCGGGGGCTCGCGCGGGCCGAAATCCTCCGGGCTTTTCTCCGCCGCGCCGCGGAACCAGGACTCGCCCGCCAGGATGCGCGTGCCGCGCGCGCCCTCTAGTGCCCAGTCCCCGCCGCTGCACTGTCCTCGCGGAGAAGCCCTGTGCCCCTTTCGTGAACTGATTTGTTTAATTTTAAAGACTGTAAGGAAAATAATGGGATAAACCTCAGAATGCATAAATAATAGGTGAGTGACAATGAATGACTGACACTTGAATGAATGGACATCAAAATGAATGTGTGCACAGAGTAAATGAGCAGTTAATGCCCTTGTTTGTGGCTACTTTCATGCACATCGTTTAGAATAAAAAATCAGGATGCTTATCCTGCCTACAAGGCCGTGTGCAGAGCATGAAATCCTGCCCGCGCTCACCCTCACCTGTCTGCCACAAACACCCCAAGCGCTTCCCCTCTCCACTCTGCGCCGCCTTTTCCTCTGCGGGAAACCTCCCCTAGCCGCCACTCCTCACCCTGGCGCTCCCCCACCACCCCAGCCCTGTGAGGGCAGCTGCTGGTCCTCTTCCTGCTATGCGGAGCCGCCCTCCCACCCAGTCCCCTGCAGTGTCTGTCCCTCCCTCCAGGCCTTCCACACTATAACCACCGGGCACGTCCCCAGGGCCTGCTGACTGCCCAGCACATGGTAGGTGCTCAGGACACATATGATGGAAAGGGGTGACCTTGCTGGTGACCTGACTCCACACAGGAGCCGGCTGTTCCCGGGAGTGAGCCCCCTTTCCAGGCCCCACCTGCCTGCCCTGGAGCTGACGGCCTGAGCCCTCTGGCCCCGGCACAGGGGTGACGGCAGAGCCCAGCCTGGCCCATCCCAGCTGAGAGCCTTGCCTTCCTCAGTCCTGGGTGGGCGGGCTCGGAGAACCGGTGGGTCACTGCCCGTGCGGTGGGGGTGGGCCTCACCTGGGACAGAGGGTCAAGGAGCCGTGCTCATCAGCTTTGGTGACAGTCAGGGCAGCATAGGATGGCTTCTCTCAGCCTCCAGAACAGCCCAGGACCGCCCCCCAACCCCGAGTCCCCTCAGTCTGCTTCCCGCTCCCCGGATTCCAGAGAGCCCAGCAGAGTTCAGTGCTCCAGAGGATGAAAACAGCGTCTGATTCCAGAAGGACCCCTTCCCTGGGAGGCCTGCAGCGCCCCCTGTGATCAAAGCGGGGTGAGGAGGCCCCGGAGCTCATTTCCTTTCCCCTTCCGTGCATCCGAATCCATTTCATCTCTGCTGTCCTGCGAGCACCACTGGTCACCTTAATTTTCCAGTAGTTTGCCCTTTCTGAGTTTGCCCGCAGGAGGGGAAGGACATGCCACACCCCCACTTTACTTCCTCAAGGGAGGGGTGGCCCCTGGGCCCTTGGGAGGCACTTTCCTGGGGGAAGCAGGGTGACTGGCTGGGAGGTGGGAGGCCTGGGTCCCAGAGGCCAGGCAGAAGGCCCACCTGTGCTGCCCCTCGTTCAGGCCCTGACTGAGCCCCTCAGCAGTCCCAGGCCCTGGAGGCCCCAGGAAGGAAGACCTCCTTCTTAGGGATAAGGTGTCTGCAGCCAGACTGGAACTCAAACCCCAGAACCTCTCCCGCATGTACTCCTCCCTTCCCTCCTGCCCCATGCAGTGCCCGCAACAGCCCTGGGGCATCCCCTTGAATTCCTGCAGGGATGGAGCAGGGTCGGGGGGACGTGGGGGTCGTGGCGGGCGAGGAGGCAGCTCCTTCAAGGAGGCTTCTTCAGTGGGTGGTAACTCCTTAGCAAGTCTCTTTATTTGGAGCTGAGAACGGCCTGCTTGTAGCATCAGCTCAGAGAGCCCGTCTCGCCCTTAGACCACACAGCATGTCACACCCAGTGACCAGTGAGTGGTGACAGCCGTCCCGCCCTCCCCACCCCTGCTCCTTGCCCAGCAGCACCCCAAGCCCCTTGCTGGCCTTCAGTGACAAGCCTCCTCCTCCTGCACCCACGGTCTCTCTGACATTGATTCTCTTTAAGCAGGCAGCCAGCTTGGCCGGCCATCCACTTGCTCCCACCCGGGTGAGCGGACGGCCACAAACTCTGTTCGGCTCTTTAAGCCTCACCCGGACTCCTCGCACAGTCTGGAGGCGGCAGATCTGGGTGGTCCACCAGTGTGCACCCCCACCAGGCTCTCTCTGCCCTCGGAGACCTCTCACTGGGCTGCAGCTGTGGCTGCCCCGTGCCTGTCTCCTAGTTCTTCAAGCCAGAGAGACCCTGGGTTTTCTGGCCCTGCAGCTCATTGCAGCGGCCCAGCTCCAGCGGCCGAAGGGGAAGCCAGAGGCCAGTCCATGCCTCCCTCCTCAAGCCCACAGCAGTGGCCCCCTGTTCTCAGGTGTGCTGTGATAGCACCGTGTCCAAGCTGACAGTCACACCCCGTGGCAGGGCCCGTCTGGCGGGAGCCACGCCACCTTGTGAGGAGGCATTGCTTCTGCCCTCGGGGTCGTCCCATCCTCAGGCCTGGTCTCAGCCCCTCAGCTGATCGGCACCGTTGCATCAGCTCCCCAGGTAATCGGTTCCAAGGAGCAATGACAGGTGGCAAACCACCTCCCCCGACCCCCAAGACTGTGGAAAGAACCAAGCACTTTCCCTATCATTTCATTTTTAAATTTAACCGAAACTCTATGGAAAGCCTGTTCCAGCCGAAACTATCTTCACCCAGGAGGCCCCAGGTGCCTCAGTCCACACGACCCAGCCCCCCACGGTGTGTGCAGCAGCTCCGGGAAGCCCGCCTCCCCGTCAAGGCCCCCCTCAGCACCTCGCGGCAGGCTGGGCCCTGGCAGACAGCCCAGACTCGTGTCCCAGCACCAGCCCCGGGGCCGCGTTGGCTGCTGCAGCAGGACGGTGCGCTGGGGCCCCTGAGGTCCCCCTTGCCGCCTCTGCCCAGCCTCCCCGCACATCAGGCAGGCTGTCTTCAGAGCTTTCCGTGGCCTGAGATGGGGGTGAAAGGCGCTGGGGTGCTTCCCCCGGTTTTGGCCCACAAAACTCCCTTCTCGCTGTGGGCAACACAAAGACGCACCACGCAGACAACTCAAGAAAGGACACGGCGCCACGAACGGGGACCCACGGCCAGTCCCGACACTAATTCCTCCAGGTCCGCTCAGCTTTCACGGCAGAGTCGCTGTCTTCTCCTGGCTGCCCCCAAACAATAACTGAACATGGGTGTGTGAGGGTCCGGCCATTTCCCCGGTGCAGGGCGCCGGGACAGAAGGGCCCCCAGGACAGGCAGGGCCGTGCGACACACCCCGTTGCCCTGGAACCCACTCCCCGCTCCCGTGAGCTGACGGAGATGTGGTCAGAGCTCACTGTGGCCTGGTGGCTCCCCGCCCCATCCTCAGCTCTCTCCCTTCCCTCGGTGCAGCTGCCCAGAAGTCTTTTGCTCTCCGCACCACCCACCTCTGACACACCTACCCTGAGAATCCTCCCCCTGTCACTCTGCGCCCTTCCTGCCCTGCCCATGGGTGCCAGCCTGCCCTCTGCAGTCGGGGCTCCCCATGGGTTGCCCAGCCCTCCCTGTCCTGCTAACAGCCAGTGTGGGTGACACCTGTGAGTCAAAAGGCCCTAATTGTCACTGTCCCCAGTCAAGCTGGATGGGGTCTCCGTGGTGGCTCTATGTGCAGCCCTGAATCGCTGCCAGCCATGTCCCCATGCTGTCCACAAATACTCACTGAATGGATGGATGAATGCCACTGGGCACGTCCCACGGAGGAAGGGCACAGCTGTCCCCCAGGTTGCCATGGGGACAGCAGCTGGAGGACACCACCCCAATGCCTACCCAGTGGCCCCTCAGAAGGGAGCTGACTTTAATCAGGATGAGAGAGGGTCAGCGGACCCTGCAGAAGTGACAGGCTTTAATTTATAATTGTTTCCATCCTCATTTCCCGCTTCTGCTCCTCTGACAGGCTCCCTGCACTTAAATCAGCTCTGTCCTTTCTGCCCAAGGAGAAGCAGAAATCAGGGTCCAGGCAGTGATTTGTGGAAGCCTAGGTGTGGGTGAGGAGAGGGGGCAGCTGGGCGAGGGAGGACAGGGTAACCTGGGCACGCTCCATTCGTTCTCGGCCACCATGATCGCCGTGTGTTGGGGGCAGGACTGGGCTTCCTGCACCAGGCCACCACGGGAGGAAGCTCTCATTATGTCCGCTTTAAGGTAAGAAGCCTAGGCACAAGGAAGCTGAGTGACCCGCATGAGGCAATGCAGCTAGTGCGCGCTGGAGGTTGGGCACGTGTGGGGCTGACAGAACAGGTGCTCAAACTCCAGGACAGCGAGGGTCTGACCCCCAAGCGCCCACCTGCTGAGAGCCGCCTGCCCTCCCAGCATCAGCACTGTGCCTGAGCCCTGATGGGCATCGACTCGGTGAGACGACCTGCGTGAGCACGGCCTGCACCAAGTGTGGACGTGGAGGAGCGTGTGGCTGCTCCGCCTCTGGAACCCAGGGGGTGGAGGACAGGGCTCGGAAGCCCCGCATGTGCACTACGCAGGCTTGTTCTGCAGAAACAGGAGCTCTCTGGGGAGGAGCAGAGGGGAAGGTAAGGCCTTCTTGGTCCATAAAAGCTGATTCTAAAGGATCAGCATTTTCTGGCCATGGACCATGAGGGTCGAGGCCCTCCGAACAGAGGGAGTGTGTGGAGGACCAGAGCGCACACCGTGGTGGAAAGGAGGCATTTGGAGCTGGCATTGAAATCACCAGCATAGCTCATCTGGGGGAGAAGGGACACAAGAACACAGAAGGTTCCCAGAAGGGCCTGAAGCACGCAGGCGAGGCATCTGCAATGAGCAGGCTTGTGGGGATCGAGGCTGCCCGGGAAGGACTGAGGGCTCACAGCCTGAGCTGGACAGTGTCCTGGTGGGAGGTCCCTGCAGGTGTCCCCACCCCCCGCCTACTCACTCCCTCTTCTCCTGGCCAGGGGTCCCGTGTGGGCTGCAAATCCTACCTGGGGAGCAGCCTCTCACCCAGTGTAGTCACATTTAGAACAAGAATGGGGCCCAGATGGTAAACTGTGTGTTAAAAGGTATCTGTCTTGTGCACTGCACTTCACCTAGTACCGAGCCCAGTGCCAGGCACATAGCAGGGACTCAGGTAATACTGGATGGGTGGGTGGGTGGGTGGGTGGATGGATGGGTAGATGGATGAATGGGTGGGTGGATGAGTGGGTGGATGGATGGATGGATGGATGGATGGGTGGATGGATGGATGGAAGGATGGATGGATGGATGGATGGATGGATGGATGGATGGATGGAAGGAAGGATGGATGGATGGATGGATGGATGGATGGATGGATGGATGGATGGATGGATGGATGGATGGGTGGATGGATGGATGGATGGGTGGGTTGATGGTTGGGTAGGTGGATGGATGGGTGGATGGGTGGATGGGCGGGTAAATGGATGAATCAATGAATGAAAAGGTATCAAATCTGCTCTACTGTAAGAAAGCCCTAACCTGCACAACTCATCAGTTAACACACACACATGTGCTCATCAGCACACCCTCACTTGAGACAATCACATGCTCCTACACACAAAAATTCATACAGAGGCATGCTACACACACACACACACACTGCCATTCTGGTTCTGGATGGGTGACTCAGCCACAGGTGCCAGTCTATGGACAGTGGACGGGGTAGAGTCTGTCTGCCAACGCAGGTCACCTGAAATTGTTTCTGTGGGTCATGACCAGTGTTCTTGAGAAAGGAAGAAGAAAAAAAGAGACAATATAGACTGGAAACCATCTAGAGGCAGAGGGTGAGTGCAAACCCCGTGGGCGGCAGAGCCCAGCTCGGCGAGCTGCTCCCAGGGATCCGGGGCAGCAAAGGCCCAGAGATGCGCCCTCGGCCCTCGGCCCCTGGGATGGCCTCCGGGCCGTGAGGCTCCTCCCCTCCTGTCCTCACTCTCCAGGTCCCGGCTTGGAGCCCTCTGTGTTGTTTCACCACATCTGCGTCACCTAAGGAAGCATCAAATGCCCCAGAGCCCCTCCAAGTCCTGCAGCGCCTGCCTGCACCACCCTCGACAGCCAGCCTGGGGAGGCCAGGGGCTGACCCCCACCTGTCTGGGCCCCACACAGTCCTCAGAGCTTCACTTCTCAGGGCGACGACATGATAATTCATCATGCCATCCTGGAATGGTGCGAGCTGGCACTCTGCCTGTTCCCATGGGGTAAGTTCAGAGAAATAATGCTGTGTGCACAAATGGCAGAGAAAAACCCTCTAGAGCAGACGCAATGCAGCCGAGGGCACTGCCAGCCAAGGGCTGTTCTTTGAGGCGCCAATTTGCCACCTCCCAGCTCCTCAGTCCATGCACACAAGCTGGCCCCCCTTCATGGCCTTGGACCTGGCCCCGGGTCCCAGTCCTTTACCTGTGGCCCAAATGGTCTTTCCTTAAAAAGACGGTCTCCTCCCTGTATTAGTCAGGGTTTTCCAGAGAAAAAAGACCAACAGAAGAGAGGAAAAGAGATAATAGACAGACAGTAGATAATAAAGGATTTGTTGTAAGGAATTAGCCACGTGATTATGAAGGCTGAGAAGCCCCGAGACCTGGAAAGGCACTGGTGTAGGTCCCAGTCCCAGTCCCAGTCCCAGTCCCAGTCTGAAGTGAAAGAAAACCAGCATCCCAGCTGGAAGACAGTCCAGCTTGGCCTTTTGTTCTATTCCTTCAACAGGTGGGATGAGCCCGCCCCCTCTGGGGAGGGTGGTCGACTTCACTGCCCACAGATTCAATTGTTGATCTCATCCAGAAACACCCTCACGTACACACAGAATCATGTTTAACCAAACACCTGGCCATCCCGTGGTCCAGACATTTGGCACATAAAACCCCCCCACACTCCCTAAATGCCCCCTCCGCCCTGCTGCAGTCACAAGGGGAAAGAGCTCAGAAGGAGAAGCATTCATTTGCTAACCTGTCTGTATCCTCTTTGCCACCAGAACCCAAATCCCGGCACAGCAGGCACTTCCCCCTCATGCTGAACCACAGGGCCTGGAATGGGACCTACACACAGTAGGTACTCAGAAAAGGCTTCCTGCATGAGTCAATGGATGGAGGGACCAGGATAGGGGGTGGTGTTTTTAGTGTTTTTCTCTATTTTCTAAAATACTTAAATGGATTGCATCTTACATTTTTTAAATGTCATAAATGGTACTATTTTAATTTTTTTAATGCCAATTTGTGAAAATCTCTGAGCTCCCTTTCCTGCCAATGTTTTCTAGCCTGGGCACCAACAGAGGCGTTTTTTGTTGCCAACTGGCCGCTGTGGGGGCCTCTGCATCGCCTTTCTGACTAGTAAGACTTATCATTCCAGAAGCAAAAGGTCTGTTTCTTATGAACCAAACGTCATGACCTATGGCCACCCATCTAATCCTCACAACAACCCTTGAGCAAGGCAGGCTGACCACACTTCACGGAAGGGAAACTGAGGCTGGAGAGGTCCTGGCTCTTGTCCCACGCACACGCCAGCGAGCCAGGAGTCCAGACCCAGAGGTGGCCGAAGGGCCCGAGGCCGGGTGAGCACAGGACATGCAAGGCGGCCAGGAGTCCTGCTTCCTGCCAAAATTTCTTGTGCAATTTTCTTTCCCGATCATGCTGTGTGCTGGGAGAGTGTGTGCAGGTGCATTCTGTGTGCACTCTGCAGGCAGATGTCACACACATGCAGCCTTGCATGTGGATTCAGACAGGCCTGTGCAGCCCTGGGTTGTGTGTTAACGAGTGTGTTATCTGTATGTCTTGTGTGTGGCTCTTTGTGCTTTGTAGTGTGTGTGTGTGTGCATGTGCACGCGTGTGTGTGCACATGTGGGGTGGGGGTGTTCTGTCTTCTGTGCATGTGTGTGACTGTATTTCACACCAGGGGAGGGTAAAAAAAAAGCATATGGTACCTGCTCCCAGGAAGCTTCTAGCATAATGAGGGAGGAAAACCAAACACACTGAGGCCCTCGGGTAAAGCGTGGACTCTGGAAAGTTCAATCCTGTGCCCCAGCCTGGACCGGGTGCTGGACTTGGACAGGTGGGCTGTGGCGCTGTCCGGGCCCCACCACTCACCAGGTAGGGGACTGCACCACGGACCGAGCCCCAGCTTCCTCAGCTCCACCATGGGGCACACTGGGCAGGCTCCATGAGAACATTCCAGATGGGCGGCGCCTGCCCCATGGGAAGCAGCCAGCAGGGTCAGGGGGGTGGGCCTGGGATCTGGTCCCTGGAAGAGGAGAGGGCTGTGGTCGGGGCACCCAGAAGGTCTCCCGGAGCGGGGGATTTGAGCTGGAGCCCACGGAGTGTGTTGAAAGCAGTGTATAGCTGGAAAGCTGAGAAGGATCGGGCCGAGAGCTCACGTCTCCGTCAAGCCCCACCAGGACGACACAGAGCATCTGCAGAGCCATGGGGGTGCGGCAGCCCCATCCGCTCCAGTGTAACACAGCTGCCGCCCCAGCCAGCTACCTCACCGTCTGTGTCCACGCTTCCCGCTAAACCCCCTGATCGCCCTCACACAGCCACAGGGGCCAGGACCGGGGAGGCTGGGCCACTGCCTCTCTCTCGGAAAGGACATAATAAATGTCATAGTAAAGGAAGAGCCATGCTCTCATTTGTCTGTGAAGTCTCGTGTACAGGAGTTTTATCAGCCGTGAAATTAGCCCTTCATGCTCCCCTACACCAGCAGCCCCGTGAGGGCTGGCGCACCGCCCTGGCGCCTCCTGGGAGCACGGGGGGACTACACCCTGGCCCAGCCCTCCCTGATGCCCAGGCGTGATTTAAAATGCAGCCTGTTTTGTGGCAGCCACCGTCGTGGGCCAGGCCACACGCAGCTGTCAGGGCACACACACAGCAAGGGCACAAACTCCCCGCCGTTTGCTCTGCAGGCGCCGCTCTGCCAGAGGGATGGGCTGCTACCCGCCGGGAGCTGCGCCTGAACAGAGCCCCTCCTGGGTTCCCAGGAGCCCAGCACTACTCAGATACCAGTCCAAGTCTTTGACATTTTGGACTTTGGGAAGACTGTAAGATGGTAGGAAATGCACAGGCTTTACAGAAAAACCTGGGCTCAAACCCTGGCCACCCTACCAAATAAATGTGACCCTGGGTAAGTTCCTTTACCTCTCTGAGCCATGGTGTCCTCATCTCATCTATAGGGATCATAAGGTCCACTCAGGGGGTGCAGGACGAGGCCAGAGGAGGCCGTGTGCTGGCTCAGCGGGGCTCCCCTGGGCACTGGGTGCCTGCAACTGGTGCAAGGGGCAGCCAGAGCCTTCGCGGTGCTGGGACAGACCTCACCCCAGGGCTGCCGAGCTGCTGAAGGGGCTCCCACTCATGCACACACGTGCACTTCGAAGCTCTGACCTGAGAAATGCGTGCTCCCCACCGGCTCCACTCAGCCGGAACGTTTCCCTGCACCTGCCTCTCCCTGAGATGAATTCTGGCAGCATCCACAGAATCAACTGTCTGACCCAGGTATTTCAGGATGAACAAGCATCAGAAATGTTTTCTGCCTTTCCTGCTCCCACCTGGCCCAAGTGTTATTCGGGTGATTGTCCCTTTGAGGCAAAAGGGAAGATGCATTCGCATTCTCTCTTCTTCCCTCTTCTGAGAGTCTTCTGTCTGGGTGGGAAGGGGGCAGCCGGAGAGCCCCCTCCCACGGAGGGAAGTCTCTGCTGTGGCTGGTCAGAGTCCAGCATGGAGCTGGCCCACCCGCTGTGTCGGGGCTGGGGTCCAGCAGCCCTCAGCACCCGGAAGCTTCTTGGACCACCATGTCCCCCGGTTTCACAGGATGTGCCTCCAGCCCAGCCTTGCGGCTGCAGAGACAAAACTTATCTCCACTAAATGATAATGGCAGAAAACAGGGTTTGACCTGGCACTACAGGGCCCAGGGTCTCCAGTCCCACGCAGTGTCTAGGCTCTGCCTGCCTGCCTGGAACCAGGGGCTGTTCCTGTGGCCTTCAGCCTCCATGCACCCCAACACCCTGCCGGCAGCCCTAAGATGATCCCAGCTCACCAAGGCCTGTCGCTGACCCAGGTTCTTTGGAGTCCCCACCAGTCCCTCAGTGTCCATACTGCCCTGTGGGCAGGGACTGTGAGCGGGCCTTGCCAGGGGGGAGGCTGCCTCAGGGCCCTACCCAGACGCCCCCTGCCTCCCGCTAACTCCCACCCAAAGCTGCGCCGGAGGCCTGTGGCCAGGCGCCCCCCTCCCTGCTGGGGACGGCCCCGGACTGACCCGGCTGCCATGCATCCTGCCCTCCTGACTTCTCCGCCTCCACCTTCCATCCGCACACCGGAAAGGGACCCTTCCTGCCCTTCTGCATCCTTCCCACCTCTGCACCTTCTGCACCCCTTGTGGTCTGGACTTAGACTTTGGGGCCATTACTTTCTGGAGCTCTTTTTAGATATCCAAAAGCCAGGAGCTGCACGTGTGTCTCCCTCCAAATGCCAAGCACCTGTACAACCCAAGTGTTCGGGCCAGAAAGAAGACTGTCTTAGATCTAAAAACAATTTTTTTTTGATAGAAGAAATAGACAGGAAGCCAGATTACCAAGTTTCAAGGTCCAGCTCCTCCAACTAAATGCTGTGTGACATCAGGCAAGCTGGTGAACCTCTCTGTGTCTCCATATTCACATCTATAAAATGAGAAAAACAATAGTGAAGTAATAACTTGCTCAAAGGTATCAAACATCAAAGAATCACTCAAAAAATGTAGGTATTAATATTCAGAAATGCAACTGACTGCTCTGCTCTAAGGGACCTGCAGCCTCTATCCTAGGGACCAGGTCAAACCCCCAAGGGCAGCAAAGCGCCCCGAGGGAGCATGCCGGACAGCAGCATACAACGAAGATGTGCCATTTCACTGCTCCCGACCAGCCAGCCAGCAACACGAGCCCCTCCCCTGGAGCCCAAGGAATGGGAGTAGGACGGAGCCTCCCGTGAACAGAATCTAGCAGCTGGCCAGCTGCCCCGCTCTGTCCACATGGCAGCCACCAGCCACAGCGGCTGACAAGCCTTGGGTGAGTCGTCATGAACTGAGATGTGCGGTGAGTGTAAGATGCATGCAGTATTTAGATGACTTCGTGCAAAAAAAAAGAAATATATATATATATATATACACACACACATATGTATATTATCTCTTAATATCTTTATATTTATTTCAACTTGAAATAATGTTTTTGATATATTGGGTTTAATAAAATATATTATTACAATGAGTTCAACTGCTTCTCTTCACTTTTCTACAACGGGGCTGTGAGAAAAGCTTTCATTACATTTGTGCCGCCCACCATGCCTGGATACTGCATGGGACCAGGAGCCCCTGGGACCTGCAGGATGCCAGGTTAAACCTTGTTTTCTGCCAATGGCTGGCATTCTTTTTCCACTGGATACCCTGAGTCCTTGCCATCAGCATGCACGGCCCACCCCAGGCTGAGGCCGTACAGCACTCTGCCAATACCAAGGGCAGCTGCCGACAGTCCGAGATGTGACCTCAGTCCCTGTCAACCCTGTGCAGGCGGCTGGTGGCTGGCGGCTGGCTGAGAGGGCTGCAGGACCTGGGGGAGGCTGTGCCAGCCGAGCCAGGCCTGGCCCGCGGCCCATGGCCCCATCCTCCCGTGCATCACATCCAGGAAGGAGCCCTTGTACCAGGGAGGTACAGAAGGCAAGCCCAGCAGACAGGGGGGAGATGAGAGAGGTTTGGGGAAGACTTCTCTAGAGAAAGACTTGCCTTAAAATGCTGTTGCATTTTCTTCCACCTTCATCTTGAGCCAAGCAAAAGGGCTTCATGAAGACCCCTTGGACAGCTTGGTGTACACCTCCAGGGGACACAGCAGACCTGACTCCCACCCGACATGAAGTCCACAGACCAGAGGGCTTCCCTGTGGGCCTGAGGGTCAGAGGAGGGCCGTGGGGCGGCTCCTTCACCGGGAGGCCCAGAGAGCAGCTGAGCGGAAAGAGCCTGCAGTCAGTGGGCGTGGAACAAGAGTCGTCAGGGCAGGGGCTGCAGGACCAGGTCCCCACATAGGGACAGTCATCTGGACAGGACCAGAGACCAGGCCAAGAGGGCCCCCTGCTCACCCTCCCGCTGGTGCGTGCAAGCCAGCTGGGGCCACAGTGATACGGCCGCTGGTACCTCGGGTACCCGCAGCCCTTCAGCCTCTGCGAAGACTGACTCAGCTGGCATATGGTCCCCCTTTCGCTTCCCCTGCAGTTGGAAGGGACCCTGTCAGTAAGTTCCACGGGTGTGTAGAAATGGTGTGTGGGGATTCCAGGCTCCTTAAGAAGCAGCCAACGCAAGGGCCATCTCTGACTCTACTTCCACTGAGCCTGCTGTACTTTCATCCCAGATCTGAGTCACATTTCCATCATGAAAGTATATCCAGTGATTGTCAACGGTCCAGGGTGGCTACACCCTGAGTAGGTGCGAGGGACAAATGGAGCAGCAGTGAGAGGCAGGTGCCAAGGAGCCATGCACGGCATCCGGAGAGCGTGGCTTCCTCCCAGGAGCAGGGGGGCCACAGAAGAGTTCACACAGCACACTGACACACACGGGTCTGTTTCCAGAAAGGCCACTCCAGAAAATGGATTCGAAATCAGGGACCAAGAGTCAGGCCCAGGTTTCTGACTTCAGCAGACTCAAGGCTAATGGATCCATTCATGGAGAGAGAAAACGCTGGAGAAGAAAGCATTGGGGAAGATGAGCTCAGGGTTGATGGGTTAGGACCGCCATGGAAACGTGTCCACTAGACAGCTGCAGGCACGCGTCTGGAGCTGAGGAGGTGGCGGCCAGCAATCATAATAAATAGCACTTGAGATGCCCGATGGGATCCGACGCATCTTCATGCACACAATTATCACCCCTTTCTGCAGATGGAGAAACTGAGGCACAGAGTGGTTCTGACCCCGAGCTCATAAGCACTGTGCTGTAGTGCCCTTTAAGAGGGTCAAAGGCTGAGACAGCAGTAGAGGAGGCTGAGGGTGGCCCATCCAACAGTCAGGAGGCCATGGGGTTTCCGTGGAGGGAAGGGGTCACATGCCAGCTTCAGCGGCTGCAGGCAGCAAGGGGAGACGACGCCACAGCCCCGAAGCGGGCCAGGTGGAGGGCAGCCACTGGAAAGTCAAAGTAGAATTTTCTTAATATTAGTGGACTTTTAAATGCTATCAGGAAGGAACCGACACAAAGAGGTCTGACGACATAGGACAAAGGAGCAGTGGGGTCGAGGGAGTCAGACCCCAAGGAGGCGGGAAGGGCTGGGACCCAGAACAAGTGGAGAGATTATTCCTGAGCAGTGGATCGCACTGGGGGGGCAGGGAAGGAGGGAGGGGCCATGGCAGGATGCAGGTCAATTGGTAACTTTTGGGGGAGCAGGGAATTCCTGTCTGATAAAGTTTTCCAATTAGCAAAAGAAGAAGTCAACCACCAGCTGAGATTCACGGATTAACATAAAGAAGTGGGGGTGCAGGGCTGGAGAAGGTCCCAGATGGTCATTCCTGCGACAGAGAGCACGCTGCCTGGAGCTCCGGCCCTCACTTCTCCTCCGCTGGGGAGGAATTCGGGGCTTGTGGATCTGGGGTGTGACCAGAGCCTGCAGGGAGAGTCTTTCCTGTCCCGCTTCCAGCAAGGCTGTGCCCCCATCCCAGTGGGGGACAGTTACGGTAAACGGTAAACGGCAGGTACCATCTGATCTGGGGTCCAGTGCTGAGATGCCTGTTAAGTTGAACACAAAAGGTTAAGTTTTCCCATAGCCGAAAACAACTAATTCGATTACAGAATAAAATCACGATAAATTATAATAGGTCAAGAAATAAGTCCCTATACCGACCACCCTCTGCCTAATCCCTGTGTCTATGTCTCAGGGAAGACAGGGGCTGGGACAGCGAGAGGACAGGTGAGAACCCCAAGCTGTCACCCGCGAGGGCCGCAGAGCCAGTGGCTTCCCTGCTGGGCGGCGACCCCAGCCCAGCCCCTCATGAGCCGCACCAGGAGAAATCTCCACAGTGCCGATTACCAGGCAGAACACTGATATTCCATGATTAAATTAACTCAATATGTCCATAAAATAAAACTAGTATGAGCATTCACTGAGCCCCCCACGCAAGGCTGTGATCCTCTCATGTCAGGAGTATTCATTCACCCCAGAGCCCCAGCGCCTTTCAGCAACAGGGACTGTTAGGTCTGATAATGTAGGTTTTTTTTTTTTTTACTTCCTAGAAAAATTAATTACCTAAACAAATTGAATAGAATAAACAGCTTGAATTGCAAATTATAAAATTGCCTAGTCCAGCAGTACAGGAGGTTGTTATTCACAATATGTCACTTTAAGATAAGTTAATAAAGAAATATAGACAAGAATTCATTTTTGGTCATCATTAGCATATACAGTAGAAAAAGCTACAGGGTATTCAATTAATTCTAGACCATAATTATAGAGCAGGAGTCTTGCATGTAAATCAAATTTCTTTTCTTTTTCTCTTTCTTTCCACAGAATAGGAAATGCCATTTCCAACCAGATTTTGGAAAGATGAATGGGTCCTGCCCAGTCACGGGGCTCCGAGGCCCCAAGAACGTATGTGGGCACACCAACCCTGAAGGCATTTCATAAACTTCTCACACCCAGGAAATCATAATTACCGTCTCTGCAGTCATGTCCCATTATTTTCCATCTGCCATCTGTCAAGAGGCACTGGACACCTAAACGTCGTGTAACTTGTGCAGTCACTAATTAATCCCAGAGGACGGACAGGCTACGTGGAAATACATTATTTTTACAAGATGGAAGGAAGCCAGCCACCATACGATCCTACGTGAGGAGGACAAGGCCCTGTGTCGCTGCAGAGAAACAAATGATGGAGGAAATTATTTGCAAAATGCAAACTCAATCCCAGTCCTTAACATGAAGTGCTGGAAATCGCAGTTTCAAAGTGGAGAGTTTTAAATTGCGGTCCCACAACTGCTGGGCTCTGGGGGCATCTCTCAAGGTTGCGCGGAATGTCTTTATGCAAAGTGCACGGCTGGGTGTTTTTAGAAAATCTGTATTTTCTGTTTCTCAACTCAGTTTCGTTCTCTTCTACCCACAAATCATCCAATCCTCTTCTCCAACAATACTGCTAGACAGGACAACTCCTACTTGATCAAACTTCTCTGCTCGTCTTTAAATAGGTTTCCCAGGTCCTGCACACGTGGAGATGTCCCCCCGTCACTTGTCACCTTTTCTGAGGACGCGACTGCAGCTGTGAGGCTCCAACCATAAAGGCCCACCTGCCCTCCCCGTTTGCCAGCGGAGCAAATAGAAAAGTCCTGCCTGGATGGGCAGACAGCCGGCCCCCTCCCTGCCTGTCCTCTGTACTTCCGGCCTCCCACTGCCCTCTCCTGCCCAGGCAGATGCTGAGCCTGGCAGAGAGGCAGGCCTTCGATGAAAACCCTGGCTTCTCCCCCAGCACCAGGGGGAGCTCCGGGATGAGTGGGGCCCTGGACTGAGAGAGGGTGTGGTTGTCGCCATGCTCCCTTCTGCAGACAGTGAGGGTCCTCTGGGGCCTCCCAGGGTCTGGGAAACCGCCAGCCCTCCCACTCACTCACCCGACAGACATTGTGGAGCATGCTGGGCACAGGGGACTCACCTGAGAACAGGACAGGCATAGCCCTGCCCAGCCCTGGGGCCTCCCCCTTGCCAGCATCTGCCCCTCACACCCCAGGCCTGCCCCTGCTTGGACACACACATGCACCTGCCTTCACATCTACACCCGTGTGTACACGGGCCCACACACATGCCCCACACTCAGCCGCTCCAGGCTGGGACACACCTCCGATCCTCTGCCCAGTCGCTCCCACAGTCCCCTCTGCCTCCTTCACCACCACCTGGCCGATCCTTCTGAGATCTCTGTGGCTCAAGCTCAGCTCTCACCTCCCGAGAAGCCTGCGTGCAGAGACCCCATGGGTCCCCAGCCAGTGCTCCCCCTCCCACACTCAGCCTGTGGGGAGCCCTGCTTCCCTCGGAGGCTCCGGGCACTCGGCTCACAGCACAGTCCCTGCTCAGACGGGCCTGACAGCCTCTGAGTGAGTGAGTCCTGAGTCACTGCAGGAGGCCAGCTGAGCTCCTGGAGTCCCTTTGTGTGGATCATAAACCTAAGGAACTTATTATTTCAAGAAGTTTCTCTGACTTGAAGAAGAGGGTGAGCCTCAGAGAAACTCTCAAGGAGCCCGCTCTTTGCCAAGCCCGAAGGAGGCGTCATGGAGCTGGGAGCATGTTTACAGCCCGGGATGCATGCCATCCATTCATCCATGAACTTTCCCCTGCCGAGGCGGGGCAGGGGCTCTGCCAGGCCCAGGCTAGGGGGTGAAGGTGCCCCGGCCTCTCCCTCAGGAAGTTCCAGAGGCAGCCCTGTTGCCCCCTGCGCCTGCCTTTCCGGGTCCTCCTCAGAGCCAGGAGCCCTGGGCTGGAGGCCGGAGGAACCCAGAAAGCACCGGAGCTCCAGAAGGCCCGGGCCGCTCACCAACCCCGCAGACAGATGTACGCAGCCCGGGCTCCCGGGGCGCTGGTGACACCTGGGCTCAGGCCCTCAGCCCTGCCTCCCAGGATAGGGCCTCCATGCCTCCCCACCCTCACTCCCCCAGGGCACCGAGAGCATCTGCTCTGCGCGCAGCCCCTGACACGGAACCGTCCGCAGCCTCAAACCGCAGGAGGCGAATAGTAGCCAGAGGGCCGCAGTGACCCACCAGCCTCCGCCCGCCTGGCCTGGGGCTCTCTGAGAACAGGGGCTTACTGGGGCCTGGCCCAGACACTGCAGAGGGGCTTCTCTGATGCCCTGAGGGCAGGTCTCAGGACAGAGCAGGTGGGTCCCAGGCAGGGCAGTCAAGGTGAGTCCCGAGGAAGAAAGCAGGCTGTGCTGTCAGTGCCCGGGACGGCCCCATCGGGGTCTCCATCCCATGAGCCTCCCATGGGATCCAGCCGCTGGCGTGCTCGCCCAACGAATCACCGCAGGGCCTCTCACTGAGGGTCTCCCAGGGCTTTTCAAAACCCTGACAAGGAAGGTGTGTTGCCAGGACCAGTAGCCTGGATTTCTTTCCTTGCCTGGGTTTTGATTCAAGCAGATACCTGAGGCCCAGACAATGCATTTAAAATGCATTAAAAATGACATGAGAAGGTCCATCCTGGTGGTGGGCGGGCACCTGAGAGGTGGGCCCCCCCCGCCTGGGCGTGGCGGCCACCATGTCCACCACTGAGCTCAAACCCAGAGAAGATGATGTTTCAGGCTACATCAAAACAGGACTCAGGCAACCATGAGGAAAGAGCCTGGGGGAGTCCCTGGGGCGAATCGCCGGGTCTGAGAGCCACCCACTGGGCAGCCCTGGTGCGAGCCACCCCATGGGACAGCCGGGCTCACACCCAAGTTGGCAGAGGGGGCCCATAAGCCACAGGCAGAGTCGCGGCTTTGCCCTGAGGAGCATCATTACAGGTCCTGCCTGCTCCTGCAGCCCTCGGTCCCACCCCCGACCTGCTGTGCACCAGCGGCTGTGACAGCCGCCCCTGTCCCTTGTTGGGTTATTGCTGGGGCCTTTTAAAGAATCAGGTCCTGCTGAGAAAGACAGGCATTGAGCCTACAAGCCATGCTTGACCTGGAGGCAGCAGTCCTCTGCCCAGCAGCCCCTGGGTTGCCTCCCTAGACAGTGCAAGACCCAGCTCCTCCCATCTCTGTGCCACGAGTGTGTCCACCCCATTCTCCTCTGTGTCCCCAGGGCCTCAGCAGCCTTCAGGAACTCCGGTTACTCATCGACTGGTTCTCTCTGCCCTTCATTCATTCACCCAAGGGTCATGTCTAGACCACATGCTGTGAGTGTCCGAGAGACACCCCCGGAGCTGCTTCAGATCAGGGACCCAAGTTCCCGCAGGGGTCTCCACACCAGGCAGTGATGGGGGCTGTCTGTGCACTGAGTCCAGACATGGCTGCTCCTCATCTGAGCCCTATAAACCCCAAATAAAAGCTGTTCTCTCCCCCACTGCACACACAGCAGAGGAACAGGGATGGGGCAACCAAACCGTGTGCTCCCACCAGGAAAGGGGGAGGATGGGGCACACACGGCCACAGGGGCGCACTAGGGCTCTGGAATCCTACAGGGAAGACCCAAGGGGAAACTCCACCAAAGAGAGGAGTGTTCCTTAATTAGGTCCCAATGCTGTTCCAGGGGTGGGCTTCCCAGGCAGGCTGCAGGGGCCCGGGCCCTGCCCTTTGGGGAGGTCGTGCCTTTTCTGCAGTTCCCGCCGACCACACATCCTTCCTTCAGGACTAAGCATCTCCTCCTCCCCCGTTTCTGCAGCGTGCTGGAGGCCCAAAGGTCATATTGTCACCTGCAAGCCATTTGGGTCCAGACTTTTGGTTTCTTTGGCAGTAGACCTCTCTAGAAAACCTAAAAATATAGCAGCTTCTTAGCAATTTAATTCTAATCAACTCCATGCCACTGTGACAGCAGAGTTCCTGAGAAATGTCTTAATTCCTCTCTCTCTCTCTCTCTTTCTCTCGGTCCTTAATTTCAGATACTGTCTCTCTTCCATGGGCTATTTTACCCAACGAAAAGGATTTATGGGTCATCATTTAATTTACTCACATGTTTAAACAATGGATGTGATGAGGTCCTTGCAACAAGTCTGAGTTTTAACTACCTTTTTTGCCTAAGAATTTCTCAGTGTTAATTTTCACTGTTTGCAATTGAGGAGCAGTTCCCGTATGCAGCTGCACGAGTCCCCGGATTCCTTTACTCTATTCTCTCGTTTCAGCCAACAGCAGTCAGCACACGCTATTAACATTCTGCTTTACAAACTCTTCCCTTTAAACTAGGAGTGTTTATGGATAACGGTCTGTTTTTTGAGAAGGCATGGGTAGTGCTGTTAACAAATAGTTCATCCACAGCCCCTGTGCCCGAGCTGTCCTGCAGTGTGAAAACGCGCGGAGACTAGACCACAGAGTGGAGAGAACAGACCGAGTCCTGCGTCAGCCAAATAATTGTGAGATGGCTGTTAGCCATATGCAGCACGTGTGGAATTCAGGGAAGGGGTTAATGATGAGGGTATCAAAGAGGGAGTCATTGTCCTCTTTCTTATTTGTGCACTGAGAAACATGAATAAAAAGTAAATGTTGAATTTATTCTCAAAGAATTTTTTTTAATTTAGGGACATTTTTCAAACCCAGTACAGCACCAGAGACCTGGCTGCTCTTATGCGGCCCCTTCCCCATTTCTCACTCCCCCACTTCAACCACGAGAATCACTGCCTTCCCAGGGAAACTGGTGCCCCCTGTGCCCCAAGGACACAAAAGCTGACGAGCCACGAGTTGCCCAATATGATCCAGGTTCCCGGATCTAACAGTCTCTGCCTGCCTGACTGTGAATTAAATGCACCATGCTTCTCTGATTATAGACACTGAAATATTAAAGAAGGTTAATAATTAAGGCTAATTTTGAGCCAGTTCAAAGCTCCAGCACTAATGACTTCAGCTGCTTGGCCGCTTCTGAGACTCCCCATCATGCCTGGGTTTCCTCCACCTCGGCCCCGCCCGAGGAGCGGACTCTGCGAAAAGACAGTGAGCTGCGTCACTTGAATACATCAACAAGGACAATTCCAGGAGCTCACACAGGTTTTGCTCAATTGTCTTCGCTCCTCTCGGCTCAAATCAACTTGGAGCAGTTAGGGTCCTTGTTTCCCTTTGTAGACATGAATAGGGACGTCATCCATGCACACCACATCTTAACAACATGGCGATTAAATATGTCACTGTCCAGGGAAATATACTGGATGCCTGAGTCCCAGCTTGAATTAAGTATTTATTGTGCATCTTTTTCCAAAGCCCCACTTTAACTCTGGGCGTTTATCAACCCGTTCAAAGACTGGCACCAGATCCCAGGAACAGCTGGTGTTTGGTCCTAGGTCCTGGCTGATGGAAGGTGACCTGCAAACATCATAGAGCTGCCACCTTGATGGCCTGTTGCTACCAGAGAGCGACTTCACGGGACACTGAGGGCCACAAGAGGCACGAGGCCCTATTGCCCAGGACAGGCTTCCGGACTCCCAGTGCAGTCCCTGGCTGAGAACCTCCAATGTGTGGTGGGAAAGCATGCCTTCATCTTGACAGGGGGCTGCTGTGAAATTGCGGCTCTGGTGGAGCCCTGTGAGGATGACTGTTCTGGGATGGAAGCTGTGCCCTTGGTCTAGAGAGAAACTGGACTCCTGGACCTCTGGGCCAACTGCATTGGTGCGTGGGAGGAGTCAGGAGGCCCAGAAGATGTCCGGAGGAGAAATATGCTCCTTGCCTAGATAATAGCGCAGGAGGAATCCAGGCACTGTTCAGTTCTTGGTTTAAATAGAATTTTCTTCAGACTCTCTCCGTCTTCACTTTCTTGACCCCCTCTCCATGCTGGATGCAGACTGAGATGTGGGATCATTCCTGCCTCTTCAACCTGTCCTCATGTCCTCTTCACTCCTGTCCCTGGCGTGTCCCTCCTCAGCCTCTCCCCGGCCATGCTTTTCCAGCCCAAAACTCCACTACCACACCAATCAGCAGTTCATGCCTTTTGAGGGTGCTTTGAAATTTTGATGAAAGCTGTGAGTTTTCTATTCAGAAAAAAAAACACTCCTAAAATTTTGCATTCACTTCAAGAGAGGTCCTGACTTCAGAAGAACCCCTCATCCACCTGTACCCCCAACTCCTAGCCAGCTCTCAGACCAGCTCCTGCCCCCTGGACTCGACTGTAAGTTACCATAGTAACAATAGGACATTGCTCGCCACTGAACCCAGCGCTACACCGTGAGTGTTTTTTAAAAGGTGACAATCCACAGGGCTTTGCCTTAAAGCACACCCTTGCTTAGCCTCTTCCTCTTCCCTGTCCTGCCTCCCCCACTACTTCACCCTTTCTTCCTGAGAGCACATCCTTAATAAATCGTGTGTCTATAAATGCTCATCCCAGGTTCTGCATCTGACCCCTACTTCTAACCTAAAACAGCCACCTTAGAAAATTGTTCAGCAGTATCTAAGAGCCGAATTCCCTATGATCACAATTCCACTCCTAGGTACCTATAGTAGAGACACATACATACATTTACCAAAATCATGTACAAAAATATCCGTAGCATTATTATTAATAGCCAAGCACTGAATACAAACCCCATGTCCATCATATTACCTGAACAGATTAATGAAACGCCTCATAGTCACGAGGCGGAACACTGCACAGCAGTAAGAGGGAGTGAGCGGCAGTGACGCACACACACGACGAGGCAGACGACTCTGAAGCTGAGAGCAGGAAGCCGGACACACAGGGGGACATAGGTCATGACTTCATTTATTTCAAGTGCAACCAGACAAAACTGATCTATGAGTCCAGCTTTTATTTCATACGGCTACTCGGTTGTCCCCCTACCATTTGCTGAATAATATATCTTTGCTTTGCTGACTTATAGTCGGAATATGATTGCCCTTGTCAGGGGTAAAGGCTGGTGACTGGAAAGGGGCAAAGGGGTGACATTCAGCACTATGGGGTTGCACGGATGCTTTCAAGTCATGAAAATTAATCAAGCTATATGCTTATGATCTGTATACTTTCCTGTAAGTACTGATTCATTAGAAAATTATGAAGTGTTGAACTTTATCAAAAAAGTTTCTGCATATATTGATATAATTGTACTAATTTTTTTAATGTTGGACGATCCTTACACTCACACTCAAACTTCCTTGAGCATAATGAATGACCTTGCTCATATAAGTTGGATTTTGTTAAGATTTCTCTCTTAAAAAGTGAGATGAGCCTACAATTTTTATCTTCTGTTCTTACACAGTTTTGGAATTGTGGTTGAACTATGTGTTCAGCAACATGATACACTCTTCTACTTTCTGGAATAACTGGAATAAGGTCAGAAGAATCTCTTCACTGTTGTTGCAAACCCACAAATCATCTGTATTAGGTTTTCTGGGTGGGTGGGAGAATTTATTTATTTAGTGTCTGTTGCAATGTTAATGCTTTCTATTTCTTCTTTCTGCAATTACAGTGCATTTCATAAGCTTCAAAAGTGTGTCCATTTTCTCAGGATGTTCAAGTTTATTGGCATAGTTTCTTCTTGTAATTTCATGGCTTAATTTTTTCTGTTTTTAAACTCACCTATCTGGGATTTATTTTGAGGTAGAGACTGTAGTTCTAGCTCTAGTTTCTTTTCCACTTGGCTACCCAGTTGTCCCCATATCATTTACTCAATAATACATCTTTTCCTCAGGGAAGCTGGTTGATGTCAGTGAGAGCTGTGAGCAGCAGCTCCACGGTTCCCTGGCAACATCAGCGGCCTGAGAGGCGCTGGGTTAGACAGTGGAGACATGAGCCCCTGGCCATTTTCCCCACTGAGAAGATCGAACAAAAGGAGAAACAAACAAATAGCCTATAAGCACGCCCAGCCGGACCCCTGCTGGCCTGTCTCCGATGGAGGAGACCCACTGGGGAACTAGTCGGGTGGATCAATGACACTCAGGCGGAGCCCAGCTGAGGCATATATGGTGGAACTTAGAATACGAGGTTGTCAGAACAGCAGAGCCTGTATCCCAATGTTATCGCCCTCGGTATTTTATTCTGCAATGGCAACAAATGAGCAGGCGATTTCCACAAAGTCAGAAAGCACCTGTGACTTATTCTGCAGGGACTCTGGCTTTCAGCTGTGTTGGAGAGAATCTCCAAGGCTCCAGACAGGAGGGGGCTCGCCTCCCACTGCTGTAGAGAAACAACAGATCTCACCTCAGGGGGTTTCTCAGACAGAAGCCTCCGTGCTGCACACCCCCAGCTTGGGCAGAGGAGGACACACAATGGAACCTAGATGAATAAATCCAAAGCATGAATGCCTCAATTGTTTTTAGAATATTCACAGTGAGTTGTGAAGGAATAAAAAGGAAAAGATTATTTACTCCTCACAGGACTATTCCCATACCTGCGCATAGGCGTCTCCCTTAGAAAGCGCTGAGCTAGGAAATAAGCTCCCTCCAGCTTTCAACAGGAAAGGGGAGAAAATAAACCAGTCGCAATGGAAGAACTATTCTTCTCTTCAGTCTGATTGGGCCATTTAGGCTACCTGATTACTGCTGGACCAGGAAAAGCCCTCGAAGATCCCATGCACTGATTGGCTTAAAGCTGGTTTCCTAAGCCAATCACAGGCACCGGAAATGGGACCAGTGCGACTGCACCACTCTTAACAGGTCCAGTTCTGGGTGCTGGCTGCAGAGATAAACCCAGGAGGATTTGGTTCCTGAACCAAACTGGGCATGTACTGGGAAGTAGGAATGATTAAGTCTTTTGTGGGGGTTGGGGGCAGGTTGGAAGACCGACGGTGTTCAGGACAGAATTCTCTTTTTTACTTTTTACTCCATAATATAAAATTTGCCATTTTAGCCATTTTTAAGTGTACAGTTCAATGGCATTGATTACATTCACAATGTCGTGCAACTGTCACCACTACATGTTTCTAAAACGTATTCATCATCCAAAATAGACCCTGTAACCAAGAAGCATTAAGTCCCCATTCTCCTCGACCCCCAACCCCTGGTCACCTTCTAATCTACTGTCTTTATGAATTTTCCAATTCAAAATATTTCATGTAAGTTTAATCATATATTTTTCCTTTTATGTCTGTCCTATTTCACTTAGCATAACGTTTCCAAGATTCATCCATGTTATAGCATGCATTAAAATGTCATTCCTTTTTATGGATGAAAAATATTCCATTATAGTATAACCACATTTAGCTTATCCATTCATCTGTTGAGGGGCTTCTGGGTTGTTTCCACATTTTGGCTATGATGAATAATGCTGCCGTGAACACTGACATAAACAAGTATCTGTATGAGCTTCTGTTCTCAATTCTTTAAGGTATATAGGAGTAGAATCGTTGAATCATACAGTAATTCTATGTTTAGCTTTTTAAAGAACTGCCAAACTATTTTCCACAAAAGCTGCACCATCTTAAATTCCCACCAAAAATATACAAGGGTTCCAATTACTTCACATTTTCGCCAACACTTATTTTCCTTTTAAAAAAAAAATCATAGTCATCCTAGTGGAAGTAAAGAAATACCTCATTTTCGTTTCGATTTGCATTCCCCTAATTACCAGTGATGTTGAGCAGTTTGTCAGGTGCTTATTGACCACTTGTATATCTTTGAAAACAAAATGTCCTTTACTCATTTTTCCCAATTAATCTTCCAAATAATTCAAGTTTTTTGTCTTCTTGTTGAGTTGTAGGAGTTCTTTAAATTTTCTAGGTAGTAATCCCTTATCAGATATATGATCTGTAAGTATTTTCTCCGACTCTGCAGCTTGTCATTCCCTTTCTTGAAAATATCCTTTGATGCACGAATTTTTTTATTTTGACAAAGGCCATTTATCTACTTTTTTTTTTTTTGTTAGTCATGCTTTTGATGTCATATCAAAGGATCTCTTGCCAATTACAGGGCCATAAAGATTTACCCCCTTTGTTTTCTTTTAAGGGATTTAGTCCTTAAATTTAGGTCATTGATCTATTTTTAGTTAATTTTTATATAAGGTGTGAGGTAAGAGTCCACCTTCATTCTTTGGCATTTGAAATCCAGATATCCTAAATCCATTCGTTGAAGAGACTATTCTTTTCCTGTTTAAAAGACTTACTATGCCAGCTCACTTCCGGGAATATGGCGACGTGAACGGACCAGCAGAAAAAAATTCCTCCCAACATTATATTTATTCACGAAAATACAGCAAATACAACTATCCCTAAAAGAGAGACCAGAATACACAGGAAAGTGCACAGCGTACAGCTACACCTGTGAGAACTTGGCAGCCGGTGAGGCGGA
>JAQQAC010010508.1:18639178-18655209 GCA_029783875.1 Phataginus tricuspis | reverse complement strand
TAAATGTAGTAACCACATTGTTTTTTCATGTGAAACCTTCATAAGAGTGTATATCAATAGTACCTTAATAAAAAAAAAAGATTGCTTTGGATAGTATTGACAGCTTAACAATGTATTTCTATCCATGAACACGGGATGTCTTTCCATTTATTTAGGTCTTCTTTAATTCCTTTCACAGTGTTTTATAGTTTTTAGTGTATAGGTCTTTTACTTCATTATTAAATTTATTCTTAAGTATTTTATTCTTTTAGATAGCTTTTTATGGAATTGCTTTCTTAACTTACTTCTTGAATTGTTCATTGCCGGTTTTTGTTTGTTAATTTTGTACTGCAACTTTACTGAATTAATTTATTAGCTTCAGTAGCTTTCTCCTGGATTCTTTAGGGTTTTCTATATATAGGATCGTATCATCTGTGAATAGAGATAATTTTACTTTTTCTTTCTCAGTATTGATGCTTTTTATTTCTTTTTCTTGTCTAATTTACCTTTCTGGAAATTGCAGTACAATGTTGAATAGCAGTGATAAAAGTGAACATCCTTATCTTGTTCCTGATTTTAAGGAGAAAGTTTTCAGTCTTTCACCATTGAGTATAATTTTAACTGTAGATTTTTCATAAGTGCCATTTATCATGCTGAGGAAGTCCCTTTTAATTCTAGTTTTCTGAACGATTTCATAATAAACATGTTGGATTTTGTCAGGTGCCTTTTCTGTATTAATGGAGATGTCATTTTTTTTTCCTTTGTGATACCAATGTGATGTATTACATTGATTTTCTTATGTGGAAACACTTTTGCATTCCTGGGAGAAACCCCAATTGGTCAGTGTTCAAGCCTCCTAACATGCTATTGAGTTTACTTTACTGACACTTTTTATTGTTGACACTTTTCATTTAGGTTCATAGATATATTCATCTATAACTTTCTTTTTTTACGATGTCTTTATCTGGTATCAGGGTAAAAGATCTCACAGAGTTGGCTAGGAAGTGTCCCCTCCTGTTCTATTTTTTGCAAAAGGATTGGCCTTAATTCATCTTAAAATGTTTGGTAGAACTCACAAATGAAGCCATTTGGTCCTAGAATTTAGTTGTTGGAGGCTTTTTGTTACCAGTTCAATCTTTTGTTATAAGTTTGTTCAGATTTCCTTATATTTATTGAGTCAGTTTTGGTAATTTTTATGTTTCTAGGAAATTGTCCATTTCAACTAGATTGTCTAATTTGTTTGCATGTAACTGTACAGAGTACTCTCATAATTTTTTATTTCTGTAAGAAGAGTAGTAATGATCCCACTTTCATTTCTGATTTTAGTTATTTGTATTCTCTCTCTCTTCCTCTTTCCCTCTCATCAGTATAGCTAAAGGTTTGTCAATTTTATTGGTCTTCTTAAAGAACCAATTTGGGGATTGGTTTATACCATCTGTCTCTATTTCATTTACTTTTGCTCAAATCTTTATTTCTTTCCTCCCGCTGTATTTGGGCTTAATTTGTGCTTTTTTTTTTTTTCTTAATCGTTGAAATGTAAAGTTAGGTATTGATTTGAGATGTTTCTTCTTTTTAACATAGGCATTTACAGTTATAAATTTCCCTCTTAGCATTGTATGTGCTAAATCCCATGTGTTTTTGTATGTTTTGTTTTCCTTTTCACTTATCTCTAAGTAGTTTCTAATTCCCCCTATGACCTATTCTTTGACTTTTTACGAGAACTGTTTAATTGTTGTTCAGTTTCCCTATTTCTGTGAATTTTCTAGTTTTCCTTCTTTTATTGATGTCTATCTTTATGCCATTGTGGTCACAAAAGAAACTTTGTATGATTTCAGTCTTTTTTAACTTATTGAGAATCTTTTTTGTAGCTTTTTGTATGATGTATCTTGGAGAATGTTCCTGGAAAATGAAAAATGTTCTCCTGGAGAATGTCTGAGAAGAGTTTACATTCTATAGTTTTGAAGTGGAGTGCTCTGTATATCTACCAACAACCTGTAGGTCTAATTGGTTGCTCTGTTGTTCAAGCCCTGTATTTCCTCACTGGTCTTCTGTCTAGTTGTTCTATCCATAATTGAAGTCTCCAAATGATTGCAGAACTATCTATTTCTCATTCAAGTCTGTCAGTATTTGCTTCATCTATTTGGAACTTTGTGGTTTGGTTCATATATGTTAATAACTGTTACATCTTCTTGATGAATTTGTCCTTTTATCAATATATAATGGCCTTTTTTCTTTTAAGTGTGTCTGACATTAATATTTATTCTGTCTGATATTAAAAGAGCCATCTCAGCTCTCTTTTGGTTACTGTTTTTATGGAGTGCCATTTTCTATCCTTTCACATTCAACCTATTTGTATCCTTAGAACTAAAGTGCTTCTTTTGTAGCTAGCATATACTTGTATTGTTTCTTTTAATCCATTCTGCTAATCTTTGCCCTTTGCCTTTGCATTTTGATTAAGGGTTTAATTAGTTTACTATTAAAGTTATTACAGATAAGGAAGACTTACTTCTGTCATTTTATATTTGTTTTCTGTATGTTTTATACCATTTTCGTCGCTTATGTCCTCCATTATTGTGTCCTTTGGCATTTAGTTAATTTTTTGTTGCTGTTATGAATTATTTTTATTACCTCTCCATTTCCTTTTGTTTTGTTTTTTCATATGTGTATTTTCTAAAGATACTTTCTTTATTGCTTACATGGGGATTACATTTAATAACCCATATTTGTAACAACTTGGTTAAATTGATCAACTTAACTCCAATAGCATACAAGTACTCCTATTCAGCTCAATGCTCCCTTTATATTGTTGTTATTACAGATTATATTTTTATGCATTATGTGCCCAACAACATAAGTTTATAATTATTTTTTATGCATTTCTCTTTTTAATCATGTAGGGAATAAAAACGGATTTACAGACATACATACATATACACAGATGTATCTAATGAGTCACTTCTCTCTCATTGCTTTCAAGATTCTTTTTGTCTTTGACTTTCAATAATTTATGTGTTTCTTTCAGTTTATCCTATTTGGAGTTTTTGGAGCTTCTTGGAAGTGTAGCTTCATATCTTTCATAAAATTTGGGAAGTTTCGGCTATTATTTCCTCAAATATTCTTTCTGTTCCTTTCTCTATGTCTTCTCCTGGGATTTTAATAATAATACATTGGTCTCCCTGAGAGCCAGATATCCTTTAAGGTCTGTTCATGTTTCTTCATTCTTTTTCTTTCTATTCCTCAGAGTTGATGATTTCAACTGTCCTATCTTCAAGTTCACTGACACTTTTTTGGCCTGCTGAAACCTGTTGTTGAGCCCTTTTTTATCTTTTCAATTATTGTAGTTTTATTTTATTTTATTTTATTTTTAACTTTTCAATCATTATACTTTTCACCTTGAAAATTTCTGTTTGGTTTTTTTAAGTAATTCCTGTTTATTTATTGATATTCTCATTTTACTATATTTCATTTCCTCATTTTCTTATTTCCTTTAGTTCTTTGGCCATGTTTTTCTTTTGCCCTTTAGGCATATTTAAAGTCTTTGTCTAGTAAGTCCAAGGTCTGGTCTTCCTTGAGCATGGTTTCTTTCTACTTATTTTACTCCTTTGAAAAGCCATTTGTTTCTGTTTCTTTATATGCTTATGATTTTTTGTTGTTGTTAAAAGCCAACATATGAATATTATAATATGGTAATTCTGGAAATGAAATTCTTTCTTTATCTCATAGTTTGCTGGGCTTTCTTGATATTGAAGGCTGTAGCTGTCTGTTTATTTAATGACTTTTCCAAATGACTTTTTTCATAGACTGTATTCTTGCATGTGAACACTGAAGACTCTGTTCTTTAGTTTGTGATCACCTAGTGTTTTAACAGATATTTTCTTGCAACCCAAGAGCATTTTTAAGTTGCTTTTTCTTGCAACTTAAAATGAGCCTAGCATTCACTTGTTGCTGTTAACTTTCTGCTATTTTTCCAAAGTTCTGACAAAGTTGGTTCCAACAATTTTTGCTTGCTTTTTAATGATTATGTTGGGAAACTAGAGCTTATAGTACCTACTCCACCATTTTCCTGATGCACAGGTTTACAAAATTCTTTTAAAGATCAACTCTAGACTCTTGAATAGTGTCTTAGTACTGCCAAGCATGAACAAGTACTGAGTAACCAGTACTTTAATGGAACTCAAATGAGGGCAGAAAAAAACAGTGGAACTATTCTTTTTGCTTTGAGCAAGACAACCTCCTGACTGAGTGACTCAGTCTCTGCTACTGAAAGTGTGGAGGGAAATGAGGGTGTGTAGATGAGCCTGGGAGTTCCTAGCACATAGGAGCTTTCCAATAATGGTAGTCTTTAATATTTTTCATTTTCACTATTATTATCATCTCACTCCTGAAACTTCACTGATCCAACCACCCTATTCTTCTGCTGCAAAAATAAAAGCAAGTAACACAAAGACAGGGTAGTTGAGACCTGGGTTTAGAAGGAGGTAGAATGCTGACAAACCCTGGTCCTTCATTAACTAACTCTGTGGTCCGGATTAGACCACCAAGTTCTCCATTCTCAGTTTCCTCATTAAAACAGTGGAAATAATTATACACAGTACCTCACTGGATTATTGTAAGGATTAAATGAGCAACACTTAGTACCTGGCATACATAAGCTCTCCATAAAAGTTAGTGTTGGTGTTCTTATTTATCCCTTTCCATCACCCTGGGTTCAATCTTCAAACTTGATAAGAGGCTGTCTTCTCACTCTTTTGGGTGCAGGTAGCACTATTCTCTGCCTCTACCTGTTCCATGCCTCTCTAAGTAGATTTCTATCTCAACAAATCCTGACTGTAGCCTCATTCCTGGTGGATATTTCTGGGTCTGGGCCTCTTGCAGCTGCAGTCCCTCAAAAGACCTGGGCTCCAATACACCAGCCCTCTATCTCCCCAAGAGACCCTGCCCCAGCACCTCCACCCTCAGTTTCTCCTCTATACTGTGGAGTCTTCAGCCAATCATTGCTTATCATTTCTCAGCACATTTCACTTATGTTAACCAAGAGAGCACAGTTGGAGGTAGAGTGGGAGCAGAATAGAATTTTAAAAGAGCAATGTATTTTTTTCTCCAATATGCCTCTTGGTTCTCTCAATCCTTCCAACTTCCCTCCTAGATCATCCAGTCCCTTTCCAGACTTGAAGTTTCCAAAGTTTACAGGCCCTGAAGGGAAGAGAAAGAGCTTAGGGCATATACAATAGACTTAGGAGCATCCAGGACAATATGGATTGGAGTTTTCCATCCTTTACTCCTCAAACTGGAAAAAGAGTCTCTTACTGTAGAGGAAAAGGTTCAGAGTTGACATTTTGGAAGTCTCAAAGAAAGGAAACATATTCCTTTCTGGGTGGAAAATAATAGAACACTCAGGTTGAGATAATCAAGGGCTGCGTGGAAACTCTGTCCCCTTTCCTAGACACAGCCCCAAGACAAGGTCAAGGTCTCAGAGAAGAAAGGCCATGTGTTATGTTTTGGGTAGCAGAGTAGGCCTCAAATGATCCTGAAAACCACAAGGGATGTCTCAGCAGTGGCCTGCGTGGACTGACCAGTGCAGGCCAGGTGGAACCAGAGGCACCTCAGTAGGGGTATGTCATGGACAGCACAGAGACCATTCACTCCCAAGGCTATAACCCAAGAAAGTAGGTCCACACCCAAGAAAAATGAAGAAAGAGAAATTTGACTGAAATCCTATATATGTGTTCTCAACAAAATAGACACAAAATAAAAAAGTTACAGGGAGAATGTGGCATTTCTTTCTTTCCTGGCACTGAACAGCTACATAACCATCTATAGAAAAGCCTGTGACTAAGACTATTTTCCACATTAGAAACAACTGTGTGGCTAGCTGGGAAAGAGAGAGAGTGGCTCCCAGAGGCAAAAATGCAATATGAGAGGTCAGTCAACTGGAGGTCCCCTTGCATCACTCCATCGCTGTGTTCCTGCCTGCGGGTCACCCACAGAGCCCCCACCCAACTGCAAAATCCAACTGCAAGCCGAGGGCGGGAGGGACAGGATGACGCCCTTCCCACAGGCCAGCTTCCTGGGACTCAAGTATGGTGGTGACAAAAGGTAGAGGACGTATCTGGGGAGCCAAGGGAATATTCCAGAACACCACTGGAATGAACCACTGGAAAGATTGGTTTATTAATCTGGCCGCCTCCGGAGACTGGAGGAGAAGTGCATAGGAGGAGGGAGGAGCTGGAGGCCACTTTGGTCAATAAAGTTGATTCCCATAAGATACTTTGCAGAAATGCTTGTCCAAGGATGGAGTTAAGGGATGGACCTATGGACCTGAATCTTAGAGAAGGCTTGGTAGACCACACCAGAGGAGCAAGGTTGGCAGCAGTGGCACGTAAGAAAATGAAACAAGGAGGGAGAAACAGCAATAGCAAAAGATAATTCCACAGAGTCTGGGCTTCCCACCAGGTTAACCTTCTCCGTGAGGGTAGGTTTGAATAGATGCCACCCATACCCAGATCTCTCTGTGGGCCACAGCAGCCCCACCCATGTGGAAGAACTAGGAACCACACCGAGACTACCTGCGGGGTCTTCTCAGGATGCAGCCACAGGCAGATTAGAGCAGAGTCAGAGAGCTGCTTGGAAGAATGTTGAGCTGAAGTTGACTAGTTGACATATTGTACAATTTAATAAAATGCTTGCTTATTTCTGACTTGCAGTTTTATTTTTGGAGCGAATATTTTTTTTCACATCTTAAGCATTTTCTTAGAACTTTGAAGAGCTCAGACAAGGATTGTAAAGGGAAGTCCCCGGGCAACAGCTGTGTTGGAGGCCTGCGGCAACCTCTCCAGGTGTAAGTCGAGGGTGGAGGGCCCCGGGAAGGAAACTGCCACGGACTAACAGAGCCTAATTGCCAGACCAGATTGAGAGTGATTTTCACGTAGCTCACATGTGGGGAAGAGTTAGTCCTAGGCACACAGAAAACTAATCAAGTTCTTAAAGTCAATAATTAATGCCTAGAAGTTAAACATTACACAAGAAATGAAATGTAATCATAGCACACAAGTAGCAAGAGCTATGAACAATATTTGCATAATCATAGTAGTATAAACATTGAATATTGATTTAACCAAAAATTATGATTTACCTTTAGTCGGATAATGGGAGAAGGGAGGTGGCCTGATGTTGAGTACTAAAAGCTTATCTTCCATAGTGGGACTTAAAAATATTGAGGCTAACATCAGAGGAAACTCAGGAGCTGAGCCTGCCGAGCACAGGCTAACGTCTGATTTGTGAATAACAAGAGGTAAAGAAAGGCAGCCACACACGGGCCCCCAACCTGGGCGGGCACAGAAAGCCGCCAGGTGGCAATCCCAGACCCTGCAGGTTTTCTTTTAGCAGCTACCTCCTTGGCTGTCTTCCCAGAATATTCGTTACACTTGTTTCTCTTTATGACAGACTTATCTTTATCTTTTCACTGGACACCTTCAAAGTTTAAGAGATCTGAGTGGACATCGCAGAGTGTATGTGCCCCGCCCCCGTGACGGGTTAGGGACATGGTCGCTGAGAGACCCTGACTGGTGGAGCCCCGCGCCCTCCCATCTCTCTGCTCCCCACGTCTCTTCTCCTCTCCCTCTCCCTGGTTTCCTGCTTTGCCTCTTTTCTTGTCATGCAGACGCATTGCTGTGTGCCTGTTTCTGTTTTTCCCTCCCTGTCACCCACACTCAAAGAAGGGAGGAAGAGATGAATCCTCTTCTGGAAGCAAAAAGACTCAAGAGAAGAGGCACCCCCACCACCGAATGAGAGAAACCAAACGCACACCCGGACACTCACAACCCCGCGGGGGCAACAATATTAAACCTTTGCTGTCTTTGTCCACTTTGGGCATCTGAGGGATTTCAAGACTTTGGAGGGCAAACATGCGTCTTGTACTTGGAAGGGGAAGCCTGACCTATCCGTTACCTTCCGCTAGAGTCAGAAAGCCGTTGGCAAGGAGCTACGGCCCCAGCCTGGCGTGGCCAGAGGGAGGGATCGCCCGCACGCCGCGGCATGCTACGTCCTCCTGACCGATGGGACCCTCCTGGCCTACCCACACACCTCAGCCCCGTTGGCATGAGAAGGAAACATGCTTTTGTTTTCTTTTGTTTTGTTTCATATGACATCCAATCTGTTCATTTCCAACTTCTAAATCTAATCTTTTCTAAATCTCCCCAGTCCCTGGAGAGCGACGCATCCACCGGGCTGCCGTGGGAAGGGGGCCCACGGGCTCCAACCTGCAGCCAAACCTCAGGTGGTGGGAAAAGAGGACGCCTGGTCCCTTCAAGGTGCACTCCCACCCAGCTCGTTGGGCCCCACACCAGCACCTCTGTGGGCACGGGAGGCCGAGCCGCCCCAGGCTCCCCAGGGAGGCCACATGCAGAGGCTCACGTAGAAGCAGACTTCCCCTTCTTCAGGGCCCCTGTGCTGCTCGAGGCCACGGCCATCCACTGGCCTGAGAACAACCAGCCGTCCGACAAGTCATGCTTTTACCTGGCAAGTGAGGTCCCCATACTCTGAGAAGTCACGCTGGCTGCCCCAGAGTGCCCAAGGGTGCTGAGGTCTGCTGTGGCCTGGTGCCACCTAAGGCCACAGTGCTCTGATGAGGAAAAAATGCATTTATACCCAAGAAAACAACGACACAGAGAAAGAAGCAAACATGTGATTCAGTGAGGTTGCCTTTCTGGAGAAAAACTGACCCCTACCCAAGTCTAGCCGAACCCAAGCCTAAACCCTCAAGTAAGTAAATATCACCTTCATTTTATAGCAGAGGAACCTGAGGCTCAGAGTAGTGAAGGGTCTTGCCCCAGGCCGCACAGCAGCTGCTATGCAGAGTCAGCAAGCCAGCCCCTCAGCCCTCCTCTTAGCCACTCCATACCAACTGCATCGTCCACGAAGACACATTGCAAGCAAATAAATCCTAAGCTTTGTGACTTGGGAGAGGAGTGATACAAGAAATAATAATTTTCTTTCCTAACAATGTTTAGTCTAGGGCTTGGGGGGAAGGTGTTCCTTTTATGAGTTTGGAGAAGGGGCATAATGCTGTAAGGGTAACACAGAAAATAATTCTTAAATCTATGGAACACCTATTTGTTCCTTTTTGTGCTACTTACTAGAACATTCCCCTTCATTATCTCAGTAACCACAAGAATACTATGAAGTAAGCATGTATTTATTATATGGAAATCAAAGGTTCTGAGCCCTTAATGCACTTGCCCAAAGTCCATCACGTGGACCAGTGTCTTGTCCACGGCATAGCCACCGTCGGCTCACTGCAGCACAGGGGCCCCCAGCAGACACAACATGCCGGCTGCCCACAGCTGCAGTGGGACCCTGGCTGCCCTGCAGAGTCTGGGGCCGCCTCCCTGGCAGGTTGCTTAAGGACACACCTCCCCGGCCAGACCCAGGAAAGGGCCTGTTTCCATGGAAGCTCATGGATCTTTAAAGGAAATCTGGAGCTCCTGGGAAGAGAGAAAGGGGAAGATCCTGGAGAGGCTGCGCACGGGAGTCCAGCATCCGCCCCACCCCAGGCCTCCCTGAGGAGGATATTTCGGTCATAAAATGTGAATAACGATAACTGCTCCACGGGTCCCTTTGGGCTCCTGTGGGTACAAATCAGATAATGAATAAATACACTTGGTAAAGTCTAAAGCTCTACACGGATGGCTCTTTATCTTTTACCGGCTACAGACTCTTTTGAGAGTCTGATAAATCTATGAAATATTTATTCCAGAAAGAAAAAAGGAAAAGAACAAATATATGAATTTTTCATGGTGCCTTTGGAGGCCCAGTCACAGGCCCTGCCCACGGAGCCCAGGTCAGGGCCTGTTTGCCCCAGGCCCGGTCCTGCCCATGGAGTTAACATTTCATGGGTGCCTCCTGTGCCCCAGGCCTGGCCAGGGTGTCTTATTAATGCACTCTCACGTAATCCTGATGACAGCCCTGCCAGGGTGGCATTAGCATGCCTTGCACAGATTAAGAAACCACAGCTCAGAGAGGTTATGTGACTGGAGCATGGTCACACAGCGGGTGAGTTGTGGAGCACACCCGAGGACCAAGTCTCCTATTCCCCCCAGTGCTTTTCATGTCACTCCCCTGGACTGCCTTTCCTCCCTTATTCCTCTGTAAAATTCCCACTGTCCGTGGAGGGCACCCTCTCCTAAAAAGCCTTGATTACACATCAGCTTACATGGATTCTCTCCCCCGGGCTATGTCCTGCTTCGCCGGAATCCCCCGGAGCGAAGCCTTGGCTCATCTTGTCCCCTGCCAGGCCCTCCTCGCGGGCAGACCGGCTGGATGTGAGTGGACCGGCCTCAGGTGCAGGGTGAGCTCCTGCCTATCCAGGAGAGGCCAGTCAAAGCCTCCCCTCCTCTTGGCTTCGCCATGTCGGCGGGGACATGAGATGCACAGCTCCTGGACGTATGCGCAGGCCCAGCACCCACACCGCTGAACGTCCGGAGCTGGAGAGCAGAGCCTGCCACGCAGGTCTAGGACTCGCCCTGGCACAGAATGCAGACCCCGTCCTCTTCCCGTGCGGTCTCTCAGGAACCTGAGCTGCAGGCTTAGACTCACTCTGCCTCTCTGTGGTCACGGGCACCATGGCTACCCCGCCCCAAGACACTCCCCTTGAGGGGAACTGGCAACGACTGTCATTGTCCCTCTTGGGTATTTCAGTAAACTTCTGATGTCAGCCACCATGACGGAGCCCCGGCGCTGAGCCAGGCTGAAGTATGCTCACACTGCCTTCTCACAGCGACCTGGAGAGAGAAGAGGGCAGCTGTCCCCGGACAGCGAGGGGGTTGGGAGCTGCTCATGGCCACACACACTGTCCACAGGGCCCAGGGCCTGTGCTGTGGCGCATCCCTGCTCCATTCACTGTGCACATAAACATCCGGGTGCTCTCTCAGCTGTGGCCTCCGCCATGTCGCTGATGGCTCTGGGAAGAGATCAGGGGCGTGTGCACACCTGGGCAGGACCTTCCCCAGGCAGCCCGGCAGGGGTGCCCAGCACCACCTATCATGGTCCTGCCACCAGGGTGCCGCATCCCCCTCGGCATCCCCCTGCGCACACCGCACAGACCCCTATGCACAGCCCAGTCCTGGGGAAGGATCCTGGTCTGGTCCTTTTATCAACCGCTCAGAGATGGCCTCGCAGTACTGCTGAACCTTTGCTTGCAAATTCCCCGAGGGACTGCACCATGCCCACCACTCAGCCCACAGCGCCCGTCTCTGGCTGTGCACAGCCCTTCAAAGTTGCTCTCATGGACCCAAGGAGAAAGCAACTGCAAAATTGCAGCCCCAAGCCTGTCCCTGCAGCGCCTCCTGTGTGTCCACTGTCCTCCTCTGGACCACCTTCACTCCACACAGAGGCAGAGGATGCTTCTGGGCCAGCTCAGGTCTGCCATTCTCTCCTACCTTCCCAGGGTGCCCCGTGCAGCCGCTCTTCCCAGCTGGCTAAGGATCCTGGCACCCTGCAGCCCTTCCTAATCATCCCCAAAGGCCTGAAGCTGATGAGCTCTGGGGGAGGGCAGCCTTGGGCCTGCTTAATTATCATGGGCAGAGCGAGCCCAGCAGGTCCCGGCTCCCCCCAGCCCAGGGGAGGCCAGCTGGCATTGTTAATAAGGACAGAATTTCCGGCCCAGCGGGAGCCATGCTGGCAGAGTTCAAAACTCTAGAGCATATTATACAAAAGGCTGCTTTCCCTAGAAATTGAATTAGCACCTTATTCTTTTTTTCATACTGCTCTCAGATTTTTACCTCCCTCCCCTTACCTCTCCCTTCGCACCCAAACCACAAAGGCAGACCTCCTAACTGATACCGTCTTCCAGGTGTTAGCCTAAAAAGGCTTGTTTTCTTTAAGTTTGTAAATATGTCAATCAAAAAGGGCACAAAGCCAACTTGAGGGGCTCCCACTGGAGCACCAAAAAGGGTAAGCTCTGTTTGGGTTAAAATACATCAAAATACATAAAATCCATGGGGTAAAAACAACCATAACTGGAATGTGAACGACACCGTTGACTTTGTCTAGACTGAGCTCTACACACCTTGATGAGATTTCCTCACAGAGATATAAGAAAGTCCTTGTATGCAAATGTTTTTAGCAGGATGCATTTGGTTTGTCTAGGTTGCTTATTATGAATAAACCTGGGATTGTGGATTGATGGGTGAAGGATGAGATACAGTCCTGAAGGCTCTCTGCCTAAGAGAGTCATGAAGAATAAACACTGAGAAGCCCAAAATCTAAGTGGCTCTCTTGGCACTAACCTGTATGCACACATCACTAAGGTCTCATCTGTTACTCTGAAGCAGGCCCCAGTACAGAAAAGGGGACTTTTTTTTCTTAGCTGCATTTGGCAGCAAAAGTTCCCTGGAGGAGACGGTGTCATAATGCTGGATCTCTACTTGCTGTTTTCTTGTGTCCTCCTGCAGATAAAATGAGAGTTCCTGTGGCCAGGATTCCCACCCAGCCCTGGGTGACTCGCTCACTGCACACCTGTGGGCAATACATGGCTGTTGACTCTATATAAAGAGCTCTGCCCAGTGCTCTGGGCGTGACAGTGGCACGCCTGCAAGGCTGCAAGAGAGCAGAGCAGAGGCTGGAGTGGTGGCAGCACCAAGGTCAAAGGCCCAGAAGACGGCTGTGTGGGACAACTGTGCGGGCAGAGAGGCCCAGAGGCAGAGACCGGCTTGCTGCATGCAGACTCGCTCTGAGTGAGAGGGATTTTAGTGACTGACCTGCCACTATGGAAATAAAGTTGGGTATAACCCTTTCACCCCAGGAACGTTCTACTGTCATTTTCTTTGGTCACATTGAATCCATAGTGAACTTTCCCGGGGCTGAAACCTATTGGCAAGACACCTCCCCTTCATGATTAGTAAATTTTGGTGTTGATTGCAACTGTTTAAATCTGAGTTTATAAGGATACTTATTTTTTAAAAAACTGATCGGTCCCTGTAGGAGGGTGCAAGAGAATCAATTCATTTCTCTAAAACTTGAGGAAAGGCAAGAATCAAGCACTTTTCGGCCCTTTCCTTACACGCTGTGTGTCAGAGTAACTATTACTGCATAAGGGAAAGCTCTCTTCATTGAAGAACTCCAGCTGGTAAATTCAAAGTGATAGAGAGAATTTTGAAAACAGCATTTTGCAGCTCCTAATGAAATAATGGCCCAGATAACGCCTCCAGATGGGCGCTAAAATCATGGGTGCAGAGTTGAGAAGGCACATTATAAAAGATGGACCCGAAAGTCAGAATAAGCAGGCACCTTAGGTGGTGTGACAGGAAGTCCCAGAGCCCATTATCACCTTGCAAAGAGGGTGAACCTGAGGCAAGCCCCAGAGCTCACCACGAGCTTACACCCGGGACGGCATAACACCTCAGAGACCCAGGAAGAAGCAAGGGCGACAGGACAGTGATCAGGTTTCTTAAACAGTAAAAGGGGGGAAGCATGAAAATGAAGCAGGGAGATTAAAAGAGGCTTTGCTTGGATTTTGATTCAAGCTAGTGAGAGATAAAAAGACATTTTTGAGTCAATCAGGGAAATGTGAACACACTCTGATATTAAAGAATACATATTTATTTGAGCAGGTTTCCTTTCAGTATTGTGGCTCTGCTTAATTCTAGGTTAGAAGTACATACGGAGGCAGCTCTTGCTCCAGTACTATGGTAAATTATTTGTATTAAAATACTAAGGACAGAAGGGATGAAATGAGATTCGTTACATGTAATGAGTGCATGAGGGTTACTATTCTCTCCATTCTTGGTACGGCTGACATTTCCCATAATAAAAGATTAAAGTGATTTTTTAAATGCACAAATAGTGATCAAGGGAATAACACAATATGCTAATTGTTGTCCTGTGCATCTGAGGACACCCCAGGGCTCCCGTGTCTCCCAGAAGCACTAGCTCGAACCACCTGAGCCCCGTGATTTGCACCAGCCTCTACAGCACCGGGGGGTCAGACGGGCTGGGCGCCCCCAGGACAGGCTGCTGTCTCTTATATTCCCACCGTGAGCACCACCTTGCAGACCCTCTGTGGGGATATTTTGAGTGATGAACTGGGTCCCATGAAGAGTATGGCGGGTTGGAGAGCCTGTAACAAATCAAGGAAAGAACTACGGTGGGATGGGGTGGACAGATTAAAGGTGTGACATGTGGAATGGGTGGAATGGGACGTGTTGAGCTGGGCAGGCTGGAAAGCCATGGGTGGAATGGGATGGCTTGGCCGGGATGGTTTGGGATGGAATGCAGTAATGTAGGTTTTGCTTATGAAAGTGACAAAAAAAAAGGTGGGATGAAAATAAGTAATAGAAATCTCAAAAGACTTGAATACATACAGGAGTAATTGATTCAAAAGAGATGATTAAGAAGTGACTGGAAACATGAGACCCAAAATGCAAAACACCTGTTGCTTTGAATTAAGTGAAATCAAGTCAGTCCTTATTTTTTTACACTAAGTCCAAAATATCAAGTACCACTTCCTAACAACCATAATGAGAAATTTAAGTTATTTGTCTGTCCATCCCCCATTAACTCAAAACAGATTTCTGAGCTGTGGGCTCACATGAAAAAACAGGTTTGATTTTCTTATTTCTCAGACTCTTAATACAGAAACTTCCCTGTCACCGGGTGCAAGGAGAAAAATGGCTTCTATCATGAGTGGGGTTGGGGTCCAGCCAGAGGAGCAGGACCCTGGGAGGGAGGAGCAAGAGGCCCAGAGGACGGCTGTGCGGGACGACTGTGCAGAGAGGCCCAGAGGACGGCTGTGCGGGACGGCTGTGCAGAGAGACCCAGAGGACGGCTGTGCGGGACGGCTGTGCAGGCAGAGAGGCCCAGAGGACGGCTGTGCGGGACGGCTGTGCAGAGAAGCCCAGAGGACGGCTGTGCAGGACGACTGTGCAGGCAGACCCAGAGGACGGCTGTGCGGGACGGCTGTGCAGAGAGGCCCAGAGGACGGTTGTGCGGGACAGCTGTGCAGAGAGGCCCAGAGGACGGCTGTGCAGACAGAGGGGCCCAAAGGGTGTCTAATGTATTTTTACAGTGTTATGTTGGATCAGAGATGAGCACAAGTCCTTTGATTCTCCTCCGGTCAGAGATGTGGTGTTTATTTGCTCCCCTTGAATCAGGTGGGTCCTGAGTCTGTTTTCATCAATACAGTGTGTCAGAAGTGCTGTGGTACCAGCTTCCAGGCCCAGAACTGAGCCTAGCAATCTTGACATCTCATCTCTTGGGACACTCACTTTTGAAACCCTGAGTTGCCATCTACGAAGTCCCTCTACCTGAATAGAGAGCCTCCTGGACAAGCACTGAAACTCCACAGAGAGGAGGAGGGGCCCAGCTAAGCCCAGCCAGACCCCACAGCATTCCCTGCACCCCCCACCAGGGCACCAGGCAGAGCCTTAGCAGAACCTTTAGCTGCCAGCTGACCACCAACTATTGTCACATGAGCAGAAGAATTGCCCTGCTGAGCCTCAGACCAAGGGCACAATAACATAAGTGTCCTTTTAAGTCACTACATTGGGCAGTTTCTGTGGCAACAACAGATCAGTGGAACCAGTGATGTTCTCTAAGCATGTGGCAGAGAGATGGTGGCTCCCACTCCCATCCACAGGCAGTGAGGGTTTGTGCACACAGCCGGCCTCATTTGCTGCTTGACTCCACCTTGTGACCAGGTAGGTGGGCCAGGGAAGGAGTCAGGGACAGAGCAGGGCAAGACCAATGAGCCCACCTGGCTACTGAAGCTGTCCTGCGCCCCATGATGTCAGGCAGGATCTCTGTCATTGGCCTGTTTGCCAGGAGACTAAGAGACAAGGGAAAACCCCAAAGAAAAGAAAACTGACAGAGGCAAGGATGCTGGGCTTGGAGACTGAGCCCCGCTGGGTGGCCTGGGCAAAAGCCTTGATTCTCTGAGCAGGTGTTCCGCTCCCAGCAGCAATGGCCCTGCCCAGCAGCAATGGCCCTGCCAGCTGAGCTCCCGCAGCACAAGAAACCCTGCAGAGGTGCCAAGGGAGTGCCCACCCCATGGCCCTGAC
>JAQQAC010010508.1:18574465-18635377 GCA_029783875.1 Phataginus tricuspis | reverse complement strand
CCCTGCTGGCTCTGGGCTGCACAAAGACACGTCTTTAGTCAGCTGGGTTTCCAGAAAGCAGGCGACAAGGACCGTTAGCTACAAAGGGGGATGAGCCTGGGGGCCAGAGAAAGTGTCCTGGAGTGGGTGGTAGGTGGGCAGGGAAAACCCCAATGCCCAGGCCCACCAGGCAACACAGGGCTCGGGGAGGCAGGCTGGCCACTGAGCTACCCAAGTGGGGCGTCGCCTCGGTGCCCTGGTGGGCTTGCCTCTGCCTCCTCAGGATGGCGCAATGGGAGCCCTAGGACTTGCAGCAAGCAGGCGGGGCCCAGGCTGGCCTTGATGGGCCAGCGCCGTGCAGACCATGGGGCCAGCCCTGGTTTATCACTTATCCACCAGTTGCCTGAGGACTTTTCCTGGCCTTCTGATACCTGATTAATGCACAGGTAGAGAAGAAGTGTCAGGCCCTTCTGCAGAAAGGCAGGGCTGGGAGTGTCCACACACATCCCAGGGCCAGGAATGCGGCTCTCCTGGCCACCTCCGCTTACTGAGTACTCACAAGCTGCACCCATGTCACAGGTGCTCTACATGCCTTAACCCGCAAGGTAGTCCTGTCGCTGAGCCCACATTACAGGTGAGGAGAATGAGACGCAGAGATGTGAAGGAACTGGCACAGCTATCAAGTGGCAGAGGGGGGACCTGAACTGGGCAGAGCAGCTCCAAGTCCACTCTCACATCCAAGCCAAGCGTCTAATGCCATAGCTGATGTTTCAAACAGCCTGCAGATCAGAGCTGAGGGGAGTCAGACGTTCAGGACGCCTTGGAGGGCCCTGCCTGCCCGGCGGCTTTGGCCTGGCCCCTGTGAGCTCGAAGAAGACTTTATGTGGACACCTGTCTACAGGCAGTAAGACAGCACACATCCTCCCAGATAGAGGGGAGACGTACAGGCGCTGCCAGCAGACCACGTTCTTATCCTGGCTTGACCCCTCATCAGCTATGTTGTAAGAAAACAGCTGCCACGATAGAATACCGGCAGCGTGAGGGGCTATACTTCACACACATCTGGTCTCTCTCGTCGTTATGGAAACCTTGTGACTGAGCCTCACACTGTTGTCAGATGAGGTCCAGGAACCCTGTGAGACAAGCCCAAGCTCATGTGCCCAGTGCAGGAGAAGCTGGCCCTCCAGCCCCAGAGAGCCGCATCGCCGTGCGACACAGTCACTATTACACCTCACTTCTGCATCCTAACTTCCCAGAATATTCCCACGTGCATCACCTGCTTGGCTCTGCCACACACTATGAGGTCCTTGCCCTCTGAGTCACTCAAAAGTAAGACAAGGAGATCCAACCTCAGCAGGTCTTGATCTGTGTTCTTATAATCCTCTCAACAGCCTGAGAGGGAGGCAAGCCAGCAATTAAAGTCTCCATTTTATGAACAAAGGAGCTAAAGTGTGGAGAGCTCGCTCCACTGCTCAACCAAAGATAATAACAACACAACAACAAGGGCCGCAGGATGAACCATGGAGCCCTTACCCCACGCCTGGCACTGCCCGGCGCACTCCACGTGATCTCCTTCGGTCCTCACAGCAGCGCTCCGAGGAAACTAGCACACTGCCCTCGATTTACAGGTAAGGAAACTAAGGTCAGGACTCAAACCAGACTCCCAATCGCTATAGGACGGGACCGTTATATTTCAGTGCAGTCATATTCGCTCTCCTCTGCATTCATTCGTTTATTCATTCCTCCCACGCCTCTCTGAGGGACCTACTATACGCCAGGTGCAGGGCTCAGCCTGGGGAATACAGGAGAGACAAGGACCCTGCCCCGCAGCATCTTACAGACAAGGGTGTCATGCGATAGATGTAGCCCCTAAAGCCCTGCAATCCCTAGGTCGGGGCTAGCCCAGGAATGGGTGGCCATCCAAGTTCACTGTCACCTGGCTGGCTCCGGGTCTCTAGCAGGATGCGGTGTTTAGCAAGGCTCACTAGAGGGTCCACTTGACCCCATAACGTGAACGTCTCGTTCCCTTGGCTGCGTCTTTCCTTTAACTCACGAGCAGCCTTATTTTAATCTATACCCAAAGACAGAGGGAAAATGGCACACTTTTAACGAAAAGATGAGGCTGAAGACGGTATAAAGTAGCTTACTAAATTTCAGGCTGGCATTTAAACCTACTCGTGTGATTCAAGCTCATTTACTTCTCTCGAAGTAGGTGACAAGAACATGTATTTCCCGTGAAATGTAGCACACTAAAGCCACTGTAAATAATGGCCTGAAAAATCACGCTTTTTGTCTCCATAAGATTGATGGGATTCCCCATTTTCTCCAGCTGACTGAATCTAGCTCTGGACAGGGCCAGCCATGCTGACATGCCGAACTCTAACCGTATGCGCTGAATCCCAGAACTCTGTCTCCGAATTCCAGCCCTGTGAATCCAGCCGCCCTACGGGCTTCGTAAACTGCTGGGGCTCCAGCACCCAATTCAGCACAATGAGAACAGAGGCATCATTTCTTTCCCTTCATACTTTTTATTCATACTGGATCTTCATACTTTGTGAATAAAAGCAACATCTGTTGAGGCCCCACAAAGACCCGGGGGCCATCTGAGATGCCTTGTCCTCATACACCCTTGTCCTCGTCCTATAAGCCATCTGATCCCTACATTGTACTTGCTCAGATTCCCTAAATGCATTCCTTCTCCCCAGCCCAAGACTGGCATTCCTCCCAGCATCCTCCTCACTGAGCTCCCTGCTTCCACCAGTTGTTTCTATTGTGTCCACAGTGCTTTTTAAATCTAAATCTGATTATAAAGGTCAAGTTTCTCAGCCCACTTCATTGGTCTCAAATGTCCCCACATTCTCCACTCAACATTTGTGCACAGCCCCCAAAACTTCTTGCTTGCCCACGCCTCTGTGCGATGCATGGGAACGCATGTGCCTCTCTCTCCATAAAATACACTCTCCCCATCTTCTTTGCCTATGAATACCTTGTTATGGAATGCACGTTTGTGTCCCCTCAAAATTCATACGTTGAAACCCTAACCCCCAATGAGATGGTATTAGAAGTTGGGACACTTGGTGGGTAATTAGATTCAGATGAGCTCATGATGGTGGAGCCCCTCTTTCCCTTATAAAAAGAGAAAGAGCCTAGAGCCCCTGCCGCTGATATGTGTGGATGCAACAAGAAGAGAACCTTCTACAAACCAGCGAGAGTCTTCACAAGGCACTGAATCTTCTGGGACACTGATCTTAGAATACCGAGGCTCCAGGACTATGAAAAATAAAATTTCTGTTGTTTAAACCACCAAGTCTATGGTAGCTTGGAACAGCAGCCAAAATGACGAAGGCGCACCTATTGAAACTTCAAAGCTTTGTGTAAGCATCACTTCTTCCTGTAAGTCTTCCAAGACTACCATCCATGATTAGTTAGACACTTCTGAATTGCAACTACAACTTCTCTACCATAGGATTCATCTCACTGTCATGTGAATATCTGTGTACTTGGCTCTCTGCCATCTGAACTGTGGGTTTCCTGAGAGAAAGGGCCATTTCTTTCTTTTTTTGTATCATTAAAGGTTATCACTCTATGTGATCAATGGCTAGTTCAATAAATACTTATCAAATGGATCAATAGACGGGTGAATGAGGAAATGCATAAATGGATCACTCATGTCCATCCTTCTTTGCACACTCTAATCTGTTTCAGAGACCACCTCCAGACTACAATACAGATAGACTTTGGCCCCGTATCACCCTGGTTTGCTCCTGAGTAGTCTGTGACAGGGAGGACCCACAGTTCTACAACATGGGGTAGTGTTTTTCAGATTTTTATGAATCAGAGAAATACATGTTACATCATAGTCCAAAACATTCACACACACACACACACACACACACACACACACACACACAAAACAGAAGTATCCCCAAACAACACTCACCCTTATACATGCAATGCACCTAGTATTTTCTATTGCCTTCTGTTGTATTCCATTCTATTCTTTATCACCTTTTTATGTGCTGGTAGGAGTCCATTAAACTGGTTTTTACTGCCCACTCTTTATGAACCACAATGCAAAAAAACAGTACTAGAGAGCAAATTCCTAAAGATGTTGACTTCAAACCTCTTTGAAGTGGAAGCTTACAAATGAAAAGCTTTGGCAGCATTTCAAATAAACTTATAAAATGTATGATTCTGAGCAGCACAACTTCTTAATGAGTTGCAAGAAAAAAATTAGTTGCAGAATGTACCATAAATAATTCAATTTATTCACTCTATGAAACAGTTATATATAAGCTAATTACGTTTCAGAGGACAGCTGCCACCTGTGATGGTCCTGGGCAACGACCTCCTGTGCAGCCCCTTCACAAATATCTTATTTCAGTTCTTTGCATGATCGTTCCTTCTCATCCTTTAGGACTTAGGTTAAATATCAATTCATCAAAGCCTCACCTAATACTGTTATCCTATTCTCTATTACCTCTTCTTAGGTCCTTCTGTAATAACATAATAGGCACTAAAAATCAAAATCACAGTATACTCTGACTAAAGAAGAAAAGATAATCCAGACACTCTATAGTGTGTTATCACAATGTCTAGTATGTGATCAAAATTACACAGCACATGAGAAAGCAGGAAAAAAGTAAGCCAAAATCAAGAAAAATAATCCAAAAACAGGTCCCAAAATGACCCAGATGATGGGCTTAACAAACAACAACTCTAAAGCACCTGATGTAGTATACTTAACAACACAAAGGAAAATACTGACATAATGAGTAAATAAATTGAGAGCCTCAGCAAAGAAATGAAAACTATAAATTATAAAGAAAACAAACGGAAATTTTAGAAAAGAAGAGAATTTTCTGAAAATGCAAAAGTTACTGGATGGACTTAGCTAATTGTAGACTGCCAGTGAAGGGATAAGTGAACTTGAAGACAGATAAATAAAAACGATCCAACCTAAACAACAGAGAAAAAGACTGAAAAAAAAGTATCCTCAAGGACCTGTGGGAAAATATCACGCAATCTAATGTATATGCTATTAGAGTCCCAAAGTAAGAGAGGGAAGGGCAGGGAAAAACATTAATCTGGGGTTCCAAGAACCTCACTGAACCCTGAAGATGAGGCCAAACCTTACCTAGGTGCATCACAGGCAAACTACTGAAAACCAAGAAGTAGGAGAAAATATTAAAAATCTCTAACAAAAATAAAAGGCACATTACGTACAGGAGAAGTTATACAAATGACAACCACTTCTCCTCAGGGACAACGGGAGCCTAAAGGAGTGACAGGACAGTTTTATAAAACGGAAAGAAAAAAAACATTCAACCATTTTATAGCCATTAAATTATTTTAATTAATATCAATTAAAATTATCCTTCAAAAACTAGGACAATTTTTTTATTTCAGATACACAAAGTTGAGAGAGCACATTGCCATCAAAGAAATATTACACCTCTTTAGACTAAAGACAAAACAGATGGAAACATGGATCTGTACAAAGGAATAAAGAACATGAAAAATGATGAATATGTAGCTAACTATGAAAGAGTTTAGTTTCATTTTTTTTTAATATTTATGATTTTTTGAATAAAAAATAATATTTTATTATGGAGTTTATAATCTCTAGAAATAAAGTACATGACAAAACTAGCATAAGCTATGGGATAACTAGAAATACGTTGTTGCAAAGCTCTTATATTTTATGGGAAATAATATTGTGGTAAACTAAGTAGACTTTGGTAAGTTAAAAATGCATATTATAATGCCTAGGTCAACTACTAGGAAAATACTAAAGAGGCCTAGCAGAAATTCCAAAAGAGGGAATACAATAGAATACTAAAATATGTGCAGTCAACCTGAAAGAAGCCAGGACAAAAGGAAAAGGGATGAGCCGGAAAAGAACAAAAAAACAAATAGAAAAATGGTAGACTAAATTCCAATCACAACAATGATGGCATTAAATGTAAATGGTTTAACACTCCAATTAAACAGCTGAGATTATCAGAGTAGATTAACAAAAGTAATATCGAGCTGCACCCTGTCTACAGAAAGTGTACTTTAACATATAGAAGCAGATTAAGGTAAAATGCTGGGAAAATAGACTATGCAAAAAACAAGTGTGGGAAAACTGTTGAGGCTATATTAATTATCATACAAAATAGACCTCAAGACAAAGATTATTGCCAAAGATAAATGGTAACATCTTATAATGATAAATGAGGCAATTCATGAGGGAGACACAGAAATATGAATGTGTAAATTATTAGTAATGGAAGTTCAAAATGAAACAAAACCTGACAGAACTAAAGGAAAATAAATCTATAATCATAGTTGTAAGTTGTAATATTGCTTTTCATAATTATTTTAAAACAGAAAAAAATGAAAAAGATACAAGAAAATGCAAACAACACTGTCAACCACCTTGACCTCACTGACATCTAGAGAAGACTAGACACAAGTACTGCAGAGTCCATATTATTTCTGAAGGCACAAGGAACATTCACCAAGATGGATCATATCTCAGACTATAAAATAAATCTCAGTAAATCTCAAAATAATCAACTCTTATAGAAAGTGTATTATGTCCACAACATAATTTAGAAATTAATAGCAATAAAATATATATAAATTTCAAAGATTTGGAAAATAAACAGCAAGTAGCTCATATGTTAAAAAAATGATTAGTGAAATTTAATTAAATGATCATAAAAACATAATATATCAACATTTGTGAAATGCAGCTACACTGCTGTTTAGAGAGAAATTATTCAATCCTGATGAAACCATGCCATCTGACACGGAACCATACCACTTGATAAGAGAAAAAAAGCATAATTTCAGTGATCTAAATTTCCAACATAAGAAACTCAAGAAAAAGAAGCAAGTTAAAACCAAAGAAAGTAGAAAAAAGGACACCATAAAGATATACCATAAAACAATTAAAAATAAAATAGACAAAACAGAAAAAAATGATAAAACCAAAAGCTAGTTATTTTAAAATATGAATAAAGTTGATTTGTCTACAACAGTGATCAAAAAAATAGAAAACACAAATTTTTAAATGTCAAAAGTGAAAGAGGAAATATCAATATAGATGCTAAAGACATTGAAAGAAAAATAACAAAATATTATGAACACTCTTATGCCAAAAATTTGGCAGCTTAAATGAGACAAATTCCTTGAAAAACAAATTATCAAAATTGACACAAGAAAATATAGAAAACCTGAATAGCTCTCTTGTATTAGTTATCTATTTCTGTATGATAAAAGCTATCTTAAAATTTAGGAGCGTCAAACAATCTATGTTTCATAAATGTCTAAGGATAATAACACAGGTGTATCATATGTCAGTTATGTCTCAATAAAGCTTAGGGGAAATGTGGTTAAATCCACATTTAAAATAAATTAAAATTCTTAAAAAGTGAAAAAATAAATACCAGGACTAACTTAACCAGGTGATTCTCCCTCAGGCTGTTAGCCAGGGTTGTTAACCATCTCAGCACTTACGGGGCTGGAGAATCCATTTCTATGCTCACTCATATGGTTATTGGCAGACCTCAATCCTTCACAGGCTGTTGGCATGAGGTCTCTATTTCTTGCCATATGGGCCCCTCCACAACTTCCTGAAGGTCCTTACAACAGAGCTCTGGCTTTCCCCAGAGTGAATGACCCAAGAGAGAGACATGGATAAAGGCTGTAATCCTTTACAATATATTCATGAGTGACATACCATCAAATCTGCTATGTGCTATTGTTCCTATAAAGCAGCCCCGGCACAGAGCTGGAGGGACTACATGAAGCTGTAAGTACCAGGGGGTGAGGGTCACTGATGGCCGTCACCCCTGGATCTATTAAAGACATGTAATTCATAATTTTTTAAAATATCTCTAAAAGATAACTCCAGATTCATATAATTTTACTGATGATTTTTCCAAATATAAAGAAAAATAAGAAAATATAGCAAGTCAGATTATTTGTCAACTCATTCTATCATGCAAAACTAACTCTGACACCAAAACTTGATACAGACATTACAAGAAAAGGAAAAACTTATTTCCCTCCTGAGCATATCACAAAAACCTTAACAAAATGTTATCAATACATATAATTAACTCACCAAGCATAGTTTACTCCAGGAATGTCAGCTTAGTTCAACATTCAAAAGTCATTTAATGTAATTTAATACATTAATAACATAAATGAGAAGCCCCATCTGGATCATCACCATAGTTACAGAAGAAACGTTTGAGACAATTCAATACCTAGTCAAGAAAAAAAAAAAAAAAAAACTCCCAGCAAACTGGAGATTGAGGGAAAACCCTCTCGATTTTGTAAAGATATCAGCTAAAATCCTACAGCTAAAATTGTACATAATGGTGAAATACTGAGCTTTCTCCTTAAGTATGTCTGCTCTCATCCCCTCTCTCTAACATTGCTCTAGAGGCACTTAGCCAATGCAACAGGCGAGAAAAAGGAACTGGAAGGCATAAAGACTGAAAAAGTAAAAGCAAATTTTTGTTTTCATATGACATAATTGTTAGAAGGAAATCCTAACAAATGTAAAAAATACTGAAATGGATAAGTAAATTGATCAGCTTCACAGAGTACAATGTCAATATTCAAAATCAATTGCATTTCTACATATTGGCAGCAAACAATTGAAAAACAAAGTTTGAAAACATACCATTTATAAGAAAATTAAAAATGTAAAACATTCAGGAATAAATATAACAAAGACAATGCAAGACCTCTACATTTAAAACTATAAAACATTACTGATAAAATACTCATTAGAACTGCTAAAATTAAAAAGACTGACAACACTATAGGTTGGTGATGATGTGGACAACTGGAATTCCCACACATTGCAGGTGAGACCATACAATGATGCAATCATCTTTAATTCAGTCTGGAAGTTTCTCTACACCCACACGTACTCTGTAATGCTATAATTCCACTCCTAGGTATTTACCAAAGAGAAAAAAGATATATACCGGCAAAAAGACCTGTTAATGATTATTTATGGAAGTTTTACTCTTAATATTCAAAAACTGAAAATAACTCATGTCTTCCAACAAAGAAAGATTTAAGTGTGGTGTGGTTCATATATGCAACAATATGGATGAATCTCAAAACCATTTTACTTGAAGAGAGAAGCTAAACACAAAAGGAGATATATTGTAAGCTTCCATTTATATGAAGTTCAAGAACAAGCAAAAATAATCTATGGTGATAGAGATCAGAAGAGTGGTTGTCTATGGCAGATGAAGATTGATTAGAAGGCATCAGGGAACTTTCTGGGATGGTGGAATTTTCTGTATCTTGAAGTGTATGCATTTGTCACAACTCATTGGATTATACAATTATGATCCATGCAGTTCACAGGATCTAAATCTCATCTCAGTAATATGAGGTGCAAGGAGACTTCACTGTATTCATGCTGAACAGACAGTCATTTCCCCTGGAGCATAATATCCAAGATGACATAATACGAGGCTTGCCTAAAACTAATGCTTCCTCTGGACATGAACCAATAAACTGCCCTCCTTACTTAAGCTCCTTTGTGTTGAATATCTGTCATTTACAATCAAAGGGATTCTAACACAGAAATAGGTTCCTGAAAGTGAGATGCTACAAGTGACAACCCCTAAAAATGTGACATCAGGTGAGTCGACGTGAGGTGAGGCACCAGAATTCCTCCTTGTTCATATAGGAAGTTGAGCAACTTTTCTCACGTGGTAAGAAAGCAGCTGATTTAACTATTGTGGAATGTGTCTTAGGACTTAGATCACTTGTCAATCATGGATGAAGCTTTAGGGGAAATGGTTAAAAAATATCAGAACATTGGAGTCTATTGACTACTACTTACTGCCTCCGGTAAAGTGTCTTCTGCCCCTCCCACACACACACACTGGCCGGTCTGGAGGCAGAAAGGGACAGCGGACAGCTTACTGGGAGGCCCATCACGCTCACAGCCAATGATCTCAGGTGGCTGACAACCAGGTAACATGTGCCTGGCAGGTTTGCAAAGGCCAAATGCCCCACGCCTGAGCTAATGTTAGAAAACCCAAAGGCAGGGGGCAGAAAAGATCTGGGAGAGGCAGGCTGAGACCCAGGAGAAGCTGAAGGACTGGGGTAGGGCTGCCTTCCAGGCCCCCGCACCCTCTCGCAGCCTCCTCTCACCTCCCATCCCACCTTCCACCTGGGTGCTCTCCATTAAGGAGCAAGCCAGAGGGGTGAGCCTAGGATCCAGGCGCGGGGCCACCCAGCACAGTGCTCTGGAGGAAAAGGCCAAGGTGGAAGCAGTAGTCCGGGGACCAAGAGGCTGGACACAGAACTACTATGTGTCTCTTACAGACAAAACACTAAGGCTGAACCCATGCTCAAGGGCCGTGGCCACAAGGATCTCTGGGTTGGTTACCAGGGCACCAAGTGTGCAGAATTGTAACAGGCTGGCAGCCTGTGAAAGTCTTACAGGGGAGTCAGTCATATCGCCCGGTTAGCCCCAGTTGCCTCTAACAGCAGCCTGTGATTCCTTTCCTCAAGCCTCAAGCCTCCGGAGAGACAGAGGCCCTCCCCACATCTTCATTTTAGACTTCTGGGCTCTGGAACTGTAAGCGAAGAGATTTCTGTCATCTTAAGTCACCCAGTTTGTGGTAGCTTGTCACAGCAGCCCTAGAAAACTAGTAAGTCCTCCTGCACGCAGGGACCAGGAAGATCTCCCAGAGAGCAGGTGAGGCAGCTGCCAGGCCAGCCAGGGCACTCACCCCGTGGCCACGGCCAGGAGGCCTTCCTGGAGCTGTCCTGCTGCCCCATGAGGCGGAGAATGTCCAGGAATGCCAGAGCGTGTACCACCCACAGCTAAGGCTGTTCCCATCCTGGTGAGAGGCTACACACCCCTGGGTGGGTCCCTACCCCTCACCCTCGCCCAGCCAAGGCTGCACAAAGCTTTTAAGTCAGCGTCACAGGCACTAGAAGCCTATGGTTAAGCCCAGATTCTTGGGTAATTTTTTAAGTGCTGAGAATATCCCAGAAATATACATGCCTGACCTTTGCAGACTCTGCCTTGGTCTCACTGTGAGTACACTTACCATGGCATCCAAGTTAAATTCCCAGCCATGGAAAAGCTCTGGAGAGAAAGAGACCACACAGGAGAGCTGGGCCCAGTGTCCCTCCGCTAGTCCTCTCTGTGCACTGGCTGGCATCACCCCTGTCCTCTCCCGGCCACCACATCCATTCTCTAGCAAAGGAGCCTCCCACACTTCCCCCGCACACCATCGCTGAATCCACCCTGATCTCCTCAACCCAGCACATCCCTGGGCCCTAATCTGACCAGCCTATCCAGCCTGGAGCCTTTAAACTGGCAGCTAAGCCCCTGGTACAGGAGGGAGACTCCTCTGCCCACCCCGCCCAGCCCGGCCCTGACGCCTGCCCTGAACCCGCTCGCATCCTCCATGGTCCCTTCTTCCCCAAAGGTCTTGTTTTAAGACTAGTCCCTGGATTCAGCTCCAGGCCACAGCCCAACACTTGGCTCCTCACCCAGCTCTGGCCCTGGACACTGGACACCACTCAGCAGTTTGCCAGCATTTATCCCTCTGGCTGCATCCGCCTATGGCCACCCCCAGACACTCTGGGCCCAGGACCCCAGTGCAGCCTGCTCGTCCACATGGCTGGGTCCCCATTACTCAGACGCAGACCCTGTGCCTCTGCGCCCCCACTCACCTCCTCCACCAGTCCAGGGCCCTTCTCAAGCCTCCGTCAGCCTCCCCTCCCTCACTGGTCATCACAGGCATGACCTGGGAAACAGTTAGCAGGAGACAGACTGAGCGCCATGGCCGCATCCCCACACCAGCTGCATCATCCACACAAACCAGTTCCCTTTGGTAGGGGAAATGGAATTGGGCAAAGCTAGCCATGCCTGGGGCAGCTGCGCTCATGGCACTAAGTGGCCCCATACTGGGGCTGGCATTGACTGAATACGGGTCCTATGCATGGACAGTACAATGTACTTCGCACACAGCGCTCCAGCCCATCCCCACCACCAGCCTGCGAGGCCCATTTCCTAGGAGTCTCAGGAAACGGAAGCTTGCGGCCACCGAATGGCTTGTGGCAGCAGAAGCCTGAGCTCGTTTCCGGCCTAGCTCCGTCCAGGCCAGGCTGGGCTCAGCATCATCAACATATACAGTCTCGTTTGACTTTTATTTCATGCTCTTTAAGGGTAGAGTTACTCGTTGTTTCTTTAACAAATATTTGTTCAGCACCTATGATGTGCAGGTCGCTGCACGAGGACTAGGCATTTGGGATGGAGCAAGTCAACCCCACCTCCCCCACCCCGCCCTGTGCTCTCAGCAGCGCTTAGTCCAGAGGAACTCACATGTGCAGGGACAAACCGCAAGCAGGTAAACAGGTGAAACAACCTGCAGCGTCATGAGGGCTGTGAAGAAGGTAAGATGTGCCGGAGACAGCATGAAGGACGGAAAGGGGGCGGGAGGAACCCTTTCAGGCCGGTGGTGAGTGAAGGCCTGTCCAAGCAAAGGAACTTCCTCCGGACAGACAGATATTTCTGGGGGAATACATGGCATCGTAGGGACCTCCACTGCAAATCCCCGAGGCAGGAGGGCTTAGCACAGTGGGGAAGCAGAAAGGGGGCCAGCAGGCTGCCATGTGCATTAGAGTGGAATCCCTTAATCGGGCGACAGCGATACCAGAGGAGGGCCAGGCGTTCAAGGGCTGGTAGGACATGGTAACATCCAATTTTGGCAGAGCGGTAAGTAGGACACTGATACCAAGTGCGTTGTATTTTAAAGGATCCCGGGTGTTCACTTTGTACCATATCAATGAGGTCGGGGGTGGGGTCAACAGGCAGGACCCTATCAGACCAGCGGCAGAGGATCTGGGGTCTGGTTTGCAGGAAAAACCACAGACCTGTAGATGGATTAGACAAGGGAGGTGAGGAGCGAGAAATGGCTTGAAAAGTCAAATGCCTGGTGACAGAGCTCACTGAGACGGGGAAAATAGAGAAACAAGTTGGGGCAGGGATGTTAAAATCAAGTCATATTTGGAGCACAAGTCTGGAGTGCCTGTCAAAAAGGAGACAGGGAGGAAGTACAGGCCCACACAGCCTTTCTGTCAATGCTGCGATCCACAAAGCCCAGAAAACAAAGGTGCTTCATGACTCAATCTTGAAATTCTTTCAGCAAATGTCAGCGAATTCTGAATGATATGAAATGAGATTCACGGATTTTTTAACCCGCTTAGAATCAAGAGTCACATTTTTCACTGCAGAAATATCAATGTTTGATTACAAGATGCTGCAACTGGTCCTGCTGGAGAAATTACCTTTCTACACTTTAAAAACGCCGGATCTCAAAACACACCTGGTGCCAGACTTGGGGTGAGGGATCGTAAGCCTGACTGTAGCTGGGAATCCAAGTCTAGAGCTCAGGGGAGAAGCTGGGGGCTTGCTGCAGAAGACACAAATTTGAGGGCAATCAGCACAAGGATGGTGGTTAGAGTTTTGAGATCAGATTTCACTTTGGGAGAGAAACAGAAAATAGACAAGAAGTAGAGGATGAGCCTTGAGATGCACCGACATTTAGAGGTCATTAGAGGTCATGCACAAGGGGTACAGACTTTTATCCCAATTTTACAGACGTGAACCCTGAGGCTCACAGATGCATAGTTGTGCCCCTGGGTTATGGGGTGTTGCTGGTTGGCACGGGGATGCAGACTGTGGCACCGAGACCAGCAAAGGTAACTGTCCTATGGGTTGATCCCGACAGATCTGAGCACATCAACTTAGTCTAAGTCCGAAATTCTAAAATGATCCCGCCCCTGCACAATCCTGCTGCCCACGCACTGCTCGCTTCCTCCCTCCTTTTGCACATCACACATCACACGGTGCTGTAATTAGCTGTTTATGGCTCATTACTTCCACCAGTTGTGAGCTCCTCAAGGACTGACCTATCTTAATCATTCTTGCATTTCTTCATGCCAAGCCCATTCAGCAAATATGTGCTGGAGTGTCCTGACATACAACAGGTGCTGAAACAAACGTAGGGATCCCCTGGGCCATATCAGAGAGGCCTGTGGCACCTACAGGAATGGACACAAATGCTGCTGGCCCCTGCTCAGCCTTTCCCTCCACAGGTGGTATTAGGTGAGCCAGAGACGGCTTCTGGGTCTCGGCCCCTGTGTTGCTTACTTCTGCACAGAAGCCCACAAGAGCCAAGCTTGAATTTTTATGCATCCATTTCTTCTGAACATGGTCCAAGTAAGCAGATGTTTAGCCCTGTAGAGTCTGCCTGCTTTGGGCTCTGCAAACGTGCGCCCCAGTCTGCCAGCCACAGATAAGGCAGACTCCAGGGCTATGAAGCCCCCAGCGGCCGCTGTCCTTTGGAGCCCCCCATCTACGGACTGCTGCAGGTCGCGGCCACAGTGCCCGGAGGGCTCAGGCCCTGCACGGCTTCCTCAATGCAAACCTGTCAAAGCGGCTTCTAAATTATGCCTCTGTGCGCTACTGCCACCCCGTGGTCACATCTTGTCCTTGATGAGCCCCGGAGTCCCTGCAACCCCCGCAGGAGGCTGCTAGTGCCCCACCTGCCTTCCCAAGGCCGTCAAGCAGCTCTGCTGGGAACGGGAAGCTAGCCCTTCGCAGGGAGGCGCCCTCACGATGTCCATCTTCCAAGAAGCCCCAGACTTCCCAAGGCTCCAGAGATTCTTAGGCTTGCTCTGTAGAGGAGCATTCTACAATTCTGTCCAGCACACATTTGGGCACCTGCCACATGCCACGTGGGACCTGAGGCCTTGAGAAGACACAGCCCAATAGGAGACACTGACATTTAAACCAATTCTTTCCATGCACGATGCTCTGATCCCAGCGGGGTAAATACGTACAGAGTAGGCTGTCTGAACAGTTTGGGAGCAGAAATAAGTCCGTCCCAGCCAGACTGAGAAGGAAGGACAGCCCCGTGTGCGCCCAGGTACAGCCTGGCAGGAGCGGGAGATGCAGAGCGGCTTGGGTCTGGCAGAGTCGGACACCGGATGGAAGTGGGTGGAGGCAATGCCATGCATGAGAGCACCCGAGTCATGGAGAATGTCACCAGCCAGCTCAGAACCCGGGGCTTCTAAGGGTGTCAGCGGAGGAAATGATGGTAAGTGTGTGTTTAGTCTCGGGTAGGGGGTGGTTGGTCAGCTCTTCCAGAGGCTTGCTCTGGGACTTCGCTCGCATGGTGATGCCCGTCCAGCATCTCTGCAGGACCTGGGGCTTCCCTGAGGTGCAGGGCCCGGCAGAGGGGCGGGGCGGGTCTCTGCGGCTCTGGGATGCTCTGCAGTGCCCACCTCCTGACTCCCACTCTGCAGGTGACCAGCTTATGGGTTGGCTAAAAATACTCCAGCCTTGGACCCTCTTATTGCTGCTGGGGGAAGGAGACAGGCCCGAGCAGATGTGCTTGGGGGCCCGCAGGTTCCAGCGGTGCAAGCATGACCCAGTTTTCAAGGCAGGTGATCTTCCCGGAAGGTGGCTTCCTGGGCTCCAGGGACCCGTGCTTGGCCTACTTCTCCCCCGGCCCCTCCCAACGAGTGGGGCCGTTTCCAGGCAGTTGTTCTTCTCCCACGGTTTCATTAAAACAGTTAATTGCACACCCGCCTCTGGTCTGTCACCTCAGGTCTCCGGCCAGTGGGCCGCCCCTCTGCCTGTCCTGGCTGAACTCAGAGCCAATGGGGCACTGCTGTGGGCTGACCCTCCATGGCCGACACGCAGCTGTGTAAGGAGGTAAGAGCAGGGAGAGGACGGTATCGCTGTAGTGGTCCAGACAAGCAGCGGTCACGGTAGGGCATGTGCCCACGGCTCCTGGCCACCCCCCCAGCAAAGCTGAGCAGGGGCTCCCAGAGAATGCCCCCGAACTGGGGACACCCCTAGAGAGGCTGGCCCCTCACTGCTCGCTCTGGGCCTGGTGACATAGACGCTTCAGGCTGTCCAGAGCAAGCCCCGGGAAGAGGGCCACAGGGGACCAGTGGGGGGGGCTTCAGTGCCCTGGAGTTTGGGGGCTGGTGTAACGTGGAAACCAGCGCGGAGCTCTCCTTGAAGGTAAAACTGTCGCTGAAACTTGTAACGATGGCGAGACCCAAGGGATGCAGGAAGACACATGGAGGATGCATACACCCTCGTCTCTGCTCCACAGGGCGGCAACAAGGGGGCCCTGGCAGCCCCCAGACTTCATGTGAGGGAATCTCAGGGGCGAGGAGGAGGCGGCAAGAGCCGTGGAGAATCCCAGGTGGCTGCTGGCCCGGGCAGGTGAAACCCCCGCCAGGGAGGGGTCGGATGTGGCCCCATGAAGGGAAGCGTGGCTGTCCTCTCCTAGGGAGGCCTCCAGCTGGAGAGGGCTAGGGCAACGCAGGCACCTGACCTAACACGGATACAAAGCCCACCGCTGTGGCACCCACCAGCAGACGATCCCCGACCATGCCAGGGCCAGCTGGGAGGGGTCCCCACCAACAGGCGGCCCACCTTGTAAGAGAACGCTGGCCTCTCTCCCACTGCAAGGCTGAAGACCCGTGGCTCGCCCATATTTCCACTGGCTGGCAAGGGAGGCACAGTTGGCCCCCTGTCCCGGGCCCTCTCTCCCAGGAGGTTTAGATAGGGCACCGCCCTGGAAGATACAGGTGGTGAACCCCACACAGAAGGCAGACAAGCTTACTGCCCATTATAAGAGATTCCGGTTCCCTGAGCTCAGGGAGCTCTCCTATAGGAGCTCCTCTCCTGTAAGGCCACTCACTGCACACAGGTGCCATCTGTCCTCTGCATGTCGTCCTGCGAGAAGTGGGCCTCAGAGAACAGGTATCTGGGGCAGTGACAACAGTGAGGGGCATTTGCTGACTGCCCATTCAGGGTCAATCTGTGCCAGGCCCCAGGAGTACAGAGATAAAGAAAAAGTGATCTTGTCCTCAAGCAGCCCCCAGGCTAGAGGGGAAACAGAGGACAAACCTATAGTGACAGTTCAGTGTGGTGAGTCTCACAACAGAGGAAAGAGCCCAAAGGGTGAGAATCCAGGACCAGCACCTATTTCAGCAGGTGTGGGGAGGTGAGGAGGATACCAAGAGGGCTTCCTGAAGGAGGTGGTACTGGAACAGAATCCAAGACCATGTACTCAGGGGCTAACCAAGGGGAGGGTGGGGTGAGGAGAAGAGGTCCGTTTGTTTAGGTACAGGGACCAGCAGGAGGTCATGAAGATCAGCGGGACGGGCTGTGCAGAGAAGCGCATGGGCTCGCTGCTGCCAGAGCATTCAGAGATGAGGCTAGAGAGGCGGTCCAGAGCCAGGCCTCCCAGCAGGACTCCACCCTGTGTCCAAGCCCAGCGTTTGAGGGAGAGCAGTGGCAGAGCCAGGCTTGCTTTGCAGAGAGAGGATGGGGGCAGGGGTGCCAAAAGGCTAGTGCTGCCAGGGAACGCGGGATCCTCAGCGAGACAGCTGGGACTGAGAGGAGGGGGATGTGCTGGAGGGGGCTTCGGAGAGCCCCCAAGCCTGCCGGGCTCGGGACAAAGCCCAGGGAGGGAGGTGTGCTGTCACGCCCACAGGTGAGATTTCGAGCCAGCTGGTGAACAACACTCATGCTCACCCCACAGCTGACGCTGGTTCTCCGCCTGCCAGGTGGGGCTCCTCCCAGGGCACTGGGCTAAGCTCAGAGGCGGTGCCCCGGCACCAGCTGGCCTCCCTCCGGCACCCCAGACCCGGTCTCCTGCGGGAGGCTTTCCTCCACTCGGTGACGTGCTCCGCAGGGCTCATTCACTGTGCTTAGCACCACACCAGCTTCTTCAGTCGGCAAGTAATGACATGATCGTATTGAACACACAGGTTTTGTCGGCAAGACCCTGGTGCCCGCCTATGAGGTCCCTGAGACGGAAGCTACAAACAGCCCAGCTCCATTGTCATTTTTTCCACTGGGGCCACTGTGCAGAGTGGCCCTCAGCCCCCCTCGTGCTGACCCGGAGATGGATTGCAGGCCTGGCAGTTTTTTCTGCCAGAATTTGGTGCCAGAAGGCCATCCGCCTGTGGAGAGCATCCAAGCCAGTGCTGTAGAAGTGCATAAACAGGATCATATTAATGAATGCACCTTCAGATGGGGCTCTACCCACAGCGGGGGAGGAGACCCACATCAGACTCTGCTGTCGCCCCCAGGGGGGAGCCTTCTGGTTCCTGCAGGGGCAGCTTGCTCCCTGGCAAGGCCTCAAGGCCTGGTCTGCAGAGGCCCTGGCCACAGGGAGGTCTGGGACACAGTGCCCGGAACACCCCAGGGTCCCCTTTGGTCTTCAGATAACGAAACATCATAAGAACTCCCGGAGCTGGGGGCATGAGCCTACGGTTCCCTCAGGACAGCACCGGGCTGCCCCGGCGGGTGGCTCTCCAGCAGGTATGCAGCCCACCAGCCCTCACTGTCCTCCCGCCGCCTCAGGTGCACTCACACACAGAGCTCTGCACGCGGGGCACTGGGTCCGCCAAGCCTGGGGTTGTGGTGGGCACAAGGAGGGCGACGGGGGAGGGACGAAGACAGGGGTGTGGGCAGGCTGGTGGGGAAGTGACCTGAGGGCGGGACCCAGGTGGTGAGGGGCGACTGGCCGCTAGAATCATTGGCCAGATCTACAGCAGGGACCAGAGGAGGCCAGGCAGGCACTCTCCAGGGGCTCAGGAACACTCAGTAATCAAGATAAATAGTATTCACCACAATATTTTTTTAAATCTCAATTAATGCAAAAAATTCCATGATGACCAAAATGTCAAATTTTTAAACAAAGATGGGATCCACATTCCTAATTTTCCCTTTGCCTCAGCCTCCAGCGGGGCCCCTTTGTCATGGCTGGACAGGGAGCTGAGATGGAGTGACCAGAGCCCCAGGGAGGTATGGGCATCCGGGACAGCACTGTTCTCTGTGGGAACCGTCTACACTGAAACAGTAGGGGGAAATGGCAGGGCTCTGCTGGGGACTCAGGCGGCCCTGGTGAGATGAGCCAGTGTCCCCAAAGCTCACAGGAACCTTCTCAGGGACACTGGGACAACATCCACAGAGACCAGTGTGTGTAATCCCAGGCCTTCAGTGCCCTCAATGTCCCCACTTTACAGGTGAGAAGCCCAAGGCCTGAGAATGAAGAAACATCCCCAGGTCCACACAGGCAGCAGGGGGACAAGGGCTGGACAAACTCCGGACTCCTGTCTACACCTCCACCCCACCCGGCCCCTCATGCACAGCCACTGTCCTGCTCTCCAGGAGCTCCTGCTCTCCACAGAGCAGCTCCGCCAGCCTGCACGCCGCGCTCTGCCTGACTCCACCTGCACCTAGGCTGCTGGCTGCCGAATTCCTCGTCTCCTGCTTCCCAGATTTGGGCGTGACGGATAATCAGCATTGATTAAGATGTGACCAGCCAGGGAAGGGTCTGAAAAGCAGGTATCTTCCCACTAGACCAAGGAGCCATATTGGAATGGGAACTACTGGCTCTGAGTAGTCGCAGGAGCGCTAAGAATGAAGGGTCCCCAAACTGTCGAGCTGGATCCAGCCGTCCTCTGTGCTGGACAGCTCCTGGCGCATCACTGGTACTCAGTAAACAATTGTCAGACCTTCAGGGAATTAACACAGGGCTTCTCACCCTCAGCACTGCTGACAACTCGGGCCAGTGACTCTGTTGCGGAAGCCGTCCTGGGCACTGAGAATGTTTAGCGGCACCCCTGGCCTCTACTTGCTAGATGCCAGTAGCCCTTCCCGTTGTGACAGCCCGAACTGTCCGCAGTCATTGTCAGATGTCCCCTGGAGGCAGGCTCACCCCGCTGGGACCCACTGTGCTCATGAGTCAGAAGGAGGGAAGGAACGGCTCCACCGCTGTTGGCCAGTGGAGCAGCAGGCCCAGTGAGGCGCCGGACAGGCCCAGGCAAGAGCCCACCGAGCACACCTCTGTTAGGCTGCTTTTCCCCACTCGTCAAATGGCCTCCCTGTAGCGAGTCTGCAAAGTGTGACAGTTTCAGCTGCAACAAATGACCCGCCGGGGACGGGCCCAGGGCTGTGAGCTCTGTCAGGGCTCCAACTAGCTGCCTGATTTGCGCCCAGGCCAGCAGCAATTCTCTACTTGCCTTAAAAGAGCAATTTCCCCTACGAGTGACGGCTGGGCTGCCAGTCACCGTCCGCAAACCAACCTCCTGCCTCACCCATCATGCAGCTGCGCCAGTGCAGGGCTTTAGGGTAAATTAATCAGCCGTCGAGAGCAGGTGGCAGGAGGGCGCGGGGTGGGCAGAGCAAATCTGCACATTCAGAGATGAGGCCCCCTCCCCCACGGCCCAGTGCTGCATGCTGTCCGGTCATGAAATGGAGAGTCATACGAGCTGCACGAAGTTGGGACCTGGAGTCATAGGGACATGGCCCCAACTGGAGATGGCCTTCATGGTGGTCCTTGAAGATTCCCAAGGAGAAAGGGCAGGTGGTGACCCACGCACCCCGGTGAGCATTCCATGATGGATGCAACTGTTGAATCCCTGTGTTGTCCACCTGAAACTGACATAATATTGTATATCGAATGTACCTCAGGTTTAAGAAGAGCCTGTGGAAACCACAATTGGATACCATTTAATACCCTTTAGACTGGCAAAAACTCAGAAGTCGGATGAGAATCCAGAGCAGCGAGACCTCCTGTCCTCTGCTGGGGGAGTGCAGACTGGCAGGTGCATCCAGGAGGCGACTGTCCTGGCCTGGGACTTGGAGGCCGCATGTGCCTGACCCAGTCATCCCTTTCCAGATAGGGAACTGCAGCCAATAGAAACGTGCTCACGCGCACTGGGCATGGGCAGACATGCTTGCGGCAGCACAGAAGGGGAAGTGAACAGAGCAAACCAGCTCATAGAGCACAAGGGGAACAGCCCAAATATCCATCAACAGCAGAATGAAAAAACAGAATGCTGTGTCAAATAGAGATAAATTACATAAACGCAGGACTAAACGCAAAGAGTGGGCCAAAGGAAATACATACAGAATCAGCCCATCTAAGATAAAGCTCAAAAACTTGCAAAACTAAAATAAACATCACAGTATTTAGAGATACACTCACATGTGATAAGACTAAAACTATTAAAGAAAAGAGTAAAGGTTTCAGAAAACCGATTTCAAAAGAATGATTGCAGTTGAGAAAGAGGCTCCCAAAAAACTATGGAGCTCCTGGTAATATCCTATTTCTCAAGTGGTGTAGTGAACACACAGGTGTGTGCCATAGTATTAACTACTTAAATTATGTTACTATATATCTACTCATACAACTGAAATATATTTCCTAATAAAAATATATTAAGGAGTATGGGTGAAATGGCAGGAGGAATGTTTGACATGTTCAGAGATGTTCCAGATGTGGAAAATAGACATGCCCTATAAAAGCCAAGCATGACTTCCACACCACAAAGGGCTATTGGCTGCTCTTGTGCTCTGTCAACCAGTCAGCTGGAGGAGCGCCCTCAGGAGGCCAAAACTATCTAAAGCTAAAGAAATGAGGAGGAGGCTGCTTGGGGTCACTCCGCTGCCTCCTGGCCACCTTCACAGAATGTGCAGGGCCTCACAGCCCCCGTGAGCAGGGACTGTGTGTCAGAGTTGCCACGAGTTATTGACTCCTTGCAACAACCCTGCAAGGGAAGCTTTATTATTCTTATTTTACAGATGAGGAAAACAAGGCGCAGAAAGTTGACGTTATTTGCTCAAGTTTACACAACTACTAAAAAGTGCAGCCAGGTTTCAAACTCAACTCTGTCTGATGCCAAATCTTGATCTCTTTTCAATTCGCCAGGCTGCCTTTTGAGTGAACCCTCCTCCCCATCCACACAGAAACACCTCTGGAGAAACAAAAACTCCTTCCTCTCAGGCTGTCTCACATAAGCTCCAATGAAAAAGCACCGATTTCCATTCTCCCGGCCCAGCTGCCGGCCAGGGGCATGACTGGGTGGCAGGCAGCAGTGTGATGAGCAGGAAGGATAACGGAGGAAGGACGCCGAGGAGGGGTGCCCTGTTTCTACTCCCAAAGCAAAAGGAAATGTTCTCTTTCTGTACCAGAAAGAGGCATGGAAGGAGGCGAGCCTCCCAGCAGCTGCACGGCCACCCCCAGGGACACTGGTGGGTGCTGCTTACCCACAGAGTCTGGTCTCAGCCACATTGTCCTAAAGGCGCGGATGAGATCTGCCCAGAGAGACCCTGGTCCCGTTGCCCCCCCACGGTGCTTTCCACCTTCCCTATCAATGATCTCAGACCAGCCAGCCACGGCACTGGCTTCACTGAGTGGGAAGCAAGCTTCTCAGGGTCTTCCCTGGAGACTCCTGACTGTGGCAGACAAGACCCTCCACAATCCCTCCCATCTCAGTTCCTGCCTGGGAACATCCAGGGAGAGACTACAGGCACGGGCGACAGCAGCCACTCCCAGCATGTCTGAAAAGCAGAAAGGGGGCACCATGGCTGGAGTGAGTGAGCAAGGGGCAGAGGAGTGGGAGATGAGGTCTAGAGATGCAAGACAGGGCCAGACCGTTGGTGCCACTTTATACTTTAAATAAAGTGGAGAGCCGGCTGCACGGGTTGAGCAGGAGAGTCATGTGGTATGGGTTACATTTTAAAAGATCACTCTGGCTGCTGTGTGAAGGATGGGCTGCAGAGGGACCGAGGCAGAAGCAGAGACGAGCCAGAGGTGTGCAGCACATGAGGTGAGAGGTCATGGCAGACTGACCGTGAGGCAGAGGTGGACGCTGGGTTTACTCTGAATGTAGGGTCAGTGACAGACTTTGTCAGAAGTGTAAAAAAAGAATGGAGACAAGGATCATTCCATAACTTTTGACCCGAGCAACTGCAAAAAGGAAGTTTCCATTCACTGAATGGGAAGGCTGTGCATTGAGCAGGTAATTTGCAGTGCTGGGGACAGGCAGATTGAAGTTCAGTTTTAGACATGTTGAATTTGGGATGTCTATTAAACATCTAAGACATATACAAAAATAGACTTCAAGAGACAAGTCAAGGCTGAGTTATAAATTTGGGAGCTGTCAGGATGTGTACAGTATTTAAATCCATGAGACTGAATGCAGTCCCCAAGGAAGAAGACACAAATAGAGCAGAGCAGAGGACGGAGAACTGAGCGCTGGGGACCCTCTGGTATGAAGAGCTCTGGAGAGAAGAGGAGGAAACAACCCAAGGTCAAGATGATCCAAGAGCAATTCAAGGACTAGTACACATGTAGGTGCATGCACGCGCATGCACAATACATATATACACATGTACCTGCACACATATGCTCACATGTGTGCATGTGCACCCACATACATATACACATGTACCTACACACGTTTATGCATGCGTTCGTGCACACATTTGTACATGCATAGATATACATGCACACTTGCATACACACCTACATGAATACATATACATATATACATAAAGTTTGACACTCTCCAGAGAAAGATAACATAGTCCAGAGCCTCTGCAAAGTATCTTTCACACTATCCATCATACAAAAAAAAAATACTAGATATTCAAACAAGCAGGAAAGTGTACCTATAATCAAGAGGAAACAAGTCAATAAGGTAAACTAACATATATCCAAATTTTGAATTAGAAGGCAATGACTTTTTTAACTATTTTAAGCATATAAAACAAGTGAGAGAGCAGATGTAATGTTGGGGGGCATGGGGAGGGCTGCACAACTCAAAGAAGACAAGTAGTGACTCTATAGCATCTCACTACGCTGATGGACAGTGACTGTAATGGGGCTGGTGGGGGGACCTGATGAAGGGGGTGGTTTAATCACCATAATATTGCACATGTAACTGTAGATTAATGATGCCAAAATAAATTATAAAAAAAAAGTGAGAGGAAAAACTGACAGAATGAGTAAAGGGATGAAGAACTTCAGGAGAGAAATTTAAACCATAAAAAGAGAACCAACCTGTAATCCTAGAACTAAAATATACAATATCTGAGAAATACTATATTAGATCAGCTAACATCAGACTAAACACAAAGGAAAAGGATCCATGGGCTCAAGGCATGTTAACAGAAATGGTCCATGCTGCAACACACGGTGAAAAGAAATTCTCTAAAAATCAGAGTGTCTGACAAGCGGAACAACATCAAATGTTCTAAGTGGGAGTCCCAGAAAAAAAGAAGAGAAGAAAATGAACAGAAGAAGTACTGGAGAGAAAATGGCCAACATTTTTCTAAAAATTGATGAAAGACATTATTAGATATCCAAGAATGCTGGTGGAGGCACAGGCCGCCAGAGGACACAGAACGGAAATCTACTTTTAATTATTTAAATGCTTGATTACTCCAAAAGAAGGCAGGAAGGGAGAACAAAAGACCAAAAAAACAGATGGACTATAAGACAAATAGCAAATCATAGACCTAGAACCAACAATTTAAATATTTTTATTAAATGTTCATTTAACTAAGCACTCAAAAGAGAAATTGTCAAGCTGGATTTCTTTTAATTCTGTGCTATTTATAAAGACAAGGTTTAAATCTAATGATCCATATAGGTTGAAACTAGAAAGTAGAAGAAATATATACATATACCTTGAAGACACAAACACCAAGAAAGGTGTTGTGACCACCGTGACAGCAGACGGAGGAGACTCGAAGACCTTGCCAGAGACCGAGGAACATCTCACACTGTTGAAAGGATCAATTCTCCAGGAGGACATAGCAATCCTAATGTGTACCCACCTAATAGCATAGCTTCAGAATTTGCAGAGCAAAAATTAATAGATTAAACAGAAGTAGACAGATTCACAACTAGACTTGGAAATCTTAGTGCTCCCCTCTCAGTGACTGATAGAAAAAGCCAATTTTAAAAATCAGTACAGTATAAATGAATGGAACACAATTAACCAAGCTGATCAAATTGTCACCTACAGAACACTATACCTAGGAAATTGATAGTACACATTCTTTCCAAGTGCAGGTTGAGAATTCAATGAAATAGGCTATATGTTTATCCATAAAATATGTCCTCAGGATTGAAATTTTACAGAGTGTGTTTTAGATGCTCAAATTAAATTAGAAATAAATGAATAAATCAGCAATTATTTTCAAAATTTATCATAAAATCTCAAATCTGTTGAAATTAAGTAGTAGAATTTATATAATCCATGGGTCAAAGAAGACCTCAAAGGGAAATTATAAATATGCTTTATCTAAGTAAAATGAAAACGCATTCCAAAATGGGTAAAAAGAAGCTAAATCAGTGCTTAGAGGGAAACTTTTCATTTTAATTCCACATATTAAAAAACAGAAAAATGAAAATCAGTTTCCACCTCAGAAGTTAGTTAGAGAAAAGCTATTTAAGTCCAAAACAAATATAAAAATAAAGAAATAATAAAGATGAAAGGGAAAAAGAAAGATCAGTGGAATATAAAACAGACTAGCCATAAAGAAAATCAGCAAAGCAAAAAATTGGTTCTTTTAAAATATTTAAAAAATAACAAGAATGATTAAGGAAACCAAAAAAAACATAAATTATCAATTTCAAAAATGAAGTGAAATCAAGAATGTCCTGTAGATGTTAGAAGAGTACTAATAGAAAATTATGAACAACTTCATGTCATCAAATTCAGTAACTTATAAGATAGAAAAGCTCCTTGCAAAATACTACTTGCCAAAACTGTCACGAGAAGAAATAGAAAATCTGAATAGCCTTCCAACTGATTTTTTAATGGAAACCATTACTTAAAATCTTCCCACTTTAAAATCAAATAAAAAACCCACCAAAATCAAACAACTAAGACTCCAGACCCAAATGTCTTTATTAGTAATTTCTACCAAACATTTCAGAAATACCAATCACACACAAACTCTATCAGAGAACCAAGGAGGAAACACTCCCAACTCGTTTTTTGAGACTAGCATAACCATAATACTAAAACCTGGCAATACTACAAGAAAATAAAAGTAAGGCCAATACCCCCATATAGAAAGACACAAAAATCCTTAACAAAATATTAGCAAATTGAATCCAGAAATAAATGAAAAAAGATAACATATTATGACCAAATGGGATATAGTTATAGGAATGCAAGGTTGGCTCAACATTCAAAAATTGATCAATGAAATTCAACACATTAACAGAACAAAGGAGCAATATCATGTAATATTCTCAATAGATTCAGAGAAAGCACTGAAATAATAAAAATTCTCAGCAATAGAACAGAATTTCCTCAACCTAAAAAAGGATTATCCATGAGAAAAACACACAGTTAACGTCACATATATGGTGAAATATTAAACTTTTTCTCCCTAAGAGTGGGAACAAGGCAAAAATAACCAATGTTGTCATTTCTATATGTTATTGTACCAAAGGTTTAGAAGTTCATTAAAGAAAAAAACAAGATTTGAAAGGAAGAATGCTATCTTTCATGCAGATGACATAATTGTAGAAAAATCCAAAGAAATCTACAAAATACTTGAATAATTAGTTGATTTTATATAGTTGTAGGATAAAAATCCAACATACAATAATCACTATTGTTTCCAAACACTAGCAACAAACAAAAGTGAAACTTAAGGAAATAGTTTCATTTCCAGTAGCACTGAGAAATTCAAATATGTGGTAATACATTTAGCAAAGAGTGTGTTAGACTTCTATATAGACAAGCATATGGCATTTCTAAAAGAAATTAAAGACGACTAAATAATGGAAAGACATCTTGTGTTCATAAATTGGAAGATGCCAATTCTCCACTCAAATTGATACATAGATTCACTGAATTCCCAGTCAAAATCCCAGCAGGAACTTTTATGGAAATTGATAAATTGATTTTAAAACTTACATGGAAATGCAAAGGACCCTGATGAGGCTGGTGGTGGCCAGCAAGGGTGCACATTTGTCAAAACCATTGAGCTGCATGCTGAAGTTCTACCTATTTCGTTCTATGTGCGATCCACCTCCATTTAAAAGTAAGTGATGAAACATTTTAAAAAGAAAGAATGACAGAAGAGCCCTGGGAGTCAGGGTATACAGAGGGAGAGGAGAACTGGGAGGTTAACTGAACAGGCAAGTGCGAGAAGATCATTTTGCTTGTTTGGTTTTTAAGAAAAGAGAAAGGACAGCACAGTTGAGTTCTTGTAGGAATGATCAGGAGAGAAGCAATTGCTAGAGTGAGTCCCTGGGCAGACAGAGAAGGTGCAATCTAGACCACCTGCTGTGGCATTGCAGCCAAGTGAGAGCCCAGGTGGGTCACCTCTGGGTGGGGCAGGTGCACAGAGCCTGTGGGCACAGGTAAGGATGGGCTCTGTGTCTGTTCTCTCAATTGTCTCTTTCCTCAGAGAAGTAGGAAGTAAGGTTCTCTCCTGAGGATGCAGACGAGGGAGGGGGTGGTGGAGGTTTGCAAGATATGAAATGGTGGTCCTACAGAGAAGGAGAGGGGATGGCCCACAGCAGAGTCAGCAAAAGGCAGCCCTCAACCAAACCCAGCCCACCGCCTTGTGGTTATATAGTCCTAAGGCTGAGAATAGTTTTTATATCTTTAAATGTAGGGGGGAAAAATCAAAAGAAAAATCACATTTCGTAGCATGTGAAAATTGTATGAAATTTAAATTTCAGTTTGCACACATGAAGTTTTATTGAAATACAACCACACTCATTCATCTAGGCAGTCTCTGTGGCTGCTCTCTCAAGACAACGGCAGCATTAAGTAATTGCAACAGAGACCTCAAAGCCCAGAATATTTACCATCTGGCCCTTTACAGCAAGTTTGCCTGCTAATATGATTGCTGGACAGAATTAAGCATTCACCTGGGGACTGTGATGCTGAGCTTAAAATGAGACACATTCACATAGTCCTTTGTTTTTCTTTACCTGTAATACAGCAATAGTCAGGCCCCCAATTAGGTCACAGTTCTGTCGCTGACTGAATTAAATAAGATCATATACGTAAAGCATCTCACACAAAGCGAGTACTTACTCACCAGGAGAACCCCAGCCACCTGCTGCACCACCCCTCCCGCAGCTGAAATGCGTGGATGATGGGAGGTGCGGAGGCAGCAGTGGGCTTCCACGCCAGCAGGCTGCTTCCTCAACCACAAGCCTCTCCTCTATAAACTGGGCTTTTGCATTACGTCCTCCAAGAGCAATTTTCTGTGGCCACTTGGGTAATGGCTTCTCTAGGACACCAACCCCAACTCAAAGCTGTCTGACAGGCAAAGCCGGGATCCAGCGTTTGTGGGGTCCAGACCCCAAGGGTCAGGACCCAGTCAAGGACCCACTTCGCCCCTTACCCACCCCCACTGCGGATATCTTTCCACCAGTGCAGCTTCCTAAAACAACACGGGCAGGAGGGTGGGGTGATTGTTGGTGTAACTGTAACCTTCCGTCAGTGAGAATTACCATTGCCTTTTTAAGACGTTTTAGAAATTTTAATCCAGTAGCCCAAGAAAAAGAAAAAGAAATTCATTATTTTCTTAAATTTAATTAATTTACTAAACTCCTCATGGTTCGTTGGATTCAATCCTGTATCTGTGATCTTTCTGGGTCCATTACGCTCCTGGGATTCAACTTCATCTCTTCTAACTCATAAAAATCTCATCAAAATGGAAATAAAATGTAATTTTGAACTTTCTAATGAAGGCACCGTCCTGGCTCCCCAACACTTAAAATTAATGGCCTTTCTCCCGCCCGCATCGTTGAGAATCGGTTTGCTCTGTGCTGACTGGAGGGGAAAAGAAGACGCCACTGTTCTGAGTGGCCCACATCTCCCAGGTCCTTGCAGCTGGAGCATCGCCCAGGAGGGACGCTGAGGCAAGGGGTGCCTGGCCACACAGACCCCACCAGCGACAGCCAGCTCCCCCTGCAGAAGGTTATCTCAGGGAAAGGAAGGAAAAGCATTGTGCCCATTAAGGAGAGGTGAGAGGAGCAGAACCAGTGTGAGTTGGTGCCTGCACAGATGTGGGGTGACGCTGGCAGCATCCCCAGGGCTGCCCGCACACTCCTCTCACACTCCCCACACCTTCCCGAGACCCGCCGGCCACCTCCTGAAACTTACTGCAGCCCTGCGATGTAGGTGTGATTATCTCCATTTGTCCAGTGAGAAACTTGAGGACTTGCGAAGCGTTTAGCAGCTGGTGCACACTCACCTGGCTGGCGAAAGCGAGCAGGGCTGGTCGGGACACGGCATGTGGTCATGGCGAGCAGCAAACGGCCTGCTCTGGGCCAGGCCCGGTGCCATGTGCTGTCCAGGCACCACCTCCCTCAGTCCTCACAGGTGCTCAAGTGGTGGGGATCCTCGGCCCTGTTTACAGATGGGCTAATGAGCTGGGGGGCGAAGTAGCTCCCACGGCACAGAGCTCAACCCCCAGGGCATGGCCCCCACCCATGCTGCCTTCCCTTCCCTCTGCATGACCAGACTTACAGCCAAGGAAGGGAAATCGACTGCATGGCCAAGATTCTCCACACATTCAGCTGTGAACCCCTCTGAGACCTGTCTCTCTACTCACCACACTTCTAACACCAGAGGGATAGGTTTTCCACACCAGTCAATTCTCCAGTTCTCTGTCGAACCAACTGGGTGTCTCACAACTTAATTCAATCCCAAAGCTCAATATCTGGAGTTCGTGCAGACCCCACTGGTGCAGGGCTCAGCCCCACTTCAGATGTCCATCGCCAGCAGCAGGCCCCCGGGTCACCCGCACTCTATCTGACTTGGCTCAAATTCGGGTTCCCTCACCCCCCTCCTCAGGTGCAATAATTTGCTATGGCAACTCGCAGAACCCAGGGAAATGCTTGACTGACCCTTCCAGTTTACCTTAAAGGAGTCAAATGAACAGGGACATGAAGAGATACCCAGGGTCAGGAGCTCGGGAGCTTCTGTCCCCGTGGTTTGCAGTGTGACACCCTCCTGGCACGTGGATGCTCTTACCAGCCCACCAACCCAGAAGTGCTCCAAACCTCAGTGCTTAGGATTTTGCTGAGGTCCCATAACCAGGGCACAGTTGATTAAATCACTGGCCATTGACTCAACCTCCAGCCCCTCTCCCCCCTGGAAGTCAGGGGATGGGACTGAATGTCCCGACCCTCTAATCACATGGCTGGTTTCACTGGCAGTCTGCCCGTGCTCCCAGTCACCCCGCTGGCACAAACTCAGGTGTGGTTGAAAGGGGCTTGCTGTGAACAACAAAGGCTCTCCTCTCACTCCATCACTCAGGAAGTTATGAGCATTTAGGAGCTGCTGCGCCAGGAATGGGGGACAAAGGCCAAGTGCATGTTTCTCATTGTGCCACAGTGGCACCCTCACAGCCGTGCACACCTTACTAGCTCCCTTCTCGCATCTGGGAAGGAATGTGGGTTAAGCATCAGCAAATCGCTGCTTCTGCGCTGGGATGCAGGGGACAGTGCATAAGGCGTGGTTCCTACATGAACACAGTGCAGTCGGGAGACACACACATAATCACATAAAGGCGCCTCTACTCCTTCCATGTGGCAGAAACCACCAGGGGAACTGTTTGCTTTGTTTTCTCAGAACCTTTTTTATTAAAGTTGTATAAAACTGCCTCATCCGTATGCCAATGGTGAGAGATATAACAGCCCAACCCCACCACTCAAGCGCTCCCATCTCTCTACACCCTTCCTCACTCCTACCCCATGGCAAGGGCATGCTTCGTGCCGGGACCTCGCATACACAGGTCCCACCCCTCCGGGAGCTCTCTGTCCAGGACTGAGGTAGTGCAGGGTGGTGGGTGCCCGCAATGAAATATGGGATTGGGACAGTCCAGGCATAGGGACAGGAAAAGCGAAGGAAGGTTAGAGGCAGCCTCCTCCACATGGTAGGCGTGCTGGCCAGACAGGAAGCACAGAGCTGGCAGCATGGCTCAGTGGGGCTGGAAGGTGAGCAAGGCCTGTGGGGGCCACACGCGCGTGAATTCCCTGGAGTCGTGCCCCTTGGCATGTTGAGAGGACTCTGCCTCGAGGCAGCAGGGATCTCATTAAGGGCCTTAGCTAACCCTTCACACCACCAGGTGCACTGGGAGAGGGTGGCTGACAGCCAGGACAGGGGAGAGGCAGGGAGTGCCGTGGTCCGGGCCATGGCAGAGGTGGAGGCCAATGCAGGGCGAGGGCCAGCAAGGTGCCCTGACGTTTCAGAACTAACACAGAGGAGAGCTGCCTCTTCCTGCTGCTGTCAGAGCCCTTCCAGCCTGACCTCCCTCAATCCTCAGGACAAGACAGTTATTTTTCTAACCCCATTTTGTGTCTGAGGAACCTATCTCCACATCCAGCCATCCAGCCACCCATCCATCACTTCACCCAGCCTCCCACCTACCTTCCCACGCCCCACCCATCCATCCATCCACTCAACAAATGTCCTTTCCCATCTTCTCTGTGCTGGGCTCTGTGCTGGACACTGGGGGCCTAGAAAAAAAATAAGGTCAACAAGTGGGACATGGACTATGCTGGACGTAGGTAAATATAACACAGGATGACCCCGGCTGGCCGGGTCTCAGAGCCTCCCAGGAAGCTGTCTCTCGCTGCCTGTGGCTGGAATTCTCTCTGTGCACGTGGCCTTAGAATCGCCTCCTATGTGCTTGTCTGGACCGCACAGTAGGACCCTTGCAGGAGGACATGGGAATGTGGCTTTAGACATCTGTTCCCCACACAGGGGGAAGCTGCAGCAGGGAGACGGCTGTGAGGACCAGGAGCCTCCCGTCCAGGTGGCAGTGCCCAGTGCCTCATCTGCGCCCTGGAACGCGCCTGTCTCCCCAGCAGGTCGTTCCTCTTGACGGCGCCGGCGGGAGCAGGGGCTGTAGGTGAACTGTGCTCCCAATCAGTTGTTTCTTCTGCCAGCTTGTCGTCTATTCCCTCTGACAGCTTCACACAGTTGCCTTTCAAATCGCTTTAAATCTTGCCACGTAATTAAGAGGTGTACTCACTTGGCTGGGTCTTAGAAACACACCAGGGCAGGAGGCGGGGCCAGCGTCCTGACCAGCTCAGGGCCTGGGGCTGGACACGGGGCCCAGACAGGAACGCGCTCTCTGCACCCAGCAAATGTGGCGGTGCTCTGGGCACTGCTGGGACCCTCGCTGGCTCCCTGCCCTCAGGTAGCAACAGTCTCCGGGGGACTGGCCACTGCTGGAAGTCCTAGCGAGACATCACAGAATCCACAGAACTGTGGCTCTGTGGCCCACAGAACGTCACAGCATGTGACCTTCAGCCAGCTGCAGAGGCATGTGCGGCAATCACGGCCAAGGAGGAGGGGGTGATGCTTAAGATGGCAATGCCACCACCTGTGTGGGGCCCTTCCAGGAGGGACGGCTGAGGCCAGCAAGGGGGAGTGTGACAGTGAAGTGCCGCGAGGTGTCATGGGGTCATAGGTGACCCAACGCGTTAACTTCTCTCTTGCTCACAACGAGGACTCATTGATGAGAAAACCGAGGCTCAGCGATGCAGAGCCTCACACCCAGGCCTATAACCCGGCTCCCACACACACACGTCATCTGTGACGGTTCATTTTATGTGCCATCTTGGCTGAGATGTGGTGCCCAGATATTTGGTCAAATGTTATTCTGGGTGTTTCTGTGAGGTGTTTCCAGATAAGATTAACATTTAATCTGTAAACTGAGCGAAGCGGATTGCCCTCCCCAGCGTGGGTGGGCCTCGTCCTTCAGGCGAAGGCCTGGGCAGGACAGAAGGCGAGCTTCCCTGAGCGAGAGAGAGTGCTCCCTTCCTGAAGACCCTCCGACTCCGAGCCGGAGCAGCACTGCTCCCCTGGTTCTGCCGCGGCCTCTCTAGGCTCCGAACTCAAGCGGGGACAGCAGCTCTACCAGTCTGGGGCTCGCCAGCCTCCGCGATCACGTGAGCCCATGCCTGCAGTACACAGATGGCTACTGGCTGTTTTCCTCCAGGTGGCCCTGATGCACTGACTCCCTGGGAAGCCCTCTGGTCACCGCACCCAGCCCCCAAGTTGGGGAGAGGCTGGGGAGGAGGCAGGGCAGGGCCGAGGAGGCAGTAGGTGCTGGTGAGACAGCAGGCCCGGCAGCGCCATCCCTCCCTGCCATGGTTTCTGCTGCGTCTCAGATTCCTCGTATTGGAACCGGACATAAATCCAGAACTGACATGGGCCGAGTGCCAGGTACCTGGAGGGCCCTCCACAAACGGCTGCTCCTTTGCCTGAAGCACAAGCTTGTCCCGCTGCTGGTTTTCCAGGCAGTGGCTGTTCTGTGCTCCCAGCAGAGCTGACAGTCCCTCCCAGGGGGACCTGGCTGGGCTTGTGAGCTCCAGGACCCTCCTTGTCCTCAAGCCTGGTGCTGGGGGTGGGACGAGGGGTTCAGGGCCTCTCCAAGTCTGTCGCCTGCATCATACCCCACACTGTCAGGTTGGGCCGTGGGGTGCACTTTATTTTTCTACTCTTAGAGATGTTTCTGCCTGGGCCACTCCCCCTGTGCTGAGTCGGCACCAGAGGCGATGTCTGAGCCTCGGAGTGGAAGTTCATTCACGGGCCCACAGTTCCTGGCACTCTTCTGAGGATGGCTTCCTGGGGGAGAAGCGGAGGTGCTCTGCAGGGTCCCAAACACCTTCTCTCCTGGCCCAGAGTGTCTGCACTGGAAGGTGCTTCCGTGGCCTTACAATCCATGGGCCCCTAGCACTGAACCAAGGAGCAAGGCCGGACCCAGAGAAGCCGAGCGCCTCCGGGTGTTCCAGAGCAGCCTGCCCTAGCCCCGGCTGACCGGCAGCCAGGACGCCCTGCGCCCAGCCCAGACGCAGTGGGCGGAACCAGCACAGCCTGATGTAGCCTGGCTCTACAGGGGGGACCCTGCCACTGGTCACTACACACCTGGGCCCCAGGCCACCTGCCAGGCCCATCCCAGAGCCCCTCCTGCCCCCTGCAATGTTTATGACTGGCAGTCCATGCAGTTGCATCCCCATAGCTCTCTGCATGCCCCTGCCTGACTGAACCTCGGTTCAGCCCCCTGCCCTTGCCTGGACCCCGCCTTGCGAGAGTGTCCTGCTGGCACCCATCCTAGCAGGGACTGCGCCCTGCCCAGGCCTCTGCCCTGAGCTCCCCTTGTGGCGACAATCCCACCATGGTAAATAGCACCTGAGCTCCAGTATCTGACCCAGCCAGCCTCCCCTTCTCCCTCCCCCATTCCCCTGCCCACCCTCGAGAACGCCCAGCCCCTGCTGGCCCTGTAGGCAGACCCCGTTCCTCCTCTGGCCTCCCTCCTCTCTCCACACCTCCTCCCTTCACCCTCCCTCGCTTAGTTCCTCAGGCTCAGGGCATGGCCCACCTCCCCTTGGGCAACGTGGCTCATGGATGTGATGTGGCCTTGGCTGACATACACTAAGTCTGTATTCTCCTTCTGGCTCCCGATATTTGGCCCTTGGCTTCTACTTTAAGTTCCCAGTCGTCTCCAGATCCATAAAAGGGGCTCCCTCAGGCCGGACCCGCAGTAGCTGCGCCCTGTGCTGCGGACCTGAGCGCCCACAGCGCCTCCCGCACTCCTGTCTCACAGGGGCTCAGACTCGCGAGACTGACTCCAAAGCAGGTCTTCTCGAGCAGCTCGCGGGCCTCCTGGTGTGACGTCAGGGTCCCTCCCGTGTGCACAGCTGCGGGCAGGGCAGCCTCACCCCACACTGGGGACATGCTCTGACGTGGAGACTGGGCCAGTGCTAGACAGGCGCGCTCGTGAGACGGGTGAGAGCGTGCGTGTGTGCGGTGGGCGTGGAACGTGTGGTGTGGGTGTGTGTGCGTGTACCTGAGCGTGTGTGTGCACAGGTGTGAGCATGCTTTCTGGGGCTATGTGGGGAGGGCTGCCTTAGATGAGGAAATAATTTCTCCCTATTGCCGCTTCCAGAAACCACAGAACTGGCCCTAGGAAGGTGGGGCTGAAGGGAGGCGCCTGAGGATGAGCCAGCGGCAGGCAGAGGAGCTCCCCTTGGGGCCCCCAGTTCTTAGCTGTGCTGCTCAGGGCAGGTCTCTGAGCCTTCCGGAGCCTCTACTTTCTCAGCGATAACACCGCATTAAGCACACGGACCTCACGCGGCACGCTAAAGGCTACGTCGGAGCTGGGTGTGCAGAGTCAGGGCAGGCACTGGAGGGCTCAGTCCCCACGCAGCCCAGCGCCGAGCCCCTGGCCCACCAGGAAAGGGGGAGACAAATAAACACCTAGCCATGTCCCACCCAAAGAGAAGAACAAGCAAATGCTCCTCCCAGAGAGTGAAGGGGGCCTGCCAGGCTGGGCTCCATGCTGGGAAATTATAAATGCAGCTTTACTATTAAGCGTATAAATGATTTTCAGTATAATTAAGATGGATGGCTTTAATAATCCTGCAGGGCCCAATCTGAGCCCCAGTACCAGGCATTTTACAGGGAGGGAGTTTCTGCGCACTTCGCTTCAGTGAGCAGCAGGCCCATTAAGGGATGTGTGAAGGTGGGGTTCTCAAGCCAAAGGCCTTGGACGGAAGCCAGTGGAGGGGCTTTTTAGCTCAAAGCCCCGAAGGGATGCTGCACAGCCACCGCGTCCCAGGAAAGTCGTCCTGACACTTTACCTCTGCAGGACAAGGCCGTTTTCCATCTTCTACCTCAGACGGTGATTTGTCACTGCTACGAATCTTGTTGGGTTGAATTGTCATCCCACAGCCCTGGAAAGAGAGGAGAGCTTGCAGAAGGAGAAACTGAGGTCCCAAGAGGGCACGTGTCCTGACCAGGATCGCTCAGCTCAGCAAAGGCAAAGGCAAAGTCAGATGGAGGGACGTCGGCGTGACCAGGCCCAATCTCCCTCCACTGCAGAAGTGCTCCCCGGCCCCAACAGACTCCCTCCAATCAGAGCTCGCCAAGCGATGGGTGGTGCTAGGCGTTCACAAGGCCCCACTTCACTGCAATATTAACAGCGCTAGCAGCTGGCACCATTATCGTTATTATTATTGCAGTTATTTGCAGGGCTTACCATGTGCAGGGCTCTTACTGAACTATTCTAAGTAATTCCCACTACCACTTTGTGAGAGAGGCGGTCTCATTATCCCTAGAGGGTAAATGACTTGCCCAGGGCCACAAGGCTGGCTCGGGATGGTGCTGAGACAGCCTGACCCTCTGACCCCAGAGCCCGCCCCAAACAGTTTGTTTCTTGGAAAGATATGAGCGATCCAAGACCTATCTACCAGGGAACCATGTTCCCTCAAGCCTGGGGGAGCCCCCCTCCTCCCCTGGAGCAGCTCTCCCGAGTCTGTCCACTTCGGGGCCTCTCTATTTACCCAGCAGGCCGGCTCATGGATCTTCCACCCCTACTGGCAAAGGCCTGGACTCACAGCTGCATTGGCAGGAGGGCCAGCCAGGAGCTGGGCAGGACACTGCACGCACGCGGCCGCCTCCCCAGGGGCTGCCCTGTCCTTGTAATGGTGGGTATGCAGCAGCATGGGACTCGAGGTCAGAGACCTGCATCCATGCCTCGTTCTGCCCATGACCAATCAGGGAACTGTGAACAAACCACCCCAATCTCCCTAACCTCACTTTCTCCATATTTAAAATGGACACAGCAGTGCCTACTACACACGGCCACCAGGGAAACAGGCCTGTGGTGTCTGCAGAGCCTGGTCATTGTGCTCGCCGGTCTCCCCGTCCACGTGCCCGGGCCACGAGGGTCTGCCGCAGGTGGGAGGGCACGGGAAAGGGGCCTTGCTTGAAGGACTTTGGCTCTTCACCCCTACAGAGCCCGCTCAGGGCTGAAGACTTCAGTGAGATACCCGGGCAGGGAGAAAACGGGGAGGAATAAAGCTGCAGATCTTCCACCCCATGGAGCCTGACCTGGTGGATGGGGACTCCCGGCCACGGCAGGAGCTTCCAGGATGGCTGCCCAGCCCTGCACGGGGCCTGGAGCTCTGAGCCCCTAGCTCCCAGGACTCAGAACAGCCCATGGGGAGGGCCTCGGAGGGGCCAGGCTCCCGGGACACTCCAAGCACCCCCCTCTGGGCACGGGCACCTTCCATCTTCCCCTCGGCCCTGGCTTCTGCCTCCCCGGGCCCCAGGAGCCCACCGGGCCCCAGGCCAGCTGACTTTACATTCCCTCAGGCCTCCCCAGAGGTGCCTGTGCTCAACCTAACACTCCTGGGCAGGTGGGGTACCTGGGCAGGGCTGCACGCGGCCATGCTCAGAGCAGGGCTTCGCCAGTGTTCAGATGGCCCCACCTCACAGGTCCCGGCTGTGTGACCGCCCGTCCCCCACCGTCTCGGAGCCACGCTTCCTGAACATATAAAATTAAGAGAATGACACCACCTGGAGTGAGCTCAACCACGCAAGGCAGCTCCACTTCCGGGGCACACCAGACTACTTCCGGGGCACACCGAGACTACTTCCGGGGCACACCGAGACCACTTCCGGGGCACACGCGGCCCCTCCTCGTGCTGTCTCAGCTGCCCGCTGACAGGGCTACAGAGACCTGCAGGAGGGGCAGCAGGGACCAGGGTCACCAGCTGCTCCCAAACCTTTCCTCTTTGGGTCCTCTTTGAGAATATGACAATTTTTTTATTGAAGAATAATTGACATACAGTATTGCACTAGTTTCAGGTGTACAACATAGTGATTCTGTATTTATATACACCACAAAATGGGCACCACAATAAGTACAGTTACCCTCTGTCACCACACAAAGTTGTTAAAATACTATCAACTATATTCCCTGTGTTGTAGATTACAACCCTGAGGCTTACTTTATAACTGGAGGATTCTCAATCCCCCTGACCTATTTCATCCATCCAGCCCCTCCCCTCTGGCAGTCACTAGTCTGCCCCCTATATTTGAGTCTATTTCTGTTGTGTTTGTTCATTTGTTTTGGTTTTTAGATTCCACATATAAGTGAAATCATGCGATATTTGTCTTTCCCTGACTTACTTCACTTAGCATGCTAAGAGGCTCCCTTCAGGAGGCAGCCCTGGCGCCCCGGCACACTGGTTCCTAGCAGGAAAAGTCCCATGGATCGTGCATGTCTAAAGGTATGTGTACCTGAAGCACCAGGCCTGCTACGCAGTATGCCCTCCACAACACTTAGCTATTGTTATTTGGCCACTGGGTCCAGCTGCACCCAGGTCCCTCCACGGAGAAGGGAAAGGACTTAGAAATTAGGTAACACACATTTACACTCGGCACACACATTTACAAAAGCCCCAGGAGATGGTACTCCAATTATCCTAATTTTAAAGATGAGGAGACTGGGGCTCAGTGGATGAAGAGCCTGGCCGGAGATCATACTGCAAGGAAATGTCAGAGCAAGATTTCAAACTCGGACCCAGCTGAGGACAGAGTCCGGGCACATGCATCCCCCTGCCCGCTCGCATCCGCAGGGAGGAAGTCTCAGAGGGGATCCACGCAGCCTCTTCCCTCCGCCCCTGCTGCTTTCTGCATGGTGGTGACACGGCGTCCGTCCACCTGGAGGCCAAAGCCTGTTACCCACTGTGTGGTGACGGGGTTTACATAATCAGAGTCCACCAGGAGACCCAAACTTCTCATGCTCAAGTCCCCAGGACTGGGGACCTGCAGGCAGGCAGGAGTGGGCCACCAGGGGCCCCTTTGGTTTCTGGCCCTGACTGAGCTCTAATCCCACCTTGCAGAGTCCTTAGCTCCGTGCACCAGTGGGCCACAGGGCTGTCCTTCCCTGCCCAGGAACGAGTCTGTGGTTTGAGCACTTTGCATAAACCTGTGATCCTGGTATCTCTTGTTGCATAAAAGGGCACAGGCCAGGGAACAGATTTCCTCTGCTCCAGGATCCTCAACTGGGAACACTCGAGTGGCCTGGGGACAGTCACCCACAGGCTTCTTCACTCACATGTTGGTGTCCAGACTAAGACGACTCAGCTGTGACTTTCTAGTGCCCACGGGTAGCCTCTTCATATGACGTGGCTTCTCCTGGCACAGAGACTGGGCTCCAAGGAGAAGAATCCCAAGCACAAGGGAACTTCCAACAGAACCAGCAAGAGCTGCCCAGACATTTCTGAAACAAGCCCTGAAAGTCGCAGAGAGTCAGCTCCACTGCTTTCCATTCATGACAAGCAAGTCACTAAGGCCAGCCCAGATCAAAGGGAGGAGAAGGAGACCCCTATCCCAGTGGGTGTGGCTAGCTCTCATTGCCCAAAAGCATGTGGGCAGAGATAAGTTCCTGCCTTCTTTGGAAAAATTCCCTGGAAGGGAACAAGTGTGATTAGTAAAATTCAGGGACCAAAGCCCTCCACCCCGACACAGTGCTCCCAGCAGCTGCACGGCTCTGCCCCACCCAGGGAGCACTTTCCAGAACCAGTGGGCAGTCTCCCAGCTGGCCGGGAGGCCCTGGACTCTCTGCAGTATCACCAGAGAAATGTGTGCTGGGAGGCTGGAGCCCCATTCTCCCCAAACAAGAGCATATTCTGGCAGAGAACGAGGTCAGCAAGTCTGGGCAGGGAGCCCCCTCTGTCTTTCAAAGATGTCCGATGTTCGTGGCAGTGACACGTGCTTCTGGCTTCAGGAATACACCGCGACAGCCTCGATGGCAAGCTTATTAGCGAAAAGATGCTCTGGTCCCCAGCATAGCCATGACCTTCCAACAGCCAAGGCCCTGGTCGGTCCTCAGAAAACACCAAAAACCAAGTGGCGGTGTCAGGGTGAGGGCATCCCATGCCGGGGGGTCCTCCACCACTCTCCTGCTTCTCCAGGGAAAACACATAGCCCGTTTGGGAACTGGAGCCTTGTCCCGTCAAGGCCGCCTCTAACCAGCATAAATGCATCAGCCTAAATGTCTCTACCAGTCACATTTACGTTAGAATTCAGACTGTCTTCCAGACTTCTGGGAGGGTCCATCTTTTGCTGCCTGGAGCCTGGCGAGGAAGAACCTAGGGTAAGGACGGAAGAGGGCGGGCGGAGAAGCTCGCTGCCGGGGCTGCCGCACACCCGCACCAGGGCTTAGGACAGACAGTCTGCTCGGACTTGCGGCCAACGGGAGGGCAGCTTCCTCTTCCTCCCCAGGGCATGGCTGGGGTCCAGGGTCCGGTAGGGCAACCAGGGGAGTCCTGGGCCCTCAGCGGGACGTCAAAAGCCCCACATCCAAAACAGGGAAGGAGCAGCTGACAGCACGGAGTGAGGGGTGGCAAAGGGGGCCCACACCAGAGAGGAGCAGACGCCCGAGTGAGCGGCGGGAGCCCGGCTCATGGCCACCCCACCCACCGACTGCAGGGGAGCCGGGAGAGCAGGAGCCCTGCAGGGTGGGGGGACCTGAAGAAATGGTATTGTGCCCGTAACCCTATATTTAAAAGCCGGCTGGTACAGTCCGGGGGGAAGACAGCTTACACTGGGTTTTAATGACACTTTCAATCAACAGCAGAAAACACGTCCCAAGTCAGCAGGCAACTAATTACCTAATGAAAATCATAAAACACAGCCAGCACAGGGATCAGAGGACGTGGAAATCACTGGGGGACGGAGAAGCCTGGGGGGCCTTATGGATGCAGGAGCCGAGTTCAGGGGCCATAAAATGGAAAAACTCAGGAGTTGGGAGGCAAGAGTGTGGGGTGGCAACACTGGTCTGGAAGGTACAAGGTCGGAACTTGAACCTTCGCCAGGTACCACTCTGAGCCTCACTCGCTCCTCCTGGGACAGCGCACGGGTTGAGTCCTGCTAGGCCGTGCCCTTCTCTGGCGCTGCATGGCTCTCTAGGGGCAGCGAGGAGGTGGCCAGGAGCCCCATGTCTTGCAGACCCTCTGGCCATGGCCCTGACTGTGGAAAGAATGTCTCTGCCCAGCCGCAGGGGTGGGCAGGGGAGTGTTCAATGGAACACCAAAGGACCGCGGCTTCAACATTTCTCAGAAGCGTCTCACTTTAAATTCCTCCCAATTCTAGTCAAAATTCTTTGATGGTCATTAAAATTACATGAGTGGCTTCATGTAATTTTAATGTTCTCTACCGACAAATTCTGCAGGAGAAATCCCCCCAGGCATCCCCATTGATCATTCTAAGTAGAGACAACAAAGTATTTCAAGACATGAGTTTTAACCAGAAAGAAAATGAAATGAATATTTCATTTATGATAGGTCATCCAATGAGGAACTTTTTCTAATTTTTTCATTAAAGAATCAGACAACTAAATCTGACTCCTCAGAAAGGCATTGGCCAAGCAGATACCAACCTCTTGAATCTATCAACCACACTTTCAACCATGGTTCCTTGTAGCACCTGGGCAGGCCTTACAGGTCAGTGCCCTCCAAGACAGTTCTGCACACCAAGTGAGTTAATCTGGTCGTACACTTTGCAAAGATGGATGCCCTTGTAATGCTGTCCTTGCCCCTAGATCTCTCACCGCTATCGTCCTGACATCCTCACAGCTCAGCACCCATGATCAAAACCTGGAACAGATCATTCTAAGAGATCCAGAAGCATTATGAAGCCTTGCGTCCAGGCTTTAAGTGTCTTTCTACAATAAAGGATCTTGGTCCCTGCTTCCTGGGAAGTAACCTCTAAACCCCTAAGATTTCTGAGTGTTGGGAGTGTCTCTGCCACCCTTGGTGGACTTAGTGCTGACTTTATGCTGGGGAGATGACCCGGGATGGGGCTGGCCAGGCCAGAAAGGCCAATCATGTGATTGGCGTTTGAAGCCTTTGGGTGATACCAGCCTAACCTTCAAAGGAGGGAGGGAAATGGAGATTGAGTCCAGTCGAATCCATTCAATCATGCTTATATAATAAAACCCCAATAAAAATTCTGGACACTGAGGCTTGGGTGAGCTTCCTGGTTCAGTGACGCACACCAACATACCTGGAGGGCGATGCCTCCTGAGGACACGGACGCTTTGTGGTTGAGGCCCTTCCAAACTTTTCCCTCTGTGTCCCTTCATGTAGCTGCTCTTGATTCGTGTCCTTTATAATAAAACTGTGAACCTGAGTATGGAAAGGTTGCCTTTCTTAGATTCCTATTTCAGTCCAAATTCCTCATTCATTCCAAGTGCACAAATGAATTAAATTCAAAATAAGAGGAGAAATCAAGGCAACAAGTGCAGACTAACGAATGAATGGGCGAAGAGCTGCCACCACAGGCAGTGGGTTAGAGTAAAAGCTCCCCTAGCCCACAGCTTCTACAATGATTCTACATTTAAACGCCATTGCAAAGAGTTAGTACCACTTCAGCCAACTGATGCTAAGAATGTGGGGGTGAACTAAGATTGTATTAGGCCAGGGTCAAAGTAACACCTGAATCCTGCCTTCTTCACACATTTCTCAAAGGGAGACTCTAGCACAGGCTCGGGTTTCAGCCCAGCCCTCAGGGCGGAGTTGCACCAAGCAGGGCGCCTCTTGTGGAGCAGTGACTTCACCTACACAGGGTTTCCTGGCGGCCGGATGCCAAAGCATGGTAAAGACCGACTCTGGCCATCTCTGCCCCGGAACAATAGCCCGAGTCCTGGGCCTGACCACTATTCCTGCCAGAGAACAGCAGAGGAGAGTACAAGACCAAAGCAATCCAGGAAAGGACCCCGAAGCCCAGAGGGCAGTGACCTAGGCTGTCCTCCCCAGACCTCTCCCACGCAGGGAGAGCCAGGCAGCTCGGACTCCTTGTCATCCTGCGGTGTCCCTTGACTGTCACCACAGAGGTTCCCTGCACCTTTGTGCAGGGTTAGAGTCTCCGTTTCCTGACTTCCATGTCGTCATCCGTCTTGCGTGACTTGCCCACTTAGCTGGAGCACACCCTCCAATGGATTCCGGAGGAAAGGTAATCGCCTGGCTGAACGGCATTAGCCTTTCTTTCTCCTTGACTCAGAGATGGAAATGACTCTCTCAGAAGGTGGACGCATCACCGCCTTGCCCAGTACCTTCCTGTACCGCTCTCTGGCAGCCTGAAGACAGCCTGGTCGCTGGCCCGGCGCGTGGTTGCCCGTGTTCCTCTGGGTTCGCTTAGTTTTCCTCGTTCCTAGTACTGGATGCCTTAGTGGGCCCTTTCAGCCTGCAAATTCATGTCTTTAGGTCTAAAATTTCTTTCCTGTGCCATTTCTGTCCGCTCCTTGTTCTCCCCTCCCCCGCGACATGCTGGGTGGGGCGACCTCAGAGGTGTTGGTGAACATGGTAAACAGCAGGCTTGGCTAGCTCTGAACCCTACCCAGGGCATCAGGGGAGGGAGCACTCGCTTTTCCCAGCCTCGATTCTAGGGAATCAGGGCTTTCCAGAGGCATTGCCCAGGCAGAAAAAAAAGCAGGCTAGTTCCCTAAACCTGCAACTGGCCAAAGCCAAAGAGAAGACAACAGCCGTGCAGCGCTCAGAACCACCCTCCCATCCCTCTGGCTGACGCCGCCTGAATGGCCGCTTCAACTGCCGTTCTTCTGGCAACCTTGACGCCTGTCCCCCACATCCTCTACCTGCGGGACTGGATTCCTTCCTGTATATACTTGCCGCCACCCAACTTCTATTATGAATGCATTTCTCCCCTCTGTTTTCTCTCTCTTTCTGAAATTTGTATTGCCTGCCTGGATGTTGGACCTCTTGGATTGATTATCTGATCTTATTGTTTCTTTTCTTTTTCTCATCTCTGTCTTTTTGTCTTTCTGTTTGTGAGATTTCTGAAACTTTATCTCCCAACACTTCTGTGGAATTTGTAATCCCTACTATTATATTTTTAATCCCCAATTACTCTTTCATATTCTCTGACTTTTTCTTTTACAGAGCAGCCTCTTCTTGTCTGGCTGAAAGTCATACTTTGTCTACTTAATTGTAACGAGGTTCTAAATGTTCTACCTCCCACTGTATCTTTGCACCCTTCCTTTTTCCTGTTGTTTTTGTTTGCTTTTGTTTTAAATGTTTGCTATTTCACATTAGAAACATTCCTCAAATGCCTGGTGACTTTCAGCTACCCGTAATCCAGCCTGAGGCACTCAGAAACTGGTCGGAAGAGCAAGGCTTACCAGCTGAGCGGCAGTGGTAATCCCACTGGCTTTTTCTCTACTGAGAAATAAGGAGCTTTGCTTTTCTTCACTGCACGTTGCACGTAGGAACTGCTGCCCCAGAGATGGCTTCTCTCTCTTCCATATACTGGCAGAAACTCTGCCTATGCTCTCTGTCTTCGCTGTAGTGGGGAGAGCTGTCTAAGCCCCTCCGTCTTGGCTAAGCACAAGACAGGTGCCAGTTTATAACAGCTGCCAGCTGATATGTACCAGGAGAAAGATGTACATTCCGTAAGCTTCCCCATAGCCGACGCCTTCAATGTGGAAAAGTGGTTCTGTTCTTTACACAGTTGACTCTCTCTGTGTGTGCTGTTCTCTCCTGGCCACTTGGATTCCAGCCTGCTGAGCTGTTCCGTGCATGATAAATACCATCCGGAGGGTGGAGCACCCGGCACAGGCGGCCTAGCTGTCTCTCTGATCCTCCCCAGGGAGCACCAGGGACCCTCATCTCCAGAGGAGAATGTGGAGGCCCCAACTCTGGTCTGATGCCAAAGCCTGGGTTTGGGCCGTGACTAGCCCTCACCTTACTCTACAGAATTTACTTTTGTTCTTCAAAGAGAATGTGGTTCCTGGGGAGACAGGGCACCAGCATTCCGTGGACCTGCCAGACCGGGTGGTAAGGCACAGAGGGGAGACCCCCAGCAGTGCTGCCCCTCCTGCTCAGTGGTCTCCCGCCTGCCACCAGTGGGAAGAGCTGCCCCCGCTGCAGGCCAGAAATGCCTGCCCGCCTGGACTGCGACCTGCACCCCAGGGCCACCCGCAGAGCTCTCCCAAAGCCTCCACTCCCTATTCCTGCAGGCCCAGGGCCCCCTCCAACCCTGGTATCTTGGTGAGGCACAACCAGTCCCAGAAATGGAGGATGGCCCATTTCCCTGCCTGGACCTTACCCCACTGACTGCGCCTTGGCCCATAACCCAGTCTCAGGTCAGGAGCACTTGGATGAAGAAGCAGCCAAACTGTTCAATCACATAGATGACGCCATTAAGAGGTTTCGAGATGGTGAGGAAGCCGAGGGACCCAGGGCCACTGGGCTTGGGTGGACAAGCCCGGCCCTGCAGGACATCCTCAGAGGACCCTTGTGGCCCGATGGGAGGTGCTGGGAAGTGCAGGGACAGATGTGGCCTCTGTGTGCTCCACAGTCTCTGTTTAAAAAAGCTGGTTTGAATTCCCATCCTTGAGAAAACTACGTAATTCATTCTACCTATAAAATGTGGGTGCTTTCAGCTTTCCCTCCCACTCCACACAGAGAAACTGTTACTTCTGAAAGAGATTCATGTCCAGAAGCAGCTGTTTATCAACAAGCTGAACAAGTTATCTGAGGAGCTGAAGGAGAAGGTAACAGGGTGCTGGCCCTGCCTGCACGCAGCCCTCCACCCCGTCCAGCCCAGGGAGAGCACAGCCCCACCTGCGGCCCTCCCGGGCCTCCCCACCCTTATTTGCAGCCCAAGGAAAGGGCACCTGTCCACACTACACACCAGCCCCAGACCCGTTCCCTGCTCACGCCCCCACCCCTCCCAGCTCTGTCTGCCTCCCCAGCACCTCAGTTTCTCTCCCATCTCACCCTCCTGGGCAGCACGCAACAAAACCTGTGGGGAGTGTCTCCGGGGCGGGCTGGAGGAGGGGTACAGGGCCCCCAGCCCTCTCTGAGGATCCTGCCGACCCCTCTCACAGACACATGCCCCCCAGGGCAGGTCACCAACTGCACCAACTGCCAGACACACTTCCTCAGCTGCAAAGACTCCACTCTCTGCCCAGGTCAGTGGCCAGCAGCTGTGCAGTCCCCCGTGCTGCCCCCACCCCCAGGACCATGGCTGTCCGTGTCTGGGTCATCTACCCCCTCTGCCCAGCCCAGAGCTCACCTTGCTCTCCACCCTCACTAGTGACAGTAGCACCTCCCAGGATCTCTCAGCCCCACACATCCAGCTTCAGAGCCATCCCCACCTGCCTCTAGGATATCTCCTCTGGGGTCCCTCTAGTCCTCAAAGCCAGCACGCCTGGAGGCCGGTCCAACAAACCCATTTCTACCCCAAATCTGCTGTTCCCTCAGGGCCTGAAGCAAATGGTGCTACTCAAGCCCTTGACCTCCTAAACCAGGAATCTCCCTCCCCCTTACTCAGCATACGCCATCAGCAAGTCTTGCTAAAGAATTCTCAGAGGTAACAAGTGCCATATTTCCACTCCAACATCCACTCTTCACGCACCATCTCTCACCTAGATTACGGCAGCATCTCCTAGCTGGCCTCCCTGCCTCTCCTGGCCACATCTTAGCCACCCAAGAACTCCTCAAAGAGCAAATCTACCTATGACACGCCCTGATTATAACATTCCGTGGCTCCCAATTGCCCCCAGATAAAGTCCACCGTCCTCGGGACCACCTCACACACCCCTGCCTCCCCAGCCATGCCGAGCAGCTGACATCTTCGCGCTTCTGTCCCCGAGCGCTCTGTCCTCAGCCTGGAGCACAGCTTTGCCCCTGACCATCTGAATTGGACTCCTGCTTGTCTTAAAGTCCAGCCAGAGTCCCATTCCCTCAGCATTTCCTGGCCAGCTCCCAGCCCCGAAGCTCAGCAGCCCTCCTCACAGTTTCCTCTCCTCCGCCCTGCCCTGCTCTGCTTCCCCTGGACACCACGCCACCTCACTGGCCCATCTCCCTCCCCGAGAGCAGGGACCATGTGCACGCACCTCTGGATGCGTCCAGGCACACAGCAGGGGCTCAGTGATGCTTGCCCACAAGGGCTGAGAGGGCAGGTGGGAGGGGGGGAAATGTGGCCCTGGCTGCTCCCCAGACCCCTGGCTCCCCACTCACACCCCCAGATGACTCCCGGAGGTTCTTCGTGTGGGTCATCAGCCTTGGCCTCGCTCTGCCCCTGGCAGCCCTTGCTGCAGGTGGGTGAGTGACCTCCCCAAACCCCAGCGGCCCCCAGGAAGACACACTCGGCCCTTGACTGACCGATCTCTACCCTGTTGCCTGGCTCAGATGTTACATTTCCTGGCATCAGAAGAAGGAAGAAGAGGTGCCAGGAGAGGAGACCTCTGCTGGCCTCTAGGATGCCATGGAGGGAGAGCCAGGTCTGCCCCAGAGGTAGGAGGCTGAAGGCCCAACTCTGGCCTCTGGGGTCTGGCACGCAAAGCAGAGTGGGATTGAGGGCTGGGACTCAGGAGGGCCACCCATCAGCCCCCCAGCATGAGCCAGGGGCCCACGACATAGCAGCAACAAAGCTCGAGGCCTCCCACCTGATCCACAAAGTGCCCTCTGCCAGCAGTTGTCCTTGTCCGTCTGCAGACGCACTCTCCCTTCGCCACCCTGCTCCCTGACTCGGACGATCACCGAGGTCCCCAGCCCTCACTCCCGGTTGGATCTGGCCAGCAGGAGGCCAGAGGGGTGGAGGCAAAGGCCTGCAGGAGGGCAGAGAGGCAATACGCCTGCTTCTCTCCCAGCAGGAACCTGGCAGGCCCTCCATCTCCCACTGGAAGGAGGCCACAGTGCCTCCGGAAGTGCTGTCTCTGGGCTCCAGCAGCTCCGCCCCCTGAGCCTCCCACCTGGGCTGGTGACAGCTCCAGAGCTCCAAGGCCCAGCAGGCCGCATCCGCCCCGTGGCTTCCCTACACACCCGTGCCTTGTAAATACCCCTCATTAAAACACCCTCCTCCTGCTCTGAGCGAAGGTGCCATCGGCTTCCTGCGGGCCCTGGACGCACACACAGCGCACTGTCCTGCGGGCCTGTCCCTGTGCTCTCACCCCGCGGCCCCTCCTCCTCTCCACGCCCAGCGCTGGCAGCACACAGGCTCCCACAGCCTCAGCTCTTCCAGCACCAGCGGTGAGGGCAGAGAGGCTGGGCCCCTCCAGGTCCCTCTGGGTCGGTGCCTGATCAGAGCATGAAGCAGAGGCGGCCAGAGGCCGGCGGAGGGACCAGAGAGCCCCGGCCAGCGGCACAAGCACCAGGCACGTGACAGCAGGCCTCACCCGCATCCTGGCCGAGGCGCCCACCCTGGGCAACCCGGGCCCGTGGGTCCCAGGTGCTGCCAGCAATGAGGCGCCCGGGCCTCCCTGTGAAGGGACTGGTTCTCCTCCTGCTCCATCCCCTCCATGACCCTTTCCTTCTCTGTCCCCAAGCCACAGATTAAACAGAACCCCTATGTCCCCCAGGCACAGCCCTGCCCAGCCCCTCAGCCATGGCCCAGGCTCCCCCAGGACAAAAGGGGCTTGTCCAGCCCTTCGAGGCTACTGCAGACCAGGGCCTGGTCAGCAGGTCGGCTTGTGTATGAACGGAAGCAGGCCTGAGGCCAGAGCTAAGAAGGACCAGCAGCCCAGAGTCTGGACTCCAATCTGGGCTCTGACGCTGAGGTTCTGGGCCCCCGTATTGGAGTATGAAGGTGAGGATGCGACGCGTTAGCCCTGACGCCGGAGCCCCCTGGACCATGCTGCCATCCCGCGGGCAAATTCAGTCCCACTCCTGCAGTGCATGGAACTCCCCCCAGGGCCACTGCCCAGCTCCTGAAATAAGGCCTCTTGTCTCCTTAGGCCCTGCTAGTGCTCCCCCATCAGAGCTAGCGGCCAGGCCAGGTGCAGGCTGACTTCAGTAGCAACATCCACAGTAAGGGCCGCTCCTTGGGGGGGGGGGGGGGGGCCCAAGAGACCAGAGCAAGACATGAACAGACCATAAATGGCAGCCAGGCAGGGAGCACTGTGGCTGCAGGCACCCAGGGTTCCAGCCACGGCATCTCCAGCCCGCTCAGTCAGGGATCCAGGAAGGCCCCGGGAGGTGATGTCTTCAACCTCGAGAGGCCGAGGAAGGTGGGAAGAGAGGGAGCAATGTGTTCACAGGTTCAGAGTGGCAGAGGAGCGGAGGTCAGAGAGACCGCCACCCTTCCAGGCAGCTCCATGAAGTGAGGTAGGCCCCAGGGGGTGGCCCAGGGGAGAGGTGAGGCCAGGGAGGCCCCAAAGCAAGCAGGACAGAAGAGCCGACTGAGAGATTCTGGGGACAGCAGGCGGGCAGGGAGGGCTCGGGGAGGGGCAGTGGAGGGCTTTGCCAGTCGCAGGCCCGAGCACTGGGGAGAGGACAGAGGTATGAGAGGGAAAGAGGGGATGCATCCAGCGAGATGTGGTTCCTGCACCGGGAGCTGAGAGGGGACGCCTCCACCCAGCATCTCGCGGAGTCAGGGAGGAGGGCACAGATGTAAGGTGTTTGGGGAAAGCATAAGGCTTTCCTATGCTTTTCCTACGACAACACTATAGCCAGTGGTGAGGACCATACAGCATTCTGGATGACCAGCCAGAGCCCCAGGCCGTGGTCCTGGACTTCCAGGAGACAGTGGTTCTCTCTGCATGTCTGTAAAATCTGGTTACCACTTAGGACAAAGGAAAACCCGGGTTTTTGTGGTGGCGATGTTTTCCTTTTTGTACCTAAATGGGGACTTAGACTATTAACCTCAGAAGTATCCAGAGCAACTGTTATCTGATATATGCAGTAAAAATAAGAAGCCCAGGGCATAATTTTAATGAAATAAGAGTTTGTGTGTTTATATGGACACATCCCTTATCAACAGATTTTTTTATTATTTATGGGCGTATTTGCATAAAAACTAGATATTGGGTTCTGCAGGAGTAGAAAGATTTTTAGAAAGAATTTTAAGTCAGGAAAACCTCGGGCACAGTGCAGGCTCTGGAGGACTTTCTGTCTCCAGCTATGAAGCCACAGCTCGCAGACACCAGCACCCCAGCCGAGGGCAACTGAAACGGAAATATGTAAAAGCAAAACAAAACAGTCTGCTTAATGCACCAGGTTCTGGAGGGAAGGAGAGCTCTCTGAGGCAGGCCCCAGGCCCTGCACTCCCGCCAGGCACCCCAGCTTCAGCAGCATGGCTGAGAGGCTGGCGGGGGTGGCGGGTGAGCAGTGGGGGAGGGTGGGCTGATGACAGTGAGCAGAGTCTGAGCAAGATCAGGGGCCGAAGAAACAGAACGCAGAGCCCCAGCCTGCCGGGACAATGTGAGGGGTGCGGGTCCCTGGAAGTGGGAGGTGCGGAAAGGTGAGGCACACTCATCTGCTTCCTCCCCATCCTCCCGGAGCTGTCCTATTCTCACCAGGCCTGAAGACAAATCAAATCAAAAGAAAGGCAGCTTATCAAAGATTTGCATGCTAGGGAAATAAGAACTGTGGTTCAGGACACACATGGGAAAACCAGCTTCTAAGTACCCCAGGTTTTTGGCTGGAAAGGTGATAGCCTGAAAGAGGGGGTGCACCAGGACAGCCCAACCCTTATAGAGTAGGGAGCTCAGCCTGGAGGCGCTGCAGCCCCCACAAGATTAAAGAGACGCGTTCTTACTCCCCATGTACCAGAGGGTAGAGTGGTTTTCTGGAGGAAAATATCATCTAGAGCCACTATTATGTTCCATTTAAAATGTGCAGTATTCAAAGAATATAGACGCTTAGCAAAAACAAGTTCAAGGGAAAAATCAGACCATAGAAATAAATCTACCAATGATCCAGGTACTGGAGTTATCTGATATGAATTTAAAAATAAGTGTGATTAATACATCTAAATACATTTTTCCAGCTTCACTGAGATAAAGTTGACATATAGCATTGTGTTAGTTTAAGGGGTACAATGCGTTAACTTGTTATACTTACATATTGCAAGATGATTGCTATAGTGTTAGCTATCACCTCCGCCATATCACATAATTACCCTTTTTTGTGGTAAGAACACTTAAGATCCTCTTTCTTAGGAACCTTCAAGTATATAATACGGTATTATTCACTATAGCCACCATGCTGTACATTAGATCCCCAGAACTTATTCATCTTGTAACTGGAAGTTTGTAGCCTTTGTCCAGCATCTCCCCGTTTCTCCCAGGCTCCAGACCCTGACTGACAGCCACCACCCACCATTCTGCTCTGTTACTATGAGCTTGGCTTTTTTAGACTCCTCATAGGAGTGATATCATGCAGTACTTGTCTTTCTCTTCCCGACTCATCCCACTTAGCATACAGCCCTCAAGATCCATGCATGTTGTTGCAAATGGCAATATTTCCTTATTTCTCATGGCTAATTAATATTCATATATTTATTTTCTTAATCCATTCATCTGTTGGCAGACACTTAGGTCATTTCCATATCTTAGCTGTGTAAATAATGCTGCATTGAAGAGAGGAGTGCAGATATCTCTTCAAGAGCCCATTTTCAGTTCCTCTGAACATATACCCAGAAGGCTGGTGGATCATATGGTACTGCTACTTTTAGTTTTCTTAGGACCCTCCATATTGTTTTCCATAGTGGCTGCACTGATTTACATTCCAATCCAAGTGCATAACGCTTCCCTTTTCTCCACATCCTTGAAACCACTTGTTATCTGTCTTTACGATACTAGCCAAGCCCACAGATGTGAGGTGGTTTCTCACTGTGGCTCTGATTTGCATCCCCAGTGATTAGTGACGTTGGGCATCTTTTCTTCTTGGCCACCTCTATGTTGTCTTTAGAAAAATGTCTATTCGTATCTCCTGTCCATTTTTTAATCAGATTTTTTTTCTTTTGATTTATATGAGTTCTTTATATGTAATCTTGGGAATCAACACCTTATTAGATATATGATTAGCAAGTCTTTTCTCCCGTTGCATAGGTTGACATTTCATTTTACTGATAGTTTCCTGTGCTGGGCAGAAGCTTTTAGTTTTCTGTCATCGCACTTGTTTTTTGTTGTTGTTGTCACCTTTGTTTTTGGAGTCAAATCCAAAAAATCATTGCTAAGGCCCATGTCGAGGAGCTTTTTCCCTATGTTTTCTTCTAGGAGTTTTATAGGCTCAGGTGTTATGTTTAAATGTTTAATCCATTTGGAGTAAATTTTTGTATATGGTATAAGACGGGATCTAGTTTCATTCTTCTGCATGTGGTTGTCCAGTTTCCCCAACACCATTTGCTGAACAAACTTTTTTCACCATTGAATAGTCTTGGCTTCCTTGTCAAATATTAGCTGACTATATATTCTAAGCTCCTAATTCTGTTCCATTGGCCTGTGTGTCTGCTTTTATGCCAGTACCATAATGTTTTGATCACTGTAGCTTTGAAAGCAGGAAGTGTGAGGCCTCCACCTTTGTTCTTCTTAGCATTGCTTTGGCTGTTCAAGGTCTTTTGTGGTTCCCTATGAATGTTTGGTAAAATTCACCAGTGAAGTTATGAGGCCCTGGAATTTTGTTTGTTGGGAGGTTTTAGGTTACTGATTCAATCTCCTTACTAGAATTCAGTCTATTTAAACTTTCTATTTCTTCATATTTCTGTCTTGGAAGAGTGTATGTTTCTAGGAATTTACTTCTTCCAAGTTGTTCAGTTTGTTGGCCTATAATTGTTCTTAGTAGTCTCTATGATCATTTGTATTTCTTTGCTATCCGTTATAACTTCTCTTTCATTTCTTATTTTATGTATTTGACCCCTCTCTTTTTTTTAGTGAGTCTAGCTAAAGGTTTGTCAAATTTGTTTATCTTCTAAAAGAACCAACTTTTAATTTTATTGACCTTTTCTATTGTTTTTTTATTCCTTATTTCATTTATTTCCACTCTGATCTCTGTTATTTCCTTCCTTCTACCAACTCTGGGCTTCATTTTTTTTTTTCTACTTCTTCTAGGTGTAAAGTTAGATTTTTTATTTCAGATTTTTCTTGTTTCTGGAGGAAGGTCTATGTCACTATGAACTTCCCTTTTATAACTGCTTTTGCTGCATCGCATAGATTTTGGTAAGTTGTATTTCCATTTTCATTTGTCTCAATTTTTTTTTTTAATTTCCCCTTTGGTTTCTTCATTGATCCATTGGTTTTTCAGTAGCATGCCCACCAGTACTAGCAGGTAGAGGGATAATGCGAAAGTGGCACCCGCCAGCACCTCTTTCCCAGATGGAGTCCCAAGAGGCTTCTGCCCCTCCAGCAGATGCATGAATATTAGCAAATGAAACTCTTCATATATGGTCTAGGTGCTTTGCAAACTGTTGCTTTTGCAGCAGGTCCTGGGACAAGAGAGTCTGCATGTCATTCCTTTATGAGAAGAATATGCATTTCTGCCCCCACTGGTTTTCAGAGCTAGACTTTAGGTGGGGCGAGGAGCTACTCATCTCTCTGGGGAAGGTCCCAAGAGTTGGGATGTCTGATGTGGGGCTCAACTCAGTGTTCATCAGGCAGAATCTCTGTATTTGTGAGATCTCTCCCAGTTGTGGGTCACCACTCTATTGGTGGGGTTTTTGCAGAGATCAGATCTCTACCTCTCCTTCTAATGTGTTAACGTGGCCCTTTTATCTTTTGTTGTGGAGAAGCTGTTCAGTTGGTTTGCAGGTTTTTTTCAGAGAGAACTGTTACATATGTAGTTGTAGATATGGTGTTCCATGGAAGGAGGTGAGTTTGGGTTCTTCCTACATCACCATCTCGGCCCTCCTCCTCCCTGCCATCTCAGTGTTTTCTGACTGTTTTGTAGTTCCTTGTTCCTTTCTCCTCTTGCTGACTTCCTTTGTGAATTGGTGATTTTCTGTAGCTGTATGTTGTGAAATTTTTTAAATCTACTGTAAGTTTTTGCTTTGTAGTTACAAAAAAGCTTATATAAAACATCTTGCAGGTATAAAATCTATTTACAGTAATAGCTATTTAACTTCAGTAATATACAAAAGCTCTACCCTTTTACTCTCCATCTTTATGTTTTTGGTGTCACAATTTACATCTTTTTATACTATGTATCCATTATCACATCATTGTAACCATAGTTATTTTTACTTTGGGGCTTTAAGCTTTATACTAGAGTTAAGTGGTTAACCCACCTCCATATTACTGTATTATAGTATTTTGGATCTGACTATATGTTTGCCTTTACCAGTGTATTGTATGCTGATATGTTTTCATGTTACTAATTAGTATCCATTCATTTCAACTTGAGGAACTTCTTTCAGCATTTCTCTTTCTTTTAATTGAGATATAATTGACATATAACATTATATTAGTTTTGATTTGATAGCATAATGATTTGATATTATATATATTGCAAAATGATCATCACAATAAGCCTAGTTAACATCCATCACCATACATAGTTACAAAACTTTTTTTCTTCTGATAAGAACTTTTAAGGTCTACTCTCTTAGCAACTTTCAAATATGAAATAGTATTATTAACTAGAGTCACATGTTGTACATTACATCCCCATAACTTATGTATTCTAGAATTGTATGTTTGTACCTTTTGACCCCTTCACCTATTTTTCACACCTCCCATCCCCTGCCTCTGGCAACTTCCAATCTGTCCTTGGTACCTATGAACTTGGTTTGCTTTTCAAAGATTCCAAAAATAATTGGGATCATATGGTATTTATCTTTCTCTGGTTTATTTCACTCAGCATAGCGCCCTCGAGGTTCATCCATGTTGGTTCGGTCAGCAAGATTTCATTCCTTTTTATGGCTGAGTAACATTCCATTGTATATAGGTACCACATTTTCTTTATCCATTTATCCATAGATGGGCACTTAGGTTGTTTCCATATCTTGGGTATTTGAAATAATGCTACAATGATTATATATCTTTTCAACATAGTGTTTTAATTTTCTTTGAATAAATACCCAGAAGTAGAACTGCTAAATCATATCGTGGTTCTGGTATTTACTTTTTTTTCTTTTTTACAATTTATTTTGGTATCATTAACCTACACTTACATGAGCAATATTGTGGTGATTAAACTACCCCCTTCATCAGCTCCCCCCCACCAACCCCATTACAGTCACTGTCCATCAGTGTAGTGAGATGCTATAGAATCACTACTTGTATTCTCTGAGTTGTACAGCCCTCCCCGTGCCCCCCCAACATTACGTCTGCTAATCGTAATGCCCCTTTTACCCTCTTATCCCTCCCTTCCTGCCCTTCTTCCCCAGTCCCTTTCCCTTTGGTAACTATTAGTCCGTTCTTGGGTTCTGTGAGTCTGTGAGTCTGTGAGTCCATTCTTGGGTTCTGTGAGTCTGTGAGTGGGATTCCTGGGTCAAATGGTAATTCTATTTTGAGTTTTTTTGAGGAACCTCCATACTGCTTTCCACAATGGTTGAACTAATTTGCATTCCCACCAGCAGTGTAGGAGGGTTCCCTTTTCTCCACACCCTCGCCAACATTTGTTGTTGTTTGTGTTTTGGATGTTGGCCATCCTCACTGGTGTGAGGTGATATGTCATTGTGGTTTTAATCTGCATTTCTCTGATGACCAGCGATGTGGAGCATCTTTTCATGTGCCTGTTGGCCATCTGAATTTCTTCTTTAGAGAAGTGTCTATTCATGTCCTCTGTCCATTTCTTAATTGGGTTATTTGCTTTTTGTTTGTTAAGGTGTGTGAGTTGTTTATATATTTTGGATGTCAACCCCTTATCAGATACATCATTTATGAATATATTTTCCCATACTGCAAGATGTCTTTTTGTTCTACTGATGGTGTCCTTTGCTGTACAGAAGCTTTTCAACTTGATATAGTCCCATTTGTTCATTTTTGCTTTTGTTTCCCTTGTCAGGGGGGATATGTTCATGAAGAAGATGCTCATGTTTATGTCCAAGAGATTTTTGCCTATATTTTTTTCTAAGAGTTTTATGGTTTCATGACTTACATTCAGGTCTTTGATCCACCTTGAGTTTACCTTTGTGTATGGGGTTAGACAGTAGTCCAGTTTCACTCTCTTACATGTAGCTGTCCAGTTTTTCCAACACCAGCTGCTCAAGAGGCTGTCATCTCCCCATTGTATATCCAAGGCTCCTTTATCAAATATTAGTTGACTGTAGGTGTTTGGGTTAATGTTTGGATTTTCTATTCTGTTCCACTGGTCTGTGGGTCTGTTTTTGTGCCAGTACCAAATTGTCTTGATTACTGTGGCTTTGTAGTAGAGCTTGAAGTCAGGGAGCGTAATTCCCCCTGTTTTATTCCTCCTTCTCAGGATTGCTTTGGCTATTCGGGGTCTTTTCTGGTTGCATATGAATTTTAGAATTATTTGTTCCAGTTCATTGAAGAAAGCTGTTGGTAGTTTGATAGGGATTGCATTGAATCTGTAGATTGCTTTAGGTAGTATAGCCATTTTGACAATATTTATTCTTCCTAGCCAAGAGCATGGGATGCATTTCCATTTGTTAGTGTCTTCCTTAATTTCTCCTAGGAGTGTCTTGTAGTTTTCAGAGTACAGGCCTTTCACTTCCTTCATTAGGTTTATTCCTAGGTATTTTATTCTTTTAGATGCAATTGTGAATGGAATTGTTTTTCTGATTTCTCTTTCTGTTAGCTCATCATTGGTGTATAGGAAAGCAACAGATTTCTGTGTGTTAATTTTATATCCTGCAACTTTGCTGAATTCATATATTAGTTCTAGTAGTTTTGGAGTGGAGTCTTTAGGGTTTTTTATATACAGTATCATGTCATCTGCAAATAGTGACACTTTGACTTCTTCTTTACCAATCTGGATGCCTTGTATGTCTTTGTTTTGTCTGATTGCCATGGCTAGGACCTCCAGTACTATGTTGAATAGCAGTGGAGAGAGTGGGCACCCCTGTCTTGTTCCCGATCCTAGATGAAAAGCTTTCAGCTTCTTGCTATTAAGTATGATGTTAGCTGTGGGTTTGTCATATATAGCCTTTATGATGTTGAGGTACTTGCCGTCTATACCCATTCTGTTGAGAGTTTTAATCATGAACAGATGCTGAATTTTGTCAAATGCTTTTTCAGCATCTATGGAGATGATCATGTGGTTTTTGTTCTTCTTTTTATTGATTTTTATTGATGATGTTGATGGATTTTCGAATGTTGTACCATCCTTGCATCCCTGGGATGAATCCCACTTGATCATGGTGTGTGATCCTCTTGATGTATTTTTGAATTCGGTTTGCCAATATTTTGTTGAGTATTTTTGCATCTACGTTCATCAGGGATATATATCTGTAATTTTCTTTTTTGGTGAGGTCTTTACCCGGTTTTGGTATTAGAGTGATGCTGGCTTCATAGAAAGAGTTTGGAAGTATTCCATCCTCTTCTATTTTTTGGAAAACTTTAAGGAGAATGGGTGTTATTTCTTCTCTATATGTCTGGTAGAATTCAGAGGTGAATCCATCAGGTCCAGGGCTTTTGTTCTTGGATAGTTTTTTGATTACCGATTCAATTTCATTGCTGGTGATTGGTCTGTTTAGTTTTTCTGTTTCCTGCTTGGTCAGTCTTGGAAGGCTGTATTTTTCTAAGAAGTTGTCCATTTCGTCTAGGTTTTCCAGCTTGTTAGCATGTAGATGCTCGTAATATTCTCTTATAATTCTTTGTATTTCTGTGGGTGGTATTTACTTTTTGAGAAGCCTCCATACTGTTATCCAAAGTGACTGAACCAATTTCTTTCCCCACGAAGAATGTGCAAGGGTTCCCTTTTTTCCCCATCCCCACCAACACTTTTTATTTCTTGTGTTTTTTATAATAGCTATTCTAACAGGAGTGAAGTGATACCTCATTCAGCATATTTTATAAAGCAGATCTAGTGGTGGTGATCTCCCTCAGCTTTTTTTTTTTAGGGGAAGTCTTGGTTCTTGCCTTCATTTCTGAAGGGCAGCTGTGCTGGGTAAAGTATTCCTGGGTTGGTAGGTTTTTTTTTTTCTTCCAACACTTTGAATATATCATCCAATTCTATCCTGGCCTGCAAGGCTTCTGCTGAGGAATCTGTTGATAGCCTTTGTAGACTCCTCCTCTGAGAGAATTTTTTCTCACTGCTTTTTAGATTCTTTATCTTCCTTTGCTCTTTTGACAATTTTATTATATATCTTGAGGAAGATAATTTTAAATTGAAATTTTGGGATGATCCATTAGTTTCATGAACTTGGATGTCCAAATCTCTTTGTGGGTTTGAGAAGTTTCAGCTTTTGTTTTGTTTTGTTTTGTTTTTAAGAAGCTTTCTACTCCTTTCTCCTTCTCTTCTTCTTTGGGACTCCAATGGTGCATACACTGTCCCTTAAAGATATCTCAAAATATCTAGAGGCTGCTTCCATTTTTTGTTTGTTTGTTTTTCTGCTCCTCCAATTAGGTCATTTCAATTGACCTGTCTTTGAGCCTCGTTGATTCTTTCTTCTGCTTGATCAAGTCAGTTGTTGAAGCTCTCTACTGAATTCCTCTGTGCAGTAACTATTCTTCAGTTCCACAATTTGTTTGGTTCTTTTTTATATTTTCTGTCTCTTTGTTGAACTTCTCATTTTGTTCTTGGATTGTTTCCCTGATTTTGTTAAATTGCTTATCTGTGTTCTCTTGTAGCTCTTGGAGCATCTTTGGAATAATTGCTTTGAATTCTGTCAGGAAATTCATGGATCTCCATTTCTTTGGTGTCAGTTACTGTAACTTTGTGCTTTGTTCCTTTGGTGGTGTCACACTTCTGCGATTCCTCACGGTCCCTGTAGCCTCACATAGGTGTCTGCTCATTTAATGAAGCAGTTACCATTACCACCTCCATATTTATGGATGATGACTTTGGTAAGGGAAGACCTTCACCTGTGCGTAGGGGCATACTGGAGTGTGCTGTGACCCTGGGTCAATTGCAGGGTACCAAGTTAAAGGATGGGAGGTGGGATCAGTTGGCCGGTGGTTGGCATGGTGATTTGTTAGCTCAGACCAGTGAAGTCCACAGCATCAACTGTGTGGTCCCTGGAAAGCATGGGGGTGTCCACCAAGACTGCAAGTGTTCTTGGACTCTCCAGCCGAAGCTCCACATCCAGTTCCTCCAGGTCCAGGTTATGTTATTCATTCAAAAAGATTTAAGATGCCTTTCCAACCAATGGTGCTGGAATAATTGCTCATCCATAGGCAAATGTGAGCCTGGATTTAAGTCTCATACTATTTTTTAAAAATTAACTCAGAATGGACCATGAAGTTCAATGTAAAACATAAAACTATGAAACTTTTAATATAAAACATAAAAGAAATCCTCCAGATTCTAGAACTAGGCAAGAAAATCTTAGACATCACCAAAAACATCATGACAGGAAAAATGGAAAAATTGAACTTTATCAAAATGAAAACTTTTGCCCTGTGAAAGACCATGTTAAAAGAATGAAAAGTAGGCTACAGAATGTGAGAAAAGATGTGCAAACCTTATGTCTAAAAAGGACTAATATCTAGGACACATAAAGAATTCTCAAAACTCAGCAGTAAAAGTCAAACAATCCAGTTAGAAAATGTCCAAAAGACATGGAGAGACACCTCACAGAGGAGGGTATGCATGTACCAAATAAGCATATAAAAAGCATAGGAGACTTCCGGGAATATGGCGATGTGAATGGACCGGCAGAAAAATTCCTCCCAACATTATATTTATTCACGAAAATACAGCAAATACAACTATCCCTAAAAGAGAGACCAGAATACGCAGGAAAGTGCACAGTGAGAGGTACACATGAGAGAACTTGGCAGCCAGTGAGGCGGACGGGATACGGAGCCGCGACCCGGTGGGACCGAGCGCTCCTCCCCCCCAGAGCTCCGGCGGTCAGACACTCCAGAGAGAGGACTCGGCACCCGGCGAGGCAGGACGGAGCCGTGACCCAGCGAGATCAGAGCGCTCCTCCACCCAGCACTCCGGCGGGAGTCCCAGCAAGGCAGGTAAGGTACGGAGCCGCGACCCGGCGGGGCCGAGCGCTCCTCTCCCCCAGCGCTCCAGCGGGAGGAGAGGATTCAGAGCCGGGAGGGAGTGGAAGTCTGCGCTGGGAGCCCTGACACACAGCCGGCGGTGTAGCGGAGATTGGAGAGACAGAGGGCACAGGGTCCCAGCCGGGAACGTGCAAGTTGCCCGCAGCAGGCTCCGGGAAGGAAAAAGAAAGGAAAAAAAAGGGAAGAAAGCTCTTTCTCAGCGGTCTTAAAGAGATAGGAGCTCAGTAGAGGGGCTGGATAGCCCCGAAAGCTGAGCCCAGCACGCTGGGAGTCCTGGGGAGCTTTGGACCCCTTAGCTGGCGACTGGGAAAGGGGGGCTGTTATTAAGACCCCCACAGAGATCAACAGCTTCCCATTCGTTCCCAACCCAGCCAGAGCTACAAAGAGCATTGCGGAGCAGCATGGCCATGGCTCTGGAATAGTGGAGCAACAGCGCCACCTACAGCATTCACACAGAACCCACTCTCAGTGGCTTTTTTTTTTTCTTTTTAGTTAGTGTTTTTTCTCCCCTTTCTTTTCCTTTTTTTCTTTCCCTCTCTTTCAACAGCCTCCCATTCATTCTCACCCCGGCCACAGCTTTAAAGGGCCGTGTGGAGCGACATGGCCACGGCTATGGAATAGTGGAGCAATAGCGCCACCTACAGCATTCACACAGAAAACACCCCCGGTGGGCGTCTCGGTGTTTTTTTTTTGTTTTTTTTTTTGTTTTTGTTTTTTCTTTTATGTGTTGCTGCTTTTTCTTTTTCTTTCTTTTCTTTTCGTTTTTCTCTCTCTCTTTTTTTTTTATTAGTAGTTTTTTTTTTCTTCTCTTTGTTTTTTTTTTTCTTCTCTCTCCTCTCTTCTCTTTCCTTTTTAAAGTCATAAAGAGCCCAGCAGACATACGTGACAACTACCAACAACTAATTCTATAGTCATGAGAAGACAGAAGAATATTATACAGACAAAGCTTCAGACAAACACCACCCCAAATAAAGAATCTGAAGGAATGGACATGCATAGTCTTCCAGAAAAAGAATTCAGAATAAAAGTCATAGCCATGCTGACGGATCTACAGAAAAATGTGCAAGAGCTGAGGGAGGAAGTGAGGGAAGTGAGGAAAGACAATGCAGAAATGAGACAAGCCATTGACGGGCTCAACAGCAGATTGAATCAGGTTCAAGCCACGATCAAGGAATTGCAAGACAGGCAACAGGAATACAAAGAAGCTGAGGCAGAGAGAGATAAAAGGATCTCTAAGAATGAAAAAATATTAAGAGAGCTATGTGAACAATCCAAACGGAACAATATTCGCATAATAGGAGTACCAGAGGAAGAAGAGAGAGAAAAAGGGATAGAAAGTGTCTTTGAAGAAATAATTGCTGAAAACTTCCCCA
>JAQQAC010010508.1:18509169-18564465 GCA_029783875.1 Phataginus tricuspis | reverse complement strand
CAAAACCTAGAAGAAATGGACAACTTCTTAGAAAAATACAGCCTTCCAAGACTCACCAAGCAGGAAACAGAAAAACTAAACAGACCAATCACCAGCAACGAAATTGAATCGGTAATCAAAAAACTGCCCAAGAACAAACCCCCCGGACCTGATGGATTCACCTCTGAATTCTACCAGACATATAGAGAAGAAATAACACCCATTCTCCTTAAAGTTTTCCAAAAAATAGAAGAGGAGGGAATACTTCCAAACTCTTTCTATGAAGCCAGCATCACTCTAATACCAAAACCAGGCAAAGATCTCACCAAAAAAGAAAATTACAGACATATATCCCGGATGAACGTAGATGCAAAAATACTCAACAAAATATTGGCAAACCGAATTCAAAAATACATCAAAAGGATCATACACCATGATCAAGTGGGATTCATCCCAGGGATGCAAGGATGGTACAACATTCGAAAATCCATCAACATCATCCACCACATCAACAAAAAGAACAACAAAAACCACATGATCATCTCCATAGATGCTGAAAAAGCATTTGACAAAATTCAGCATCCATTCATGATTAAAATTCTCAACAAAATGGGTATAGACGGCAAGTACCTCAACATCATAAAGGCCATATATGACAAACCGACAGCTAACACCATACTTAATAGCGAGAAGCTGAAAGCTTTTCATCTAAGATCGGGAACAAGACAGGGGTGCCCACTCTCTCCACTGCTATTCAACATAGTACTGGAGGTCCTAGCCATGGCAATCAGACAAAACAAAGACATACAAGGCATCCAGATTGGTAAAGAAGAAGTCAAAGTGTCACTATTTGCAGATGACATGATACTGTATATAAAAAACCCTAAAGACTCCACTCCAGAACTACTAGAACTAATATCTGAATTCAGCAAAGTTGCAGGATATAAAATTAACACACAGAAATCTGTTGCTTTCCTATACACTAATGATGAGCTAACAGAAAGAGAAATCAGAAAAACAATTCCATTCACAATTGCATCTAAAAGAATAAAATACCTAGGAATAAACCTAATGAAGGAAGTGAAAGGCCTGTACTCTGAAAACTACAAGACACTCCTAGGAGAAATTAAGGAAGACACAAACAAATGGAAATGCATCCCATGCTCTTGGCTAGGAAGAATAAATATTGTCAAAATGGCTATACTACCTAAAGCAATCTACAGATTCAATGCAATCCCTATCAAACTACCAACAGCTTACTTCAATGAACTGGAGCAAATAACTCAAAAATTCATATGGAACCACAAAAGACCCCGAATAGCCAAAGCAATTCTGAGAAGGAGGAATCAAACAGGGGGAATTACACTCCCTGACTTCAAACTCTACTACAAAGCCACAGTAATCAAGACAATTTGGTACTGGCACAAAAACAGACCCACAGACCAGTGGAACAGAATAGAAAATCCAAACATTAACCCAAACACCTACAGTCAATTAATATTTGATAAAGGAGCCTTGGATATACAATGTGGAGATGATAGCCTCTTCAGCAGCTGGTGTTGGAAAAACTGGACAGCTACATGTAAGAGAATGAAACTGGACTACTGTCTAGCCCCATACACAAAGGTAAACTCAAGGTGGATCAAAGACTTGAATGTAAGTCATGAAACCGTAAAACTCTTAGAAAAACATAGGCAAAAATCTCTTGGACATAAACATGAGTGACTTCTTCATGAACATATCCCCCCAGGCAAGGGAAACAAAAGCAAAAATGAACAAGTGGTACTATATCAAGCTGAAAAGCTTCTGTACAGCAAAGGACACCATCAGTAGAACAAAAAGACATCTTACAGTATGGGAAAATATATTCATAAATGATGTATCTGATAAGGAGTTGACATCCAAAATATATAAAGAACTCACACACCTCAACAAACCAAAAGCAAATAATCCAATTAAGAAATGGGCACAGGACATGAATAGACACTTCTCTAAAGAAGAAATTCAGATGGCCAACAGGCATATGAAAAGATGCTCTACATCGCTGGTCATCAGAGAAATGCAGATTAAAACCACAATGAGATATCACCTCACACCAGTGAGGATGGCCAACATCCAAAACACAAACAACAACAAATGTTGGTGAGGATGTGGAGAAAAGGGAACCCTCCTACACTGCTGGTGGGAATGCAATTTAGTTCAACAATTGTGGAAAGCAGTATGGAGGTTCCTCAAAAAACTCAAAATAGAAATACCATTTGACCCAGGAATCCCACTCCTAGGAATTTACCCTAAGAATGCAGCAGCCCAGTTTGAAAAAGACAGATGCACCCCTATGTTTATTGCAGCACTATTTACAATAGCCAAGAAATGGAAGCAACCTAAGTGTCCATAGTAGATGAATGGATAAAGAAGAAGTGGTACATATACACAATGGAATATTATTCAGCCATAAGAAGAAAACAAATCCTACCATTTGCAACAATATGGATGGAGTTAGAGGGTATTATGCTCAGTGAAATAAGCCAAGCCGAAAAAGACAAGTATCAAATGATTTCACTCATATGTGGAGTATAAGAACAAAGAAAAAAACTGAAGGAACAAAACAGCAGCAGACTCACAGAACCCAAGAATGGACTAATAGTTACCAAAGGGAAAGGGACTGGGGAAGATGGGTGGGAAAGGAGGGATAAGAGGGTAAAAGGGGTATTACGATTAGCAGATGTAAGGTAGCGGGGGCACGGGGAGGGCTGTACAACTCAGAGAAGACAAGTAGTGACTCTATAGCATCTCACTACGCTGATGGACAGTGACTGTAATGGGGTTGGTGGGGGGGACCTGATGAAGGGGGTAGTTTAATCACCATAATATTGCACATGTAACTGTAGGTTAATGATACTAAATAAATTGTAAAAAAAAAGATCTGGTGACAGTTTCATTACAATGCAATTCACAAGGAAATAGCCAGAACTATGACTGACAAGGTTTTACAAGACATGGCAGAATTTTAGGAATTTCTTATAATTTCTGTAACACTTATATACCTACACAAATACAATATAAAGATGGCTTAATATTATTCCCTGACAATGTTTCCCACATAATTTATCACATCAATAAACCCAATTAGTTTAACATCTCTCTTTCTGTAAGAACAGAGAACAAATCTTTTGAGATATTCCATGGAATTCATAGTCAAAAAGACTTCATTTAGAATCTTATTTTTGGGTTTTTGTCAAAAATATCAAAAGTTTTGGACACATAACTAAATAGGATCACAGATCACTATGGAATAATATTTAATTACCTATTTAACCAAAGTGGCAATAAAAAATTTCAAATGTGATACAAGTTACATAGTTATTAGCAAAACCTAGCTCATTTAATATTAAGAAGATTCAGCTGTCTAAGTAATTAAAGACCTGATGATAAAGATAATGTGGAGCACAGGGAATCATGTTGATTAAATACAAAATCATTGCTTTCTAGGCAGATTACTTAAAAAGTAAAGCAAACCTTTCACAATCACTAATCAGGAACAACGCAAAGTCAAAGAAAACTGTATCCTTTTGATAGATGAAAGAAAGTTGCTTGTTTGTTTGTTTTACATAAGTACATAGTTGATATTAAAGCTTTGTAAAACACTTTTAATAACAATATAATTTTAGCCAGCTTGATTACACAAGGTAAAATTCTTTCTCTCTCCCTCTCTCTCTCTCTCTCTTTCTCTCTCTCTCTTCAATGTTTTATATACATTTAGTTTCTCCTTCATAACCAGAAGTTCTAGTTAAGGAAAATTACTTTCATTTCCCTTAACAAAAATGCATCGCCATACCCCAAACCTTTTCTCAGCCAAAAACACAGCCTACTCCCCTTGCACACAGACTCATTTCCCCTGTAATTTCCAGTCATCTTAATTACATACATCAAGTAGAATTCTCAACCCTTAGAAACTTTCATTTCTAGTGAAAATTAAGAAGTTAGCAATTGTGAACTGTTATAACAGTATTCTTTAGATTGGCAAATTTATGACTACATTTCTCAATTTATAGAAACATATGCCCTTTTTAATAGTACAATCTTTCAGTGTGGCACCAAGACATGTTTACTAACAGTTGCAAATTTATCTTTAGGTTCTTTATATCTGAAGCCAAAAGTAGATAAACCTGTGTTCAGTAATTAATGTTTCACTATTTTATCTCATTTGGACATTATTATTGAATAAATTCCCATCATTTAACTTGGCAAAACTCTAAGGTTTCAAGTTACCAGAGATTTTGTAAGCTATCACTGAGTACACATACCATAAAACATAATTTTTGTTAAAAAATGTGTCTATAAACTAAAATATGTCTCTAATATTAAATAATGTGCCTATATGTAATATATATCACTTGCTCCCAACAATTATGCTTAGATTAGTCAGGAAAACCTATGAGCCATCAGACAATGTCAGCCATCATCCCAAGCTATTTCTCTTGCTGACAAATTTTGTAAGATTCATAACATGAACTTATTTAACTAGTAAACCCAAGCAGAATAAAAGTTGTGTATCTGCATTATAGTCAACATTGATGATTCTAAAGATGTCCATTTTAATTAAACCAATGAACTTAAACCAGGTTTAATGCTGAAATTTTTTCCAGATCATATGAACCTGAAAAAAATTTGGCTTAATTTGTTATATTTCTGATAATTTCAACAACAGTTTACACATGCTTAATTTTAAGTTAATTAAATAGAGCTCCCTTACAAATTAATTTTGGCAATACCATCCAGAAGCAGAGCATACCACACAACTCATACAGACACATACATGCAAACAAAGACCTTACAGCTTTCATTTGAAAAATTTAGCTTTGAATCAGGTATAAATAGAAAACTCACTCGTTTATCACAGAACAGGTCAGTCTCGATTTTGTTTTGGCAGTTGGAGTAAGTTCTCATGCTCAGGTGGCTAAAGCTTTTTATTATTTGTAGAGAAGACACAAGATTTTTCACTTATCCAGTTTCCAAATACCTCCTTTTTTTAAATTCTTATGAAAAACATCTCCCTAAAGTTTCCATTTAAAGAAAAAGAATGTCTTGAGGAGGTAGAGAGAGGATGGAGATAGAAATCTACATCACAAAATCACAGAGAAAGTATCAAAGTTTTCTTCAAGGACTGCTGGGCTATTTTACCGATAATCAGAGGTCTAGAATAATTGCTATTTACATTTTTCCTTCTTTTTTGTAAGTACAATTCTGTTTCCAATTCCCTGATCTTAAAATACCTATAAGCATTTTAAGATGAAGAGGGGAAGAGTTGGGATTGGTAAGAACAGGTGAGCTTTGAATTACTTCTAAAACCACATTTCAGGTTTTGAAGAGATTTGCAAGACAAATCGTTGTTTCTGATTCCTCAAAGCATTTGGTTGGTGCCTGATAATCAAGAGATTCATCCACCCATCCAATTAAACTTGCTTCTTTATATCAGAAGATTTTCATGTTCTACAACTTCAGGGTTTGAGACAGTATGCCTTTAAAAAATCTGTACAATGTTTTCAACAAAGGCCTTTGGGTGCTCTCCTTATTTCTGAGTACACAATTCAACCTTGGGCCAATCCACTGGGGGTGGGCCGGGAGTGGAAAGCCTCTACTATTGCTCCTATCAGCCCTTGAATATCAGCCTTCAGTTGATCCATTTTCAGGTCATTTATAGGAAGGCCTGGGTAAAATTCTGGCCATCTGTTTCCCCTGTAGGGGGTTTCCCCAGCAGGCCATCTGGTTTGTCCGATGGTATAATCATGGGTGAAAAGAATACACCTTAACCGCTAATGTAGGTCCCTGTGAGTGGGGTTATGAATGACCACTTTTCGACTCTTCTCTAAATTTGGTAGGATCTTCTGAAAGTGGACTAAAAACCTTCATAATTTAGAAGATCTGCTGCTGTCCAGGGTACATGAATTCTTTGCAGTGGAGTCAATGGTACATCTACAAAGCACATCACATAGGAAGGCCTGAAGCTGGCAGATCCTGATTACAGAGCCCTGGAAAGTGGTAAGAGACAACAAAGCAAGCCCAACCCGTGCCAGGTGTTTCTGCTCAATTCACTTCCTGGCCTTTAGTATATGTATGAGTAACACGAATATCCCAGGTCTGGAGATGAGGCCAGAGCACTTGCTGTAAATCTTGGAAAGAAAGGGAAGTCAAAATAGGCAGCTGACCAACATCCAAAACACAAACAACAACAAATGTTGGCGAGGATGTGGAGAGAGGGGAACCCTCCTACACTGCTGGTGGGAATGCAAATTAGTTCAACCACTGTGGAAAGCAGTATGGAGGTTCCTCAAAAAACTCAAAATAGAAATACCATTTGACCCAGGAATTCCACTCCTAGGAATTTACCCTAAGAATGCAGGAGCCCAATTTGAAAAAGACAGATGCACCCCTATGTTTATTGCAGCACTATTTACAATAGCCGAAAAATGGAAGCAACCTAAGTGTCCAGCAGTAGATGAATGGATTAAGATGATGTGGTACATATACACAATGGAATATTATTCAGCCATAAGAAGAAAACAAATCCTACCATTTGCAACAACATGAATGGAGTTAGAGGGTATTATGCTCAGTGAAATAAGCCAAGCCGAAAAAGACAAGTATCAAATGATTTCACTCATATGTGGAGTATAAGAACAAAGAAAAAAGCTGAAGGAACAAAACAGCAGCATACTCACAGAACCCAAGAACGGACTAATAGTTACCAAAGGGAAAAGGACTGGGGAAGATGGGTGGGAAGGGAGGGATAAGAGGGTAAAAGGGGCATTACGATTAGCAGATGTAAGGTAGCGGGGGCACGGGGAGGGCTGTACAACTCAGAGAAGACAAGTAGTGACTCTATAGCATCTCACTACGCTGATGGACAGTGACTGCAATGGGGTTGGTTGGGGGGACCTGATGAAGCGGGTAGTTTAATCACCATAATGTTGCACATGTAATTGTAGATTAATGATACCAAAATTAATTTTTAAAAAATAAAATAAATAATCCAAAAAAAAGTAGGCAGCTGAGTGTTTATGGGATTTTCTGGAGAAGTTGGAGGACTTTGGGGATCTAATGGAATTTGCTGAGGTGATGGGGCTGTATTTTGAGGTGGCCTGGTAAACAAGGGGTCCAAATATCCAAAAGAACGGCTGGAGGGTCAGGGGTGGAGAGCTGGGGATAAGGGCATATACAAGGGCATAGAGTGGGAATTTATGTTAGATCTGGACTTTCATTTCTGTTGGGTCCAACTTACATTCCTTCCGCTTACAAAGGGGGTCCCTCAGGCTGGCCACCGAGCTCCTCTGCGTCTACTTCCCACCTTAGTCTTTCCGCAGGTAACCAACGGGATTATTCTTTAGAATGAGAGCTTGATTTAATTCTTTTTCTTTTAAATACAGCCAAATCAAAGGATCCATCATCTGCATTGACAAGTAGGATCTTATATTAATCTCAATAGAAACAAACCAACAAGCCTGTTTACCGCTTAACCACGGATGCAGGAGGTATCGCCAAAGAGTGAAAAAGATGTGGCCCTCAGAAAATCCACTCCCAAAGTCATCTAAAAATGATATAGCCACCAACTGGGTACAACTCACACTTCTGCCTGACCAAATTAGTGGAAAGAGTGTCTCCGATTTCCCAAAAGACTAGTATGACAATGAAGGTTGAGAAAACAGAGGCCCCTTATGAACTGGGACCCTTTCCAGCAAATTCCCCTAAGAGATGGCACAGCCAAACAGGAGAACCCTGATTATCAAATCCATAGGCTATTTTTCTGTCTGCCAGACGCACACCAGGACATGCATCCTCCGGCTGATGGAGACCAGAGAGAACGTGCTGATTGGCCATAAAGCCAAGCCCTCGAGAACAAGGCAGGACAGAAACTCCAACCTGCTTTTTTGTTTTTGTTTTCATGTGCACATTAGCAGCTCTAGCAAAGCCCTGGGTCTCCCAGAGCCAAATCAATACCTAAGAGGGGCATGCCAAGGAATTAGGGGTGGGGTGGTGTTGCACAGCGCATCTCCTTGCACAGAAATTTTCTTGAGGTTGACAGGGACCTAGTGTCAATCCAACATGTTCCGTGACCAGCTTATCCTGACACGGGAATTTAGAGTTAGGTGGCGAGCGCTCTAACAGCTTTTAAGTGCTTGACCCGTGCTGCCCAATTTTGCAGCTTTTTGCTTCCAAGATGCCCATTAGTAATGTCTTCACCTCACATGTACATTAACTCACAGCAAAGCTGGTCTAAACAGATACTGGTCTGGTGAGAACTGTGAACTCACCACTCTGTATGGCCGGGTCAAATGACAGCCTTATAGGACTGTCCTGCATTTTTCTCCTTATGATAAATGACACAAAAGACAGAGATGAAGAAAAACAGTGGCCGTCTCTGGGAAGAAAACAAGATGCTCATAAGGAATATTTATCAAAGTCAGCATGCCCAAGGAACTAGTTCACCCAAACATTTTCTCTCTAATCAAAATTTAGGAAAACAAAAGGACTCTCACTGCTGTCACTTCCATCAGACCCAGCAGGCAGAGGTCCCGGAGGCTGACAGGTAAGAATTCGGACCTTCTGCAGGTTTTGTCAGTGGTCCCAGGATGTCAGCGCGGCAGCCTGAAGGTCCCTTCACAGCTGTCTCCTGCAGCAAGGAAAACCGTCCCCATCCTCTCTTCTAGAGTCAGAGGTTGCCCTGTTATGCAGATAAGTTTTGTTTAAAAAAAAATAAAATCGAACCAAGTAAATCTGAAGATCTAATTGGCTTTATTAAGTGATTCATGATTCAGGCAGCATCCCCTCTAGCAAGTAGAGATGCTCTGAGGAATTGTACAAAACAGAGGTTTTTGCAGACAGGAAGGTGGGGAAAGTTATTAGCAAAAGGAAAGAAGGGATTGTCTTCGGCAGGTCACCCCCTGCGGGGGGCATGGGCCTCGTGCAGATGGCCCCATCCTGTTTTGGGGATGGAGAGGGCCCGTGTGACCTTTGAAGTCAGTGGGGCTGACCAGAAAATTCATGAGTGTTAAAAGATCACATTCCTGGAATAGGTTGAAACTGTAATTAAACCTTAGTTTGGGGACAAAGAACTCCTATTTGGGCTTCTTTCTTTCTCTTTTTTTTTTTTTTTAATGGTTTCTTAGTTAAAAAGGTATCTCTCTTCCTGGTACAAGCCCACTTTCTGAAGTAAATCTAGGCAGTTCAGGAAGCGGTAAAGAGCTTTTCCTGAATCTGCTGGGGTTTGGCCCCTCTAAGAAAAGACAAACTAATGAGAGAAAAACAAACAGGAGTTTATTAAAGTGTATGTCTTATATTTATGATGCCGGGGTTCTTGTTCATGAAGCCGAAGAATGAGCTTCACAAACACCCAAGGTAGGAGAGCAAGGGACAGGCTTTTATTTAGAGATCAAGTGAGAGAACAGAGCTCCCGGCTCACGCCAGGAGGGACAAGACAGTCCGGGGTGGTGTGTTGTCTAGGGGATTTTATAGGCAGATGAGGATTTTTCGAGTACATGAAAAAAGCTTAGGGGTGCGGACTTGTTAAGTGGTGTCTGAATATCTAGAATTAACTTAACATAAGGAATTTCCTGCCCTGACTTCTCTCTGGGACACTGGCATCTTGGTCTAGGAGCATATCAAAAGGCAGCCTGCCCAGCCCCCAAGGTGGGCTGAGGTATTGTCTGTTTGCTAAAGAGTAAGTTAAAATTCTTACTTCTTAAACTTCCTGGGTGTTAAAATGCAATCTTATCTTTAAGGTAGAATCTTTCTTGCCTTTTACTATGTTGTTTACAGCTGGGTCTGCTGCTAAATTAGTTGTCCAGTTTGTAAAATCACCCCATCAGATCTGAAAGAGGAAAGACAGCACCTAGGCCTGGGCCTGTTAGCATGCTAGAGTGAATCTTACACGATTACAAATGATTAGCATAATAACAACATGTGCTACTCTTCTTTATCTGGGGAACATTAACTGATCTTACTGAAGAATGACTCCAGAGCTTAATGCTTAACACAGAGTTTTGGTAGGGGGTTTCCTTGCATGTAGTTACATTGCTCTGACTGCAAATATCCTGCCTTGTTTTTTTTGGAGGCCCTCCCCCTACTCTGACTACACCCACGGTCCCTGTCTCATTTACATGAGAGTTACTCAGGGGAAAAATGAGTCACTCAAAGTGTAGCCTCGCACTGAGGTTTCATACCATGGTCAGCTAATGCAACTAAGAAGGGCGCAGGGGATGGGGGCCAAGCTGTGGGAAGGAGCCCAGTGAAAGCAGGTAAACAGGGAATGCTTTTATGGGTAAAATTGCAGTGTTTCCAGAATCTCTCGCCCCAGACTATAGTGCATCCCCATACAGCAGGTGTTTCCAGGGTGCGGAGAGGAGCAGTCCATGTCCATATGAATAGGTGATTATGAGGGCAAGGAGGGCTTATATGGACCGGAGAGGTTGGGTGGGGGAGACAGGAGAGACACGGGGGAGCAGAAGTGAACCGTTGCTTGTAAGAAATAAATTTCATTTCTCCCTTTGACTGATTTTGGTTTCAGAGGTATTTGTCCGGGATCGTTCCCTGGAGTTACAGTTTTGTTTTGCAGATTTAAGTCAGTGCCTTCTCCAGCAATGGGATTCTCCTGTGATTCAGAGTCAAACTTCTCTTCCTAGTATGGCGGGAGATGCTCCCACAAATGGAGATATTTCCTTTACGAAAGGGTAACTTCTGCTCTGTTTTCAGAGCTTCTCCTGTGTCTGCAGTTTCTCAAAATAATCAGCTCAAAATGCCCCTCTGCCACACAGGTATGTTTTGGGGTGCCGTATCCTGGTCTCCTGCACCGCCAGCGGAGTGAGCCAGGCAGTGATGGGGGTCAGATCTAACACAAGATGTGCAAACGGAGATCCCCCTTCTTTGCTTTTTCTTTCTCTCTCTACCAGATAAATGCTAATAATTACGATGGATGTGCCTCACTCCGCTCATAGCGGCAGGGTCTCTGATTCCCAGAATTCCACATTGCTGAGGGTTAGGATACTCGGCTCCCTCCCGGCCCCTGTGAGCCTGAGTTCTCTTCTGCCCCCTGGCTCCAATCACACCCTCCTGGGTGATGAGGTCCCAACGGGGGGGCCTGGAGGGGCCTCAGCTGCACCCCAGGCCGCCCAGGCACGTCCGGGCATGCCCCAGCCTGACCCAGAAGCCAGAAGCACTGGTGCTTCCTCTGCCTCCTCCCTGGAACCAGGTTCTGCCCCCCACCAAGTCAGTGACCCCACCCAGGTCTGGGTCACTCCTCCCCTGCTATGACGTCCCCACGGCTCCTCCTCTAACTGGGTGCCCGCTGGCTCAGGGGCGCTCTTGCCCACAAATCTGATCCTGCGCATACGCCCGGCATGGCCATTGCCTGATCCGACGGAGCGTGAGCTCTTGTCACGAATGTCCCTGTGCAGACACCCAGGACACAGAAGCACAGAGACACTCAGCCAACCTGGGTGATAGCAGATGGGCAACACGACCAGGCAGGGCTCTGTGACCGGGCCCTTCCTGCCACAGGGAGGAAGGGTTCAAAGCCCCTGGAGGGCGCGCAGGTTGAAGTATCTAGTCAGACAGCAGCATCTTCCTCGTTCTGAGTGAATCCTTCCTCATGCGTTGAAGGCCTGAGCTGACTGAAACCCTCCGGGGCACACTGCAGGCAGAGCCACCTGCCCCCGGCGGCCGGGATCCTGGGATCTGGTGGCCAGACCCACCGAGCAGCCAGTATCTGGAAAGCTGACTGAACAAGATGAGTTTCTTTTCTTTTCTTCCTAGCTTTTCTGTCTTTTGTTCCTTGTTTTGCAAATGTATAAACAGCACATGCCACACTAAAGAGTAGGAGGCCAACAATACAGAAAAGCAGGAAGGGAAAACTAACAATTGCCCGAAGTCCCTCTACAGCGACCAGCCTTTCATCAGTTTATCTGTTCAGATCCTCCACCAATTTTTTAATCAGGTTATTTGTTTTTTGGGTGTTGAGATGTGTGAGTTCTTTATATATTTTGAATGTTAACCCCTTGTTAGATATGTCATTTACAAATATATTCTCCCATACTGTAGGATGCCTTTTTGTTCTATTGATGGTGTCCTTTGCTGTACGGAAGATTTTTAGTTTGATGTAGTCCCATTTGTTCATTTTCGCTTTTGTTTCCCTTGCCCGAGGAGATATGTTCAGAAAAAAGTTGCTCATGTTTATATTCAAGAAATTTTTGCCTATGTTTTCTTCTAAGAGTTTTATGGTTTCATGACTTACATTCAGGTCTTTGATCCATTTTGAGTTTACTTTTGTGTATGGGGTTAGACAGTAGTCCAGTTTCATTCTCTGACATGTAGTTGTCCAGTTTTGCCAACACCAGCTGTTGAAGAGGCTGTCATTTCCCCACTGTATATCCAGGGCTCCTTTATCGTATATTAATTGACCATATATGCTTGGGTTTCCATCTGGGCTCTCTAATCTGTTCCATTGATCTATGGGTCTGTTCTTGTGCCAGTACCAAATTGTCTTGATTATTGTGGCTTTGTAGTAGAGCTTGAAGTCAGGGAGTGTAATCCCTCAGCTTTATTTTTCCTTCTCAGGATTGATTTGGCTGTTCAGGGTCTTTTGTGGTTCCATATGAATTTTAGAACTATTTGTTCTAGTTCATTGAAGAATGCTATTGGAATTTTTATAGGGATTGCATTGAATCTGTAGATTGCTTTAGGCAGGATGGCCATTTTAACAATATTAATTCTTCCTATCCATGAGCACAGGATGTATTTCCATTTATTGGTGTCTTCTTTAATTTGCAGGGTTAGGGATTAAAGACAGTGCTCAGATACACAGGTTTAAGTTTACATAAAGGATATTTTTGTTGAGACAGTCACGTGGTGAAGAGCATGCCTCTGGAGCCAGGCTGCTGGGTCCTAGTGTTTGCTCAGCCACCCACCAGATTTTTGCCTCAGTTTCCTCATCTGCAAACTGTACTTAGAGGCTGCCTAATCCCACAGCCCAACACCCAGAGCACTTATCTTGTCTCTCAGTCTCCCAGTTCCATGTCTTACGCCACACCCGGAGCCCAGCTTGAAGGCTGCCCCTCAGCAATGTCTCCTTGCCTGTGTCTACCTGTCCCTTTTCACTCTGAGCCCTCTGGGCCACTCCCCAGGGGGATGCAGCCCACCCTAGGCAGGAGGCGCACTCACTCTGGGTCCACACTGCCACCAGCCCCATGGGCCCATCACCATCCCTGCAGGGGCTCATGCTCCTGTGCACACCCACTCCAAGGATGAGCCAGCCTCTGACAGGCTCCATCCTGTAGCTCCACCTGGCCCCAGCTTCTGTCCACCTTAGGCCACAGGTCTATGATCAACTGGAGGCTGGCATGACAGCCACATACTCCCACAGGACTGGCACCTAACTGCCTCTGGCCACCAGGGAATCCTGGGCTCCTTAAGGGTCCTAACAGAGTAAGTTTCTTGCCTGAACCATGCTTTGATTTCCCTGCCAAATGAGGTCATTGCATGAAAGCCCTCTGAGGTCCCTTTTACCCTGACATGCCACATCTGAGACCCTGCCCTGGGCTGTGACATACACTTTGAGCCTGTTCTGTCCCTGGGGAACTCTGTCCTGCTTTCGGCCCTTTGCCAGCACACTGTGGCATCCTCCATCTCAGTCCCCTGCCACTCAATGTCCCTTCTGAACTGGCCCTCGCCTCCTTGGCCACCCAGCAGTGGCAGTGCCAGGCTGCAAACGCAATCAACACAAACATTTATCCTGAGACACAGGCCAACTCAGACCCTCCCCAAAAACTTAACCACCAATAGCCTGTTGTTGATCGGAAGCCTTACCAAGACATAAACAGGTGATTAACACATCTTGTACCTTATATGTATTGTACACTGTAGTCTTATAACAAAGTAAGCTAGAGCTTTTTCAAATTGCCACAAGTCTCAAAAAAATTTACGATACTTTTTATTGAAGAAATTCACGTGTAAGCGGACCCACACAGTTCAAACCTGTGGTTGTTCAAGGGTCAACCATACTTTAATTCCTAACAACCCAGTAAGGTAGGTATTATTATCTTCCCACCTTATAAATAAAGAAACCATTTAATATCACTCAATGGGTCAAATGAACAAATTAAAACAAATCAAGCAATACATGGAGACAAATGAAAACAAAATACAGCAGTACAAAATTTGTGAGATGCCACAAAAGCAGTTCCAAGAGGGAAGCACACAGCAGTAACAGGCCTGCCTCAGGGAACAGGAACAGTCCCAAATAAACAGCCTAGACTCACAACTAAAGAAACTAGAAAAAGATCAAATGAAAACCAAAGTTAGTAGAAGGAGGGACATTGATAAAGATCAGAGCAGAAATAAATAAAATAAAGAATAAAACAGTAGGAAAAAAATCTGTGAAGCCAACAGCTGGTTCTTTGAGAAGAGAAACAAAATCGACAAACCCCTCGCCAGACCTACCAAGAGGAAAAAAGGGAACACACAAACGAAATCAGAAAAGAAAAAGGAATGGTCACAATGGATACCACAGAAATAAAAAGAATTATTAAAGAATTCTATGAAAAATTATATGTCAATAAACTGGACAACCTAGAAGAAATGGACAAATTCCTAGTAAAATACAACCTTCCAAGACTGACCCATGAAGGAACAGAAAATCTGAACAGACCTACTACCAGCAATAAAATTAAATTGATAATCAAAAAACTAACAATCAAAAACCCAGGACATGATGGCTTCACAGCAAAAATTCTATCAAATATTTAAAGAAGAGCTAATACCCATCCTACTTAAACTGTTTCAAAAAAATATAAGAGCAGGGAGTACTTCCAAACTCATTCTATGAGGCCAGCATCACTCTAATACCAAAACCAGACAATACAAAAAAAAAGGAAGTTACAGACCAATAATCTTGATGAACATAGGTGCAAAAATGCTCAGCAAAATATTAGCAAACCGAATTCAAAAATACATCAAAAAGATCATCCAACGGGAGCAAGTGGGATTTATTCCAGGGATTCAAGGATGATGCAATATTCATAAATCAATCAGTGTCATACACCACATTAACAAAAAGGACAAAAACCACATGATCACCTCAGTAGAGGCTGAGAACCCATTTGACAAAATTTCACATCCATTCATGATGAAAACTCTCAATGAAATGGGCATAGAGGCTATGTACGTCAACATAATAAAGACCATATATGACAAACTCACAGGTAAAATCATACTCAATGGCAAAAAGCTGAAAGCTCTTCCTCTAAGATCAGGAACAAGACAAGGATGCCCACTCTTACCACTTTTACTCAACACAGTACGGGAGGTCCTCACCTCGGCAATCAGGCAAGACAAAGAGATAAAAGGCATCCAAACTGACAAGGAAGAAATTAAACTGTCATTATTTGCAGATGTCTTGATATTATACATAGAAAACCCTAAAGACTCCACAAAAAAAAACATTAGAACTAATAATTGGATTCAGCAAAGTTGAAGGATACAAAATTAATACACAGAAATCTGTTGTGTTCCTATATACTAATAACAAACTAACAGAAAGTGAAATTAGAAAAACAATTCCACTTACAATTGCATCAAAAAGAATAAAAATACCTAGGAATAAACCTACCCAAGGAGGTGAAAAACCTATACCCTGAAAACTATAAGACACTCATGAGAGAAATTAAAGAAGACACAAATAAATGGAAATCTATCCTGTGCTCATGGATAGGAAGAATTAATATTGTCAAAATGACCATCCTGTCCAAAGCAATTTACAGGTTCAATGCAATCCCTATCAAAATACCAACAGCATTCTTCAAGGAACTAGAACAAATAGTTCTAAAATTCATAAGGAACAACAAAAGACCCAAATAGCCAAAGCAATCCTGAAAAAGAAGAACAAAGCAGGAGATTATGCTCCCTGACTTCAAGCTATACTACAAAGCTGCAGTAATCAAAACAGTATGGTGCTGGCACAAGAGCAGACCCATAGATCAATGGAACAGAATAGAGAGCCCAGATATAAACCCAAGCATATATGGTCAATTAATATACAATACGGAACCATGGACATACAATGGAGAAATGAAAGGTTCTTTAACAACTGGTGTTGGCAAAACTGGACAGCTACATGCCAGAGAATGAAACTGCATTATTGTCTAACTCCATTCAAAAGTAAAATTGAAATGAATCAAAGACCTGAATATAAGTTATGAACCCATAAAATTTTCTAGAAGAAAACATAGGCAAAAATCTCTAAACATAAACATGAGCAATTTTTCCTGGACACATCTCCTTGGGCAAGAGAAACAAAATCAAAGAACAAGTAGAACTACATAAAACTAAAAAGCTTCTGTACAGCAAAGGACACCATCAGGAGAACAGAAAGGCAGCCTACAGTATGGGAAAATATATTCATAAATGATTTATCCAATAAGGAGTTAACATCCAAAATATATAAAGAACTCATGACTCAACACCAGAGAAAAGAAATAACCTGATTAAAAAATGGGCAGAACTATTTTCAATAGAGAAGATATGGAGGCAACCTAAGTGTCCATCAACAGATGAATGGATAAAGAAGAGGTGGTACATATACACAATAGAATATTACTCAGCCATAAAAAGAAAATAAATTCTCCCATTTGCAACAACATGGATGGATCTAGAGGGTATTATACTCAGTGAAATAAGCTAAGCAGAGACAGACAAATACCATATTATTTCACTTATTTGTGGAATACAAACACAAAGCAAAATAGCAGTAGACTCATAGACACTGAGAGGTGACTAGTGGTTACCGAGGGGGAAGGGTTGGATGTGTTTGAGGGGAGGGTGAAGGGGATAAAAGGGCACAACGATTCACAATCACAGTATAAGTTGGTCACAGGGATGGTAATACAGCATGGAGAATATAGTCAATGATTCTGTAACATCTTTCTACATTGATAGATAGCAACTGCACTAGAGGTGGTGAAGATTTGATAATATGGGTAATAACTGTTGAACCACTGTGTTGTATATTTGAAATCAATGTAAGAGTGTATATCAATGATACTTCAAAAAGAAAATGGACAGAGGACCTGAACAGACATTTCTGCAAAGAACTATAGATGGTCAACAGGCACATGAAAAGATGCTCCATATCGCTAATCATCAGGGAAATGCAAATCAAAACCACAATGAGGTATCCCCTCACCAGTCAGAATGGCCATTATCCAAAAGACAAGAAATAACAAGTGTTAGTGAGGATGTGGAGGAATGGGAGCCTCCTGCACTGTTGGTGGGGAGGGAAACTGGTGCAGCCACTATGGAGAGCAGTATGGAGGCTCCTCAAAAAACTAAAAATTAGAAATTCTATACAACCTAGTAATTCCATTTCTAGGAATTTACCAAACAAAACAAATCCCTGTTTCAGAAGGATATATGCACTCCTGTGTTTATTGTCTCATTATTTACAATACCCAAGTTATAGAAGCACCCAGAGTGTGCATCAATAGATGAATAAATAAAGAAGATGTGATATATATACAGAACAGAATATTATTCAGCCATAAAAAGAAGAAAAAGAAATCCTGCCATTTGCAACATGGATGGACCTAGAGGGTATTATGCTCAGTGAAATAAGCCAAGCGGAGAAAGACAAATACCATATGACTTCACTTACTTGTGGAATATAAAAACAAAACAAAACAAAGAACAAAATAGCAGTAGACTCATAGACACTGGGTGTCTACCATGTGGTTACCATGGGGGTGGATGGGTGGGGAGTGTGTAGGGGATAAACAGGCACTAAAATTCTCAATCATAATGTAAGTTGGTCATGGGGATAGTAGTACAGCATGGAGAATATAGCCAATGATTCTGTAACATCTTCCTATGTTGACAAAGAGTAACTAGTGGGGGAGGGAAGACTTAATAATATTGGTTACTGTTGAACCACTGTGTAGCCTACTTGAAACCAATAGAAGACTGTATATCAATGACACTACAATAAAAAAAGAATTTATTAGGCTGCATATTTCTATCTTTTATGTACATCTCTGTATGTTATTGTATCCCACAAAAGCAAATAAAAAGGTTAAAAGAGTTGGGCAGTAGAGGACCAGGTAGATTTGACTCAGCCAGTAGCTGCTCTAAAGAGGTTTTTATCACACTTGTTAAATGGGTCATTTAGCTGCAAGGAGGGGAAGCATCGTTGCCTGTGAAAGCATTAAAAACAAACAAACAAACAATATAACTAACGAGCAATCTTCTCCAAAGTACTGGGGAAGAAGAGCTCGGGGCTGCAAAGAGATTGGGGCCCCACCTGGAAAATATGACACATCATGAAGCCAATTAATTTTCCCTGATTGGCATGAAAATTAATTTGCCTAGAATTATTCACACTGGAGGGTCCTAATTATTCATCTCCATCAAGATGCAAATTGAGTTTTGCACAAAGAGAACAAGGGGGAAATGACAGGGAAATGGTGGGGTGTGGTGAGCAGGCCTGACGGGGGGGAGAAGCTGGCCCCAGGTGGTGCCAAGGCTGCAGAAATTTTTAGCCATACCTTTGGTGGGGGAAATGGGGCCAGATTGCCTTCTGCCTGAAGTCTTCTCCCTTGGGAGGCCCTGAGACGGAGAAGCCCACCTGTCATGCCTATTGCATGCCAGCTCCATCAGCGTGCTCCTGATGCTGGGAGAGACACCTGATGCTGGAGAGACCCCAGCGATGCTCTCTTCACTGGTGTTAGTGCTGGAGGCAGTCAAATAACGAAATAAAGGGAAGTGCTCTGTGTGCATCCTTGACTGCTATCTGTGGTCAATAAATGTTTGATGACTGCTGCATTATTAATCTTTTGGCAGAACACTAAAAATGTCACCATCTGTATGAATAATAAAATTCATTAAATTAAACAAGAAATATTTGCTACCCAGCTTCTCTGAGCCATGCGTTTGTTAGGTGCCAGGGATGCAGAGGGGGAAAGTCAGCACTGACACCCCCAGGGAGCTCACTCTCTTGGGCTGAGACCACAACACACCATGAGCATGTGTGTTCTCGGGGAGGTAAGATGTGCAGACCCCTACCACTGAAAAACACAAACCATTGTTGAGGAAAAATGAAGAAAATCTAAGGATATAGAAATGCAAAGGACCCAGAATAACTAGGGCATTTTTTGAAGAAAAAAAAGTGCATTGATTTGCTCTACTGGTTATCAAAACACTATAAAATGGTAGTGTATTAGGGTGTTGCCAGAGCTGGGTCCTGGTCTCACTGTGAGAAAGAATTCAAGAATGGATGTAAAAAAAGCCGTTGAGCATTAAGAGTTTATTTGGAAAATAAGAATATAAAGAAAGACAAAAGTACACACCTGAGAGTGGGGCATGGGCAGACCTGGAGGGCGGTGCCTCAGGAAACAAGAGGGAGCTTTTTTATGTTTAGGGAGTATATCCACTAAGTGAGACCAGGTTTCAAAGGGAACAGGTGGAATTATTTCCAAGTTCAGGCTTGCTCCACCCTCACATTAGGTAGAGGGATTTGGGGCTATATTTGGTTCTCATTGGAACTGTCATGGCCTGGGAAGGTGTTATTTTAGAATTAACCATCACAAATAGCAACTAAGAAAGCATAGTAGTGGCACCAGGACAGACAAATAGGCCAATGGAAATGCTAGAAATTCCAGGAAAAAAATCATAAATATATAAACACTTGATTTATGATAAATATGACACTGTAGAGTGCTGGAGAAAGGCCAGCTTTGCATCAAATGTGCTAGGACAACTGGATATCCTTATGAAAAAAAATAAACTTGGATCTTTACCCCATTCCCATATATCAATACCAGGTAGATCATAAACCTAAAAGTGAAAAGCAAAATAATAAATACTTGACAAAACATTCTAAGAGAAAATCTTCCATGACTTTGAGGTTAGATAAAGATTTCCTAAATAGGACACAGTAGGCACTGGACATAGAAAGGATTAGTAAGTTTATCACTAAAATTAAGACATTTGGTTTATGAAAAGACAGTGTAATAGTGTGAAAAAAAAGCCACTAAGTGAAAGGTCATGAATGACAAAAGGCTTTTTAACAGAATATGTAAAGAGTTATCCCAAATCAATAAGAAAAAGACAAAGACCAAGTAGAAGAGTGGGCAAAAGACTGGAACAGGCACCACTTTAAAAAGGACACCAAATGGCCAATAAACATATAATATAGGTTCATCCTCACTGTAATCAGGGAAATGCAAATTAAAACCACAATGAATAATGGAGCACACAAACCTGACTGGCAAAAATTTTAAAGTCAGATAATCCCAGCTGTCAGTCAGGATATGGAGCACCAAGGTCTTCTATTCATTGCTGGGGGGAGCGTAAAATGGTGCCACCACCTTGGGAAAAACGTTGTTAATATCCAGCAAATCTGACCCAACAATCCTACTTATAGACATATGCTCTACAGAAATACTTGCTTATGTGCATCAGAATCCATTTTGGAGAATGCCAAAATAGCCAAAAAATCTCCACCAGTGGTAGAAACGACAAATCGGGGTATACCCTTGCAAGGGAGTACTATACAACAATGCAAATGGACGCATTACAGACACACAGATGCAGCAGAGACTAATCCTCAAAACATAGTGTCAGAAACCAGACACAACAGAACATCAGTGTCTAATTCGATTACAACAGTAAAATTAAATTATATGCTTATCCATCCCAACATTGTAAAACAAACCAAAAAGAAAAAGAAAAAAAAAAACTTAGAAGATAAACTTGTGGTCACCGCTGAGGGGAGGGCGAGGGCATGATGGGAAGGGTGGTGCAGAGACCACAGGGTGTGGGCAGCACTCTTTACTCCCTTGGTGCAACTACACAAGTGTTTGCCACGGTGTGTTAAGCTAACATGTCTGTGTTTTAAATACTTTTCTGTATGTTTACTCTCACTAACAAGATAAAATTTAAGCACATTTAAACTTTTATATTGTGCCATTAAAACAAAATACTCAATGGATGGGTTAAAGAGTGTGTTACACACACTGAAGGGGGAATCAGTAAACTGTAAAAAAAGATTTGAAAAAATAACTGAGAACACAGCACTGAGAGACAAAGACATGGGGAAATCTAAAAGAGAGGTGGAGATGGGGGTTAGAGCAAAAGGGACTCATTTATATCTAATCAGGTTTCCAGATGGATACAGTAGACATAAAATTTCGGGAGGATATTCAAAAAGATAACAGCTTAGAGTTTCCCAAAATTGATGACAGAGACACATTCTCAGATTCAGAAGTCCAATAAATCCCAAACAGAATAAATAAAGAGAAATCCAAACCTAGGCATTCCCTAGTAGCTAGATAGAAGATCTTAAAACCAATCAAGAAGAAAAAAGAGACCAGTTACAAAAGGACAGGAATTAGATCAACAGTTAACTTCTCAAAAAGAACAAAGATTATGTAATAACATGCTTCTTGTGTTAAGAAAATGAGTGTCAACACACAATTGTGTACTCAGTGTACGCATTTCCTAGAGCTGCTATAACAAATTAGCACAAACTGGGTGGCTTAAAATAATGGAAATGTATGCTTTCACAGCTCTGGAGGTCCAAAGTCAAGGTGCGGACAGGGCCACACACCCTCTGCCGGCGCTCGGGACGAAGCTCTCCTCGCCTCTCCCAGCTCCTGGTGACTCCCGGCAGTCCCTGGCACTCCTGGCCTGCAGCTGCACCTCTCCAGCCTGCCCCCATCATCACGGGGCCAGCTACCTGTGCCTCTGCTCCAGATCTCCCTCCCCTTGGAAGGAAGCCCTCATCGCATTAGGACCCAACCCAGCCCAGTACCACCTCCTCTTACCTCGATCCTATCTGCAAAGACCCTATTTCCAATAAGGTCACGTGCGCAGGTACCAAGGATTAGACCTTGAAGATCTTTTCTTTCTTTTTTTGGTCGGGGGGAAACAAGTCAACCCACAGCACCCAATAAAACTTTGAAAACTGAGAGAGGAATTCCTAAATTTTCAGACCAAAAACTGATAGCATTTGCCTTCCCAGAAAGAAATTCTAAAGGAAGTAGTACCTCATACAGAAGTAAATGATCATTACGGATATAAGGTGAAAGATGTAAGAAAGACTACTGAGCAAATAAAACTCTTAAATATGTGGATTAACTTACAATGTAATAACAATAATGCCTTATTTGTATCTACTCAAGAGAAATGAAAATACATGTCCACAAAAACCTTGAACAAAAATTTTCATAGCAGTATTATTCATGATAGCCAAAAAGTGGAAACGACACAAGTGTCCATCAGCTGACAAAAGGGTAAATAAATGTGGTCTGTCAGTGTGACAGAATAGTACCTGGAGGTTAAAAGGAATGCAGTACTGATACGGGGCACAGGATGGATGAACTTTGCAAACAATATGTTAAGTGAAAGAAGCCAGTCACAAAAGATCACACATTATATGATTCCATCTACATGAAATGTCCATAATGGGCAGATCTACAGAGACAGAAAGCAGATCCCTGTTGGCAGGGGCTAAGAGGAAGGGGGGGTGAGGAGAGGCTGCTAATGGGTATGGAATTCTCTGGGGGATGGTGGAAATGTAAAATTCGACTATGGCCATGGTTGTACAACTCCACAAAGATACAAAAAAACGTGGGATTATGCATTTTAAATAAGTGAACATTATGGTATGCAAATTATATCTTGATAAAGCTGCTTTTAAAAAGAGAGATAAAAATACTACCAAACAACGGCATACAGCTGGCGAGGCTTCAGCCCCTCATTATTTCCCCAGAGGCGCGGTGGGGCAGGCAGGAAGGCTGGCGTGGCCACACTTTCAGGGGGACTTCCTAGAGGACCACAGGACTGGCTTTTACACCTCATCCCAGAGCTTCCCGAGCCATCCCACAGTGAGAAAGGATGTAAAGCACATAGTTTATAACCACGCCCTGTGCTCCAACGCCCTTGGGGCTCTGCTGCGCAGAGAAGGGGCAGAGGTGAGTGGAAAGGCCTAAGCGCTCAGGAACCCTGCACTCCTGGCCCTGGGTCTGCTCGGGGAATACGAGTCCACATTGCACTGGGCTTTGGTGAAAAGGAAATAAAATGCATCCAAATTGGAAAGGAAGAAATAAAAATGTCACCACTTGCAGATGACATGACACTCTATGTGGAAAAACCTAATGATGCCATAAAAAAGGTGTTAGACTCATAGACTAATTCAGTAACGTTGGACTATTACACAGCCATAAAAACCTGAAACTTATATGTTGTATACCAGTTTTACTTCAATAAAAAAGAAAAAGGTGAGCAGGAGCTGGTGCCCATCTGCCCAAGTGATTTCATGCCTCTGGGGACCACCCTAGCCAGTGGAGGGCAGGGGCAGAAGATGACCTTCCAGTGGACAGCCCTTGGAAGTGACCCCATCACCCACTGTGGCAACCTCGAAATTCTACCTGATGTTGACCTCGTGTCCTTCCTGGCCCTCTCTCCTGCTTCCCTCTGGAATCACCTCCCAAGTGCACCCACTGTAGCCATGTGCTTCCTCAGTCTGTTTCCAGGAGAGCCCAGCTGCCTCTGAGGGTCGCCCCCCAGTGCTGAACCAACTCGGAAACCCGCGGAAGCTTCATCTTCGCCTAAGCTGATAAAAGTAAGAGCTGATGGTGAACTGTTACTCAGAACACGTCATACGAGGTATTCGCACAGACCACAAGGCACTGAAATTTATCCCTGGGAAAGGCCCTCCTGTAGAAAATGTACCAGACTGCAACACACCAACTCAGAAGCAATGAATTTCCTGGGATAAAATCAAATCTTTGTAATTTTTTAATCCTAAAATGTAGAACTCTGGCTTTAAAAAAATGTATACCCAAGCCTGGTGCATAGGTCTTGTTTGGATCCTGATTCAGACAAATCAACTCTAAAAAGATATTTTTGGGAATTTGACCAGGAACTGTGTACTACATTCTATTAAGGAATTGTAGTTTGATTTTGATTGGTGTGATAATGCATGGTATTTGTGTTTTTAAAATACTCTTGTTAATTAGAGATGTTTACTGAAGTACTTATAGGTAAAATTGCATGCTGTCTGGAATGTGCTTTAAAGGATTCCTTTTTTTTTTTTTAATAATATGAGAGAAAGGGTAGCTCAAATACGGATGACAAAATGTTGGTAATTATTGAAGTTGGGGATGGTTACATAAGAATTCTTCATTATGTTGTCCTCTTTACTTTTGTGTATGTCTGAAACTTCCCAGTTAAATGTCTCTTTTTTTTTTTAAGTGAAAAACAGTACATTCAAAAGGCAAATAAGAAACTAGGATAAATATTTCCAATTTATGTGATAGTCAAAAGGTTGATTATGTTCTAGATAAACAGTGTTACAAAATGGTAAGATAAAGTGAACACACTAATAAAAAAATGAGTTAAGGATATGAGAGGGCTGTTTACCAAATAACAAATGGCCAATAAAATTAAAAATTAGAGAAAGTCCATGAGCAAAACAATTTAGCTTATTCTACAAAATAAGCAAGACTTAACTTGGGCCTCTTCTTATAAATGCCTCTGAAAATCATAAATGAAATTTAAGCTGTGCCCCCAAATGGGCATGAGGTAACTACTTTGAAGCAATCCCCTATCACTAGGAAAACTCGAATCATTGTGAAGAATAAACAGCCTCTGTGTTGCACTACATAGACTGTCCTATGACATGTACCTCTGAGCCTCAGGCCACTGTTGCTTCAAGGGCCCCTAGTTCAAAAACTGTTCTTGTATGTACAATAAACTCTTACTAGTTACTATTTTACTCAAAAAAAAATCAGAGAAAGTCACTATGATGAAAGAATCAAATTAGAAATGTTACTTTTAAATATTTTTAAATCATTGTGGTGTAATGAGAAATAGACAAACATACCACCAGCTGGATTATAATTGGGTACATGTATCAAATCCGGCAACATGTATCAAAGACCTTTAAAAAGGTATGCCTGAGGCTCCCTGGAGGAACTGCTGCTTCTGGGATTGGGGCAGGAAATAGTCAAGATGAGCCTGGAGCATCTTGTAGTGTCGGAAAGGAAGGACATGGCAGAAAAAAAAATAACAACACAATGATAGGGCATGTCAAAGGAACATGGAAGTCCATTGAAAGAGCTCCCAGTGGCCAAAATTGGGACAATTTGAGCGACAAAATTAACTAGCATTGGGTGACATTAAACCCAGAGTATAAAATCAACAGTGTGCATCCATTCCAACACAAAGGAACTTGAATGAATGAATAATTAATTGAATTGGAGAGAATAGATAAATCTCCCATGATTCTTTGAGGAAGTGGAGCATAATTCTCCATTCCTTACGTGCGGGTTGTGCATAGTGACTTCCTTCCAAAGACCATATGGAAAAACCTAACACTACCTCAGCCAGGTGATGAAGGTCAACACCAAGCATGAAGTCATACCAGCAGTAGTAGACTTGAGGTGATGTAATGAAAGTGGCCTTTTACCTTTGTGGCCTTCAACCCCAACACACAGAACCCCAGTCCAATCATGAGAAAAACAGCAGGCAAATTCCAGCTGAGGGACATTCTGCAAAATACCTGACCCCTCCACACTGTCAAGGTCATTACAAACAAAGTCTGAGAACGTGTCACAGCCAAGAGGAACCCAAGGAGACATGATGACAGAATGTAATATGGGATCCTGCATGGGATCCTGGGACAGAAAAGGGAGTTTAGGAAAACACTAAAAAAATGTGAATGAAGTATAGACTTCAGCTAATAATAACGTATTAACATGGGTTCATTAATTGTAACAAATGTGTCCCACTAATGTAGAATGTTATTAAGAGGAAACTGGGGTTGGGGCATATGTGGGAACTCTGCATTGTCTTTATAATTTTTCTATAAATCTGTAGCTGTTCTAAAATAAAAAGCTTATTTAAAAAAATTAAAATGCATGCCCCTTGACCCAGAAATTCCATTCTGGAAAAAGTATCCTGAGGAAATAAAAAAGGATGTAAACAGAGAATAAGTTAACAGATGTGAGGTTTGTAATAGTAAAAACTGGAAACATTAAGAGCCCAGCAGCAGGAGGAGATGGTTAGTGGGTCATAGTAGACACTATAGACACAGCTTACGCACAGGTATCGGGTGGTAGCTGATATTCTCCATGCTTGATTTTAATTGCCAAATAACAGGGAGTGTTAATCTATATTTGAAAGTATAGATGCAGTAAAATACAGATAAACAGAAAGAGCTGAAAGTATATACACCAAGTATTAATTGAGGCTGTATTCCTCTGGGGCATTTGTAATGAGGAAGCTGAAATTCCCAGGAAGGAACAAGTTTGGCACAAATGAACAAGCGGGTTCGCAGCCCACATACATTCTCACTGGTCGGCACAGAGCTTGACTGTCACTGTCTATGCCATTTTGGTTGTTAAAAACATTTAAATCACTTCTGCAATGAGAAATATAGTATATTCAATGCTTTTGTAAACTATACGGTTCAATTCTTTGCAAACTCCACCAACACATTCAAGATAAAATTTTATTTGTAAACTTTCTGTGGAACTTTTCAGAAAAACTGGGGACTAGAGGGACAACTGTGCATCCCTGCAGGAAGCCAGCAAGCCCAAGTCCTTAGCTGACGTCCCCACACGTCCCACCCCTGCCTGGGCTCCAACCTCCCCAGCACTGCCAGTCTCTCCCCAGGAAGAAAGAAGTCAACTCCGAGAAGCCAGGCAGGAGCCCTCTGGGCCCCGTGCTGGAGGCATCGCTCCTTCCTGCCCGAGGGTCAGTACGCCTGGTGACTCCTAGCGGCCGGACTTGACCAGCAGTCGCTGCCCGTTTACCAGCAGTAGCTTCTCCTCCGGGACAGGTGCACTTCCTGCATCCTTCTTTCAGGAAAAAGACTACTTCAGGGTGGGAAAAAGGATGACAGGGGTTCCGTGGAAAAGATTCAGTGGGATCTGGCTGGTGGCCAGCGGCCCCTCCAGGACTGTCTGCTTCTACGGGAGTGTGTCCTTTGGCTGTGTCCTTAGCTGGGCTGTTTGGCAGCTCTGCTGAGAAAGAAATTAGCTGGTGGAAGGCTGATGGTGAGAAAGATGCTTTCTGTCCCTAATGATGCAAATGGCTTTTATCCAACGGAGAATATAAATCTCTGTGAGTGTAATTATCATTTGAATGGGCACTCTTGTTCATTAGTAGTTAAATAAAATTTTTCATGTGTTCATCTTATATTGTATGAAAACCCTGATTTTACCTCTTTGAAAATTATTCTTCCATAGTTTCAGAGGTCCTGCTGGGACACCCAGTGGACTCACAGGACAGAGCCCCTGCTGGACAGCACCATTTCCCGGGCTGCTGGGCTCGGACACAGCCCTCCTGCCGCCCTTCTGGGACACAGTCCCCGCCACCAGGGCTTTGACTTACTTCACTCTCTGCTTCATTACTTTTATTTTCCTAATCTGTAATAAATTTGTATTTGTGTTTTTACCTCTGGGTCTTTCATGATGATAAAATCAATCCCCATTCTTGGCAAGTGGCTGGGAATTTGGTTTTATGGTCTGACCATTTGGCGATCTCTAGAGGTCCAGTCCCTTTGGGGTCAGAGGACAGAAAACCCAGCTTGTTAGTCCTCTTCTGCTTGTGCGTTAAAAAAAAACAGTTAACTTTTTGCCTGTGACTGAAGTAGAACTGAGAGCAAAATCTGTGTGTTTGAGTATCCACGTGTCTCTGAGCCGATTGTTGAGAAAGGCCTTGACCTCTTGGTATGTGAGGATAAAATATGGTAGGTTGTTATGTCTCTTAAATTAAAGGAACTCTATTCTAATTAGTTCATAGAGAAAAGTAAGCACCTATGTAAATCTAAAATTCTTAACTTGTAATATTTTCGATGAGTTAGGCTTTGAACTATATCCCTCCCAGGGAAATTGCCAGCTTAGAAACATTTTATAAATTCAAGTTCACATAAATAAGGTAAATCAGAGTAGCTGAATAACTTTTTTAAGCTTTTTTTAAGTGGATCTTTTCTTTGATTTATTATTGTTAAGTAGAATGCAAGCACACATTTTATTTGGTTTGATTTCTCATGAAGAGAATAGTAAACCCAAACTTGCTAAGTAGTTTACTGATCATTACTCTTATATGTGACAATTATGAAAACTATAAATTCATGTTACCCTAAAGTGAATCATCATTCAGACAAATTATATGTTTTGTCACCTATCAAATTCAGTAAATTTCCAAGATCTTCAGGTACCTTAAAACCTTAAACTGATATAGACTGGAGCTAATTAACAGATAGTCACAGGCTACCTAGGTGAGCTCTAAGTAAAATATAATACATAAGTACTGAGAATAACTTGAAGATTATACACTTTTGCTTCTTATGTTTATATGCTACAGAAAGGCTACGTATTTGAGTCCTGTTAATAAACATATTCACGTTCACCACTTTGAGAAAACTGTGCGTGAACATTCCTGCGCTCTGCTAGCCTGCCACCAGGGCTCGCCTGGGATAGTTCTCAAGTTGTCCACCCTCCTCCCCAGTTTTTCCGGTAAAAGAGAAGTTGGCGGCTCTGGAAAAAAGTTATCATTAATATGGGTGGTTGGGGCCATACATGAAGCAACAGTAACAAAGGAACACAACCGTGCATGTGCTTTGTGAGGCAGTGACGAGTGTCGGCGAGCCCAGTGAAGGAGAAAACTGAAAGGCCAGTTGTGTTTGCCTCGGTTTATCATACCTGAAGAGAAACCATGAAATATGGTAACCCTTTAGCAAAGTTCACTCACCGCTGATGGGCTTGTTGCTTTGTCTTCACGGTGAAAGGTGAATCTTTACCCAGTGCGCAATCAGCCCAGATGGCGGTGTGTGTCTTCCCATAAACACTTCTGTCTCTAAGTTGGCTCTATTATGTCCTTAGTTACTAAAAAGCAACACACACAAAACCTCGCTTGTGAAAGGTGAAGTTCCTCAAAAGCACATCACCTCACTTTGTGGCGTTTTACTGTCACTGAATAGGGAGCGAGAGCCGGTCCTTGTTCCCTGTGACACTCTTTTACCCAAGTGCCCACATCTTCTCTGCCGACGCTTTATTTGTCCTTCTAAAAGCAGATCCTAGTCAGAGAAACAGTAAAATAAAACTTTTAGGTATCTCTCAGGAAAGCACTCCTTGAAACTTCCCAGAAGGCCCTGGAAACTCACACGGGTTTATTCTTTCACCTTATGAAACAAGAGGGAGACATGTTAGAAGCGGTCATGTTTAGTTAATGGGCTCCAGGGTCCTTCATGAAAGCCGTGCGGGAACAGCTGTCACCTCAGAAGAGACCCCAGTCTTCCCCAGGCTCAGTTTGTTTCCGTAGGTGTCATCACTATAAATATCGCGGACGCCGTGTGCTCCATGGGAAGGCCCTGAAGGTGTGTCCAGGCTGTCTTTACCCTCAGGGAAACATTGATCAAAACTCATGAAATAGTTATGTCCCAGTAGAGAATTTTGCTGTGCTCCATCTTTCTATGACTGGTTGCTGAATAAATTAACCCCAGTTTCATCATCTGCAGATAATGTTCAGTTTGCACTCTTTGCCGCTTTCTGGAGGCTCTGCCATCGGCCACAGGCCAGACGCTGTCTTCAGCAGAGAAGGGCAGCTGCAGAGCCCATGAAAGGACACGCCAGCTGCTCCGTGAACCACCTGCTGAGGGCGGGCGGCGAGCTGGCCTTGCCTGGACAATGGTCAGACCACATCCACGCAGGATCAGATCACAAGGATTCAGCTCAGGGCAGAAGCTTCTTGAGGGCAGACAGGGAACAAGAATGAACCACTGCGGGTTGGATGAGGCCATTTCACTGTGGCTGTTTCAGGGAACACTGCTGAGTTAGTCTTCTTCCATTTACAGATACGTGTGAAGGCCCTCTCTCTCTCTCTCTCTTCTTAGCCTATAGTTTAACAGACGTCGCTTTTGTAAATTGAAAAGAAACATTTTTTTCCAGAAATGACAAAGTCCCTGGGTACATACCCTTGCCCATGGACCACCTTCTCAGTGGCAGCTTTCGTCCAAATTTGGTAGATATTATTCCCATGTATCTTTAAGCACTCTGTTATATATGGGTAACCACTGGTGATAGATGGCATATTTTCAAGCTTTAATCTTCATATAATTGGAAACATATTGTAACTCTACTTCTATAGTCTTCTTTTTAGGGGGAGATGATGAACATTGCTTTTGAGATTTGTCTATATTGATTTTTAGACAATTCTTGCTCATCCATTTTCCCCTCTACATATTCCATTGTGTGGCTATATTTTATCCATTTCCTGTCAATGGACTTTTAGATTATTTACATTTTTTTGTCCATACAAATGGTGCTGCATATAACATTTTGACCACATCTGATGACTATCTACAGAGTAGAAGAACCTCAAGTGGGAAACTGGCACTGTGTTTAGCTGCTAACCAGTCCATAGCTGAGCATGAAAAGAAAGGTTTTCATCTGATTCTCACCAACCCCCCAGGTTCAGAAGCTCAACTTCCCCATGGCAAGGTAGTTTTCACAGGTTCAGTGAGAAACTGTCCTCCTTTTTACGGGATGTAATTGGACTGTGCCTTTGGAATGTCATTCTTGGGAATGATTCTCATTTAATCAGGTATGATGAGCTACTTTATGCACAAAATCAATGCCACAAAGCACCCCAAAGAGACCGTGCGGGGTCCCAGCCTCACAGGCGGGAGGGATGTCGCTTCCTGCGGGCCAGGAGTGGGTCCCCAGTGTGGGCAACGCCCAGAAGAGAGGAGATCGTCCAGTCATCTGGCGACAGCTCCTTGCACTCAGATTCCTAGCAAATAATAAAGGCTTTTAAAAATCCAGGCTGAGACTCTTTATGAAAATTTCCAGACAAGTTAATTGTGGGGCCTTGGCAGATGCTCAGCGCTGCACGGCTACCCAGAACTTGAAAATTTGGAAGCAAACTCAAGGAAGCCTGTGAATTAATGAACACGTTCTATGCACCTATGTCAGTAATCTACAGGGACCGTTGTTTTGAGATCAAGGATCATTTTTGGAGATGATGATGATACTGGGGGAGAGAAGGAAGGCTGTTTTTCAAAATCGTGAGAGAATTTAAATGGAAAAAAAAAAATCACTGAGTGTCCCTTCAGTGGGACCCTGGGCGTCACCATGTGGAGCCTGACTCTCTGGGGCGCATGTCTTTGTCTGGGCTGAGCTGGTCTGCAGCTCCATAGAGACTGAGCCAGTAACCCGGGGCTGCTGGAGATGCAGATGTGTGTGAACCCTGCTCAAGGTGACGCACATGAATCTGTCCCCACAGACCCAGTTCCCTCTTAAACTGCTTGGAGCATCTTCCTGGTTCCTCATTAATTGGTTGAATAAAATGTGTTGCTTTTCTATTTCTGAGATGTGTGTACAGATGTATGTATGGCGTTACCATTTAAAAAATATTCTGTATTAGGATTAAAGATGGCGGCGTGAGAGGTGAGACAGAGGTTTCCTCCTAAAACCTCATATAATATGAAAATAAACTACTACGACTACTCTTGAAAGAGCAACAGGAAAGAGGACGGCAACAAACTGCATACACCTGGAGACAAGAGCAGTCCTCACGGAAAAGGGTAACGTACTAAAGCTGTGGTCCTGCGGGATCCAAGCCCTTCCCGCACCCCAGCTCACCCGCAGGAGGAACAGGAATGGAGCAGAGAGGGAGTGGAGACATGGGACTGCTGAATACCTAACTCTGGAGATCTGCTCTGGGAGCACAAACCTACATTTCATGGTGCTTGCATGATACTCTAGTAATTAGGGGGTTGGAAAGCTAAGACAGGCGGAGTTCCTGGAGAGACTAAGATTCCAGCTCCTTGTGAAAGCAGGGATCCATACCCAGCTGCTCTGGGACAAAAGAAAGGTGGGCAGTCTGAGAGACTTCCTAACAAAGAAGCCCTTAGCAAAAGGGCTGCTAAAGGGGCAAGGACTGCACAGAGCTTACTGCTCAGGAGAAAGGACAGGTAGACAAAATAGTCCAGTGCACTCTGCCCAGCAGGTTGGGAGCTTTCATGATATTCAGCTGCTGCAGCTCCCTGGCTGCCTGCATGGCTCCAGGAACCCCTTCTGTGACAGGCAGACTAGTGAGCCTTTCTCCTGGCGAGCCCCACCGGGCTTGCAAACCTGGAAACCCTTCCCTGGTGTTAGGCCAGCCAGAGGGAAGATCTGTCTACAGCAAGTAAAAACGCAAAGCAAAGAGGCTTATACCTGTGTGGTCAGCCCACTGGTTCAGGCAGTGGAGACAGGCATAGAAGCTGGGAAGCAGGAAACAGCTCTTTTCTCCCCCCAGGCACCAATACCGCTCCCCTCCAATCCCCGACATTGCTTCAGGGGCGGAGCAGCTCCAGAGAGTAGAGCTTCTGGGCACTAGAGGGCGCCATACACAAATATGAAATGCCAAAGGAACCTGGTCCAGAGTAAAATTATGAATACAACTCCTGAGAAAGATTTAAATGATATGGACCTTATGACTCTCCCTGAAAGGGAGTTCAAAAAAAAATCATTAACATGTTCATGGAGGTATGGAAAGATATTCAAGAACTCAAGAATGAATTCTGGTCAGAGATCCAATCATTGAAGAACACAATGGACAGTATTAAAAGCAGATTGGATACGGTGGAGGAGATGATAAATGAAATAGAAACTAGAGAAGAGGAATACAAAGAAGCTGAGGCACTGAGAGAAAAAAGGATCTCTAAGAATGAAAGAATATTGAGAGAACTGTGTGACCAATCCAAACAGAACAATATTCACATTATAGGGGTACCAGAAGAAGAAGAGACAGAAAAAGGGATAGAAAGTGTCTTTGAGGAGGTGATTGCTGAAAACTTACCCAATCTGGGGAAGGAGATAGTCTCTCAGGCCATGTAGGTGCACAGATCTCCCAACACAAGGGACCCAAGGAAGACAACAGCAAGACATATAGTAATTAAAATGGCAAAGATCAAGGATAAGGACAGACTATTAAAGCAGCCAGAGAGAGAAATAAGATCACATACAAAGCAAAACCCATCAGGTTCTCATCAGACGTCTCAGCAGAAACCTTACAGGCCAGAAGGGAGTGGCATGATGTATTTAATGTAATGAAGCAGAAGGGCCTTGAACCAAGATTACTTTATCCAGCAAGATTATCATTTAAATTTGAAGGAGGGATTAAACAATTCCCAGATAAGCAAAAGCTGAGAGAATTTGCCTCCCACAAACCATCTCTACAGTGTATTTTCGAGGGACTGCTATAGATGGAAGTGTTCCTATGGTTTAATAGCTGTCACCAGAGGTAATAAAACCACAGTAAAGAAAGTAGAACAGCTAATTACTAAGAAAATGCAAAATTTTAACTATCCCCAAAGTCAATCAAGGGATAGACAAAGAGTACAGAATATGATACCTAATATATAAAGAATGGGGGAGGAAGAAAAAGGAGGAAGGAAACGAACAAACAAAAAAAGAACCTTTAGATTCTGTTTGTAATAGCATATTAAGTGAGTTGTTAGACTTTTAGATAGTAGGGAACCTTAAACCTTTGGTAACCACGAATCTGAAGCCTGCAATGCCAATAAGTACATACCTATCCATAATCACCCTAAATGTAAATGCACTGAATGCACCAGTCAAAAGACATAAAGTCACTGAATGGATGAAAAAAAAGACCCATCTAGATGCTGCCTTCAAGACACTCACTTTAAACCCAAAGACATACACAGACTAGAAGTGAAGGGATGGAAAAAGATATTTCATGCAAACAACAAAGAGAAAAAAGCAGGTGTTGCAATACTTGTATCAGACAAAATAGACTTCAAAACGAAGAAAGTAGCAAGAGATAAAGAAGGACATTACATAATGATAAAGGGGTCAGTCCAACAAGAAGATATAACCATTATAAATATATATGCACCCAAAACAGGAGTGCCAGCATATGTGAAACAAATACTAACAGAATTAAAGGAGGAAATAGAAAGCAATGCATTCATTTTAGGAGACTTCAACACACCACTCACTCCAAAGGACAGATCAACCAGACAGAGAATAAGTAAAGACACAGAGGCACTGAACAACACACTAGAACAGATGGACCTAACAGACATCTACAGAACTCTGCACCCAAAAGCAACAGGATACACATTCTTCTCAAGTGCACATGGAACATTCTCCAGAACAGACCACATACTAGGCCACAAAAAGAACCTCAGTAAATTCAAAAATATTGAAATTCTACCAACAAACTTCTCAGATCACAAAGGTATAAAACTACAAATAAATTTTAGAAAGAAATCAAAAAGGCTCACAAATATATGGAGACTTAACAGCATTCTCCTAATTAATCCATGGGTTAATGACGAAATCAAAACAGAAATCAAAGAATATATGGAGACTAATGACAACAACACAAAGCCACAACTTCTGTGGGACGCAGCAAAGGCAGTTCTAAGAGGAAAGTATGTTGCAATCCAGGCCTATTTAAAAAAGGAAGAGCATTCCCAAATGAATAGTCTAAAGACACAATTACTGAAATTGTAAAAAGAAGAACAAATGAGGCCAAAAGTTACCAGAAGGACAGACATAATAAAGATCAGAGAAGAAATAAATAAAATTGAGAAGAATAAAACAATAGAAAAATCAAAAAAACCAAGAGCTGTTTTTTTGAAAAAATAAACAAAATAGATAAACCCCTAGCCAGACTCATTAAGAGAAAAAGAGAATCTACACACATAAACAGAATCACAAATGAGAAAGGAAAAATAACGACGGACCCCACAGAAATACAAAGAATTATAAGAGAATATTATGAGCATCTATATGCTAACAAGCTGCAAAACATAGAAGAAATGGACAACTTCTTAGAAAAATACAACCTTCTAAGACTGACCAAGCAGGAAACAGAAAAACTAAACAGACCAATCACCAGCAACGAAATTGAATCGGTAATCAAAAAACTACCCAAGAACAAAACCCCCGGAACTCATGGATTCACATCTGAATTCTACCAGACATACAGAAAAGAAATAACACGCATTCTCCTTAAAGTTTTTCAAAAAATAGAAGAGGAGGGAATACTTCCAAACTCATTCTATGAATCCAGCATCACTCTAATACCAAAACGGGGCAAAGACCTCACCAAAAAAGAAAATTACAGACCTATATCCCTGATGAACGTAGATGCAAAAATACTCAACAAAATATTAGCAAACCAAATTCAAAAATACATCAAGAGGATCATACACCATGATCAAGTGGGATTCATCCCAGGGATGCAAGGATGGTACAACATTTGAAAATCCATCAACATCATCCACCACATCAACAAAAAGAAGGACAAAAACCACATGATCATCTCCACAGATGCTGAAAAAGCATTTGACAAAATTCAGCATCCATTCATAATTAAAACTCTCAACAAAATGGGTATACATGGCAAGTACCTCAACATCATAAAGACTATATATAACAAACCCACAGCTAACATTATACTTAACAGCGAGAAGCTGAAAGCTTTTCATCTAAGATCGGGAACAAGACAGGGATGCCCACTCTCTCCACTGCTTTTCAACATAGTACTGGAGGTCCTAGCCACGGCAATCAGACAAAACAAAGATATACAAGGCATCCATACTGGTAAAGAAGAAATCAAATTGTCACTCTTTGCAGATGACATGATATTGTACATAAAAAACCCTAAAGACTCCACTCCAAAACTACTAGAACTAATATCTGAATTCAACAAAGTTGCAGGATACAAAATTAACACGCAGAAATCTGTTGCTTTCCTATACACTAATGATGAACTAACAGAAAGAGAAATCAGAAAAACAATTCCATTCACAATTGCATCAAAAAGAATAAAATACCTAGGAATTAACTTAATGAAGGAAGTGAAAGACCTACACCCTGAAAACTACAAGACACTCCTAACAGAAATTAAAGAGGACACTAACAAATGGAAATTCATCCCATGCTCTTGGCTAGGAAGAATAAATATTGTCAAAATGGCTATACTACCTAAAGCAATCTACAGATTCAACACAATCCCTATCAAACTACCAACAGCTTTCTTCAATGAACTGGAACAAATAATTCTAAAATTCATATGGAACCAGAAAAGACCCCGAATAGCCAAAGCAATCCTGAGAAGGAGGAATCAAACAGGGGGAATTATGCTCCCACACTTCAAGCTCTACTACAAAGCCACAGTGATCAAGGCAATTTGGTACTGGCACAAAAACAGACCCACAGACCAGTGGAACAGAATAGAAAATCCAAACATTAACCCAAACATATACAGTCAATTAATATATGATAAAGGAGCCTTGGATATACAATGGGGAGATGATAGCCTCTTCAGCAGCTGGTGTTGGAAAAACTGGACAGCTACATGTAAGAGAATGAAACTGGACTACTGTCTAGTCCCATACACAAAGGTAAACTCAAGGTGGATCAAAGACCTGAATGTAAGTCATGAAACCATAAAACTCTTAGAATAAAACATAGGCAAAAATCTCTTGGACATAAACATGAGTGACTTCTTCATGAACATATCTTCCCAGGCAAGGGAAACAAAAGCAAAAATGAACAAGTGGGACTATATCAAGCTGTAAGCTTCTGTACAGCAAAGGACACCCTCAGTAGAACAAAAAGACATCTTACAGTATGGAAGAATATATTCATAAATGACGTATCTGATAAGGGGTTGACATCCAAAATATATAAAGAACTCACGCACCTTAACAAACAAAAAGCAAATAATCCAATTAAGAAATGGGCAGAGGACATGAATAGACACTTCTCCAAAGAAGAAATTCAGATGGCCAACAGGCACATGAAAAGATGCTCCACATCACTAATCATCAGAGAAATGCAGATTAAAACCACAATGAGATATCACCTCACACCAGTGAGGATGGCCAACATCCAAAACACAAACAACAACAAATGTTGGCAAGGATGTGGAGAAAAGGGAACCCTCCTACACTGCTGGTGGGAATGCAAATTAGTTCAACCATTGTGGAAAGCAGTATGGAGGTTCCTCAAAAAACTCAAAATAGAAATACCATTTGACCCAGGAATCCCACTCCTAGGAATTTACCCTAAGAATGCAGCAGCCCAGTTTCAAAAAGACAGATGCACCCCTATGTTTATTGCAGCACTTTTTACAATAGCCGAAAAATGGAAGCAACCTAAGTGTCCATCAGTAGATGAATGGATAAAGAAGATGTGGTACATATACACAATGGAATATTATTCAGCCATAAGAAGAAAACAAATCCTACCATTTGCAACAACATGGATGGAGCTAGAGGGTATTTTGCTCAGTGAAATAAGCCAAGCGGAAAAAGACAAGTATCAAATGATTTCACTCACATGTGGAGTATAAGAACAAAGAAAAAAACTGAAGGAACAAAACAGCAGCAGACTCACAGAACCCAAGAACGGACTAATAGTTACCAAAGGGAAAGGGACTGGGGAAGATGGGTGGGAAGGGAGGGATAAGAGGGAAAAAAGGGGCATTACGATTAGCAGACGTAATGTTGGGGGGGGCATGAGGAGGGCTGTACAACTCAGAGAAGACAAGTAGTGACTCTATAGCACCTCACTACGCTGATGGACAGTGACTGTAATGGGGTTGGTGGGGGGGACCTGATGAAGGGGGTAGTTTAATCACCATAATATTGCACATGTAATTGTAGGTTAATGATACCAAAATAAATTTAAGTAAAAAAAAAAAAACAATTCTGTATTACTTCCCGACTCACACAACCACTCTGTAAATTAAGAGTTGTCGCCACTCTTGGATGGCAAACAAGCCGAGGCCAAGGCCACGTGGCCCCAGCAGCAGAGCCCGGCCCTTCGGCACCTCCCGCCAGGACCCTTGCCTTTGCCCTGTACCCTGTACCTCCCAGAATCCCCCTCGTTTGCTCCTCCGTAAAATGGTTCACTGTCCCTCCCGTACCTATTTTGAAAATTTCCATTCTTGCCCCACCAACTTCTAAGAGTTTTGCTGCGAGAGGCCTGGGGAGACCCTCCTGCCGGGCTCCTGTCCCCTCCCCGCCCTGCGTCAGCCCCCTTCTCCGTGAGTTCTTCAGAGCGCCTTTGACACACTGAAGGTGTGGAATTAACAGAGGAGGTTTCAGCCCAGCACAGATCAGAAGCGGCCTCCGCTGACGGTCACAGTGTCCTGAGAACTCATCAGGCGTTTGCTGCAACGTGTATTTCTCAGTGTTGGTCCTTCTGCAGGCCTGGCCTCCTGCGTCCCCTCAGGCCCCCTGCCTCCCTGCTGACCCTTCTCCTCACTCTCTCCACGCTGCCCCTTGGGGGTCTTCACACCCACCCCCCTCACCCTCCACAGGCAGAGGCAACATTGCTGGCTCGTGAAGAACGACCACCTCTTCAGCTTCCCCTCTCCAGGCCAGGGTGCAGAGGGCGGAGGAACCACCCTCCAAAACCAAACATGATCTTTAAGGTATTTTTTTTCCAACAATGACCTTTTGACTCTGTTAGAAGGATTTTTTTTTGCTTCCTCCTGGTCCAATCTGTTCCAACTTCTAACTGTGGACAACTTTTCACATAGAAATTGTTTTCTTCCTATTACACGAAAATCGAATTCCCCAACAGAAGATGAAAGATAATCTGTCAGCATGGAATGCATCTAAACGACGCTGCCGGCAGCCTGACAGGGCTTCCCAGAGAGGACATGCCGGACCGCGCTGGGCAGCTGCGGCCGTGTCAGTCGGGCCCCGCACACGCACCGCCCTGAAAGACAGCTCTCACCTGAACTGCTGGCTCGAAGACGTATGAGCACCCATCTTAGGAAGTAACCCTGCCTTAGGGTCTATGTCTTTCAGAAAATTCTTGTGAACAAAATAAAGATGAGCAGATCGCAGGACAGTGGTGGGGGCAGGGGGTGGGGGGTCAAACTGGGGAAGCCAGCATTTCCAAAGAGACTATCTCAGCACGTCTGCGTCTATGGTGGTCCGCCTCAGGGCGCTACAGGTGGCTGGCTCCGCGGAGTTCAGCAATTTTATTACAACTGACACTGTCTTCAATCTCCTTATTTAAATATGGGGAAGCTGGCTTTGAGGCCTCTAAGTGGACTGCTGGAGGCCCCACAGAGGGCTCTGGGCAGAGTCAGGACTTGCTCTCCTGTCCCTCTGCCTACCCAGCACCCTGGATGCCAGGCATCACTCACATCAGGACACAGACGGGAGCCTGCCATGACCGACACAGATGCCACAGAGAGCAGAGGCGGCTCAGCCACTGGGATAAATCAAGCCAGAAAAAATGTGGTCAGGAGAAAGGCAGTCTGCCCTTGGGCTTTATAGACCACAGTCCAGAAGAGGCGACTGGGCTGGGCGACAGTGTCGTCAGAGTGGCGTCAGACCTGAGCAGGTGGCGAGAAAGGTCTCCGCCCAGGGGCTCCCTGTCTCCCTCAGACCCGCCCCCTTTGCAGTTCAGCACAAACTGATAAGCAAAAGATACGGGCACTGGGGCGGTCTCAGATTTGGAGCCTGAACGCTTAAGGAAGCCCTTGTCCCCTAATGGTCCTGAGGCCACGGTAATACCGTTATAATATCCCTGTGGCTTTGCCCACGCCATGGATTTCACTTTGGCGCTCACTGGAAAAATGACCAACAAAAACTTGCCCAAAGAGGCTGAAGGTGAGGGAATGAGGTGCAGTCAAAGCGGGGTGTGAGAATGACGAGATGGTAGGGAGGAAACCAAATAATCCCCATAAAAACACACAGTGTAAAACCTGGCCAGGGGCTGTGTGCCCTGGGGTCAGCCGCTCCTCCGTCTCTGGAGCTATATTCCATCCGCTTTGCTAAATAAAAAAACCTTTGCTGCTTTAACTCTCTATCTGGTCTCTGGACTGAATTCTTCCCTTTGAGAAGATAGGAACCAGGCACTTCAGGGACTTGCAATAAACAGCAGGGGGACAGACCAGAGGGCAGGGCCTCCCTGGGTCCATCCTCGCTGCTGTGCGCCACCCGCGCCGGCTGGGAGAGGGGCAGGGCCTCTCCTCCCCCCTCCCACGGCCATTTGGGATCCTCTTCTGTAATCAGGGGCTGTGCGGAGGGCAGCGTCCTTGCTCACTAATTATCCTTTTTAATAATACTGAGAGGGGCCTTTCCTCGTGATGTGCTCTTTCGCATGATGGGGCCCAGCCGAAAGCATCGCTGGCAGCAGCCTGCCATGGCCTCCAACAGGCCGGCGGGGGCCCCCGGGAGCCCCGGGGTACAGGAGCAGGCAAGCCCATCTCTGCCGTCTCCTGCGGCCCCACTCCCACCAGCTTCTGAAGGAGGGCGCTCTCCTTGCAGAAAGGCCCCTGCGGCTCTGCGTGGCTCCGGGTGCTGCCCTGGCCCTCCTCCCTGGGGCACCCACATCTCTCCTGGCCCAGCCTCCACCCTGTTCCCTCGCTCCAGGCCCCAGGAGACCAGGAGCCCGGCAGGCCGACCACTGGCCGGGCTCCCCTACCTCCCCTCCTGCTTCTCTGCTGGACACATCCTCCCCTGCATCAGCTCCCAGGGACCCCTGTTGGCCCTAAGGGCTCAGCAGAGACCCCTACCCCTGCACCTGTGAAGCTCCGTGGGGCCCCTTTGTCTCCAGAACCTGCACCCACCAGCAGGACTGGCCCTGCTGTGACCCGACTCCGGTCTGCTCTCCCCTGGCTGTAACACACCCGGGGTCAGAGCCGCATCTGAAGCCCCTGCGTGACCTCAGCACCCATGTGGGGATGTCAGCGAGTGAGCGAATGGAAGGACGGGTCACCCGGTGATGAATAAATGTCCAAGAAGCTGGCCCGGTCCAGATTCAGGCGCATCCTCGCCCACAGGCACCAAGTGGGGGACGGAGGTCACACCCTGCCTGTGCTGTCGCCAGTGGGGGCAGGTCGGGGCGGGGCCAGATAACGATCCTCCTGGAAGGTGGCGGCACAGACATGCGTAGGGGTCCCACACTGACCTGAGGTCAGCCATGGATAGACAGGATGTAGCCAAGCAAGGGTCCCGAGGGTCACACACGCCCACACACCCCTCCTGGCAATCTCCACCCAGGCAGGTCCCTGCCCTCATGGCCCCTCCTCCCTTTCTGGAAGCTACCCGGGCTTGCACACTCATTGGCCAAAGCTCCTGGAGCCCATCCCTTCTCCGCGGAGCTACACCCAATCCCTATTCAGGTGTGCACCGCCTCCCCCACACCCCCAGCCCAGACACCTGCAGCTCGAAGCTTTGTCAGTTTTGGACCAATCCAGGGGACCCACCCACAGCCACAGCAACTGGCTCAGCACTGGGACCTGACACATTTTAGACCAATAAGACAAAGGAGATGTGCTGGGAGACTCCCGGGAAGCCCCTGCCCGTCCGGGGAAGTCTAACTGCCCAGGACTGTGCACAGACATCAAGCTCGGAACTGCTGGGGACCCAGTCCAACGTCAAGGCCAGCACCAGAGGACAGAGAGCCAAGGTCACGTGGGGGCCTGCGCTGCAGCCCCAGGGCCCACCCGCATGCAGCACGGAGGATGCCCAGCAGCGGCTTGCTGAATGCTGGACCCTGGTGTCCCAGCACAGACCTGGTGTTTGTGGCTGGGCGGGATGAAGGGTGCCCTGGGACAGAGCCCAGGGGCTCCAGGCTGGTGGAACCCATGGAAGTAATGCCAGCGTGGCCCCTAGACCCGACCATGGGCGAGGAGCAAGAAGCCAGACAGGAGGCCGGGCAGCGTCCATGACAGTCATGGGCTGGCACATGGTGGGGGGACCAGGAGTCCCTAATTTGCACTGGCGACTTCTGAGACTCTGGTGGTGGTGTGAAGTCCATGGCCTTCGCATGAAGAGGGAGGGAACTTCAGCTTTGACACAACCCTGTCCCGGCTCCCAGACCTCGGCCCAGCTCAGGCTGCAGGGCGGCTACTACCCACTGAGGCAAGGGCCCTGCACCCAGGCTCCCTCCCACCTCTCGAGGGGAGCCCCCCCGCAGGCCCCAACCCTGGGGCGGGAGCTGAGAGGGCAGGACAAAGCCACTGTTCCACCACCTTTGACTCTCATACTGTGATAAACCTAAGGCAGATGCGTTCTCCTGCATGAAGCCTTCAAATTCTTCATCATGAAACGAAAGTGAGGGCTCTCGTGGGGGCCCTGCAGCTGCACACCCCACCCGCCCGAGGGCACACACACCTGGGTTCAGAAGCACAGTGGACCTGGCCAGGTCTGGGCTTCAAGGAAGCAGTGGAAAGCGTGAGCCTTAGAGCAGGTGTAACGAGAAGTGAGCTGCCCATGAGCCACTGTCATAACGCCCACTGCTCACAGAAATTACCGCTGGCAGAGCCGACACGGTCGGCCACAGGACAAGGCGGGGCCACGGCAGAGTCCTGCCACCAGAAGTGAAGCCTGGGGTTGTGCCCAAAAGTACAGCCAAGATTCTGACATGCGACCCCTTGGCCTGCATTTACCATAGTACAGATTGACATAGAGAGGAATCCCTTCCATCCAGAGGTCCAGCTGGACTCTAGGCCCACGAGCACAACTCGTGGAGGGACCCAGGCCACAGCTGTGTGGGCCACACGCTGCTCAGCACAGCCCACGTCCACGGAGGAGCTGAAGAACCAAGGGCTGCGTGGAGGCCCCGCCGCTGCGAAGGGAGCAGCAGTGAGGAGAGACGCTGAGTCGGCCCAGCTTGCCCTCACGGCTGCCAGGCTCCGAGGCCAACCATTCAGATCCCTCCCCACCACTCGCCAGCAAGCCACCGGACCTCCGTGGGCCTCAGTTTCCTCATCTGGGAAATAGAGCGCCGGCACCTGACCCCCATGCTCTCACGTGTATTAACTAATGTCACTCCGGGTGCAGAGCTGGGTCTTGGAGTCCCTGTCTTCCCAACCAACCACCAGAAAAAATGCCAGGGAACAGGGGCTGCTGCCATCAGTCGGGTCTGGGCCCAGACGAACTCATAAGGAAGTGGCGGTCATGCAGCCGGCAGGGGACTGTCACGCACCGAGCCCTCTGCGCAGAAGCACCTGCCCGGGTGGGGGCCTGGGGCAGACTGGCTCAGTAGAAAGCCACAGACAACCCCACTGTCACCGCAGGCGGAAGGAGGGAGAAAGAATAAACAAGCACACATCCTCTCAGCGTTTCTGTCAATGGTTCGCTTCATTTTGTTTTGAACACTAGGATTTATTTTCAAACAGCACACGGACGGTCTGCAGGCTGGCGTCTGGCCCCCAAGGTCTCTAGACAGGCTGGACTCCACCCCAGCAGCGGCCAGGAAAAGAGGGCCCTCGGCCAGGTGGCGCCGAAGCTTCAGGCAAGCACGTGGGCTCAGCGGCCCTGGGCCGCCCTGCACCGGGCACACGTGTGGCAGGCGGGGTGGGGTGGCCGGGAACTCAACTAGGGGACACAGCAGCTTCAGGAACACGGGATTCCCCCGGGGCTTGCCGAAACCAGGCTCTTTGGAAAACAACCGATTCTTTGGGAGACACCTCTTGGCCTAGGTCTCTCCCCTGATTTCCCTTTGCTTTTCAAAAGTTTAAACAAAATCACAAGAAACAAAAAAAAAAAGAAACACACATTTTTCGGGAAAAGATGCTCTTCGCACGCCGGCCGCCTCACTGCACGCGCTCAGTGAAGTTCTCGGGGAAGACGCCGCGGCACCCCTGCAGCTCCTTGCGCTGGTTCCAGTCGCTCTCCTTGACGCCCATGAGCCAGCCTTCATCCTAGGGCACAGCCGGGTCACGGCGGCAGCCGGGCTCTGGGGCCCCCGGGTGTGCGCGGGCTGGCAGGGGCTGGGAGGACGGCGCCTCCTGCCTGACCTTCCCGAGCCGCAGCGCCCAGCCCCCCACTAGGGCCGCCTCCTCCAGGGAGCCTTCCCTGCCACTCCTGAGACCCAAACCTGCCCTCCACAGTGGCCTTCCGCCTCAGCCACTGGGTTTCACTCTGTCCTTTGGGGGGTTCCTCTCTGGAAAGGCAGCCTGCCTGCCGCACTGGTCTGTACCAGACTGAACGTGCCTGCACCCTGAATCCCAGGCTGAGGAGGGTCCCACCGCGGGGGCGCAGAGCACACATCACTGAGGAGGGCACCAGCTGCCCTTCCAGACTTCTGCACCGGGCACCAGGGGGCCCTGGTGAGTGCTGCCCCACGAGGAGCGTCGGGAGTGACCCCAGCTGCCCCACCGAACCCTCTGGCTGGAATCCGGCCTTTGCTTTCACACCGACCCTCGCAGGGATTATCTACCAAAGCTCAACAGGCCCCCAGCCACGGGCCTGCAGAGGACCAGCGCTGCCCTGTGCTGGGCTCCACCCGGGGTTGGGGGGACCTTGTTGCTTCATTCTGTGTCATTACGTACCTGGTCACAAACCCTACCTGAGTGACCCACCTGAGCCACTTCCACCCACCCCAAGTGACTCCCATTCTGGGCCTGGGCTGGGGTTCTGCTTCTGAAAACCCGCTGGCCCAGGGCTGACCCACCGAGACCAGTGGAGATCTGGGGCTTTAAAAGAATTGGCCAATTTGTCACCAGGCCCCAGAAGTCCTTGCTGCTCAAACCTCCCAGCCCGCTGTGGCCTCAGTGAGCACCTGGTGTCCTCAGGCCGCTGCTCTCTGGACACCTACCCGAGGCCCCTGCTGGAGAGCCAGGCCCCCAGACAAGGCAGCCCGTCCACACCTGGAGGGCAGGTCTGCCTCCTCTTGCACCAGGCTCAGCTCAGGTGACAAGGGGCGGCCCCAGGGGGAGAAGGACCTGGGCCACACCTGGGGGGCAGCAGGGGTGCTAAGGCTCCTGCCAGAAGCCACACTGTCCCTGTGGGCAGAGAGGCACGTGGTCCCCCGTAGGCAGGCCAGGGCCACCCCGGAGGAGCGGCCTGCGGGGCGGCGGGCTCCTGGTCGCCCACTGGGAGGAAGGAGGCCTTGGTGGGCAGGGACGGGAGAGGGGGAGAAAGAACCATCGATGCAAAAGGACACTGGGGCCTGAGGGAAGGAGGAAGTGGGGAGAGGAAAGCAGGGTTTGAGGAAGTAAGTGAGGAACCAGGAACTTGGGGTCTGCTCTCTCCCTGCCTCTGGCCGTCCCTGAGTCCTCACACTTCCCCCTTCTGGCTGCTCTGCAGGGGAGGAGAGGGGCGCACAGAGGGCGGGGCCTGGGCGGGCGGCCGCTGCCGGACCTCTGCTGCCCCCTGCTGGCCGCGCGCGCCGCCGGGCCCCACCTGCTCCTCCGGGTTCTGGAAGGGGATCACCAGCACCACATCCCCGGCCTTGAGCTGCAGCTCGTCCGTGTCGGTGGCCACGTAGTCGTGCTGGGCCTGCACCTGCCGAGGTGCTGGGTCAGCTCAATACCCTCCCTCACAGGCCTTCTGTCCCGCCTGCTGCCCCGCACAGCGCGGGTGACACGGTGCCCAGGAGCGCTTGGCCACCACCTCGCCAGCAGGAAGGCCGGTAGGGGCAGGACAGCTCTGCACAAGCCTCTGGGCTCAGGGTCCTCATATGCAAACAAGGGGGATCCCCCCCAGGCCTCCCAGCCGGGCTCAGCCTGAGCGCCAGGCTCACCTTGAACATGAACCCCGGGGGCAGGTCCAAGCGCCCCGCCCCGCTGCCGCCCTCGCCCTCCACGGTGCCGTTCACGGTGGCTGCGAAGGTCTCCACCACCACCGCAGGGAGAGAGGCCTGGGGGAGGGAGCACGGGTCACCGAGGGTCCCGGCAGGGGAAGGAGCGGCGTCTGTGCCCGAGGCCAGACCAGCCTTTCCAAGCCCCTGGCTGGGAACTAGGACCTGGGCCAGCACAGAGCAAGGAGCCCAGGCGGGACCCAGGGCGGGGAGCCACGGAAGAGGCAGGCCTTGGTCCTGCCGTCTTACCGAGGCTGCTTCGCCAGCTGCCGTCTCCCCGCGCTCCTGCGCTCCGGCCGCAGGCTGGGTCCCACCAGCTGCCTCCGGGGGCTCTGTCGGCTGCAACACAGATGCCGGCGTAGGGTCAGCCACAGGACGGGGCACGGCGACAAGGAAGGGGGCAGGGAGGGAGGCCCCCAGGTGGCCTCTAGCCAGCAGGGCCCCAGCACAGGGGGAAGGTGCTCGAAGGCACCGGCTGGTGCCGTCCTGTCCCTCCATCGCGGGCCCTGCCCTCCGAGCCCCAGACCTGGCCATGCCTGGCCTCCTCCTGCCTGCCTGGCAGCTGCCCCTCCTGGGTGTCCCCGCCCAACACTACTCGGGGGCCCAGGCAGCCCTCGCCCAGCCCCAGACACCTGCTTTCCGAGCAGGGGCAGCACAGCTCTGGGCGCCGCAGGGGGACCCACACCAGGCAAGGAGGGCACCACCCGGCTGCCTCAGGCTGACCTGGGCCAACTCTCAACTCCCTGCCACCCCGAGCTCTAGGGTGGGCTTAGCCCCCCTTCCTCATCTGTAAAAGGAGGGAAGATTAGGTGAGAAAATTCTGGAAAGTGCCGCCAGAAACCACAGAGGCCCTGACTGCTCCTCCCCCCACTGCCGGAGCCTGGATGGGAGGCTGGGGCGGGCGAGCAGGGCACGTGGCTGACCCGCCCCGCGGCACCGGTGACCAGCCCTGCCCAGGGCCTCCTGGCGGCCTGTCTGTCCTGCGCTCCTCCTCGGGCCTTCCTCCGCCTACACCCTCAGAGGCCGGGGACAGGCAGGGCTGGGGCAGGCACTTACTTGGGCAGGCCCGGGCTCGGCCGCCCGGCCGGGCCAGGCCGCAGCAAAGGCACCCTCCGCAGCACTGGGCTCCCCGGAAGGCAGGCTGCCAGCCGGGCCCTCTGTGGGCTAGTGATGGGCCGCCGGAGAGAGCAGGGAGGCCGGGATGGGAGGGGTATGGGGACAAGAGAGGACAGTCATGAGCGGTGTGCTGGCGGGGGGACGGTGTGGGTGCCTGCAGCGGCTGCCTGGCCCTCCGGGAGGCAGATGCCCAGGGGGCCCCACGCCCACACGCCTACCAAGGGGGCAGGAGGGTACAAATTCTGCCCAAAGCTCAGCCTCCATGAAACCGGCTTGTCAGAATGGCCCTGCTGCCCGCACGAGGCTCGCTGGGCCTCCTGCAGAGTAAAACCCCCTGGGAGCGTCCCGGCTGTAGGAGCCAAGCCGCCCACACGCACACCAGCCTCTCCTGCTCCGGCATGAGCCGCCTCCCTAGGTGTGGGGTGAGTCCCGTGTTCTCCTCAGCCTCCACGCCTGAGCCACCCAGTGACGGCGAGGCTGGGCAGACCCTGCTCACGTAACCGCCCCTGCTGACCCTGCCTTTCCTCCTTCACCCGTCATCCCTCCCTCCTCCGCTGTCCCCGCAGATCCCTGATACGGGCCCCCACCAGGAAGCCCCTCAAGGGAATGGACCCTCCTGCCTCGCAGGCCTCAGCCCAGCATGAGGACAGCACCTCGTCCTGGGGGGCCACCTGTCTGGGGCCCCTCACAGGCCCTGACAACTGGGCTGAACTGCAGAGGACCCGCTTCCCTCAGAGCCTGGCTGAGGGCAGGGTCTCCCCAAGGGTGACACAGGGCGACCGCTGGAGACCGCAGTCACCTCCCTCGTGTGGGTGCTGGCCTGAGCGTGTGCGGCCGCCCCCGAAGAGGCTGGGTGCAGGACAAGGCGCGCTGGGTCCAGCACACGCGGAAAAGCCACTCCCCCAGGAGGTGGGCACAGAGCAAACACGGCTTACCTCCCAGAGGTCCCACGGAATTGACTGAGCGCAGCAGGAGGAGAAGGACAGAGTTAGCACAGAGGTCAGGGACAAGGCGAGCAAGCATCCCCAGGGACCCTCCCAGGGCCCCAAAGCCCAGCAGGCATGGGGCAGCACAGAGCCAGGCTCTGAGGTCTCCAGAGGGCCGAGTCCTGCACACTTCCCAGGGGGCCCAGCGCCCAGGCCAGCCGCTGACACTGGAGAGGGACGGGATGCTGAGGTGGGCCACTGAGGTACCTGGTGAGTGTTCAGTCAACCCTCCTGCCGAAGGGGCCCGTGCTGACCATCTGCTCTCTTCCCTACCCCATGGGCAGCACCAGAGGAACTGACAAGAGCCAGGGGCCAGGGCACCAGGGGAAAGGCAGCGAGTAAGAGGAGAGCCTGGGGACCCCACGACCCAGAAGCCTGGGCCTAGGGAGGCCCACATGGCCTGCGGCAGACAGGAGCCCGGGGCCCGGTGCCCCAGAGGCCGATGGACCTGTGGGCAGTCGTGGGCACAGACCAACCTGACCAGAGGGCGTGGGCACCTTCACGGGGCTTGCCGCAGGTGGGAGGGGGTCAAAGTCCAGATCCAGCAGACTGGCCTGCTCCGAGAAAGGCCCTGGGGCCTCAAACTTGGCCGCAGCAAAGGAGGAAAGTGTTAGTGACGGGCTGGGAGCCCCGCACAAGGATGCGCACAGCAGCTGCAGGCTCCGGGGCACGCCGCCTCCCACCCGCGCTGGCCCAGGCTCTCACCCACACATGGGCGGCACCCGGCGCCCAAGACGGATGTCTCCACAGGCCCGCTAGGAGAGCCGCCCACCACCCCACACCAGCCCCCGCTCTCATCTGTCTGCCCTGCGGGCTGAAGAGGCCCCCCAGCACACCTCTTCTCAGCCCCCTGTGCCCGTGAGCCCCAAAGCAGCAGAGGCCACAGCTCCGGCTGGACAGGGGTTGGCCCCCAACCGGGAGGGCCCAGGGCAGGCACTAGCCTTCCCCACTGCCCCACACAGATGGGGTGACAGTCGCCCACGAGCCAGCACACACTGCTCAGGGGCCCAGTCTTGAGTGTGAGGCCCCTGACACCTGGGACGCCTGTGCTCGACCTGCAGCTCCCGAGCCCTTCGGTTGGCCCGGTGCAGCCCAGGAACATGCCTGTGACAGAAGCAGCCCCGGAGACGGGGGCGTGGCAGCTGCGCTCACCCTGTGAGAAGCCAGCCCACGGCAAGTGGGGCCAGACCACCATGGTAGGAAAGGGTCTTTCCCAGACCACCCCTGAGGAGGGCAGGCCAGGTCAGCACCAGCTGCCCACTGGGTGCACATCCTCCTTGGAGGAGGGGCTTGCTCAGCTGCAGCCTCCCTCTCGTACACGGGGTTTCCCTTTGGCAGGCAGGGGAGACCTTGCCCAGGCCCTACAGAAAAGGGACCTGGCTCAGCCCCAGGCCTTCCTCCTCCACCTCACACAGTGCCAGGAGGGTGGCAGCCCCTACAAGCCCAGGCCAGCCCAGTTCCTGTCTCCACCCAGCACCAACAGGCGCCTCGTCCAGCCCGTGTCCAAGGAGGACCCTCGGAAGGCCTCCCCAGCTGAGCCACGAGAATGTTGGTACCAGCTGACCCGCGGCTTGGGCAGTGAGGCATCCCCTCTGGGCCAAGCCACAGAGCTCCGAGAGCCTAGGCCAGTGGATCTGCTTGCTGGGCAGGGGCCCCAGGCTCAGTCCAGCCTGACATTCCTTTAGGTTGCACTCTGTCCACTGAGCCGGGCGGGAGGTCACTGCTCTGCCCCCATAACCCTGCCATGTAAGGGAATGACAGTGCAAGGCACCATGGGTACAGGTCCCCCCCCCAGCTGACGGGCAGTATCGCCACCCACCCTTCTCAGAAGCCAGCCAAGCGCAGACAGCTGCCCCCTCATGCTCCGAGGGGACAGGGTCACCAGGCCAAAGGGCAGAGCACATCCTCCCTCCCAGCAGGCCAGCCACCCCACCACACAGGAGAGGACTGTCCTTCAGCACAGGGATGCTGGCCAGCTTCTCGCCACAGCCCCGCAGAGCAACCCCGTCTGCACAGCCTCGTGGACGGGGCCAGCCCAGGCCACAGCACCCCATGTACGCTCCGCACCCCGCAGGGCCCTGGTTCTGTCACGTGGGCAGAGGGGCAGCATGCGGGCAGCAAGGGAGGCGTGCGGCGAGCATGGGGAGACAGGCACATGGTGCGGGTGCTACGGCCGCAGGGCAAGCCCGCAGGCCCCTCCCCTGCTGAATGGGGGTGACAACCCCTCACAGAGGGTGGCTGAGGATTCGACAAGGGCGCCAGTGGGTGGCTGCGCCATTCCCAGCTCAGCGCTTACTAGTGCTCGTGCCACCCAGCCCCTGAGAGCACCCAGGGCGGATGCCTGCTCCAGCAGCAAGCCGCCCCAGGGCTCGGGCCACCCCGTCTGCCCACCGTTCCAGGAGTGCACCGGACCAGCCCCGGCTTCCTTCTACAGAGAGGCGCTCCCACGTCTTTGGGGCCCCTGAGCCAGGGAACCGCCCGCCCACCTAGCTGCCCTGTACTGAAAGTTCCTAGTTCCCACCCGAGGTCTTCCCGAGGGACTTGAAGCCCACGAACCCCAGGCCCTTAGCAGAGACCACTGTCCTCCGTTCCCGCCGCCTCTCCATGCACACTCACACCCTCCCCCAGGCTGCTAAGTGTGTGCAAAGGAGCGTGTGGGAGGCAGAGCCCAGAGACCCGGGCTGGGCAACACTGCAGCAGCGGGATCAGCAGCATGCCTGAAAGGCAAGAACCGAGTGGAAAGGGAGGCAGTGAGGCCTGGAGGCCGGTCTCGGGGCGGTTAGCGCCCCAGGAGCTGGTCTGACAGCACGCAGCCAACCTGGTGGTCCCCCTGCGGGCCCTCCGTCTGCGAAGGAGCACCGTGTGCCTTCTTAGGGCGCTTCCCCAGCACCACCCCGCCCCCGAGGGCTGTTAGCAGCTCTAGGAGCTGAAGTGGAGGTGCCCGGACCAGACACCCAAGGGCGTGCCCGGTGCCCCCACTGTCCCCTCCCCGCCTCCCAGCATGGCGCTCCCCTCACCCACTCAACTCCCAGGGTTCCTAACCCGTTCGCACCCCTCCCGGCCTCCACACAAGCTGCAGCCTCTGGCCAAAGCACTGTGTCTGTTCGTAGCCATGTGGCAAACCTCGCCCTCTCCAGGAAGCCCTCCCCGACGGCCCGAGTCCTCCCCTCCACAGCGCGGATGGAACCTGGAGGCCGTTGCTTTGCTGACCCGCGAGGGCCAATCACCTGTTCCCCTGCGTCTGGCCCCAGTACGTGCTCAGACATGGATGAGGGGTGAGAGATGGAGGGATGCATGGAGGCGCGAGAGGGAGGCTCAGGGCCCGTCTCTCCAGCCAGAGTCCTGGCTGCTGGGCGGAGGCACAGGGCGTGAGATGGATGGGAAGACCATGCAAGATGGGGAGGCGCTGGGCCGCGGTGGCCGCGGCTGACCTGGGAGGGGGTGGTCACGCTGATCTCAGGGACAAGCGTGTCATCAAACAGGCTGAGGATCTGCTCCCGCTTGACCTCCTTGGACGGGGTGTGTTTGGGAGGCGGAGGGACTGGTGGGCCTTTCCGGAGCTGCGGGTCGGCCGCGGGTGAGGGGGCCGTGCAGGGAGGCACAGCAGAACGTGGGGGTCGGGGAAACAAAGACAAAGACAGTTAGCCACACCCAAGCCACCCAGGCCAGTGAGGAAGCAAGAGGGGCCACTGGTCCCCATGACACAGACACCAGGACCTCAGGCCCTGGGGGTCCAGCCCCTGTGCGGAGAGGAGAAAGGGGAGGGACAGGCACGGGGAGAAGAGAACAGAAGGAGGGTCTTGGGGGAGGCTGGGTCTCCACCCCTGGGGGCGCGGGGGCGCCGAGCACACACACCTCCCGCCCACCCTGCTCTCTGCTCCAGGGCCTCTCCTCCAGCTGGGGTCCCCCACGCCCCTGCCACCTGCGGGGGCCAGCACAGAGCCCGGGCCTGCGAGAGGGCTGGGAGGGTGGTTACTACCTGCCCCGGGGGGCCTCAGGAAGTCGTGCAGCGCCCCCAAGCCTGGGTTTCCTCATCTGTCACCTTGGGGTGACAACAGCATTGCCTCTCAGGGCAGCTGTGACGATGCAACGAATGAAAACACGGGAAGTGCTGACGGCGTCGGGCCTGGAGGAAGTGCTCCTCTGGCTTGGGCTCTCCTCCTGCTCCTAACCTACCCCAGTCGGCTGCCCCAGGGCCACAGCCTGCAAACCCCGAGCTGCCTACCGCAGGGCACGCAGCTGAGGCGCATCAACAGGGCCCAGGCAGCAAGGCGCCCCCTTCCTTTCCAGCTGCACGCTGGCCAGCACCTGGGGACACTGCAGAGACCAGGGCGGGCGGGCCAGGCTCCTCCAGAAGCCAGGGCCTGTCCCCTCTGCCACCTCTCACCCCCTCCCTGAGCCCCCTCTCTGCTGCCCCTTTAAAGGGGGAGGGGGACACACAGCCAGCTCAGCAGATCTGAATGCCTGAGGTCAAGGCCCAGCCGGAAGGAAGGAAAGTAAGGTGGAAGGAGTCAAGGAGTCCCAGAGGCCAGGGAGGGAGGGTGCCACGGGGCCAGCCTGGACGGTTGGGGTTGTGGGACAGGGAGACAGCCAAGCAGAAGGAAGAGGAAGGAGGGAAGGGGACAGGCCACCAAGACACCTGCCTACCTGAGAGGGGGACTTGGGGAGGGTGTCCCCAGCTGCGGCCGAGCTGGGTGGCTCCGGCTCATGGTTGACTCTGATCTCGGGGGTGGCGGCTGGGGAGCCCTCTGGTGGAGGTGAAGGGCTCTTGTTCCCTTTGGCAGGAGCGTTATCACTGCAGAGGCGAGACAGACAAGGAGCCGGATGGAGGGAGGTCCCAGCGTACACGAGGGGGTGTGCCACATACAGGCAGGTGCCTGTGACACGCATACGGGCCTGCAGATGCCCTGGCAACCCACATGTGGGAATGTGTGTGCACATGCGTGTGAGCATATGTCCACGTGGGTCAATGTGTGACCCAACCCGCACTGGTCCGCTGTGAAAGTGTGATGTCTACATGTCCCTTGCATCCACGGGCACGAGAATGGGTGGGAATGAAGGACATGTGGCACACACACTGGCCGTGGGGCCTGCTCTGGACAGCGGCTGTGAGGGCAGAGCTGGGAGCTGAAGTCCTGGCTCCCCGGGGCAGCTGGGAGTCCTGGAGGCCCGTGCAGCCACTGGGGCTCCACCCCCGCCTCTGGCTGAGAGGCCAGAGGCAAAGTGAGTCTCACAGGCCCGCAGCCCCATTCCCAGGCTGGGCCTCAGCTGACCCCAGAGGGCCTCTTAGCTGGCCTCCGCCTGTCCACCACGCACACCAGAGCGCCCAGCGCAGCCCAACTCCCAGGGCCCACACCCCCCCACACACCCCAGTCACGGCCTCACACCTTTGCTCCCACAGGCCCGTCCACGGTAAACCAGCCAGAGGCCCAAGGCGAGTGCGTGTTACAGGCCAGTGCCTACACAGGGGAGGTGGCAGCCGGGACCAGGGGGTCGAGGACTGAGCCATATCGGTCAGCACAGAAAACAAGGCGAGCAGTGTCCCTGACCCACCACGAGGGTGCCAAGGGGGTGGAAGAGAAAAGCCGATACTGGTACCTGCACAAACTCTAGAACCGTGGCCGACCAAGACAGGCCCCTAGCCACAGGCGGCCGTTTACACTGATTTTTAAATCAAATGAAATGAAGACTTGGGCTCCTCAGTCACACGGGCCCATTTCAAGCGCCCACCAGCCACACGAGGCAAGGCCCCATGTTGGACCGGCTGAGCCTGGAAGCATACAAAGGACTTAGTGAGCACGTCCCCTGGGGCGGGTAGGTGATGAGAGACACGGGAGCGCATGGCGGCACCTCCTTCTCATGACTGTGTGGTTTATGGGAATGGACGTGCCTTCTTAAAAGCATATATACGAACATAGTACACAAACGATTTTTAAAACCACCGCCGTGCCACAGGGGCCTCCCCTAAGCCCCCCAGGACTGCTTTCTGGCTACACTCCCCACCTGTTAATGCTCCCGGCCAGCCTAGCGCAGTGGCCCTGGGTGGTGCAGAGAGCACGGTGCCACCAGAGCTCCCACCCAGCAACCCCTATGCTCTCTCCCCCCAACACACGACAGAGGGCGCCGGGCCCGCCGCAGGGCAGCACCACACGGCAGTCAGGTTAGGGGTTAGGGGTTAGGGCGCCTCCGAGCGGCGCTGGCGCATGCACGGGGGCTGGCATCGGCCCCCACAATGCAGCTCTGTGCCAGTACCTGTTCTTCTTTCTGAGCAGCCGGGAGAACAGTTTAGTTTTCTTTCTGTGGTAACAGATGGGAGGCAGAGACCTTCATTTTGGGTAGATGCCCGCTTTGGGTCTGGCCTGCTCCCTCCCCCACCAGCACCCCAGTGCTCAGAGCAGGGCAACGGGCCAAGCCTCTCCTAGAGGCCAAATGAGGGCCTGACCGTGCCCTTGGGACCCGCTGTCCAGTCCTGGGGCCCGGTTGGCCCTGGCATGCTGCCAGGCACCATGCAGTGGCACTGGCAAGATGAGCAGAGGGCTGGCCCGCTGCAGGGGGCTGGGGGGACTGCTGGCCACCCACCCTGCACACGGCCCAGCCCCAGGGGTGCCGGGGGCCAGAGTGCCGGGAAGAAGTGGGGCTCAGCTGGCCAGTGTGGGGTTCCGGCAGAGGGGCCGGTCTGGCGCAAAGGAGGCTCCCCCGCCCTCCCCATGGGAAGCCTGGTCTCCACTGCCTGCACTGGGCAGGACAGGAGGCAGCTGCCCACTGTCCTCACCCATCCTGGGCACGCCCACGGGCCTCCAGGCAGACAGGCAGCCCAGGGCCACCTTCCTCCCAGCCGTGACCTAGGAAATGGCTTTTGGCCTTTGTTCGCCCTCCACCCCTCCCCAGCTCCTCAGCCTCTGGGCACCCTGTGGGCCCCTCTCTCCATCATATACATTTTATTTCATTTTCCGGGGGAAAGGGGTCAGTAACGCCCACTGAATACCTTCCCAGTACTAAGTAATGACCCATTTACCCCCAGAAGCAGACACCGTGGCCCGTGTCACACAGGAAAGCGATGTTGCCATGCCCACCCCCAGCCCCGCCCTGCTGAGGCCAAAGGCAGGGAAACCCCAGGCTCACTGTGCTTTCCCAGGAGCCGCAGCCAGGCAGGGAGTCTTCCCTCCCTCGTTTCCCCTCGGGAAGCAGGGATCTCCTGCCGCGGGAGCAGTTCCGAGGGGCCCGGGACAGGAACAGTGTGGCGCCGAGTGCCCCCATCCAGGGACCTGGGCTTCCCCAGGGCAGGAAAGGGAAAGGCGGGGCTCCAGGAGGACAGCCCACTTTCCAGAGGGCTCCTCGCTGCCCGCAAATCATTTAGCCCCCTGGCCACACAGGGAAAGCCAGGCCCAGGTGCAGGTGATCTGCAGACGGCCTGGCGCTGCCCCTGCCCTGAGGGGACACACCTGAGGAGTGGGCTGCCTCACCTGCTCCCCTGAACACAGGGAGGCCAAGAGAGCACAGGAGCGAGCCTTGCCCGGCCTGGCAGGAGTCAGTGAACCCAGGAGCCCCCCAGGACTCCGCCCCACACCCACCCCAGCTGAGGGAGG
>JAQQAC010010508.1:18463715-18509159 GCA_029783875.1 Phataginus tricuspis | reverse complement strand
CCCACCCCAGCTGAGGGAGGCGTCACACACCTGGGCTGAGAGTCCGCCCCACACCCACCCCAGCTGAGGGCGGTGGTCACACACCTGGGCTGCGGCTTCACTGGGAAGGTGTTGCTCCCGTGCTGCTGCTCCAGGCTGACCAGCACGGCGTTGAGGTTCTGGCTGAGCTGCAGGAGGAACAGCAGGTGGAGGAGGCTCTCCCCAGTGCCTCCCTGCTTCTCCCCTACTGAGCCCCCTTCCTGTATCCCTGCCCCCACCAGGAACGACTCTTCTTTCCCCATCAGTGGGAACTGAGAACCAGCACCAGCTGAGGAAATGCAGGGGGAAAATGAAGTGGGCTGCCTGGCCAAAGCTGTTTCTCTTCTTTCTACTGGCAAGGATTTCCTAAAAGGCCACAGAAGCTCATACTGTTTTTAACTGTTTTGCAGTTAACACTAAGAAACTGTTGATCCTAATTGTTAAGGTCATTTTGCCAAGATGCATTCAGGCCACACTTCAACTGCCAGAGATTTATCAAAAACACCAGCAAGAAAATAGGCTCATCCGATGCACATAGTGATTCCCGTCACTGAGAATAGTTCTCTTTTTTGCCTTGGCTACCAGGAAGCTCAGAGCTGAATTATCCTCGTACTTTACAGGAATGTCTCCTTCCCCAAACACCTCTTTCTGGTCTCTAACCTTTTCATAAGTTGTCTCAAATCTTTGGAGGGAGGAAAGAAATGTAGAAAGGGAAGGGAAGGCCTAAAACGCAGGTCACCATACTGAGGACAGTGACTCGGGAGAGGCCGCATGCTGCCTTCCCCTCCTCCTGCCCTGGACCTGCAATCAACCACCATCACTTCATTCCTCCGAGCCCAAGAGACAGAGTCAGGCGCACCCACTGCTCAAGCGAGGGGGCTGCCAACGCTACTCTCCCCAGCTCACCTCTGCCGTTTACCTGCCAGTGAAGTGAAAATGCAAAGAACCCAGCATAGGGATTTAAGCTAATCAGAACATCTTAAAAGAAACATGCAGGAAAAATTTAAAAATTTTTTTAAATCCTAGTAATTTATTTATTATTTGCCCACAAATTGGGAAACCACCATCATTTTCTGACACTGAGCTCCCCGGGCCGAGGTTTCCTGAGTTCACATTGACAGGTTGAAGGGGGCTGGTTCTGTCCAGGCAACAATGGGACAGGGAGCAGCGAGGGGACTGGGGCTGGACCTGTGGACCCCACTCCCAGCCGCCCCCATGCACCCAGCAGCTCCCACTGGGCCTGGACACTCTGGATGGCGAGCTCTTCCCTGGGACCCAGAGGAGGCACGGTGGCCACCGGGGCGCGACGCTACTCCAGCCAAGAAGAGGGAGACTGGCCAGACCCTTTCAAGCCTCTGACCCTGGCCCTGACCGGAGGCTGAGGCCCTCAGGGTCCCCAGGGCCTACCTTACTCATCTCCTTATGGAAGTTTTCCTCCAGGCCAGCAATGCTTTGAAACGTGTTGACGTAGAAACCTACACGGCTGCAGGTGAGAGAGAAACGCAAAGTGAACATGGGCCAGAGCGGGCAGCCCAAGAGAGCCACACATGTGACACCCTCCACCCTCACCAGGGACGCAGACGCCGAGAGGCACAGGGCCCGGTGGACAGACACCAGGGACACAGCCGCAGCCCCGGGCGGGGGCGGGCCCGCGGGTCCTGGCCTTACCTGTTCCACAGGGACGGCAGCTCCTCCTGCAGGTCCACATTCATCTCCTCAAACACCTTCTGGGCTTTGATGAGCTCCTCCTCGGCCTGCAGGGCCGGACGGGTCACTGTCCCAGCCAGCCCAGGCCAGGCCAGGCCCCCACCAAGCCCTGCTCCCCCAGCCTCCCGCCCTGCTCACTGGGACCCAGGTTCTGGGCAAGACAGGCTGACCTGAATGTGGACACCCAGGCGGACCACCCCATGCAGCCCTTGTGCCCCTACAGTCAGTCTCACAGGGGCACCAGGTAATAGGAGGGCAGAGCAGCCATCGCAAAAGGGAGCACCCCTCGCCATCTGGCCCAGGTAGCCCAGGAGGGAGGGGATGAGCAGGACACAGAAGAAGGCACAGGACAAGAGGCTGTCGGGGAGCCGGGACACAGAGGCAGGGGCAGGCCCTGCCCACTCACCATGAACCCCTCTCAGGCTGCTAGCCTACTGCCCACTCTCTGGGCCTGGCCCTTGCTGGCTGTCCTGAGCACTCCTTTCCCCTTTCTAAGGCAGGCTCCTACTCAACCTCAGCCCCCAGCCTGCATTTCACCTCCCTGAGGAAGTATTTCCTACCCAACCTCCCCACCCTGTGCCCTGTGCCCACTAGACAAAGGCCAGGAAAGCCAGAGGGAAGATGGGGAAGGCAGGGCCAAGGGAGGAGCTGGGCTGCTGGGCAGTGCCCGTGCCGGCTCCCCAAGTCTGCGGGCTGTCCCCAGGGCAGGCCCCGCACCCCCACGCAGCAGCACTAAGGCCCCATCGCAGAGCTGAACGTCAGGAACCAGGCAGCAAGCACGTCCTGTGCGGGCAGAGGGCCAGAGTGAGGGTGGGAGGGAGTCAGATCCAGCGAGCAGGGCTCTGCTGCTCATTGTGGAGGGCACTGCTGGAAACAGTGACAATGGGGGTGACTTGGATGCAGGGCCTGAGTCACAGCCCAGGAACGTGGCGGGCCCCTCCCAGGAGAAAACTTCCAGCCAGCGGCTTCATGTTCTCAGGCCTTCTGGCAAAGGCCGCCAACTGGCCAGAATGCCAAACGGTCACAAAGCACATGATCCCCCAAGCCCACCCAGCTGTCCCGACCAGCTTCAGACACGGGCATCAGCCCAAGTCAGCCCCTAACCCCACTGAGCTGGGGGAACTTGGGGATGACTGAAGAGGGGCCACCATCCCTCCTGACTTGCTAAGTGTGTGAGCTCTTTGCCTAACATTTAAAAATCTAATTTAAAAATTAGAGGTAGGATAGGAAAAAAAGAAAAAAGAAATGTCTCTAAGCATGCGTGCGTCCTGCCACAGCTGGGACAGATGAGGTGCGACCCGCCCTCTCGGCCCTGGGCCAGGCCGTTCTTGCCTTAGTCCTCCAGGAGCCCCCATGCCTGCCTGGGGTCTGCTGATGACGGTTTGCAGAACCCATAAAATGAGGGGCTCCCACAAGTCTAACACTCATGCACGCCTCCCATCCAACCGCCGGGAGTCTGGCTCAAGTCCCACATCCGCCAGGACCTGCCTGGACTGCCCCAGCCCCTCTACACACAAAACCACCTCTCTGTGAGGGTTCGGCCCCACCCCACAACACCGGTCCTAAGTCCCCAAATGAACAATCGTGACAGTGACATGATGATGGCACAGCAGCTGGTCGCCGGGCACTAAGCCCTGCTCACATGTCCCAGCAAAGTGCAAAGAACAGGGTAGTTCCATTTTAGAGCTCCTGAAAGTCAGGGCCTGTGTCTTTCATTCCCTTAGAGTCACATTCCTCATCCTCTAGCTCTTTTCGAAGCACTTGGGGTGGCAGGGAGTGGGGGGAGAGCTGTCCATCGTTGGGGAGGCCCCACTGCCTCCACTGCCTCCTGATGGACATGGAAAGCAGACCCAAAACCGGCGCACTCCCTGTGCAGCAGGACACAAGGGTCCCGCAGGCAGATTTGGGGAGACTGGCGGGTGCAGAGAGCAGCTCAGACTGGGCCCAGAGCACACATGGAGCTGGTCAGCACAGAGCATCGTCTCACGAGGCCACAGTCTCGCGTCACGGCGGCCAGCCGGGCAGCCCTGGGGCCCCGAGCGCTGCAGCTCAGTCAGCCAGCTGCCCACAGGGACGCCAAGGTTCCCCGGCTTCCGGCCAGGCATGAGGTGGGGTGGGGGGTGCAGAGGGAGGATACATTCAATAAAAATGGGATCCAAACCGGAAAGCCAGTTTGGCCAAGAAACAAACGACTGCAGTCCACCTCCAAAGAGGAGATCACATGCCTCAGCCTCCCGGAGAGCTGGGGGGGGGTGGCAGGGCAGAGGCCTGTGGACGTCCCAGCAGCGACCCCACCACATCTGCCCCAGGAGCCCTGGTCTTTCAGGGACTTCTCCCACCCCATACAAGCGTTCACCGGGTCTCCTGCCAAACACATTTTGGGGAAAATTACGCAGGAACTCTGGCCCTGGGTCAAAGGCCCATCCCCTCCAGCTCCGAGGCAGGACAGGCTCCAGCCGCTCACCCCTCCCACGTCTCCCCAGCAGGCCAGCTCCCCAGACTCTGGAGATCCTGGATCACCCCAACCTAGGGTGATGCTGTCAACAACGTTGCCTCCAAAGGCAGCCCACAGCTTGGGCCTAAAAGAAATCAGGCAGCAGGTCAGCTAAGAAATGGGCCAGAACCCCCTGCTGAGCCCAGAGCTCTCCACATCACAGGCGCTCAAGACACAAAAGCCGAAGATGAGGAAATCAGGAGGTGGCCCAGGAGAAATGGGGCAGCTGCCCAGAGAGAAACCCAGGGCCCTGGGTCAGGCCTCCAGAGTCCGCCCCAACCCTGGGACCATGAAAGCGCGCTGCAGTCACATCAGCTCCACGGGAGGGAAAACCACGAGGCCACCTGTCCCAGGGGACGGCACCCAGCCGTCCCTGAGCGCGGTGTGCACCCAGGACGCGGCCCATCCTGAGGGCAGGCGCCAGGAACAGTGAGTATTACCAGGGTAGTAGGATTGCTCAGGAGTTTTATACAAAGTGCCTGCTCCAGGAAGCCCTCCGGGCTCACTGGAGTGCAGACTCCATTAACTCCCACAGAGCTCGCCCTCTAGGCCCAGGTTTTAGGATCCAAGCCAGAATGGAAAGCCCTCCCAGTAACCCCCCCAGGGGAACCATGGGGGCCCACAGGTCCCAAGGGTCCCTGTGAGTCTGACCAGCGGTGGCAGGTCCACCCACATGAAGACCCCCAACCAGGATGCTATGATAACAACCCAGGGCTTGAGCCAGGTGAGCCCCAGGCTAGCCACTAAGTGGCTCTGGGACCCTGGGAAGGAGATTTTTCCCCTCAGGGCAGGCTGGTCTCCTATACAGGACAGTGCTTCTGACGCCTGAAGGACAGTACCTGCCAGGACAGGAGCCCCAGTCCCATCAGGTCCCTCCCCGTGGGAGTTCCCACAGCAGACAAATAGCTCCAAGCTGTCCCCAGAGGCCAGGACCTCAGAGAACGTTGGGACCGCTGGAGGCCCAGGCTCTCCGCAGCAGACCCGGGCCCACCCGAGGTCAGCCGGAGCCCCCACCTTCCACCTGCCTCCGACAGACATTCGACCTCAGTCTCCTCTAAAGCAGCAGCCCTCGGGCCAGAGGCATTTGAAACCCGCCCTGCCTCCCAACCGGGAAAAGGGCCTGAGTCCTCCCCCGCCCGGGGCAGCACAAGACAGGTACCCGACAGAGGACACGACAGACCAGAAGGCGCCAGCACATGCAAGGTTAGAAGCTGCGGTCACCTGATTTCGGAGCAGGTTAGTTTGAGCTACGAGGTGAGCCTGCAGTTTGCCTTGGCACCACTGGGGGGCGGCTTTCTCAAGCAGCGAGACAGGCTGGGGGTGGGGAGCGGAGGTCAAGGCAAGGAGAGTGGAGAGAACAGGAGGGAGGTGGGGAGAGAGAAACAAAGACACGCATGTTAAACACCAAGTCCAAACGTCCCAAACGCAGTGACAGACTCGCTGGCCACCTCCGCAGGGGCCTGCGCCCCTGAGGCGGAGAGAATCAAGGGTGGGACAGTGAGGGGGTGAACTCCAGCTGCAAAGCAAAATGTCAGAATTGTTAGCAGGTGCAGAAGGGTTCAGCAAGCAGGGTCCTGCCGGAGGGTGGGACCTGCCCTTGGCTCTCCCCATGGAGGGTGTGGCAGGCCCCACCCCTGTGCCCACCCCACCTCGTTCCTGCTGAGATAGGGTCACATCAAACCCTGGGATGGAATTCCGCCCCGAGCACGCCAGGCTGGGCAGGACCCGTCCAGTGAAACCCGAGCTCACTCTGGAAAGTGGACTCAGAGCAGGGCAGAGAGGCCAGGGGCCAAGCAGGCACCGTGGATGGGCTGGGCGTGAGCCCTCACCCAGACCCCACAGGGCCTTCCTCACCCCCAGCTCCGGACAGGCCCAGCTGCAAGGGGCGGGGCTGAGGACGCCCGCCGCCGGGGAGCGGTGAGGACAGCGCAGGAGGAGGGCTCCTCCCTGGCACCCCGGCCCCACTGGTCTCCCTAAAGACCCTCCCAGTCCCACCTCCCACCCTTACCTTGGCAATTTTGGCTTCATCCTTCTTCTTGGCGGTTTGGAGGGACTCGTAATGGTGCCGGGCACTGTCGTAATCCACCAGCTTCCGCCCTCGCTTGGCAATGCGTGACTGGGGGACAGACGGGGGTGCGGGGCTGTACAAGGCCTGGCACCCATGCTGGGACCTGACCCAGGCTGGGCCCAGGGGAACTGGGCCGTGCACACGGGGACCTGGATGCAGCCGAACACCCAGGCTCCACAAGGGCTCCTAACGCATGCTGAGACACTGCTGCGCACTCCTGCCGGCCCGGAGCTGGCCCTGCAAGGTCTCTTCTCACACGAAGGTCAAACCACCTCCGAGTGATATCTGCCCCTTTGTCACAGCCAGTATTGTGCTGGGCTTCCTTGAGCCCCTTTCCTGGCCTGGTCCTCAGCTCCTTAAAGGGGCCTCCCGGGCCGCAGGCTCCTTCTCCTTGGCCACCACTGTAGCCTCTCTACACTCCCCATGAGGCACTTTCAGGAGCCTGAGGCATCTGCCTCGGGTGGCTGAGAGGGCTGGAGCATGGACCCCCAGGGGATCAGGTCTAGAATGACCACAGTCACCACCCGGGCACCTCTGCTTCCATGGCCAAAGCACCTCGGGGGAGACCCTGGCATACCAACACCCCCAGCACAACAGATATGCAGATTTTCTGACCATACACAGTCATCCAAACACCAGACAACCCACACGACTGCATACACTTCCCTTCCAAGCACACAGCCTAACACAGGGCACCTGTGTTAGACACATGCCCAGGACTTAAAGCCCCTTCGTACACCTCAGACGACCCTATACCCACTGCACAGTGCCACAGCCATACCCCCGTGCACACGCCATGCAGTTTCTTCCCACAGGTACTGGCCCAAAACCCTCAGCTCAGAAAGGCCCAGGCGTGGAAGCTAGCATGCTGGCCTTGGAAGGAGCAGCCCTGGAGGGGTGAACTGCCAGGAAAGGGGGTGCCCGCCCTCAGGGCAGCCACCTCAGTGCCTAAGCCACCCTGGGCTGGCCCCTCCCCGGGCCTATCCCCTCCGCCCCCTGCACAGGCTGCCAGGCCACAGCAGGGCAGATCCACAAAGCAGGCCCCTCACCTTGATGTCAGGGAACTGGCCCAGGTATGTGTCCATGGTCAGCAGCGCCTGGTCCAGCAGCTTCTGGTGGTAATCCACCCAGAGCAGATCGTTGTTCTGCAGGAGGCAGGAACAGGGATGCCCCACGGGGCCTGAGCACACGCAGCCCTGGTGCCCCCCAGGGCCTGGGGGTCAGCTCCGGACCCACTGTGCACAGCTAGTGGCCACTCGGAACCTCAGCTGCCTCATCTGTAAGGAGTAACAGCTCCTGCCCTGCAGCCTGTCGCGGGGCAGCTGTGAGGCTCAGATAAGCCCAGAGCCAGTGGGACTGGAGAGGGGAGGTGACGCGCGCAACTCACACAGCACATGAGTGCCTGGGAACCCAAAGCGCTCGTCCCAGAGGGTGAGGGAAGCTGGGCCAGCTGGCAGCCGAGGCCGCAAGGGCGCTCCAGGAACGACCGGCCCCCTGGCCCACACTCACCTCTGCGATCTTGGTCGCTTCGTCCCTGCCAGGCCATTCAGGCTCGTAAACCTCCTGCAAGCACTCGCTGAGCTTCTTGGAGGCCTCGTGCATGGCTGAGGGGCAGAGGGGCCGCAGTATAGCCATGGCCGTGGGTAGCTAAGTCGGGGCGCAGAAGGGGCACCCCCCCAGACTCTGCTGTGCCTTCCCAGCTCCCCACCCATCAGCTGCATGCGGGAAAGGCCCCTCACTGTGTCCCGGGAAGCCACCTGCCCAGGCCAGGTCTGCCCAAGAGCCCCACTTGCCCTTTACCTTTGACTGAGGCCAGGTAGGTCCGCAGATCCTTTTGCAGCCGGGTGCCCTCGGTCTGTAGGGAAAAGGCAAAACAGGGTGAGGTCCTGACCCCTCCTCCCTGCCCACCCGCATAGAAAACGGGCTGCTCCCGGCAGGTGCACCAAGCAGCTGTCCTCGTCAGGGCTTTGGGGGGCCGAGGAAGCCAAGGCATGAGAGAGGGAGAGGCCCGGCACAAGAACAGCGGCTCCCGCCTCTCTGGCCACGAACACGTCCTGGGCACCCACTGTGCTCTCAGCACCATCCCTGACTCAGGGGCCCTGTGCCCCAAGGGACACCCTCCCCGAGTTCATGTCAGCACCTGTCTCTCCCACGCACCACTGACAGCCCTGTGAGGAAGGCAGGAAGCAGAGGCTGGACAGGACACTGGGGGCTCTGCTGACTGACCCGAGCACAGCACACGTGTGTGGCGGAAGCAGCGTGCACCAGACCCGCCCCCGACAACCACGGGCCGGAGACCGGCAAGCAAAGGGGCCTGGGCAGGGACCACGTGACCCCTTGTTCTGGAAGCTCGAACCAGCAGGCTGCCATGCTCTGTCAGGGAAGGGCACAGCCCTGCAGGGGGCCAGGGGAGACGCTGTAGGGGATGGCTTGGGCAGGTGCAGAGAGGCAGGGGTGGGGACAGTCAGGCCCAGCTGAGAGGGGGGATGCAGGACATACGTAGCAGGAAATGGTTTCCAGGGGGAGTGGGCCTGAGCTGGGGGGCTGCCTCAGGGGTTTCCAGAGGCTGCAGACCAGCAGAGGGCGGAGCCATGGCAGAGCCCCCGGTTCTCCTGCACACTGACACCACCGGAAAGCTGAGCTCCAGGTGGGAGGGCTGCAGGCTGAGGCCAGCAGGGGAAGTCTGAGACCACCAACAGAGAGATGCAGAAGTTTCCAAAAACCACGTGAATAGGGAAACAGAGGCTTTGGGGCCATGAAGACCCAGCTCTGCACCCTACTAGGCACAGCCTTAAGCAAGTCAGTAGCCTCTCTGAGCCTCGGTCTCTCCGTCTGTCACCGGGAGTGAAGGAGCCTGCCTGGTGTGCCGCACAGTGCCTGGCACACTGCAGGTGCTCCGGGCTGCTTGGTGAGCCGGGCCAAGCCCAGTAGCCTTGAGGGCCAGCCTCAGATGGCTATACAATGATGTCCTCAGAGGGGCCACGGGGAGAGCAGGGCCTCCGAGTGCCTGAGGCTGACGGCTGCGGGGGAAGTTCCCTCCTGGCCTCTCCCTGCCCCCGCTGCCCACGCCTGAGTGACAGCCATGGTTTGGATCCCCTCACCCTGGCGGAGGCTCCGACAGACACGGACCAGCAGCTAGCCACAGTCCCAGAGACCGGCACCCCTCCAGCACTCCAGCCCGGCCTGGCGATGAGAGGTGGTCTCTGCCGATGCAGGTCGACTCTCTATCCCCGGGGAGGCAGGACAGCTTTCCAGCAGCCACGCTTCCAGGCTCACCCCAGGGACCTCGAGCCTCTCCTGTCCCCCAGGCAGGCCACCCCTCCTCCTACCAGGGCCCGCTCTTCCTGCCTAGCCATGCTCAGAGCACCACGGCCTCCCAAAACAGCTTTCCCCACCCAGCAAACAAGGAAGCTGAGAGCCCGGCCCTGCGACTTGCCTGCGGCAACACAGAGACGGTCTCTGGGCCCCGGATTGCCGGAGGGTCCGAGTGGGGCTCTGAGGACACACACAGCTGCCTGCATGTGACACAACTGCTTCCATTAGGCAGCAGACGCAGAGCGGGGAGGGTACAGGGCGGTGCGTTTAAAAGAGTGAGGGGGGCTGGAAAAACAGAGCCCCTCAAAAATCCCTTCAGCCCCACACAAGCGAGCCTATTGCCCTGGCGCACATGACTCTGAGCGACAGCAAAGCCTGAGGCCCCCGATGACAGGCCCAAGGGACACAAACGGCCCGTCGCAGCAACCCCAGCCCTCTGGAGCTGCCAGGGGCGGTCTGCGGCCCCCGCCCCTGAGAATAAGGAAGCCCCCCCGGCTCTTGATGCTCTGGAAGGTGTATTCATCCGAGTTTCAAAGTCTTCCAGACCCCACTTCTCTTCCTGCCAAGCCTCTGCCATCTCGCTCCCTCCCCACCATCTCCAGCGCCTGTCTGCACTGCACCCCAAGGAGGGTCACCTCCAGGCGGGCCCCCGCACCCCAAGGAGGGTCACCCCGGGCGGGCCCCCGCACCCCGAGCAGGGTCCCCCCCACCCGGCAGGCCACTGCTCTCGCCTGGGCCGCAGGCCGTACCAGGGCCCCTTGTGCTGCCCAAACAAGGTCTTGCTGTGAGCAAGCACACAGGGCACAGATGTGCAAGAGGCCGCCCAGAACTCTCCCTCCCCTGTGCCAGCTGCAGCCGCGCCCCTAAGCCATGCTCCCCATCGGACCAGGCACGGCCCTCCCCCAGGCAGCACTGAGGCCCCCAGCACTGGATGTCTGTGTTCGCTTCCAAACTGCCTCAAGCCACTGTCCCCTCAGCACCACAGCCCAGGACCGACACCCAGCCTAGCTCCATGGGGCGGCTCGTCCAGCACCCCACCCTTCCCCCTTCCCCACACAGTGCTCCCTGCGTCCTCGACACCCCCATCTGTGGCCTGAAGATCCAAGCCTCAGTGGAACTAGAGGGCACGGACGTCCTTCTTGCATGGACCCCCTCTGGCTGCAGCTGATGACCCCTGGGTGCAAGCTGCAGGTGCCCCCCGGGAGGAAGAGCCTGGCCCACCTGGGGGGCTCGGGGTGGCTACCAGGAGGGTAAGCTGCGTTCGCAGTCCTCCAGGGGCAGGGGGGTGCCTGGGTGCCCAGGCCCCTTTGAGAGCTGCTGACGGCCAGGTGACCTACACCCTCTCCCAGGCCTCCATAGGAAGAGGCAGCCCCTTCTGCTTCCACGAGGACCGTATCTCTGCCACCCTGACCCGACGAGTGCCTGATGCTCAGCGGGCACCCAAATGGACTCCAGTCTGCTGTGCTCCCACATGAAACCCTCAGAAGCCACTCTCTTCACAAGGAGCTTGTATGGCTCCCGCTTGCCTTGACACTCGAGGTTTTCCAGCATCTGGCCACAGTCTATTGCCTGCTCCCACCCCCCTTCCTCCACCCACCAAGCTTTCCGTCTCTTACTAAAGACTCACACCCTGCCCTTCCCTCCTCCAGGAAGTCTCCCGGGATGCGCCAGCCCACACAGATCCGTCTCCAAGCTCCCCTACTCCACCAGTTTGGCTCCTGACATTCCCCACCTGTCAGCCACACTTTCATTTTCACAAGCCCCCTAAGGCCAAGGGCCACCCGCACTCACCAGCTGCTTGTTGAAATTCTGGACACACTGTTCAAACTGTTCATCCTTCGTCTCATCCGCCTTCCCCAGTTTCTGGAGGACCTGCCGAGGCAGAGGAGAAGGGGAGACCGTCACCTCCCTAACCAGGAGGGCTGAGCCGCCCAGTCCACAGGCCCTCCCCGCCCCGGGTCTCAGAGGTCCAGGGGCAGGACCAAGCCCAGGACTCCTCCCCCGCTGCCTAGTGCTCACCCACGGGCCCAGAGGAGCAGCTCAGGGCAGGCCTGCTGTAGTGGGCGACACCGGACAGGGGGCTTCAAAGACAGCAGCCCTCCTCGCCGATGTCCCACTGCACCCCGGGAGATTCGCCCGCACCCTGGCGGTGAGGAGTGAGCATGGCACGAGAGGGGCCGGGAGGCACAGCCCCACGCCCCACAGGACTCCATTTCCTGGGCCCAGGCTCAGAACCCAGACAGAGGCGCAGAGCGGCCCCCGGCTGGGAGGTGACCACGCAGACACGGACAGGAGTGCCGTGAGCAGCGGGGGCAGGCTCTTCAGGTCACTAGAAGGCAGCTCCCCCTCTGACTGATGCTCAGATGGGAGTCGATGTGGCCACCCCCCTCCCTCCTCCACAGCCCAGCAGCCCTGCCGCCCACCCCACGCCAGCACACGCGTGCATGTACATAGTCGTGTGCGAGGGCACCCACACGTGGGCTCACGCCACATGCTCCACGTGCTCTCCTCCCAGGTGGAGGTCCGAGGTGGACCCTCCCCCCAGCTGGGCCTCCTAGCTGTGTCCGGGAGGGGAAGTGAGAGGACGGGCGGGTCAAGGAGAGGGACGCCCGAGGTCGGAGAGGGAAGGCCCTAGAGGCTGAGAGAGCCGACCCGGAGCCTGAGCGGAAGCTGCCCAGAAGGGCTGCCCACGAGGCCCTCCCACAGCCCCCCTCCAGCCTCTGCTCCCTGGCTCCAGAGCCCCCGATGCCAAGAGAGAGAAGCAGGGAGACAGCGGGAGGCCGGGGAGGAAAGATAGGAGATGGGGGTGCAGGAAGGGGATGCAGGCAGAGGTCGGGGGTGCGGGGAGGCAGAGACCCCCACTCACAGCCCTGCTCCACGGCGGACACCGCCCTGGGAGGCGGAAGGGATAACGTTGAGATGCTCGGCAGAGGCGGCGGCCAGAGCCCAAGGGGATGAGAAGGACCGGGGTGGGCGGCAGGGGGTGGGTGCAGGTGGAGGCAAGGATGAGCCAGAGCGCCAGGCCAGCCGGACCAGAGGAGCCCGGTGGGCCGGCCCAGCTGCCGTCAGAGCTGGCAGGTCGACCACAGTGCCGCCCTCGACTACACGCTCCCTTCGAAGGCCCTGGAATCCAGCTTCGCCGTCCCAGGACAGAGGCCAGGGTCCTGGACCGAGGGACACCAGTCCCAGAAAGAGCCTGGGCCCTTCCCAGCCCGCCTGCCCTAGGGTGGCCTGTGCCACCTGCTGCGCTTCCTCGTCTGGTGCAGGCCAGGCGGCTCTCAGGCCTCCCCCTCAGCACGGGGACATGTGGCCGTCTCTCACCAAGCGCCTGCCCGGTGCCCAGCCCGAGGCATCTCTGCAGAGGCAGACACAGTCCCAGCCCCAGGAGGCAGGGGTGCACATGAGACTGTGGGAGCCCAGGGTGGGGACCCCACCCAGCCCAGGCAGTCAGGGGAGATTTCCTGGGGGACTGGCCACTCAGACAGAGGGGAGAGCTCACAGCAAAGGTGCGGAGACAGTCCCAGGGAGTCTCAGAGCACTCAGGGCCCCTAGAGGGTGACCGAGGGTGGTGAGGGAGGGTGTGAGTGGCGGGAGGAAGAAGGGCAGGGGACACAGGGGGCGGCTCGCCAGCACCTTGTGCTGCAGTGACCAGGACACAGAGCGGGGGCGGTGCGGCTGGATGCTGAGGGCTGGCTGTGCAGTGCGAGGAGAAGCGCAAGACCAAACCACCTTGAGCAAGAGAATCGGCACTTCCACTCCCCCAGGCTCACCACTCCCTTGGCGGCCAGCCCCGCACACAGGGTGGAGCTGCAGAGGGGCCTGGGGGGTGACTCACGCCTTATCACACGCACCCTACAGCCTCACGCCCTCCAGAGAGCAATGGACCACGACGTGGGAAAGGACTTCAGAAGTAGCAGGGCCACAGAGTGAGCCTCGCTCCCCAGGAGCAGGTCAGGGCCTGGTCAGCCTCAGAGCAAGAGCCGGAGGGGGTGGTCCCTCTCCATCTCCCAGAGGAGACGCACTCAGTCGGCAAAGGGCCCCCAGGCCCTGCCCTGGCTGCCCGAGGAGCACACGGACATGCCTACCCAGCCTCAGTTCCCAAACACGGCTGTGTGCTCCCCACAGACGGCGGAAGCCACCAGGGCGGTCTCCAGGCCTTAAGATGAGCCAGCCACAACGAGACTGCAAGACACTGAGAAGATGCTTAAGAAAAGGCACCCTTACTTTTCTCTGAGCCTCAACTGCCTTGTCTGGAAAATAAAAAGAACACAGGCCTCAAAGTTAAGGTCTATAAAACACGTCTCTGGGCCTTCAAGTAATTGGAATCCCCTGAAAGACCTGAAGACCATCCTCCTGGAGCTTGGCCTAAACGCCAGCCAACCTCCTGCCCGGTGCAGACTGACAGCATCTCAAGATGCTACCCAGAAGTCACATGCACATGGGCATGCATGCAGGCGGCAAACTCCTATTCATCCTTCAAAACCCTGCTCAAGCGACATGCCTGTGAGGCCGCCCCTGCCCTCTCCCTTCCCCACACTGCTCTGCACCACTCAAGGCCTGGGACCTGCTCTCCTTAGTACTCTGCAATGTGCCCGAGTGTCTGCCTCTCGCCCTGCCCTGCCCCACAAACAGCCTGAGGTCAGAAATAGTGCCCAGTCCTCTCCACATCCTCAGATCCCGCACAAGGCTGGGCACAGGGTGGACACATGTGTTCTTTGTTGACCCCTGGCTAATCTGAGCTGTGGGATTTGAGGTCAGAGTCATCCCGTCTCAGCCTCAGTCCCCTGTCAGGCAGAATGAGACGCTCGTGTATGCAAAGTAGCCGGCCTGACCCACAGAGCTCACTCTGGGAGGCGGCTGTGAGAATTAGGGTTACAACTGGCATTCATGTTAACTGAGGCCTGGCCTTGGGTAGCCCGGGCTGGCTCCGGTGGGTCCCGGCTCTGAAGAGGTGGTGACCAGCCCAGGAAGCCGAGACGGGCTCCCTGGCTTGTGGGACATCAGGCTAATGCTTAGCTTCTCCACACCTCGGGGCAGTGCCTCTGCCGGGAGCCATCAGTGTGCGACCTGTGACCACGGGGAGGCGGAGGCCGGAGCTCGCCAGTAAGCGTGCCCGGGCCTTGGCCTCGCCTCATCCTCGGCATCCCTACCCCAATTTTATAGACGAGGGAAGGAGGGCACACAGGCAGGGTCCCCACCCTCAAGGAGATCCCGGTGAGGCCTGCGAGGGGCGGGGGAGAGGGGAGGGCTGGTTGGTGGGGGACAAGGCAGGCCCGTCTACCCCAACGCAGGCTGCGGTTAGGCACCGGGCCAAAACTACCACCCAGGGAAATCCCACAGCCTCGACTGCTACCAGCTTCCTAGTTCCCACCTCCAAAGCTGGTTCTCCTGCCGTGCCCAGCTGCTGGGCGAGAGCCTTTTGACTGCCGCTGGGGAGCCCAGACCACCGCGGATCCCCTCCCTGCCGCCTCAGAGCTGCTTGGCGGCGCTGGGTCTGCCCCCATCCCCACAGGGAGGCCCCAAGGCTGCTCTCTCCAACCTCGCCAGGGCCTCTGCCTGGGGCACCCACACAGGCAGCCGGCTGCTCCCCAAGACCGTGGCCCTGGGGACACATTCACCACACAGTGAGGGGGCCTCCCTGGGCCACCCTCAGACACCCACTCAGAGTACAGGGGCCTCTGGGTGCCCGGGGGGCCTGGCCCATAGGGGCTCAACGGTGCGGGATGACCGAGCTGGGTTTTGAAGGGTGAGCGGGAATCAGGGGAGGAGGAGGGCCTGGCCGGAGTCAGGATTCCCGCCCCCCCGTCCGGGATTATTTTGGGGTGGGGGATGGGCACTCCTGCGTCACACCTGTCACGCGTGTCTCCTTTGTAATGAGCCAAGGGGAGCCCTTTTGAGGAGTGGACAGAGGACAGACACACAGGCCCCACACTCTGGTGTAGCTCAGGAGGGAGTACGGACGGTCAGCGGCCTGACCAGCAAGCCAGAGACCTTACCCAGGGCACTGCGCCCGCCCCACCACACCCTCCTGGGCTCCAGGTGAGTAGAGCCGAAGTGCCTCGGAAGGGACAGCCCAGCGGGGCGGAGGGGAGCTGGCGGCGGAAGCGAACCCCCTCAACTCCTGCTCGTCCCACCGCACCTGGGATGCGAACTGGAGCTGGCAGCCCCTCCCTGGTAGTGGCGGTGGGGGTGGGGGGCGTTCAGGCAGCACCGAGCGCCTGGCGCCAGGGCCCTGGGGGCTCAGGGCGAGCTTCCTGGCGAAGGTGCTGCCGAGGAGCCTGCCGGCTGCCACCCAGGGCAGGGACAGAGGCCTGCCCCCTCCTCCTCCCCGCAGGCAAAGGCCCCGAGGGACAGGCCAGCCCACAAACCCGGGGGGACAGGAAGGCCCCCAGGGCCACCCTTGTTTGACCCCCAGCATCTCCCCACTGGGCGCCCACAGCACCTCACGGACACCAGCTCCTCCTCACAGTAAGCGCGTCACCTGCGTGTGCCTGACGGCAGGTGAGCCAGATGAATCAGGACCCAGAGCCTAAGGTCCCACTTACAGGACGCCTGAGCCCCGGGCAACCTCCTCCTGGGGCTCTAAGTCCCTCCTCCCAGAGAGCGGCTGGGTCCTGGCACGGGTGGGGCACACCCCCCATCTGGAAGGCACAGCCGGCCAGGAGCACGTGCCTTCCGGAGCCGGGAGCTGGGAGAAGAGCAGAGCCGAGCCCAGGGGCCCAGGGGCGAGCCCGAAGGAGGCAGGGCCCACACACCCGGTCGGCCTGGTGCCCAGGCTCAGGGGCTCGCGGGAGAGCTGGGGGGCCTCCCGCGGCCACCGTCCCTGATGACCGCTGCCGGCTGCTGCAGGAGGCTTCTCACACCGCCCGCCGAGATGGGGGCCCTCCACCCCTCACCCGCACCCATGCGCACACCCACGTGCACACTCACACACAGGGGGGCCTCGGGCAGCTCCCGCAAGGGACCCACCACCCAGCCACCAAGCCCCACCCGGGCCTTCACCTTCCTCATCGTCTCCGGGCACCTAAGCGGCTGCCTGGGTCAGGGCTGGTCTCAGAGTGAGCGGCCCCCGGGGGGCAAGGCGGCTCCCCCTCGCTGCTTCCTCTCAGCAGAGCCTGTGGTCAGAAGACCACAGCGACAGGATGTACGTCCTCGCACCCCACGCAGAGGCTCCCAGACAGAAAGGCAGACGCGCAGGCAGGTAGGAGGCAGGCTGTGCCGCGGCTGCTCAGAGCTGGGCTCTGAGGGAGACCCCCTAGAGGGGAAGGTGGGGAAGGGCCCGGGCCCCAGCAGAGGACACCTGGGGGCCAGAGCTGGCCCACATGGGATGTCGTGCCCTCTCTGTGAGCATCTCTCAGCCTCCACTCGGATGGGCCCTGCTGCCTGTGCAGCGCCAGCTCCCTCCTGCTCTGGTGCTGCGGCCCCCCGGGCCCTGTGATGGACTCCTGCACTGGAGTGGCTAAGCCTGTCCTCACTTCCTCCCAGACCATCCAGTGACCCAGGAGCCACGCGTACCTGCAGGAGAGCAAGCTGAGAGGGGAGGTGAGTCCCAAGCCCACCCATCACCACCCTGGCATGGGCCCGGCCCAGCTTCTTATCTGGAAATATAAACCTCAAAACAAGTGAAAAGAATAGTAAACAAACTGCCATATGCCCTTCCTCCAGTTCAGCAACTGCTACCACTCAGCCGAGGTCGGCTTTCTCCACTTCAGTTCGTTGATCCGAATGTTTGCTGAACCGCTGCAAAGTAAGCTACAGACACCAAAACCCTTTTCCCCAAAATGCTTCATCCCTAAGTACTTCAGCACATTTCCTAAGAATCAGAATGTTCTCCTAAATACCTGAAAGCCACTAGCACACCTGGTATGTTTAGGATTTGTTCGATACTATTACCTAATACACAGGACACACTCAAATATCCCTACTTCTCCCCAAAGTGTGCCTTATGTCTGGGTTGTTTAATTTTCAATCTGGGATCCATTGTTCACATATTGCTTCTCATTGTCATGTCTCTTGTCTCCTTTAATCCAGAATACTCCCACATACGCCTATCATTTGTTATTTTATGTTTCTTTTTTTTCTTGTCCTTTTTCTCTCTTTCATGATATTGACGTCATTTAAGAGTTCAAACCAGTCACTTGGAGAAAGTTCCACACTCTACAGCCATCTGATTATTTCCCTGTGGTGAAGTACAGGTTAAACATTGTTTGGCAAGAATCCTACAGACGTGACGTGTGTCCTTCCAGCCACACCACCTGGGGATGTCCCCGCTTGGCATGCTGAAGCCCATCAGTGGTCAGCCAGTGTTTGCCAGATCTCTGCTGCAAAGGTCATTTCCCTGGGTAACTACTTAGTTATCCAAGGGGCCACACGTTGTCACTGTGAGTGTCCACAGCCCAAACTTTTCACCTGGTGCCTTTACCTCCATTAAAACTTTGCTACTTGAAGTGGGCTCCACGGACCAGCAGCCTCACTGTCATCTGGGGGCCTGGTAGAAATACAGGATTTCAGGTTCCCCCCAAGACCTCCTGAATTAGGCTTTGCATGTTAACAAGTACCCTGGTGCTCTGGGTGCTCATAAAGTCTGAGAAGCAGAGTACCTCTCACCCCTGCCTGAAGCAACTGTTATCCAGGGCTTCTGGCATCCCACCTGCATTACCTAGCATTTTATAAAGGAGAGCTTCGCCTGGTCATGCCTTTGTGGGGAGGGGCGTGGGGATATCACTAGGGGATCCTGGCTCCATTTTGCATTCAGTGTGTTTTAATCTATTACCTTTGTTATTCTTTGTGATGCTCAAACTGTCCTAAATGTGGCCAGTGGGAGCCTGTGGCCAGGACTCCATTCACCTTCGAGCACTTCCTGGCTGTCTGGCACTGTAAGATGCTCCAGGCTCAGCAGGGCTTTTCCTGCCCCAGCCCCAGATTCAGCTACTTCTCCAAGAGCCCTGGTTCCCTTTAGGGGAGGAGTGCTCAGTGCTACCAGGCATCAACTAGGGGTCTCATTTAATCTCTAGGCCATTCCCTGAGCTACATATTCTTACGCCCACTTTGAAGATAAGAAAAGTAAGGTTAAGGCATTAAGTAATTTAGCCACATGGCTAAGAAGAAACAAAGCCCGGACTCTGTGGCTTTGTGGTGGCCGTGAACAAGTGCTCATATCTCTGCTGTGGCAAATGAGCTAGACTGACGGCCCCAGCAGCTGCCTCGTCATCTGCTCCTGTGTCCCAGCCAAGGCCACGCCTCCTGTTGGCTGCCCTGGCCGGTGATGGAGTGTGGTGGGGCTGCAGAAACCCTGGGGCTTCTCCAACAGGTGAATCTGGTCCCAGGACGCCCAGTTAGCTCACCCAAGCCCTCTGGTCACCGTGCTGCGGCCTGAGCCCCTCCCACAGGAGTCTCCTCCCTTGACCCCTTCTCCTAAGGTGGGCCTGTGGGGTCCCCGCTAATGAGTGAGGGCGGGAGGGCAGCATGCAGTCAACCTGTGACTGGCCCAGCCTGGACCCGGGACACCTGACTCCTCGGTCCTTTCCACTGGGTGCCAGTCCTGGGTTATGGCTCATGACCCCGGCCAGCAGGTGACTGCACAGGGAGCCGCTGCATCTTCCCATCCAAGCCCAGCACACTCTGCCTCCCCCTCCGGGAGCCAGGCAACTGCCCTCAGAGCAGCCATGCTTGCCCCAGAGGCTGGTGGTCTCCCGTGACAAGCCTGACGTGGTCAGCAGCCCCAGGCTGCTGCTGGGCCCTTGGGTGGAGGAGACCAAGGAGAGAAGGGCTAGAAAGAGAGGCCAGCCTCCCAGGGAAAGCGTCTGGCCCCCACTCCAGCCCAGCTGTGGCCACAGTTGGGAGAAGCAGCCCAGGCTCCTGCCTGGGAGCAGAGCCCAGGGTCCCGGAAAGCAAGTGCAGAACACCCAGCAGAGAGGCCCTGGCCAATGAAACTCGCAGCCCTCCTGCAGTGCCAGGCTGGCCACACTTCAGGCTTTGCCTTACAGCTTCCCAAAGGCTCCACGGCTTTTTAAGAAAGACAAACACTGAAACACTGGCCTTGGGCAAGAGCCAGAGGCAGTGTTCAGTCCCCAAGAGGCAGGAATGCTGCAGACCCAGGCCCCCACGCAGCTCTGTCTGCACGTGCAGGGCGGCGGGCGACGTGTGCTGATGTCACCCACGGGGCCGCACACGCTCACTCACACACAAACTCCCTGCCGGGCTCCCGGCCCTCAGCCCCTCCCAGGCACAGTAGGAAGGCACCAGGAACCACAGGACGCCCCAGGGCCTGGCAACATGCAGAGCAGAGGCCTGGAGGAACCGTTTAAGGAGCCAGAGTGAGGAAGGGGGCTGCAAAGAAACCAGAGAAAGGGACCCAAGCCAACAGCAGCCCAGGCGGCAGGCTGGGCTCCAGGCCAGGGAAGGGCCCAGCCTGGCAGCCGGCTCAGTGGGGAGCCTCCTGGCCCCAGCTCCCTCTCCACTAGGGGTGCACACAGGCACACACGTGCACACAGGGCTACCGCCAGGAGACGGTCCTGAACAAGGGGCCTCGGTCCCCTCCCCTGGGCCCACTGCACCCCATCCTCAGGACCTCCATTCCCCCAAGTTGGCTGCCAGGTGGTGGCAGGAGGGGATGGCCATCACCACCCTTCCTTCCTCTCAGGGGAAATGGCTGCAAGCTGGCCTCACCCTCCAGAGGGGACCCGTGACCTTCGGACCCCACCTCGGCACTGCCGTCCACTCCCGCGGACTCCAGCTGAGGGCTCTCCACCTGCCCCTCCCTCCGCTCACCTTGGGGGAGGCGCACCACCCTGGACCCCCACTCACAGCTGGGCTCATACATATCCCGAGGGGGTGACTGTTAGTCCCATTTTACAGATGAAGAAACTGAGGCTCAGAGAGGTCACTCAGCTAACAGGTGGCAGGACCGCAAGCCTGATGGTTTCCAAAGCCCAAACTCAACTTGTGATTCTCAAAGTTGGGTTCACAGGCGCCTGGGATTAACTGGCAATGTGCCTGCGGGTTTGCTGGAAGGGTCACGCTCCGTCTTGCGGCATTCCAAAGAGTTACTGATAAAGCACTTCTGTGAAATAACCAATAGACAGACTGCGCGGTAGAATGCAAAGATTTATGCGATGAAATACAAACCGAGAAAAACATTCCCAGGCTCCTCCAGGCCCCGAGGAAGGCACTGCCCCGCCCCACTAGGACGCTCCGGGTTCTCCCCCACCCGGAGGTGTTTTCAGACAGTCCTCATGCTCTGCCATCGCTGTCCCCTGACGCCAGTCCACAGGGACTCACCCCTTCTGAGGGCCTCTGGTAAGAATGCTGACCAGCTGAGGAAACCCAGTGGCCTTTCTTGGGAAATGGTCACTCTAAAATTATCTCCTTCCTCTTTTAACAATTTTCCCTTTCCCTGATGAAATAAATACTGGCGAGAGTAAAAAGTGATGTTTGCTTTTCTTTTTTGTGTCCTTAACTGGATATATAAACACTTGGTGGCCACCTGTGTTGGCCTCACAGCAGTGGCTTCCACCACAGCAGCCCCAGGCCCTTTCTACAGGGAGCCCTCCCGAGGCTGGCTGGGGGGTGGGGGACTGCTTACCAGGCGGAGTCCATTCCCGGTCCTCGGCGGAACCAGCCGTCCGTGCGGGTAGGAGGGCTTCTGGGACAGCCAGGACCACCCAGCCCAAGGCAGACCACCCCCTTCCACAATCAAGTGCCACCCCACTGCCCAGATCACCCCCACCAGGCCCATCTAGACTCCAGTGGGAGAGGAACTTCTCCCCAGCTGCTCAGGGGGCCCAAGCTGCCCCTTGCCGGGGCCTCCACTTGATTCTGCCCCTCACGGCCCAGACCCCACCACTGACTCGGGCACTAGGCCCCCTGGGCTCGTCAAGGACGCCCCCCGCCCCAGCCCCTGCCCAGCTCTGTTCTACCAGGAGCAGGACCTGGAGGGGCCGGTGTCCAAGGGGCAGGCCCATGAGCTGTGATGGAAGTCTCTCCAGAACACACAGCAGGGCAGGAGAGGGTAAGGCAGAAAGGGGCTCAGGGAAGTGGCATCTGCTAAAGGAGAGATGTGCCAGGCAGAGGGCACAGCTAGTGCAAAGGCCCTGGGGCGGAAGTAAGGGTGAGAGGCGGGTGTAGGAGGAGGGTGCCCTGGGGCAGGCTGCAGAGCAGGGCAGAGGGGGGACCTGTGTGGGAGGTGTCTGCCCGGACCCAGGTGGGAGCAGCGGGCATGTGGCAGGCACAGGATACGATGAGAGGCGTCACATACCGGGTGACAGAGCAGCAGGCGAAGGAGCTTTCATCACTGGAGACGGGGACACCTGAGGGTGTGGTAAGTTTCAGGTGCCCGGAGACGTCAGGGACAGCGGTGAGGACACAACAGCCAGGAACCCAGGGGCCGCTGGGACAGACCCTGCACTCCCCAGTCCCCAGCCACCTGCCCCCCCATGGCTCCTGCTCAGGGTGACCAGCCCAGGATGTCTGACTGGACAGCTGTGAGGAGCAGGGGGAGAAGAGGGAGGGAGGGGCCCAGCAGGGTGCGGGGGGCCAGCGGCGAGGCAGCCCTAGCAGCGATCTCCCTCTTTCTGGCCTCAGCCTCCCCGGGGCAAGGAAGCCCAGAGCCCCCACAGGGAGGAGTCAGGATGAAGGGGGTGTGGGTGAGGGCCCAGCACAGAGCGGGGCCGAGTTCCTCCCGGTCCCTTACCCGATCCCGACATGGGCTTCCTCCCACCCAAGCCAGAAGCCTGGACTCCACCCTCCAACCCAGCCCACAGGTGCCCTCCCTGGCACCGCCCTGCATGCCCGACCCCATGACTCATTCTGCTCACACTCGAAATTCCTTGTGGACAGCAAACCCGGCCCCACCCCACCTCCTCTCCTGGCCCCGCAGCCCTGCAGGGACCCCACAAGCCCCCCACCTCACTCTGACCCCTCCAATAAAAGGGCAAGACGGTAAAATGGTAAAGACCCGTGGAACCCAGACCCAAACAGCAGCTGGAAGTGCCAGCCTCGTAGCAGCAGAAGCCCCCCTGGGCCTGGATATCCCAGTGCCAGGCCCAGGGGCACAGCTTCTCCACATACGGTCAGTGGGGGCTCGAGGCCAGGGCCAGGCCCGGGGTGTCCATGACACAGGCCACTGGCTGGCCCCTTCTGTCATGGGAGTGGGCCCTGCAGAGGCCAGGCCCCGCCCCCCCTTGGCCAGCCCTGCAGCCACCTGTTCAGAGATGTCAGCACAGTCACCCCCCAGAGCTGCCCGTTCCCTCCACCTACGTGTGGGTGCTATTCTCAGCCCAGGCTCTGAGACACCGACTGTGAACAGAGGTGGAATCCGCCCCTCCAGCCCACCAGACCCTCATCAGCTGCCTCCGGAGCGCAGCGGGGAAACAGCCTGTGTGGAGGAGCAGATGGGTCCAGCCCGCTTCAGCTGAGCATGGCGCCGGGCTCGGAGAGGGGAGGGAGACCCACCACGCCTCCCGACAGCCTCCCTCGAGCCCTCTCCTCCTCCAGGCAGGTCTCCCTGCCTCCACCCCGGGCACAGGCACTCGCTGGATGCCGGGTCCCTCTGGGTGCCCTCAGCCCTCTGCATATGTCTGCACCTGTCTGAGAGGCTCGACCTGACTGTGCAAACAGGTTATTCATTTATTTTACCCATCAGAATTCTCCGTGTGCACATCTGTGAAATTGGAACTTATTATATAGTACCAAAAGGAAGAAACATATGTGTTTTCTTTTTCAAATACACTACTATTACTTTAGTTATTGCTATTATTTGTGTTATCCAAAGGCATCCCCTTTAAACAGCTCCATCCAGCCCTGCCACCAAAGCAGAGACCCCCCCCCCAGCAGCAGGGAAGGCCACCCCCACCCGCCCCTGTGGGGACTCCCAGGCCCTCATCTGCCCGGGCTATGCTAGCAGCCTCCCCACCTCGGCGCTGGACTGTCCATACGTTCCTGGCACCAGTGAGGGCGCCTCAGGGCCCCCACACTGGGCAGGTGGGGAACCAGGGGTCCCGGGACTCACTGGGCAGGGCCCACGGCAGAGCAGGGTGGCCCTGCCCCAGCCCAGGACTGGCTCCAGAGTTTCACTGGTGCTGCAGCAGGAGGAGAGTTGGAAGGGGCTGGGAGGGGAAGGGGTGCGGGATCCCCAGGCCAGGTTGGGGTGAGGCTACAGGAGACAGGGCATGGGAGGGAGGGCCACAGAGCCGCCCCTGCCCCTGGGGGATGGCGTGAGCACTCGGAAGCAGGCAGGGCTTTTCCGGGCTTCCTCCTGCCGGCCCTGTACCCTGCAGTTCTTGTGCTGGGGGTGGGGAGGAGGGTAGGGAAATCGGGTGGGCAAGGGGGCCCTGACAGGCCCCACTCCCCCACCCAGTAAACAGGAGGTCAGCGCAGAGCGGGCAGAAGCCAGGGCCTCCCAGTTCCATCTCAGGGGCACAGTGCAGGGGAGGCCAGAGGTCTCAGCGTCCCACCGCTACAATCGGAGGAGGGCGGTTGGGGCCAGGTGAGCCTGAGAGGCCCATTCATCTCAGGCTCCCAGCTAAGGAGGAGCCCCAGGGTTCTGGCCCGCAGCCCTCTGCTCAACCCACCCGGCTCGCTGCAAAGGTCCCAGGAGAAGGGCAGAGGCAGTGAGGCCGCGAGATCCCCGCACACACAGGGGAGGGCAAAAGCCCCCAGAAATCACAGCAAACAGCAGCATGCCCCCACGCCCACTGGGGGCGCTCATGCCCACCTGTGCCCTTCCTCCTGGGGCCTCTTTACCAGAAAGTGAAAGTTCAACAGCCAGTTACCAATCCCTTTGTTACAAAGAGACAAAATTACAGGAATGTGCCAAAGAACACAGGTAAGAGCAGAAGGGGCTGAGGCCCGGGGTGGACGCTGACCCAGGTCCTGGATATGACCCTGGCCATACTGTGCTACAGCTCCAGACACTTCTGGACCATCTAAGAGCCGAATGGAATTCCTGCTGTCTACAGGGAGGGGGGTCAGGGTGGGTGGGCTGAACAGGTGGGAAGCAGAGGGGGTCCCTGCTGTCACCCAGCTCCATCCCCACAAGGCCCTCTCCAGGCAATCCCTGCCCCATCCTTCCTCCCCTGAGGCCTCAGGCCCCACCATCTGGACCCCAAGCTGGGCCTGGAGGACTTCTCTGCTGTGGGCCAAGGTCAGCCTAGGAAGATGGCCCGATAGGACACACCCCCGGGGCCTGGGATGGCTGAACGCCCACACCCACCTGAGGACCTCAGCCACCCCCACCCAGAGGGGAGCGGGGTCCACAGCTGGCGCCCAACCTTCAATGTCCTTGGGTGTGAAATGGAGACACCACTCTCCCATTTAATCCTCACAAAAAGGAAGACGAGTCTCAGAGGTGGGAAGAACCTTGCCCAAGGTCAAGGGCTCGAGAGGAGCAGAGCTGGCACTTGAACGGGGCTTCTACCTCGCCACACTACGTAAGGTGCTTTGCAAAACCTTGCCCATCCCCTATGTACTGGAATCTCATGCCCCAACTCGCTTAGCATTAGATGCCTACTGTGTGTGGGTGCCAGTATCACAGACCCTCAGCGGGACCAGCCTCCACCCCGAAGACTCGGGATCTAGCAGGGAGGACAGTTATCCCATGCTATGGAGAGCCAACCAAAGCGAGAAGGGCTAAGGAACTGGTGGGGCCCAGGCGGCCTGGAGGAGGAGCAGCACTAGAATCAGGGTCTCAGGCTGTGCCTGGAGGCCTGTCTCCCCCGGCTGTGCGGGCTGCGGAGTGTGGGGACAGCCTCCGTGGTCCCTCAGGGGGCACAGCAGACAGGGTGACCTGCAAGCGGTGGCACAAAGTGGGGGTGCAGGCACCGTGCTCTGCCTTGCTGCTGACACGGTCTCCCAGAGAGCTGACTCAGCCCCCCCAGCCAGGCCCGGCCGCCCTGCACCGTCTCTGGGCAGCTCCACAGGCCCTGGCCAGGCCGGGGCCCCCCAGGCCCACCAGACCCAATGCCCTCAACAAGAGCCCAGGGCCCCTCAGGTGCCTCCTCCAGACCCACAGTCCCCCCAACTAGAGGGCCAGGCTGGTCACCCTGGGGGAGGTGGTGACATCCCAGCCCGGCCAGGCCCGCTTCTGGAACAGACTGCTCCACTGAGTCCTTGGGGGTGTGGGGAGGGGACACAAATAAACTCTTGGCTTAGTTTATATTTCAGAAAAAACAGCCATATTTGGGTCCTGTCCCAGGTTCAGCAAATGCATCCAATTAACTGTGGATTCTGTTTCTCAGCTCGGACCATCACTCAGCTCCCACTCCTGGCCATTGGCTCGCACTGAGGCCTCCCCCGCCCCTAGACACCCCCCAGATCTTTCTTCGTGGGAGGTGGGAGTTGTGCTATCGAGACCACTTCTCCACCCACCCCGAGGCTCCCTGGGAGCGAAGCAGGGGGCCCACTCGGTCCCAATCCGACCCTCCGGGGCCCCTGGATCACTGCAGGAGCTGCGTCCCAGGGCTGGGGGTGCTGGGGCCAGGCGGAGATCCCAATGCTTTGAGGGGCCGGCTGTGCAGGCTCGCCTTCTCCTGAGGTGTGCCAGCCCCCACACACACGCAAACACGCACACACAGACATGGGCACGGACATGGGCCGGGTGTGCACCCACAAAGGCAGCCCCCACACACTGCCCTTGATCGGGAAACACCCGCAGCCGTATCTGTACTGACTGTACAGTCTCTCCCAGCACCCCTCCACCCTGGATCTGAGGATGGGGGCGGCACACCAGGCCACATCTGCTGACTGGGCTGGGCGGGAGGAAGCCCCAGGCTTCCCTGAGCCTCTGCGCTCTCTGCAGCCACGAGGAACCGCGGCCCAGGCCTGCCCACCTCACAGATCACCGCAAGAAACAAATGAAAAACGGCGGGTGTGAGGGCTCTGCGTAAATCACAGAATGCACAGAGATGCTAAGCTTGTTCTCTGAAGCATGTGGACCCAGCGGGGCCCGGGGGGGACTCCGCCTGCCTCTGTCCAGAGTCGGGGGCCCACTCCTCGGACCGAGAGGGAATCCCACACTCGCGATCCCTGCCTGGGCACACTGAGGCCCCAGGCCAGGCCAAGACTCAGCCCAGGCCTCTCCCACACATCAGGCTCCCGGGGTGATGCATGAGGTGGGAGACCCCTCACCCCTGCGCCCAGCTCATGCCCTCACCTGACCCCTCAAACCCAGCCCCACTTGGAGCCCCTCACCTCCCCACCCTGCTCGGTCGGGCTCCAGCTGAGGGACGCTCGGACCACCCTCCTCGGGAAGAGGTACCACCACCTCCCAATTTAGCTTTTTCAGCCTATACAGGAAAAAAGAGAAAAAAGTTCATTGCAAGTCAATTTCAGGAGTCCCTCAGCACAAAACAAAAGTCACAATGGTCAACACCTGCCAGGTCTCGGTGGGAAGGACCGGGGTCAGCCCAGGCACCCACCATGCTGACCTGCCCCTGGGCCCCCCCCACAGTCCCGGGAGCGTGAACTCTGGTTCCCACTGCAGAAAGGGGACTGAGAGCTCAGAGAGCTTACGGCTGGCCCAGGACCCCAGCGGACACGAGTGCTCCCCGGGGCCACACCCTCTCTGTCTCCGCCGGCGTCTGTCACCCCACACCCACCTCCTCACTCTGTCCTTCTCCGTCCCCGCTCCGTGCCTCCCGTACCCCGACGGCTGCCAGGCCGCCGGCCGCTCTGACACAGCTCTCTGGGGCTGGAGAGGCGGTCCTGAGGGGCTGGTCCAGCCCCGAGCAGAGAGGTAGACGAGCCACGGTGGCGGGTGTGGAGGGAAGGGGCCCTGGGGTCGCTCTGAGGCACAAGGTCTGTGTCCAGGGCCCAGGGGTGCGCCCAGGCCTGCCCAGGCTCAGGCACGCAGGCCACAGACCCGGGGAGAGGCCGAGCTGGCAAAGGCCCCTCCGCCCCATCCCCCTTCCGGCCCACAGCCTCCCAAGAGCTCCCCAACCCCGGCCAGCCAGCCGCTGCCCACACAGCGGGACCCTCACCGTGGCCCACACCCCGCCCAGCAGGGTCTCCACGGGCGGGAGTGAGCCGTCCTCCTCTGAGGAACCCCGACTCGGCCCTAGGAGCCAGGGGACCCCAAACGGCCATCTAGCCGGGGGCCTGGCCTAGAGGGGCAGAGCCCACAGGAACAGGCCCACCCGCCACAGCGTCACCTTGGGACCCCATCACCAAGAAGCAGACCCACGTGCGAAGGGGGGGGTGCAGACATGACTTAGCCTGTGACCGCAGCCCTGACGAGACGGGCTCCAGCATGGCAGCAGCCCCAGGCTGGGGCCATTCCCTCGGGGTCTCAGGACTCACCCGCCCCCCCATATCCCTCTGGTCCTCAGAAAGCCAGGAACCCCCTAGGCCCAGGAGGGTGAAACACTGGGTCCTCAGCTGAGCCCGGACTGAGAGACGGACAAATGGTCCAGGCAGCACCAGAGGAGAAAGGTGAACGGGCTGGGCACAGAGCCTGTGGGTGCCCCCTGCCCTCCAGGGCCTGCTCCCCTCACTGTCTCTTCAGACTCAGGCCTCATCCCACCCCACCCTCATCCACACGCATTCCAGCCACCCCAACAGGCTTCCAGAAACATCCCTCCCCACCTCCCCACCTGTCTCCTTTGACCTTCCCACCAAGCTCAGGCACCATCTCCTCTGAGGAGCCTTGCGTGGCTTCCCAAGCTGGTGGAAGCCCTTGCCTCGATCTCAGTACAGTGCGTGTGCCGGGAACTCCTTGAGGGCGGGGGGTTCTCCTCCCCCAGCACCCCCAGCACCCCTGCCTAACACGCACTGTGGACACACCATCAACAAGAGCATGGCAGCAGGACAAAGAAGGTCACCGCGGCCTCTGGGGCCGACTCTGTGTAAGCTGAGGCAGGGAAGACCAGGGCCCAGCAAGATACCCCTGGAAATGCCTGGGGGCTCCACGACACGGACCCTGCAGGCGCCCAGCAGTGGCTGCGTGGCGAGTCCCTCCCCGAGGCCCATGGAGGCTGCTGGCAGCCACCCACGCCCCAGGCGCTGTGGCCCCCGCACTGCTGAGGCGAGAGCAGAGACGTCTGCAGTCCACTGCCCTTCCCCGGGGCCCAGGCAGGAGGGGCACCCTGACCATCACCCTGGGAACAGGGGACACGACGCCCACTCCCCAGGGCACCGTGCCAGTTCTCAGTGCCCCGAGGCTGCTGCCCACCCCCAGGCTCCAACTTCCATCCTGGGCCCAGGGTGCTGTGGCCCTGAGCTCTGGGTCAGGGCCTGCGGTTGGAGGTAAAGTCCAGGAAGCGGGGGGAGGAGGCCCAGCAAAGAGAGGAGGCAGCTCTGAGGGCTGCAGCTCGCTGGTCTCAGGCCCGGCAAATACCACGGGCCCGCAGGGGGGCAGGCCCCAGCACCTCTGCCTCCTAGAGGCTCCCTCAGGCTGCGGGACTCCCGCAGAGCCACCAGGCCGGCCCGGCTGACATCTGGCCTAAAGCCAGGCAGGGCTCCTCAGCAGAGCCCCAGCCCCTCCTGAGAAGCCCAGGGTCTGCAGCTGCTGGCTCGGGTGAGCTCCACTCAGCGCTGAGGCGTCTTCCTAGGGTTAAGGCGCTGTGCTGTGGTGCCCAGGTCCCTCAGAACTGCCTGTGATGGGGCGAGATGTGCCCTCTCCATCTGACTCCAAGACCTGAGCGCTAATGCTGTCTCTCCTGCTCTCTGAAGGCCTGAAATCCTGCAGCCACAGCTCGCCTACCCCTCCCACCCCAACCCACAGGACCCAGTAAGCCTCCCTGGCCTCTGCCAGCCATCAGCCCATCTCCCCCTGCCTGAAGAATCCATGTATCCATGCAAAAAACATACGCTGAGTGCCTACCACGTGCTGAGCTGGGGAAGCTACAGCAGCTGCAAAACGCAGGGCCCATCCCCGCCAAGCAGATACTCCAGGGGGCTTGCTCTGGCTCCCCAGGGCCTACTGCAAGCCCGGATCTGGGAAAGCCACCTGCCCACTCGGTGGGCGGCAAGGTCCCCAGGGCAGTAAGTCTCAGACTTTAGATTCTACACCAGTACAAGTGTGTGTGTGTGTGTGTGTGTGTGTGTGTCCACAAGTGTACAAGTGTGTGTGTGTCCACAGGTGTACAAGTGTGTGTGTGTGTGTCCACAAGTGTATGAAGAAATCATAAAAGAAACACTGTTGCAACAACATGAACCAAAGTAGGCTGATACAATCTCAGAAGAAGGGGGATTCCTTTCTACTGAATATACTGGACACAGCTTTTAAATTTAGGAAAACACTCTCATATACATACACCACACTGCCTCACTTGTCCTCATTGGCATGAACTCCCATCCTTGACCTCTGACCTGTCACCCCAAAGCCCAGCACACATCCCAGAAGGCAGAGAGGCCACAGCCACAGGTGGGGATCAGGGAGACACAAGGGCCCCAAAATTTCATTTAACAGGAGAAGGAAAAGGTCTTGGGGACCAAAATCTGTCAAATGGCCCCCTGGTAGATGGACCTTGCGGGGAGGAGGGGTCAGGAGGGCCTCACTGGAGGTCTGCACCTCAATCCCCAGGCCCACAGCCTGCTCCCCACCGGAGCGGTGGCAGTCCAGACAGCTGGCCAGGACAGCCCATGGGCAAGTCACCATGGCTCTGAGCCTCAGTTTCTTCATCTGCTGAATGGAAGTCATAATGACCTCACCTGGCTGCGGTGAAGACGAGAAGTTTTCCTGCACACCCGGCCCTGGGCAGGTATGCAGCAAATCAGGCTGGCACTACGAAGTTAATATTTGACCAAGGCTTCTCTGGAGCCAGAGCCTGCCTCTCTTCTCAGTCCTCAGCCGGCCCATCAGCCCTCGGCCCAGAGCCAGCTTTGCTGCCCAGTCCAGAGCCAGGAGGCCTCTTCAGGAGGCGGCAGCCTCTGAGTGGGGGGCCAGGAGCCCCAGACACCAGCCAGGTCCGGAGGCGCCCCTTCTGCGGCCTAAGAACCGGAACTCTGGGGACCCGTGAGCACTGCCCTTCGCGTGTGTCCCTTTAGTCGGCACAACACCTGTTTCACGGGAGGAAACTGGGCCGGCCCAGAGGTCAGCACAACCTGGGGAGGACTCAGACAAAGCTCTCCAGAGGACCCTACAGCGGCCCTGGATTCCTCCTGCCCCTGAGCAGCCCCGCCTCTCACCCCCCTCGCGGGCGAGCCCCCCGCTCCCCAGCCCGCAGGCCTGACCTGTCAGTGCTCTGCTGAGCGGCTTTAGCATTGGGGCCCTTTCCTTGGCACTTTCATCCCACAAGGAGACTTGCCAAAGAGGCAGCTTTCAAAGACCACAGCAGAGCAGGATGACCTCGACTCCGCCAGCCCCGGGTGCCCACTCACCCAGAGACTCAGCCTCTGCCTGGCCAAACCCCTGCACGGTGTGAGCGCCGTGTCCACATCCACACCTGAGTCCTCGAAGCTGGTACCTGAGATGCTCAAAAAAGGCTGTGCCCACCAATCAGATCCCACCGAGGGACGGCTAAAGGCCACCTCCCTCTCCACGGCTACTATAACTACCGGCCATCATGCTTGCTTCTTTCCTGTCTCCTCAGCTGGAACAGCTCCCTGAGGGTGGGACCTGGCTTGTTCAGCTCCCCCATGGCCCTAGAACAGTGCCGCACAGAGAGTGGGTGCTCAGTAAGGGCCCACGAGTAAGGGAATAAGCAGACCCCGCCATCACTTTACTGATGCCTGAGTGGAGGCTGGAGGCCGGGGAAGCTCACCCAGGCCCACAGGTTACGTGGAGGCAGGTCAAGATTCACCCACAACTGCTTCCCTGCTCCACTGCAGGCTGCCCCTTACACACACACACACACACACAGGCACGCACGCATAGCACCCGGGGCTGGGGCGTCACAAGCCCTCACCACCAAGGGCTCAGCCAGGATCAGCTGTCTAGAGAGGCCTGTAATGGACGTGCGCAGGGACAAGGGGTGGGCTCCAGTGTGGGTTCATGGTGCCACTCTGCCCCATAGAACTGGCTTGTAATGAGCACTCTCGGGGTGCCGGGCACTTATCCAAGGCTTCTCTCTACACAGCAGGGGCGTGAAGAGCCGCTGTTGTCCCATATATGCATGGAGACACTGGGCTCCGGCAGGTCCTGCAACCTGCCTGAGGTGCAGTTACACGGGGAACCCCGTGCCCCCCACCCTCCTCTGACATGTCCTCGTAGCCTCTCCTACGGGGAGGCAGACAGAGGTCTAACGCTGAGGTTGGGCCTGGGGATGCCACAACCTCACGGGAAAGGAACCATGTGAGGCCAGGCTTTAGGCTAAGGCAGGAGGGAGGGACAGAAGCACATTGTTCAAGCCACATGGCTTGTATGGGACGAGCGGGTGGACATCGCCCAGCCCCAGGGCAAGGGCCTGGTCAGTGACGGAGAGTGAAGGTGGGAAGGTGGCCCCTGACGAAGCCGGGGGAGACCAAGCTCAGTTTCTCTGACAATCCATGGCATGCACAGATCCGCCCAGCGCTCAAGACTTAATCAAATCTGGCCCAGATCTGCTCCCAGCCACCCCCACCACTCCCCGCACACCCACCCCTCTCCAGGAGAACGGTCCTCACTCACACCCCAGGCCCTGCCCCATGCCTGTTGCTCCCAGAACACTTTCCCCACGCAGCCCTCCTCGCCAGCCCCTGGGCAAGAGAGCCTTTGGCTCACTTTGGGCTCTGCCAGGAGCCAGCAGTCTCCACTGAGTGGGGACTCAAGGGGCTCAGGGGGGTCTGGAGGCCAGGCTTCCAATCTCCCAGGCCCACAACCCTTAGCCAAACGGCCCCTGGGCCCATACACCCCCGCCCAGAGGCAATGCCAGGCTCAGGGGCCTTCCTCCAGAGGAGGTGGACCATCTGCATGGATGACTCGGGCATTGGAGGAAGCTGGTCTGAGACTGGAGAGGCCCAAGTTCAGCGGGAAGAGACCCGGAGCGGGGGAGGCCGAGGAGAGAGTCACAAGGTGGAGGACGAGCGAAGGCAGCAAAGTCCTCAGACGCTCAGGGACAGAAATGGAGAACAGGGGTGCAGGGGGCAACTTTCCACTGGCACCTGGGCAGGGGCAGGGGCCGGGGCCACAGAGGCCCTCCAACAGACCAGGCGGCTCCCCCCTCCCAGGGCACCTGCCCTTCAGTGTAGCGTGGCTACTTTTCAGGCTGCCGTGAGGGTGACGATTGGTGGTGGAGGCCGCCATGGCCACCACATGCAGAGGCCTGGACGTCCTGACGAGCATGGGGCCATCACAGCCATGTGTCAGGGCCCTATAAATAACAGCCGTGCACCTCCCCTCTAGCGAGCATCTGCTCCACTCTGCCAGCACTGGGCTGTCCATTGGCAGCCCTGGGCCTGCCCCTCCCCTGGGGCTCCCCACTCCTGCAGGCCCAGGGCTGGCTGCAGGGACAGCTGGCGTGCACAAGCCCACCCTGCCAGGGCAGGCTCCCCTGTGCTGGTCTTTGGCCCAGCTCCACAGACACAAAGCTGGCCTCCCTCATTCGCGCTCCAAGAGGACCCCAGGGCAGTGGGCCTCAGAGGAGAGCAGGCCAGCTTCCACCCCCGCCCCAGCTGTCCCTTCTCCCAAACAGTCCCCTCCCCCAGGGGTCCAGCCCGCCAACCTCTAATCCTCTGTCATCTGACCCAGGCCCCACCCTAAGCTGGCTCTGCCTGGCCACCCTTCTGAGGCCCAAAAATGGGCAAAGTCATTTATAGAGGGTCCAACAAGCCAAATGCAACGGGAAGATGACCTCACGGCGCCCCGGGCCCAAGCTCCAGGCACACAGTGTGCATACTGGGTGCGCCAGGCGTGCCAGGACTGGGGCAAGCAGCAACGGTGCCACACTGGCAGACCCTTGTGACCCTTCCCACATGTTCTCATGCCCTCCTTACACCAAGGCCAGAGGCCACAGGACCTTACAACAGGAAACTCCATGCCAGCCAGAACCACGTGCACCCAGGTTCCCACTGCACCCTGGGCTCAGCCCAGGACCAGAGCCGCAGTACGTCCCCAAGGCAGGATTTGCTGAAGCGAGGCAGCCAGCACATGGCACAGGCAGCACCTACGGGCCCGCATCAGGGCTTCCTAGCCAGGCCCCACACACCCGTTTGTTCATGAACAGTCCCTCAGCATCTATGGGAGCAGGTGAATGCCCGGGTCACACTCAGATCTGCCCCAGCCCCGGCACACCCAGACCTCAGAATCCTGGTGACGTTTGGGCTGGGATGTGGGGAAACTGGGGAAGAAGGACAGAGGAGAGGTGGGATCCTGCTTCCTATGCAGACGTTATCTAGGCCCTCCAGCAGGCTGCTGCTTGTCCCATCAGGAAATGGCCTCCTACAGCGACAGGACAACTGGAATTGCTCCATTGCTCACTGATCTGACCCAGGTACAGTGGGCAAGCCCATGAGACCATGGACAATTCCCATTGGCCAGAGTCCTGAGTACCACCAGGAAATGCCAAGGAGGCCGCCAGGTCTGCGTGCCTGGCCCCGGACAAAGACTGAGCACAGGAGGGTAAAGGGGCGAGGATGATGTGGGTCCTGGGAGGGGTCCTGCAGCCGGGCGGCAGGGAGGGGACCCAAGGAAGGCTACTTCCCCAGACAGCCAGGGTGTCAGGCCTGCTGCTCTGACTGTGGATGGGGGAGGGTCTCCCGGCCAGTGCGGGCCGGGCATAGAGCAGCCCTCGCTCCGAGGTACCCCAGTCCCTGCAGCCCAGGCTCAGGAAGGACCAGCGCTTGACCAAGGCCAGCATCCACAGGCCCCAGCTGCCCGCGAACCCCCCACGACCACACAGAACAGGGGCTGAAGAGGGAGGGGCGGCAGTCAGTGATGACACTGCCTCTCCCATGGAGGGGCCACAGCCCATGCCTCCTGCGCCTGAACGTACGGAAGGGTGCTGATGCAGAGACAGGAACGGGCACAGGGGAGCCGAGGAGGGGTAGGCCAGCCGCGGAGCGGGGGCAGGGAACTTGTCCCGAGCCCTGGGCTTCCATTCATCTTCCTCAGCCCCTTAGGAGCAGGAAGTAGGCTCAGGCCCAGAGCGGCGGGCACCAGGGACTGTGCCTGGATGGATTACCGTCACTGCAAGCGGGGACGGGACGGTGAGGAAACAGGGGCCGCGGAATCGGCCGCCCCTCCAGCCTGAGTTATTGAAGCCTTCCCAGCCCCCAGGCAGCTATCCCTGGGGCTCTAATCTGCCTCCCGCCCTGGGGGGAGGGGGGACAGCTGGGGCGGCCAGATCTGGAGCTTGGCTGAGGGCCTTACCCCCACCCACCCACCTCCTTAGCCTGGGACCGCAGGAGGGGCCGCAGGGCTCTACGAAGGCGCCCCCACCCCACCCCCCCATCACGGGGATGCATCCTTAGGGAGCCCGCAGGTCTCAGCGGCAAAAGTCATTGTTTATAAACAGCTACAAGCCTGGCAGGGGGAGGCCGGCCTGTCCGCAGGTTCCCACTGGGCCGCCCGCTGGTTGGGAGAGGCGGCAGACCCCGCCGGGGGCACTGGGGTCCACCCGGACAGGAGCGCATATTCTGTAATCTCAGATTTCAGAGTCGGATTCGGCAGGGGAAGTGGCGTCAGCAGCTGGCGTGATCCAATTCAATAAACCAGAGGAGGCTTAGGATGGAAGGCACGCGGGCGCGGACCCCCTCCCCTGCCCCGCATTTCCTGCACAGTCAGGGCGCCTCGCGAGCCGGGGCTCCTGCTCGGTCGCCTGCTCCCAGCGGCTCTAGGCTCGGAGCGCTCGGGTTTCCGGCGGCGCCCTCCCCGTCCCTCCTCCCGGCCAGCCTCCCCCGGGCGGTGGGCTCCCGAGCGCAGCGGCCACCCGCTACCCGGAGGAAGAGCGAAGCCCAGGCTCGGGTGAGGGCACCTCCACGGGGGGCGCGCGGCCCTCTGCTCCCCGGGCCGGGCCGGAGGTTCCAGGCCGCAGGCACCTCTCGGGAAAGGAAACCCGATCCCTCCTTCGGCCGGCGGGGAAAGAAGGCGCGGAGGCGGGCGGGGAGGAGGGAAGGCGACGCAGGAAGCGCCCCGAGGCCTGGGGCGAGCGCGCTGCACCCGCGGCCAGGGCCGGCCCCGGGATTCCCGGAGTTCAGCCGCCCAGGCGGACCAGGGGCCGCCCACCACCACCCCGGCCCTCGCCTCCCAGGCCCCCGGCTCTCGGCCTCCGGGGCGGGGTCAGCCTGAACCTCGCGCCCGAGAAGAGCGTGGGCCGCCACTGCTCCGCAGACGTGCGGCGAGGATACCAAGCGGGGGTGAAGGACAGCTGCGCCCTCCCCTGCCCCGCCAGAGGCGGAGGGACAGAGGACGCGGGCCGGAGAGGGCGCCCGGAGCGCAGCCTGGGGACCCCCGGAGACCCTCCGCCGGAGGTGACGGCGCGCGACCCGGGCCGAGGGCCACCCCCGGGGCGGGACGGGGGGCAGGTGGCCGGCGCTCGGGCTCGCTCACCTTCTCCTGCGCGCGAGTGAGCTTCTTCTGCACGTTGCTGGCGATCTTCCCCGCCGTCACCCCCTTGCTGCCCATCTCTGCCATCGCGGCTCCGGCCTCGCCCGGTGCGGGCGCCGATCCCCAGCCCAGACCCGGCCGCGCGTCCGGCCCGGCTCGCGCCCCGCGCCGCGCACAGACCGCCGAGCCGACTGGCGGAGGCGGAGCGTGCGCCCGGAGCCAGCGCGCGAGCGACGCGGGGACCCGGGGAGGGCCGGCGGAGGGAGGGGAGGGGCCGGGCCTGGCGCGGCGGTCAGCGCCCCCCGCCCGCCCCTCCGGGCCGGACCTGCCTTTTAAAGGGCCACTAGGGCGCCGGCCCCGCTCGGCGCGTAGGTGCCGGGGTGGGAGGGGACGGTGGGGTTTGCGGCGAGGGAGGCTCCCGGGCGCCCCGGCGACACCGCCCCGGGGCGGGGACTGACAGGCGTCTCCTCCCCAGAAGTCACCGCCCGCAGCCCGGGAAAAGAGTCCAGGTGGGGGAGAAGGGTGCTTCCAAACACCGGAGGTCAGGTGCGGCGAGCGGCGCGCGCCCGGGAACGGGAGCGGGGCTGGGGCGCGGCCGGAGCCCCCCTCCTTCCTGGGCCCCGCGCTCGGCGCCCGGCCTCCACCTGGGTTCGCTGGGCGCGTCAGGGACGCCTTCAGCCCGCGGCACCTAGTCCCATGCCCACCAAGCGCTCCGTCTTCCAGTTTGCTGACAGTTACTTTTACAACCACCACCTAACATTACTGCGCGCGGAGGGCCTGGCGCTCCGCCAAGTACCTCCTACAGGCATTGCCGCCGGTGTCTTCACGACCGCCTGCAAGGTAGGTCCTGGTGTTATTCCCACTCTGCAGGCGGGGCTCAGAGAGGCCTGGAACCCGGCCTCTGACCCTGCATCCCAGGCTCTCACCTATACCCTGCGTTGTCTCCTCTTCCTACTGGAAAAAAAAATGATTAATGATCGTTGTTCAAGAGAAGCTTATCTCAGTGGGCTTTGCTAACAGACCAGTGACACTTACTAGAAATTAATAAATATGTATTGGGTCTATTTATCCTACCCACAACCCTCCCCAAAACCGGGCTGTGAAGGGTGCCACAGCCCTTTGCTGCCCTGGAGGTCAGGGCACAGCCCTGGAAAGTTTCCCTTGGACTGTGGGCCAAGTTCTGTGCAGAGAGGAGTCCTGGGGCCCTGCAGAGGAGACCGAGACACAACCTGTGCAGGAGAGGAGCCAGGGTGGGGACCCTGGGAGGAGCCAGAAGGGCTCGTGCAGACCGTACCCCAAGCCCCCAGTACAAACACAGGCCCAGGGACAAAAGGTTCCGTCTGGGTTCCACAGTCAGTTCTCTCTTCCCTCGGCCTGAGAGGTCCCCTGCTCACTCTCTCCGGCCACTCCTCCTGGACCTTCCCCTCAGAGCTCAGTGCCTGCAGGCAAGGATCCTAATTCGTGCTCCCTCCAGGCCTGTTACTATCCCTATTTTGCAAAGCCCGGGCTGAGGCTCTGCAGCTGCTGAAGGTCATCCTGCACCCAAGCCCCCAGCTCTCTGACCTGCTTCCCAGTAAAAGCACCAAACACGGCAAGAATGGAAAGCATTTTGTCAAAATCCTTATCAACGCACACCTGATTTGTGAGTTCTAAAACAAAACCTGAACAGGCAGCCTGAGTTTCTAACGCGGCTTTCTCCCAAAAGTTCAACATGCTTTTTCTCCACAACCTTTCTTCTAATTTTGTTTGTTGTTCCTAGCCATATTCTCTAACAACCATTGCTTCCAACACTCGTCTGAAGAAAGGAAGAAATGAGCAGAAGTCAAATTTATTATAGTCAGCCCCCAAGGAACTGTGGAAATTCTGCCTCACTGGGCTTTGGTGTTTCAAAATATCACTGGACAAAAAAATTGGAAGCCACGTAAATGTTTATCGGCAGAATACGGTCAGCTAGATCTCACAGCAGCCAGAGGAGCCATGGCAGATCATTCGAGACGACCATTACAGGGACTAGGTAGCAGCCTGAAACTAATGCTTGTGGGATAATTCACAGTGAAAAGGAGAAGATAGAAAATTGGGCGTGAGCTATTCTTTCGAACGCATAAAAATAAACATAAATGCTCATGATCAAAAAGACTCATAAGAACCAGGCACAAAGGAAATGTGTTAAGTCCAAAGCATTGTGGCTGATTTGTTCTCTTAATTTCCTAAATATTCTGTAATAGGCTATATTGCCTTCAGAACTAAAACACAGCTCTGTCTTTGAAGAAGGTAGTTCTTTATCTGATCTCTAGATTGGAAAGACTTTTCTAAGCACAAGAGCACTAGAGGATATATTGAAATAAAAAATGGTAGTTTGAAGAAACATGAAATGTTTTAAACTTCAAAAAATACCATCAACACATAGGATAAATGTTTGAAAGGAAATGCTTCAAAAATGTTAGTACACGTCCAAGGGATAGGATATAGGAGATCTCTACTTTCTTCAGGATTTTCTATGGTGTCTGATTCTTTTTTCCATGATAGTGCACTGTTTTTGCTGTCAGAAAAAAGTAAAAATAAATTAAGCTATTTCCATTTTGAAAAGAAATTTGACATTAAAAAATAAAGTATGAGAAATTAGGGAAATATTTTTGAAGCTAATGTAGAACTCTTACACTTCATAAGAGAAACCTAAGATCCCAGCATATAAATGGCAAATGGCACTAATGGACAATTCACAAAATTGGAGATTCAGATGATCAATAAATAAGTCTTAAAGGGTCAGTCTTACCAGGAAAAAAAATGTTCATTAACTCAATAAGATGCTTTGCCTGCCCTCACTTCCATCAAACCAGCAAATCATTTTTTTAATTATGTTATGCAAAACTAGAGAGACAGACACTCCCACAACTGCTTTCTGAGAGTGTGACAGATACAGTTTCTAGAAAGCAATCTTGCGGTTTGTATTAAGAATCATCAAAGTACCCATATTCTTCAAACCTAGGATCCCAAGTCTAGGAAATAAATCATAATCTTTAGTAAAGCTTTAATCGCACCGATTTAATAACATTAGTTATAACGGTACAAAACCCAAAGCAGGAGAATGTTAGCTACTTATTATTATCATTGTTTCTATTTATGTTCGCTCCCTCCCTTGTCTCCAAACATTTCTGAGCACCTACTACTACCAGTCCCAGGCTCAGCTTTGCAGAAACAGCAATGGGAGCACGCGCGCGTGCGTGCGTACACACACACACACACACACACACACACACACACACACACACACACACGGAAGGATGGAGATGGGAGGGGTTGGGAGGCGTTCTGAGTCGTGATGTTGAAGGCCTGAAGGCAGCATTGGCAGGAGGACGGAGCCTGGTGCCTAGCGGAGCCCTCAAACATCAAGGCGGGAATAAATGAGCAGACGAGCAAATATCCAGTATACTGTGCACCTGCCTTTCCTTCAGGCCTTTCAGCCCCTGCGTCCTCCACAGCAGAGAACCCCGGGCCCAGCTGTCCAGCTCACCCCTAGACCTCTGCTCAAAGGCCTGTTACCACCTATGATTAAACGATATTAGAGACATGCACGAAAGGTTTACCGAAGCAATAATGCTCATGACATTTCTTGTGATGGGGAAATGCCTATAGTAGGTTGCTAACGGAGTATCACAGGACATTAAATTGTGCAACATACAGTGCCAGCTGCTATCCAAATGTGGTTGGTATCACTGGCTGGAGCAATTTGGGATGAGTTTCTTTTTTCTCTTCTTTATTTTCCAAATTTTATTCATGTACTATTTTTGTAATCAGAAAGAAATGCTATTAGCAATACAAATTGGAATGAAGAAACTGTCCTCTGGGCCTGCCAACTGGTTAAACTTTTCACACTATGAAAAACTCAGGCTGACAAAGGGCAGCTCTCCTTTGCCTCTGACAGTAAAGAGCACCGTCCCCATGTTTTCCTCCTGGGCTCCAAGAACTGAGGCAGAGACTCTGAGCTATACCATAACTATCATCATCGTCATTCTGTCTTACAAAGCAAGATCTTTTTGTTCATACTCTTTTGACTCTCAGAATAACCCTAGGTACCCTAGCAGTAGGACTTTTTGCCTTCATTCTGTAGATGGAGACTCAGAAGACAGTTTTACTCCAAGGCACATGTACTGAGATCAGTTAGCACCCGGCCATCTCCAGGGACTGAGCCAGACCAGCCTGGTACCTTCCTCCTGGGACAGTGGGCTTCATCTCAGAGACTCAGGGAGACAGGGAAGATCCAGGAGAATCTACAGGGATTTGTCTTTCCGGAAGCGTTATTCGGGGCAGACTATGTGTGATGTGTGTCCAAGGGGAACTCCAACTCAAATCACCCTCACTCCCTCTCACAGGTAAAATGTCACCGTGCTGGGTGGGAGGGCAGATAGATTCAGGGCCAGTCAGCAGCTCCATTGGCCACTGTTCCACCTGGGCTGTGTTATTAACCAAGCCTCATCTGTAGCAGGGGGTAAATTACACTCCGGATTATAGTGGAAATAATGAACAATATATATAAAGCCCCTGGAATACTAGAAGTGCCTCTGAATGGTGGCCATATGTAGTGGATGGCAGATGCTCCAAGTCTGGCCAGCTTGGCTAATTGTCCTGCTTTCATTCAGAACTCCCTCCTTCGGTGTGGCCCGATGCAGGCGTGTCCCCTGCACCGTGATGTGTGCTGGCCCCAGCAAAGCCATTCAGCTGAAACGTAGCAATCGGCCCAGGGTGGGCACGTGACCCAAGCAGGGCCAGCGAGTCTTCGCTGGGCATGCGGGATGGGTCTCTGAAGCAAACAAAATTCCTCTTTTGGCCTGCATTGTTGACACGGAAAGATGAGTCCAGATCACCAGAGGCCAGCTTACCCACCAGGCGAAAGATCCTGCCGAGACGATGTCTCAACAAGCAGGGGGACTTGGAGAGATGGGGCCAGAGAGAGAAACGGAGATCCTGGGATCCTGCCCTCCCCACCCCCAACTACCCAGCTACCTGACCGATACCTTTTTTCTTGCTAAAGCCAATTGGAGGTCACCTGCAATCAAAACTGTCATGACTAATATACATTATCATAATGTCCCTGACAGACAACCCTAATGAATCCCTAAAGCTACAGGTATCCTCACATTGGAGTTTCTCTTGAATGCTTCTCTCTGGTCCATCTGAATTAATATAGAATGTCCAGACTCCGCAGTTCTGAGTGAAAGTGGGAAAACAATTACACCCAGATAGTAGGCATTATCCAGGAGTGTCCTGGGAAAATCAGGCTGTATTTGTACCTAGTTAAGGGATAGGTGTTAAGAATAAAGTTGGAAAAGGAGGCTGAAGACATGTATTTCATGACCTGTGCTCGAGCTGGCACTGAACACTGATAGATACCGGTTTTCCCGGGACTGTCCAGCCACCCTTTAGGGGACCTTGCAGAGCTGGGACGGCAGCCCACCAGAGGACCTTCTGGCAGGACGCTTCCTGTCACCTCCTGGCTCCACATCTACAGAACCTTTAGCTCCAGCCTTGATCCAATTTAACCGGACCCTGTTGGTGGGGCCTGGGGAGGAGGCCAGTAACGGGGCCACCAACCAGCTCCAGGAGATTTCCAAGGCTTCCAGCAAAAACCAATTAGTCCCTTTTGCGGCAAGTAAATGAAGCCTCCAAGCGTAAAAATAATTTTTAAGATAATCAACTTGCTTGTACCTCTCCTACCCATCTTTATTTTTTTAAGGGCTTTTGAATTATATTTTGTTTTCCTTACTATTGTACATACAATAAAATGCACAAATCTTAGTGTACGGCTCGATGCATTTTGACATGCATATACACTCATGTAACCGTCATTTCTGGCTTCAGAGCCAGAAAACCCCAGCTCTGTCAGTGTTAGTTGTCTGACCTCCCCAGTCCCTGCCCACTACTTTTAAATGGAGCACTAACGCTCACCAGCGAGGCTGTTGCTGAAGATTAGAGGTGACACAGGCAGTCCCCAGCCCAGGGCTTAGTGGCCCGGGCATCACAATACCCTGTCTTGAGGGCCTCTTATTTAATCTGGCTCCTGGCCCTCTTTGTGGCGAGAGACAGTAGGCTGACGTTTGCCAGCTTTACAGGTGGGTCAATAGAAGTGGAGAAAAGCAAACAGCCCTTTGCCCAGCACTCCAGCACATCATTGCTGAGTTCCTTTAGAAATAAGATTCTAGCCTTTGGAAGTGCTCCCTGGAAATGTACTATAATTAGCCTTATATTATCTATGAAAAAAAGTGCTTTACTAAGCAAAGTGCTGTGTGACAAGATCACACATGCTCATTTTTAAGCTTTTCTAAAGTTCCACTTACCTATTAACAGACAAGCTATGGGAATCCTAAGAGGCCTGACTGGTTCCTTGAAACTGGGCTTCATTTACACGTTATGAGGTGCCCTTTAGGAAAGCGGTTTCAGGGTGTGTAACAAAAGCCTTACAGATGCTGGCATCCCAAGATGTACCTGAAGCTATCCTGAAAATGCAGTGTTAAGTCCAAAGATGTTCCTCACAACAAGCAAAACAGTGGAAAGTTGGAAACAGCCTAAATATCCAAGTATGGGTTGGTTTAAGCCAACTTCTAAATTTGGGTATCTCTATATTTTGAATATTAAGCTACCATTAAAAATTGGTAAATGGGATTTCTTCAAAATTTAAAAAGTCTTCTCTTCCAAAAACACCCCTGTGAAAATAAAGAGGTAATCCATTGGGATAAAAACTACTCAGGACACATATATATATCCAACAAAGGACTTGTATCCAGAATATATAAACAGTTGTTGTAACTCAATAACAAAAAAGTAACAACCCACTTAAAAAAAAAATAGTCAAATGATCTGAAGAGACCCTTCACCAAAGAAGATGTCAGTGAACACCTGAGGAGATGCTAAACCACATTAGTCTTTGGGGAAATGCAAACTAAAACTACAAGGAGCTAGACAACATACTCACAGAAGTGGCCAAAATAAAGAAGACCAACTATTCCAAATGCTGGCGGAGCAACCAGAATGCTGCCCGGAGCCACTTCTCCCCTTCCACCAGGTTCCCCCTTCCTTCCTCAGGACGACATTTCCTCTTTCCTTTTCATCTTTTCTCCTAGTCTTCTACTCAGGTTCCTCATGGATACCTGAAACCTCGTGTGGGCCCCTCTGAGTGCTTTACCTCCCCACCAAGCATCCTTGTGGCAGCAAATAAACTCCTGGATGGAGGGGAGCTGTCCTGCACAGCTCGCCCTGGCCTGCACAGGCCCCGCACGTGCTGGGCTTCCCAAAGGCGCGTGCACACCGCCAAACCCCACTGTCCCCCCCTCACTTCACCAGCTGCCTGGCAACTTCTCCTCCTCAGCCTTCAGACCCAGCCACATGTCACCTCCTCCAGAGAGCTTTCTTGGACCCATCCAACTCAGGCGGGGCTGAGCAAGCTTCCTCTGTCCTCCCCAGCCTTCTCTAGCACCTCTCAAAACTCATTCTGTAGTAAGCGAGGGGGACACTCTGGGACCCAATTCGTTCCTCTGACAGTTGGTGGAGTCGCACCTGACTGTGTTCCTCCTCGCCTGGCGATGCCCAGCGCTCTGGGAGGAGGTGACGGTGCTCTGGGGAGGGCGAGGGGGACAATCATTTCTTGCTCAGACTTTAAGCTGAGAAATGATCATCCCTACACAGAACCATGGTTGAGGGGACATGCTGTTCAGCTGAGAGCCACAGCCCCCAGCTGAAGCTCCTGGGGACAGGGACTGGGTCTGGGTAGCTCTGACCTCCATGCCTCCAGGAGCCGGGCACAGATCAGGCACTCAGCAAGTGTGTGCTGGGTGTCACCACTGCATCTGGCTCAGGACACAATCCACTCAAGATCAGGGGCGGCACTCAGCACCACCCAGCAGAGACCCGGAGCTGCTTTCTCCTAAGTGGGCGAGCTGCCTGCCTTTTCACGTATGTCTCTTGCTGGTCACCTCCTCTCTTTCCTTTCCTGACATTGCTTCATTAAGTAGGCTACATTTCCTTACACTCTTGTAAGTCATTGGCCATGCTTGATTCCCTTGTTTCCTGCTGACCTGTATTTCTTTCAAAGCCAGCTTCTACCACCGCAGCCTGGCTCCTGGGTCCCAGGAGCTGGTAGGAGCACCAAGGGCGTGGCTGAGCTCCAGTGGTGGCCTCGGGCATCGGGGTCCGGCAGGCAGACAGCAATGCACGGTCACAGAGCACAGATGGGCAGCCATGAAATCGTTTCTCACATTTTACATTTTACAGAGTAGGACACAGAACATAATAGGTTTTGTTCCTTCTAAGTAAACATCTGACAATGTCCAATTCAACGGCTTCTGTCCCCCAAACACAACAATGCTTCCTTAAAAAATGGCTGAAAACATGCATTCATAGATAGTAGGAGCAGATCTCGATCCACAGTCCCAGCTGCGCAAGAAATAATTGACTTGCATTCCTCTCCAGCAGCCTGATCTCAGCACGGTTCACTCCCAGTCCCTGCTCCTGTCTCTCCAGACTTAGAAAGCGCAACTCCTCACCTCTCTCTTCTGGCCACTTCTGTGGGTCAGAGCACTCTTTCCCTGCTCTCTCCAGGCTGGGGTCATGTGTCATGTACTCAGCTGCACCACAGGCCTGTTCCAGGGCCTGGGAGAAACGTCCATCCCTCCTGGCTCAGGCAATAGGTGCTACCATTGGTGGCCTCTGCAGCAGGTGAGCTGATACAGGAAATGTTTCACTTCTCCCTCCACATTGGAGCCACGGGTAACCTTCTAGGCCAACTGCCCAGACAGGATGCCAGGCTGTGGAGGAAAGGGAGCAAGGAGTACTCTGCCCTCAGGTTCTCCCAAACCTGGCTGGGATTTCTGTCCCCTCCCAGTCCCCGGGGACTGGTCCTGGTGGCAGGGTCAGGGCCTCTTTCAGAACCTAGAAGCATCGAAATTCTCCCCATGTCTCTGTTCTCCAGAACCCCACCCTAAGAATAGCTTTCTGATCTGGCAGGAGGAAGACTCACTCCAGGCTGACTCCCCAGGCACTGCCCCCGGTCTGCTGGCTTACCAACAGGTCCAGGCTTTTAAAAGTCAAAAGCCAAGAATTTGATTCATTCCTGGCAAAGAAAGCAGAGAGCTCATCTGTTTGAAACAGGGAGAGTAGGGGTCACAGAAAATGCTGAGGGAGAAGCGATGGTTAGCATTCCAAATACTATCCCATGTATGTCATATATACAGTTTATATAGCTTATATATACATTCATAGATAGTTTATGCAAACCCCACTATAAACATGAAGCAGGGAGATGTTTTTTACAGTCTAATAAGGCCCCAGCACAGCCTGTGGGTAAGGGCAGAAGCAAAGGTGGCAGAGAGTGAAACCTGCTGTGCAAAAACCCTGACCATGTTCACTGATCCCTGGGCCGGCTGGCCCTGGTCAGTGGGGACATGTACAGAGGAG
>JAQQAC010010508.1:18387629-18463705 GCA_029783875.1 Phataginus tricuspis | reverse complement strand
TACTAGAAGCCAGAGAGAAACCTGAACAAGTGCAGACATTTTGAACAGGCTCAGGGATACACAAACACAGACACCTTTGAAGGAAAGCGCCTGCCAGTGGGATCTATCCCTACAGAGAAGCTGCAGCTCCCCGGGGGTGGGTGAGTCCCTGCAGCGAACCCCTTGACATACCCACTCTGAAATCCTGACCCTCGTGCCAGTCATCCCAGACACGAAGATGTTCCCCAGCTGTGAGCAGGCTCTTGGCTCAGCAGCTCAGAGCAGGCAGTGAGGGAGCCCAGGGCTGGACCCACTGGGCCCCAGGGTCCAGGCGGGGACAATTTGGCCGACGGGAAGAAGCTGTGTTCCAGGAATTCTTGGACAGGCCTGGCCTGGGCTCTCAAACCATCACAGCTGCCTGTGTCCATGCAGCCCTGGCTAACTCTGTCCCTAAGACTGCTTCCCTCAGAGCCCTCCTTCCCTGCCCACTGCCTGCCCCCTGCAGGCCCCACCTCCTGGCCTGACGGACCCTGGTCTTCCTCCCAGCCCACCCTTCCTGGCCGCTGCCCAGGGAAATGAGTCTAAAATGTTTTTCTGACCATGCTGCTCTCCATCCTTCACTGCCTCCCCAGATTTTGGCATAAATTCCAAATACATTAGATTAATACAGGGCCTCCTGGTTGCTCAGCTCCCACCTGCCCCCACACTCACCTTGCCCTGCACTCCCAGGCTCAAACCCAGCCCCGGCACCCGATGCCGACCCTCCTGCAGGGCAGGAGCTGTTCCCTCTGTCAACCAGCTCTTCCTTCTATACCCAGTTCAAGAATCCTGCCATGCAGGGAGCCTCCCCAGGTCCCCCAGCTGGGCCAGCGCCTTTGCTCTGAGATTTCGGGGCACGTGCTCCCTTATCATCAGTCCCCCCATGGGGGAGGCCCGCTCCAGTCACCACCATCGCCAGCGCCCTGTAGCATCTGATGTCCGGGCCCGCAAACGCCTGGCAGAAGCTGAGGAGAGTGGGAGGAGAGCCCCTCTGGACAGACGGCGCCCTGCCCTGGGCAAGCCTTCAGTTGTGTCCCCTCAGGGCAGTCAGCACCCCACAGAGCAGCCTCTCCACAGTCCCCCACCCCGCCTCTGTGAGTCTCAAACTGGAGGTGTGCAGGGAGGTCCATACACTTTGCTATCATTTTTTGTCTGAGAAAGCTTTTCTTTTGCTGCTATTGTTTCTTTAATTTCAAGAGAATGACAAATTCACAGGAAGTGGCAAGGCAGTATAGAGAGGCCCATGCACCCTACACCCCAGTTCCTCCAGGCACTTGACGTGGCTACAATGCACTTGCATAGCTCTTTTCCATGCTGTGTAGACTCGTTTTAACCACCACCGTGGTCAAGATACAGAACTATTCCAGCCGCACCAAGACCTCCCTGGTGCCACCCCTTCTGGGCCACCCCAACCATTCTTCAACACTGGTATCAACTATTCTGCTCTGTTTCTATAACTTTGTCCTTTCAAGGATGTTGTATAAATGGAATCATAGAGGATGTGACATTCTGAGCTTGGCTTTTTTCATGAGTCTAATGCCTTGAGACCTGCTCACATTGTTGCATCAGTCAGCCGCGCATTTCTCAGTGTCAACGAACAGCACTACCACACAGTCTGCATGGGTGCACCACAGTTTCCTTAAGTAGTCACCTAATAAGGGACATTTTGGTTGACTCCAGTTTTTGACTCTTACAAATAAATCTGTTATGAACAGTCATGTACACGTTTTGTGTAAGCGTAAGTTTTTATTTCTCTGGAATAGATACTGAGGAGTACAGTTGCCACATCATAGAAGTATATGTTCCCTTTTTTAAAGAAGCTTCCAAACTGCTTTCCAGAGTGGTTGTACCATTTTACAGTCCCACCAGCAAAGTATGAGAGACCCAGGCTCTCTGCATTCTTGCAGCATTTGGTGTCTTTTTCATTTCAACCTTTCTGATGGATGGGCAGTGACAGCTCATCGTATGTAGTGATCGTCTGCATTCCTGTCATGGCTCATGGTGAACATCTTTTCTGTGCGTATTTTCCACCCTTCCATCCACCTCAGTGAAATGTCTCCTCATGTCTTCTGTTTTCTAATTGGATTGCTTGTTTTATCACTATTGAGTTTTGAGAGTTCTTTATATATACTAGATAACAGTCCTTTGCTGGACATGTGGCTTGCAAATATTTTCTCACAGTCTGTAGCTTTTCTTTTCATCCATTTAACATGATATTTTGCAAGGCAAAGTCTTTTAATTTTGAAGTCCAGTTTATCCGTTTCTTTTCTTTTAGGGATTGCACTTCTGTGTCATGTTTAAGAACTCTTCACCAAGCCCTTAGTCCCAAGTATGTTCCCTATATTATCTCCTAAAAGGTATATAGTCCAATGTTTTATATGTAAGTCTATGATCCATTTTGGGTTACTTTCTGTGAAAGATGAGATGCATAGAGTGAGGTTCATATTTTTTTGCCCATTAATATCCCATTGCTCCGGCACCATCCACTGAAAAGACTGTCCTTCCACCATTGAATGGCCTTTGTACCTTTGTCTGCCATCAGCCTGCCATATTCGTATGAGCCTCTTTCTGGGTTCTCTGTTTTGTTCCATTAATCTGTCTATTCCTTTGCCAATACCACACAGTCTTAATAACAATAGCCATGTAAGTCTTGAAAAGAGATAAAGGGGTTCCTCCCATTTTGTTTTGTTTTTTCAAAATTGTTTTAGCTATTATTATAAAGAATTTGACTCACACCTATCCCTGGCTCCCAGGAGAGAGACGAAATCTGTGGACTTTTCAGACTAATAAGAGTGTCTGTCAGTCATGAGTACCTTGGATCCCACCTGAGTTTATGCTAAGAGATGAAGTGACTCAGGATGGGGAAGGCCACTAGGAAGCCTAAGCATGGGATCGGAGCATTGGGCTCTGACCTCAGGGGAAACAGAGAACTGGAGATTGAGTTCAATCTTGTGGCCAATGATTCAATACATGATGAAAACCCAGTAAACACTCTGAACCCTAAAGTTCAGTGGGGCTTCTGGTCTGTTGAACACATCCATGTGTGGAGAGTGGGGCGCCCTGAGTCCACAGGGAGAGGCACGGAGGCTCTGCATTCCCTCCCTGCCCCCGTGTCTCAACAGCTGGCTGTTCCTGCTCTGTATTCTTTGTAATAAAGCTGTAATCATACATATAGCACTTTCCCGGGTTCCAAGTCATGCTAGTGAATCATCAAACCTGAGGAGGCTGTGGGAACCCCCTCGTCTGTAGCCCCTTCCCACTTGTGGCCTCTGAAGTGGGAATGGTCTTGCTGGGGACCATGACCTTGAATTTGTAGGGTCTGCATTAACTCTGGATGTTGGTATCAGAATTGTATTGTGGTACATCCACTGGTGTCAGAATAGTTGGGGTTGAAATGGAATAGCTATTCTAGTTCCTTTGCTTCTCATATAAATTTTAGGATAATCTTGTTTGTATCTACAAAATTTCTTGCTGGGATTTTTGACAGGAATTGCAGTGTATATCAACTTGGGAAGAACTGATATCTTTTCAAAATGGAGTCCTCCAACCCATGAGCACCGTAATGTCTCTCCATTTATTCACCTCCTTGGCTTCTTTCATCAGGATTTCCTATGCAGACAATCATGTTGCTTGTAAATAGGGATAGTTTTATTTCTACCTTTAATTCCTTTTCTTGACTTATTGCCCTGGCTAGTACTCTGTTGAATAGCAGTGGTAAGAGTGGAGATTCTTGTCTCATTCCCAATTTGGGGGGAAAAGCATTCAGTCTTTCACCACTAAGTATGATGTTAGCTGGAGGTTTATTTTAGATCTTCTTTATCAAATTAAAGAAGTTCCCTCTATTTCTAGTTTTCTGAGTTTTTATCAGGAACAGGTGATGAATTTTGTCAGATGCTTTTTCTGCATCACTGGATATGATCATATAATTTTTCGTCTTTAGACTGTGAAGTGATGGATCATACTGATTGATTTTTGAATACCGAGCCAGCCTTGCATTCTTGGAATAAATCTACTTGATCATCGTATGTAATTCTTTTCATATATTGCTGAACTCTATTCGCCAATATTTTGTTAAGAATTTTTGCATCTACATTCATGCCACATATGATAATCCAAACATCTAACATTAGTATTTTCTGAATGAATCATTCAGAGATGTATTTATTTGCAAGTCAATTCAATGAATACCAATTTAAACACATTAGAGTCTGTTTTCCTACGTAATAAGAAGTCTGGAGAAAGTCTAGAGAAGATGCAGCTGTTCAAAGATGTCAAGGACACAGGTTCTTTCCGGCTTCTGACTCCGTTACTCTAGCAATAGTTTGTGGGACTTTTGTCCTCACAGCTGCAAGATGGCTGCTGCACCTCCAGTTTTAACCAGGGAAAAAGGGAAGTGAAAGGAGCAAGACTGAGGCACATGCCCTCCAGGTATATCCCTTGTACAAAGGTTATCCAGAAGCTCCGCCCACTGAATGACTTTTGCTTTCATCCCATTGGACAGAATTGGGTCACATGACATGCCTAGCAAGCAAGGAATTCAGGAAAGTGAGTGTTAAAGCTGCATATTGCTGTAGTCCATGTGCTGACAGAGGGTGGCAGAGTCCCCCGGCGTTGGCACCTGGATTACCTGCGTGGCCACTTTATAACTGAGTGTTACCAGCCACCTCAGGTAGAATTTATGTTTCCATTTAGGGTCATACTTGACACCAAAATATCTGATGGTAAATATAAAAGAACAAGTCAATTTTGTGTGTCAATAGTGGCATCAAGAGAAGGCCAAACAACTCATAATACCCTGAAAAAAAGGTTGGCAATAGTTTGGGCAGAGAAAGTGGTTGGAGAATTGAGTTGTCTCATGAAACCAAGTCCTCTACGCATGTCCCGCCTGAAGAAAAACAGCAGCACAAGCTGATATCCAACTGGTCACCCTGTAAAACAATTATTTTTATTAAAACAATACCCTTCATCATGTTGCTATTTTAATTTTATTAGTTTTACAGGTTTTTTTTCCCAACTTTTCTTCATGGAAAAAGCTTTCTTTCTTTCTAGCATACATATTTGAGGCAAACCTTGTACTTTCTCTGTCCATGCCTGGAATAAACCATTTCTCCAAGAGTTCTAATTTCTTTCCATGGGTTAGAAAAGGGTTAGAAACCAAAATCTAAGTGCTAGGTGCCTGCATTACCACTGAGGTATGATTGCTTTGGTGCCCTTTCAGGGTACAGAGCTAGAAAATTCACATTTTTTTATTGGTATCATTAATCTACAATTACAGGTGCAACATTATGGTTACTAGACTCCCCCCATCATCTAGTCCCCACCACATAGACCATTACAGCCACTGTCTGTCAGCCTAGTGAGATGCTATAGAGTCACTACTTGTCTTCTCTGAGTTGTACAGCCCTCCCCGTGCCCCCCCCCCCACATTATGTCTGCTAATCGTAACGTTCCTTTTTCCCCCTTATCCCTCCCTTCCCACCAATCCTCCCCAGTCCCTTTCCCTTTGGTAACTGTTAGTCCATTCTTGGAGTCTGTGAGTCTGCTGCTGTTTTGTTCCTTCAGTTTTTTTCTTTGTTCTTATACTCCACATATGAGTGAGATCATTTGATACTTGTCTTTTTCCGCTTGGCTTATTTCACTGAGCATAATACCCTCCAGCTCCATCCATGTTGTTGAAAATGGTAGGGTTTGTTTTCTTCTTATGGCTGAATAATATTCCATTGTGTATATGTACCACTTCTTCTTTATCCATTCATCTACTGATGGACACCTACGTTGCTTCCTTTTCTTGACTATTGTAAATAATGCTGCGATAAACATAGGGGTGCATATGTCTTTTTCAAACTGGGCTGCTGCATTCTTAGGGTAAATTCCTAGGAGTAGAATTCCTGGGTCAAATGGTATTTCTCTTTTGAGTTTTTTGAGGAACGTCCATACTGCTTTCCACAATGGTTGAACTAATTTGCATTCCCACCAGCAGTGTAGGAGGGTTCCCCTTTCCCCACATCCTCGCCAACATTTGTTTTTGTTTGTGTTTTGGATGTTGGCCATCCTCACTGGTGTGAGGTGATATCTCATTGTGGTTTTAATCTGCATTTCTCTGATGATTAGCGACGTGGAGCATCTTTTCATGTGCCTGTTGGCCATCTGAATTTCTTCTTTGGAGAAGTGTCTATTCATGTCCTCTGCCCATTTCTTAATTGGATTATTTGCTTTTTGTTTGTTGAGGTGCATGAGTTCTTTATATATTTTGGATGTCAACCCCTGAAAATTCACATTTTAAAAAGCCATACATTTTTATTGATATTTTCAATTCAAATATAATATTACAGGGGTTTCTTCCCCTCAACTTCTTTGATTTTATATTCATATCTCTTTTCCCTTAAACTGAAAATCTTGGTTTCAATAAGTGTACTTATTTACTTTCTTCTACAACATGCATCAAATAATTTCAAAATTACATTACTAATATTACTTGGAGGACCAAAACTATTAGGTGAGGTTTAAGATTTACTCTCAGTTATTTCATCCTCTGGAACACACAGGTGTGTTCTTAGGGGTCCTCAGGAGCAACTTCCAGGCACAGTGCAAGTCGTTATTTATTTTCTCTTAAAGATTATCATTCCTCATGTTAAATTAATGTTGCTTTCAATTTTCCTTGTTTCATAGTGTTGTTTATATACGATTTGTAAATTACTTTTGGTTCTATTGTATAAAAGCTATCAGCATCCAAAGGTTATGTTTAGTTTTATATTTGTATATATTTAAGAAACATTATAAACAAAACCATTTAGGCCATACTTTCAAGTAAAGAAAGACCTCACAGCTCTTCTTGTTTGAATGACAAGACAATGTACAAAGTTAGTAAAAAAAAAAAAAAAAAAAAAAAACGCCCTCCCAGGTGGTGCAGCGGCCGCACATGGGAGCCCACGGCTTTCTCACTGCAGCCTCAGGTAACCCAGTGCAGGGGATGCTCCGGCCCAGCTTTTCAGTTCCTGTACCGGCAGTGCAGCTCTATCAGTGTTTGCTTATACACATTCATTGTTTTCTAGTTCCTCCTTTCCGGCCTTCACACAGTGACTTCATGAAGCTAGACCACACTCGATGTGGAGGCCCTCAAACACCGTCTTGTCCAGCCACCTCTTTAAGGAACCTGGAAGCCCAAGCCCATAGTGGAAGGGAGAGTTCATGGCCACACATCTAGTAAAACAAACCTCCTGCCCAGGTCCTGAATCCTATGTTTGGCCTGCTCCCGAGGCACAGTCCTGAGAAGCTCACAAAATGCCTCTATCTCACAATTCCCTCTGGAACAGGAAGGCAGGAGGTCCAGGAGCTGAGGCAGATGGCAGACGGGTAAACCACAGTCCCCCTCGGCCTTGCCACCCACCTGACAGAGCCCTGGGAAGTTAAGTACATACCCTACCAGCTTTCCCCGAGACCAAGTGCACATTTGTCATGGCTCCGGGAAATGAGACTTCAGTGAAAATTTTCTGGGGCTGGAGAATGTTTCTGCTTTTCTTGATTAAAGGGAAATGTGCAACCCTTCCTCCTTCAGGCTGACTTGAACACAAATAAAATGTGTGGCACGGTAGCTATTTTGAGATCAAAAGGCAGCAAGTGAGACAACCAGATAAGCTTCATTTACTCCATGGGCTGCCGGACCAGTGGGAGCAGTCACCTGATCTGAAGAAACTTGTTCTGTGACCAGGTTTCTATAAAGAGAATTTTTTGTTTCTTGTAGCAAAAAGCGTTCTTAACCGATAGATGCATACACCACTTACAAACAATTTAATTCAAGGTACTGAGCACTTATCCTGAACCTGAATCTAAAGATCCAGACATGAATGTCATTGTCCCCGAACTCAAGGAATTCCCAGCACCAGGATTATATTTTTGCTCTTCACACAACTTTGTAAGATAAATATTACTGTACCCATTTGGCAGATGGGTTAAATGGAGGCTCAGAGAGGTGAAGGAATTTGCTCGAGGTTGCCCAGTATACTTAGAACTGGTTTGCAGCGATGGTGAGCCCCACCCACCAGAAACTGTCCCAGACCACCCACCCCGGGCTTCTTTTTCTTTGAATTGGGAAACCCAGAGAATTGGGTCCACAAGGGACGCTGAAGCAGAAAGTTGTGAGGTGGAAACACCCAGGAGTGAGAGAGCGAGTGGAGAGAGGGACGGAGACCGAGGGGGGAAGAGGGCAGGGGGAGTGGGACCCGCCGCGGCGACAGGCAGCGGGGCTGGAGCTACAGCGTCCTGTCCCGTCCCCATCCCTGGGAGGCAGGAGCTGCGGTGACACCACAGGAAGGAAGGAGAGGCCGGGCAGGGAACCCCTCCTCGGTGAGAAGGTGGGTCAGTCGCTGCGCCCTGAAACCGCAGCGCCACCGGGGATCCGAGGGACAGAAACCGAGGTCAGCTCCCGAAACCAGGGAAACGAAGCGCACAGACAGAGACGGGAGGCAGGGGCCCTCCCGCCCTGGGTTTGCCCCACTACCTCCCGCCAGCTCTGCCTGGGCATGGCAGCCTCACCCCTGCCCCCGGAGCGCTCACGGGGAGGGACGCCCGGAGGAGGACAGGCTTCTGGGAGCAGGGGTCCCCTGGCCCCCAGACTCTGATCCCCACAAAACAAGTTCTGTTATTCACCCCGTACCCTACATTGCCTTCTCTGGAAACAGGGACTTGAAATAGGCTTAAAAAGCAAACAAAAATTAAAACCCAAACCTTGGTTCTGCTTTTTAAAAATTCCTTTTCCCCTTTTCACTTTCAGCAGCAGTAACCAGAGAAGACGAGGACAGATGCAGAGGGAAGGTGGAAGGAGAGAAGGGGGAGTCGGTCTCCGGTCCCCAGTCATTCCTGCCCCCCCCCGCCCTGCCGGACCTGGCGCCACCAGGGTGAGGGAGGCTCCTGTGCTGTGCCAGGCCCCAGCAGACTCGCACTCAGGTGGCAGCGGCCGCCGCCCTGGGCACACACTCTAGGAAGGCGGTGGCACCACGCGTTACTTTAACCCTGTGAGGCAAATAGGTCTTAGCCCATTCTACAGAGGAGGAAACTGAGGGCAGACTGGTTGAGTGTTTTCCCACCTTTCTCAGATGGCTGGGGGTAGAGCAGGCCCCGCAGCCTGTGTTTTGGATGCCATGCCAGAGGCTGCAAATGGGCCTGGAGCTGATTCCAGCCTGTATATGTACGTGTTCTGCTTAACTCGCACAACCAGAGCCTGCCCGCTGTTTTTAATCTGAGTAGTTGTCAACATTTAACGATCAGTTGAGTTTACATAAAAGCTCCCATTTCTGAATTCTCTAGAAAAAACGTATTGGCCCCACTGGGCCCACATGTCCTCTCGGCAGTAACTAGTGAGCTGACCCCTTTATAACACTTGCTCCCCGGTTTCCCTCTCCTCCCCGATCCCTATCGCCCCTCCAGCACCAAAGCCACAGTCCTCCCTCCTCCTGGTCCGCTCCACTCCCAGCACCCGCCTGGCCCAGGGACAAGTGAGTTTGGAACCCTGTACTGAGCTTCACTGCTTCACTGGGTGTGGGGGGGGGGTGCATGTAGAGGGAGACAGGGTTGGGTGGGTAGGTGGGTGGGAGATGGATGGATGGATGGAGAGATGCATGGATGAGTGGGTGGGGGAATGCATGGGAGGAGCCTGGTGGATCTCAGCTGCTGCCCAGGAAGTATCTATGAACAGTGGCCCAGCACCCTGCCAGACAGCTCCGGAATATCTGACCTGACAAGCTAGCCGGGCCGCGGATGCCCACCACGGAGAACCAGGCACTGAGCCTCTAGCACCACGACAAGTCCCCCCTCGTTCAGTCGCCCTGCCAGAGCATTACTCCGTGCCCAAGCCGGGGCGCAGACGGCGCTCGCTCCTTCATCCCGAGCTATGTAGGCACACAGGGCCTTAGCACGGGCTTGCGAGGTGAGGGGCCCAGGGCCCCAAGGCCCCCAGCACCGGCACCAGTCAAAATGGGAGGGGCCCAGGTACTAGTGGACAGACAGGGGCTTGGGCTTGGGCTTGGGGGTGGAGGAGATGGAGAGAGGACAGGACCCTGCGGTGGGAGGATCAGGGGAGGGGAGAAGCAGGGGGCATAATGAAGAAGGAAGAGCAAAGGCAGGCGGGGGCCACAGTGGCAGCCGGAGTCTGCGGACAGCAGGTGGAAGGGGTGGGGGAGAGGGGCCAGGCGCCTGAAGGAAGGAGCGCGGCCCAGGGTCCATTGCCATCACTCAGGAAGGAAGGGAAGGAAGTCCGCACAAAGGCAGTGATGTAACACAACTTAGCCAGAGAACAGGAGCTCCGGAGGGCAGGGCGTCAGCAGCGATGGGGAGGGGGCAGGTCCAGGGAGAGGAGGGTGCGCAGAGGGCCTGCAGGGTCCGTCCGGAGGGCTGTGGGGCAGAGGGTGAGAGGAGAGCTCACCTGCAGGGCCGTGGGCACGACTAACGCCAGGAGGAGCCCAGAGCACCCCTAGCCTGAAAGCCAAGCAGCGTCAGCAGGGTCTCGGAGCCTCGGGCCAGCCCTTCCCAAATGCCCAGGCCACCCACAGGCCCGGCTGGAGGGGAAGTCGGTCGTGAGGCTCTTGGCAGTCTCCCTTCAGGGTTTGAGTCACTGACACACTAATAACCTCTTCTTGCTGCTTTCCTTCCGAAAGACAGGGGGCCGAGCCCACAGTGATGCTGACCGGGAGAGCTGGAAGAAGCGGGGTGGCCTCTGGGAGCTGGCAGACACAGTGTGTGCGGGTGGTCTCTGCCAGGCAGGCTCAGAGGCCCCCTGATGTCACCCAGTCCCAGAGGACAGGTCCTGTGGGCTCATCGCAGTCGCCTGCATCAGCCGGACACCAGCGCTGAGGCGACGGTGAGAGATCGGCCACCAAGAGCCTGGAACCCCGTGGCCAGCATGTCCTTTCCCTCTAGGGCCACTGCGTGGCAAGCCCAAGGGCTTCTAGGACATTCTAGGTGAGACTGGCTCAGTGCAAAAGGAAATGGTCGGCCAAACTCAACGGCCCTTGTCCTCCAGCTGCATCACCCTGATGTCCCCTCTTAGTGTGGCCCTGCCGTGGGGACCAGGAAGGCAGGCTGTGGGCCAAGCCCCACCTGTAACCAGAGCTCGAGTTGCACTGTCTGACCCCCTATTCTAACTGCCCTCTGGTGACACACACTTTCTTCAGCTGCACCCACTGTGGGCAGGGTCTGCAAACGTCTGGCTCCCAGCATCGTGCAGCCACCCGCTCCTTGTTCCAGGACATCTCATCACCCACGAGGGCAGGTCACTCCCCGCCACCGCAGCCTGCAGCCCCAGTAACCGCTCGCCTGCTTTCTGCTTCTATAGCTTTGCCAGTTCTGGACATTTCACAGGAATGGAATCATACGTGTGGCCTTTCCAACCAGCTCTTCAAACCTAGCACCGTGCTTTTGGGGGCTCCCACGGTGTAGCCCACATCGGTGCTCCTGTCCTGTGTATGAGTGGAGAACCTTCCAGAGCTGATAGATTTTCAGAAGCCTCACCACAGGGCTTCTCCCAGCCTCACTGGGTGGGACTGTGTCCCAGGCTGGCCTCTGAACCCATCATCGGGAAGGCTGACAGCTCAGCACAAGCACGGGCCGTCCTGAGGCACAGGGGTCACCATCCCCAGAGGCTCTGACTCTGGCTGTGGTGCTTTGACCCTGGAGCAGGTGTCAGGGTTTTTAAAAGATTGGTTGTTTGCTGCTGTCCTTCATGGTGGAGCTGATGAGAAGGGGATGGGAAAATGAACGTCAGGAGACGGAGGGTGCTGACGGCTAGGATGCAGGGGCGAGGCGCTGGTGTCAGAGGACAACCCAAGGTGCTAGCCCTTTCCTGAGGGCCGGGCCGGAGGGGCCCCGGGTCCCGCTAGCGCTTGAGTTTTAGGGCCGGATCTCCCTGCTTCGCTGCCCAGGGTCCCCTGGGAAGCTCCTTGGGGCAGGCTCCTGGAGTGGAAAGCCCTGGCCTCCGCACTGCTGCACCTCCCTGCCGGGCGCTCAGAGCTACCAAAGGCTGAGAAGCACCAGCTTAGGCATTAACCCTTCTGTGGAGCACAGCCTCTGCTCCTCAGACTTTGCCTGGCACTCAGCGTGGCTCCTGAGGGCTCCAGCCAGGGGACGCCCCGCTGGAAGAAGCAGCATTTCCACCTGCTGGAGAGCTGGCCCAGCGGGCCTGGGACTGCAGCCCTCCACCCCAGGTCATCACTGAGCCTCCTCCCGTCATGCAGTGTCCCCCTGGCCCCCCTCACCGGGGGCCTGCCTGAACCAGCGTCTCCTCCCGGGTGACACAGATCCAGGGGAGAAGGCGACGGCTGCTGCCTACACCCTTCTTCCCCACCCAGCCTCCCACTGGCCCCTCCACTCTGGATGTCAGGGGACTATAGATGGCTTTTCCGGAGAGTTCAGCCTTAAAGGGCAGTTTGGGGGAGAAAATAAACCACTAATGGAGGCTTACTGTTGTTCATTTTCAACTTGTTGCTGGGACACAGGGAAGCCCCACAGCCTGAGGATGTCATTGCCTAAGCGGTCTGCTGACTTCTCCTCCTCATTTTAATCACTTGCCAGATGACCTCTTGGGTTACCTAGGCCCGAAGGCTGTACCACCTGCCAACAAGAAGTTGTCTCTCCCTGTTCAGCACTTATGTGTCTTATTTCCTTTTTGGTCACAGGAGTGTCTCTGCTAAGGCACCAAAGTGGAAGGCCAGTCCCCCGGCCCTCACCACCCAGGCCCCTTCCCAGGGAGCAGGCACGGGTCACTTTCCCGTGAGCCCCTCCAGGGAGAGTCCGCCATGCACCGACCCCTGCTCGCGTCCTCCCTCCTCCCCACGCAAGCAGTCTGCCAGGCACCTGCTGCTGGCTAACAAAATACTCCAAACTTAGTTGCATAAAATCACCGCCATTGGATGAAGCCTCAGATTCTGGGTGAGAAGTTTTTCAGGGTTCTGGGGGGATGGTGTTCCTCTGCTCCAACCATGTCTGGGATCTGAACTGGAAGGACTCAAACGGCTGGGCTTGGAATGGCCTGGAGGCTCCTTCACTCAAGCAGCTGGCCCTGTGCTCGGTGGAGACCACTGACCAGATGTCCTACCTGTGGTCTCTCCTGGCGGCTTGGGCTTCCTGACAGCATGGACGCCTGGGTCCCCAGGAGCTAATGCTGAGTGTCAGGAAGGCAGAAGCTGCAGGGCCTTTTATGACCTAGCTTCAGAAATCAGGTAGAATTGCTACTGGTCGAATGGACTTCCCCATGGGGAAGTGCCAAAGAGTTGCTTGCTATGTGTTTAATAGTAGGGGTATAAATAATACTGTCCCATTATTATGCCCATCACTTTGTTTTGCTTTCTTACTTTATTGTGGCAAGCTTTATATATACTTTTACATGAAGTTCATATAAGGCTTCCTTCTACAGCTGCACAGGAGATCATTGGAAGAACATCCCATACGTTGCTGAACCATGGCTGTTGACAGACGTGGATTTTGTATGGTTTCCAGTCTTTGCTCTTCTAACAATGCTATGATGCATACTAGACCACCATCATTTGCCTGCCTGCGAGTACGTTTGGAGGATAATTTACTTTGACACGTTGCCAAACTGCTCACCGTGACTGCACCAGTGTATATACTCCCACCAGCAGCAGGAGTCACTGTTTCCCCACATTCTCTCCAATCTAGTGCATTGCTGCATGTTTTATTTTTTATCAGTATAGTATGTATGTATTCCCTCTTTCTGGAACTTCTATTTGATGGCTATTGGAATTTCTGAACCTATTCACATATTCTAGCCTTTATCTTTTTTTTATTAAGGTATCATTGATATACAATCTTATGAAGGTTTCACAACAAAAACAATGTGGGTCCTACATTCACCCTTATTATCGAGTCCCCACTCCCCATTCCCCATTGCAGTCACTGCCCATCAGTGCAGTAAGATGCCAGAGTCCCTATTTGTCTTCTCTGAGCTACACTGTCTTCCCCACGACCCCACACACACCATGTGCACCAATCATGACACCCCACAATCCCCTCTCCCTCCCTCCCCACCCGCCCTCCCCGACCCCTCCCCTTTGGTAACCACTAGTTCCTTCTTGGAGTCTCTGAGTCTGCTGCTGTTTTGTTCCTTCAGTTTTGCTTCGTTGTTATACTCCACAAATGAGGGAAATCATTTGGCACTTGTCTTTCTCTGTCTGACTTATTTCACTGAGCATAATACCCTCCAGCTCCATCCATGTCGTTGCAAATGGCAGGATTTGTTTCTTTCTTATGGCCTAGCCTTTATTTTATGCTTTCGCTCTCTCTCAGTGTGTCCTGCAGGAACTCAGTCTGAGTCTCCAGGTCACCCATATGCTGTTATTCAGCTGTGTCCACCCTGCTCACAGTCCCCTGACTGAGAATGCTTTGGAGAACCTTATGTCTTATTTCTAAGATCTCAGACCGTCTCCCCCACTAGCTGCTCCCTGAGGACGTCCAAGCTTGTTCTGCGTGTTTCATCTGCTCTGTTTCTCCAGGCACCTGTGTTTCTGTCTCTGGGCTCTGGGCCTCTTCCTGTCCGTGATTTCCCTCAGTATCATGACGCTTGGCTGAGGGCTCCCCTTGGATGTGAGCGTCTTGGCTCCCCAATCTGCGGGTGACGCTTCCGGTCACGGGGCAGGAGGACAGAGGGTAAGAAGCTAATGGAAAAGATGTGCCGGGGTCCAGGGTCTGTCCTCCCCAGGGCCGCCTTGCCTGCAGCCGGAGGGCCTGCACTCGCAGGCGGCCGCCGCTCTGCTGCTGGTCGGCTGTGGGGGGGGGGGGGCGGCCGGAGGCAGCTGGTGACCTTGGGCGCTCCTGCCTTGACACCCCGGCCTGTTCCCATGGGCACCGCCGCCCCACCTACTGTCCTCAAGCCTGACACCCTTCAAAGCCCACCTTTCACAGCCAGTCTCCCCCACACACATTGTAGGCGGTGGCTTCTTTCCTCTAACTCCACCACCTTTCCTCTTTCAGGAATTCCCCACAATTTCACATCTGCTGAAGCTGCCCCTTGTTTGCCAGAACATTAATGGATTACATGTATTTATCTTTTCTGGTGTTTCTAAGGCTTTGGGATAGGAAAAAGTGGCTGGAATTCAGTCTACCCTTTTGAACTAATCTCTAAACAGATTGTTCAAATGCTCAGAGCAACCCTATGATCTAAGTATTGATTATTACCCTCACTTTATAGATGAGAAAACAAGCTTAAGCAAAATATATAATTTGCTCAAGATTGCACAGCTGGCAAAGAACAGCAGTGGGACTGGAACCCAGGTCTGTTCAACCCTAAAAGCCCAGAGCCCTGAACCAGACTCCTGGGCTGGTGACCTGAATGTAACAGACCAGTCCTGGGGTCATTTCATGATGCCCGCAAAGGTCCCACACCTCTGGGTTTCCGCTTCTGGAGCACATCTGTCCCCTGCTGCAGAACATGTCTCTGAGACTCTCCCACACCTCACAGCCCTGATTCTTGAACCTCATCTCATTCATTTGTTCACTTGTTAATTCACTATTCACTGAGTGCAGCCTATATCATAGAGAGACACGGCCCCTGTTCACATGGGCCTTCCTGTCTACCAAGCAATCGCTCATGTTACAGAAGGAAAAGGCCCTGCCCAGCCACAAGTCAGAGGTAGCACTAGCCCTGAAACCCAGAATTTCCTGATTTCCGGGCCACTAGCCCCCTTTCCTCTGTCTCGTCTAAATGAGTAATTCATGCTGTTGTTGGAAAGTTAGAAAATACAAGCGAACAATGAAGAAGGGAGTAAAAATCACCCTGTAATGTTATTCAGGTCCAAGAGTAACATTTCGTCATGTCTCCTGCTAGACATTTTTCTATGCATATGTGATTTTTTTCCTAACAATATTTGTAAGGTCTTAAAACACTTGTTTCATCTCACAAACATGGCACCACACTAACTACCGTATACATACTACTGCTCCTTGAGACTATGCCGTACAAGTGCTCCCACACTGATAATAGCGCAACATTATTCTGAATCGCATGATACTCTGTTGCATAGAAGCATCGCGCATTATTTAATTAATACCCTATTACTGGAAATCAAGGCTGATTTCCAATTATTCACAATTATACATCAACCTGTCAATTAATATCCTCACATCTCATACAAATCTTCAAGTCGGACAGGCTGTGGTCAGCATTGGCCTCGCCACCTTGTGACCCTGGACAAAATTTAACCTCTCTGAGTCTCAGTTTCCTCATCTGCAAAATGGGATAAATGACAAATACTGTGGAATTTATCATTCTTGAATGAGGTAAGGTACATGAAAGGCCTGGTGTGGTTCTTGGTTCATTGTAGCTGCTAAATTAACAGCTCTGTGTGGTGGTGAGGATTATGATTTGCCCCCTTAACCCCAGAGTCCTGCCTAGTGCAAGTGGGAACCCCAGGTCTCCTTCAAGCACTTAGCTTTTAGAGCCTAGTCCCCAGGGGCTGTCACGTCTCGGAGCCAGCTGAGGCTGCCTGGAATCCTCCTCCCTAGCTCGCCTCCCTCACTAACTGCCACCCCTCCAAAAGCCTTCCCACAGCCAAGGAGTCCTGCACTGGTGGGGTGTCCAAGAGCCAGCCGTCTTGGGGAGGCAGGGACAGGGCCGGTCAGACCTCTGCTCCAGAGCAAGGCCCGCCAGGACCAGGACTTACAAGAGCTGGTTCTCATCTCTGAGCCTTACTGTCCAGGGGGTTCTACACAGAACACACAGCAAGTCCTGTTGCTGTCCTCACAGAGCCCAAATCCAGATCAGGGCTGATGGGGGCCCAGCGCCTCAGGAGACATCCCTAATTTACAGGAAAAGGTCCTTTTCTTCTTCTACTTGTATTGCTTTCACGCCCTGTTCCTCTGCAATGTGAAAAGCAGGAGGGGCAGAAGAGAAAACAAGAGGGAGACAGGCTGGAACGGGATCATAACCAGTCTGCCCTGTGCTGTGCTGCCCGGAGCCACGGAGGAGCCGCCCCAGGCCGCGCCTCCAGCTCAGGGTGGGAGCCCAGGTTAAAAAAAAAAAAGTGGTTCCAAGAGATTAATCACTAACATTAATAGCTAATATTTATGGAGTGCTAATCATATGCCCAGAGGCCATCAAACTCATTTAATTCTCACTATAAGAATAGATATCATTATTGTTCCTGCTTGGCAGCCAATTTAACTGAGCCAGCGAGGGACTGTGGTCCGCTTACCTATGAGTCACACTCCACCGAACCAGGCTGGGAACGCAGAGGCTGCTTGTTTCCTGTGCTGCCCCTCAGCCCTCTTCTGTGGTCCTCGGCGACCCCTGGGGCCCACCTGTCCTCCCCCACAGCCTCACCCACCTCGAGGCAGAGACCCCCCCAGGGCTCAGGCATTGTGAGTGTCCCCCTGTTTTCCCAAGACTTCCGGGAGAGACTGGAAAGTGGCAGGCTCTGAACACTCCCCCACTCCCCCGCGCATCCATTCATCCCCTTACCGGGCAGCGGGAGAACCACACGGGGCCCAGATGTCCAGGCTGCAAATCACAGTCCCTCAGAATTTTGAAGACCCCGATCCGTGCCTTCTGACTGCCAAGGTTGCTGTCTAATGTTACGTGAGCATAACTACAAAGAAATTTTTTTCAAGTTACGTGTATTAGTTTTTCGAACAACTACTAAGTGGTTAGGACACAAATACTTCAGTTGCTTGGGCCCCACCACCCAATAAAAGGAACTCCGGGGCTTCCTCCGGCCTAGGGGGAGCCCTGAAGGATCTCCGGCGCTGCCGGCACCATGGATGGGGGCGTTTGGGAGGCCCTGCTTGGGGATAAATTCCTGACGGCAGTCGCTACGTCCAAGGGAGGCAGATTTGCTTCATTTATATGTAAGTCCATATATTCTTCCAGAAGATTTTCATTTAGAATCTAACCAACAGTCTATGAACATGAAAGGCAATTTCAAGCAACATTAATGTTGAGTCTCCAGCTATCGATTTCTTCCATCCAGGAGACTGTTTTGTACAAAGAATCCAAGGACTTTCTTGGGAAATAAAGATGATTTCCATATGTGAAACTGTGCATTTTAATTGTTTTAAATCTGTGGGACTTAGGGATTTGATGAAGAGCGTTAGGAGGAGATGGACCAACATGGCAATAGGTGTTTCTCTCTGGATAAGGGATTTCCAGTAATTAGTGCTGTTTCCCTTACTGTGTCAACTGAATTTTTTACAGTAATTATGTTCAAACCCTTTTTAATCAGAAAAAAATGTTTAAAAAAAAGGCTCTGAGTGTTTTGAATTAAATTTGTACCTTAAGTCCATTAATAAGAAGTAAGGACACAGCACTAAAATAGCCGCCGCCTGTCGCCCTCCTTTTGAGAAATGAAAGCCTGGCCATAAAAATAGCCAGGGCTTGCGGTCAGGAGGGAGAGAATTCTAAAAGGAAAAGCAGAAGGAAAACTGTCTGTCAGCACATCTAAATTCAGACAAATGTCTGAGGGGCTGCAGAACGGCCACAGCACAGGCCCAGCCCCCCACCCCGTTTCCCAGACCCTCCGTGGGGCAAGGAGAGGCTGGCGACATCATGCAAGGCCTGGTCTTAGGTGGGGCTGCAGGCTAATTTTAGAAGCCCTGACACCCCAACTGACTCATCCTGAGGCGGCCTCATTGGAACCGACGGAGCAAGCTGGCTGTGTCCTCGAGCGTCCCGGACCTCTGGGGTTCTGCCAGCTCCTGGGATCGTGAGGCCCTGTTTCCACCAGCCAGTGCCCTCTCACCAACAGGCAGGACCTGGTCTGCAGCTGAAAATGGCAGGACCTCCCCAAACACGAGTCCCGGCAGCTCTATTTTGAGGAGCGACGCAAAAACGACTCATGCTATCACACCTGGGAAACCGGCTCCAGGCTTCCCATGACACCAGCAGCCATAAAGCGCCTACTGTCTATACACACAGTGGGGGAACAACTTCCATAACTGACCATCCATACTTTCTAGGAAGCATATTCAAAATATAGGTGCCCAGGACCGGGTTTGCAGATTCCGCACATCTGGGGAGAGGCCCCCAGGTGCTGGTCAGCTCAGCCGGGCCTGGGAAGCACTGCTGCGGGGGTCCCAGAGCTGAGTGACACACAGCCCCTGCCCCGTGCTCCCAGCGACGCTCAGGATGGCCACAGGGAGTGGACTGCGCTGCACGGCCGGAATGGAGCATGTGCCCCACTCCTGGCTGGGTGGGGGCCCCACCCCAACGCACGGCTGAGACAGGGGTAGGGTGGTCCTCCACAGGAAATCCAAGTGGCTGTCGTGGCAAAGGGGAGTGAGGGTTTGGACGCAAGACACCGTAAATGCCATTCTCCAACTGCTCTCCCAGGACTTTATCAAACTGAGCGCGTCTGCGCCACAGACTTTAGTAATCGTCACGTAAGGGACGCCGTTCACTCCTCTGCCCGGCGCTGCTCCCATCCCTCCAAAAAGGGCACCTCTCTGTTGGCGGCTCTGCCCGCTGCCGCCACACAGCCTGGCTCACCTCGCAGCCTCGCTGAGTGGGTCGGAGGCGGGCACCTGCTCAGGCCGGGCCCCAGAGCCCTTCCCGGGGCTGTTGGAACCAGGAGCCAGGAGCCAGGCCTGTTCCTCTGAGGCAGAGGTGCTCCTGGAAGCTTCTGGGGCGTGTGCTCTAGGCGTGGAGGAAGCTGGTGCTCCGCCGGAGAGGACGGGGCAGCATGTGAAGAGAAGCGGGAGCCCCAGAGGAGAGGCGGTCCAGGCGGCGCCATGCTCGGGCCGCCAGCCCAGCTGCTGTCTGCGTTCGGGCTGTGCTTCTCTCACTTGCAACCAACGTCATAACTAATATTCATGTCATATATAAGTTTATCTAAAAAGAGGATAAAGAGGCTGAAAAGGAAGCGCTGGGAGCAGAGTTCCCCCCTACAGCCCAACAGACCTATTTCTCAAACAGGACTAATTATTCATCAGCCAGATATAGGCTTAGTCATTCCAGAAATTCAAGCAGAGAGGTTGGTGAAATCAAGATGTGCTTCCTGGAGGAGAATGTAAGCCTGGGGTTTGAAAGGAGAGACCCCAGGGCACTCTCAGAGCAGCGCTGCAGGCCGGGGAACTCTTTATTCCAGGAAAAGCTGAAAATCCTCATAACTCCATGGGAAGATTTTCGGAGGCACACACACTGTACTCCCACTATTCTCAGCAGCACGCCAGGGGTCGGGAAGGGCTCCGGGTCCCTGTGGCCGCACATCCTGGGGGAAAGATGAGCCGGCCCCTCTGCTGTGCTGCCCTGCTAAGCTCACCGGCTTAGCGGTATGAACTTGACTCACATTGCAGCCTCGGATTAAAACCGAGGCTCCAGAAGGCTTCTCAAGAGTGAGTGAGTTAGAAGTGCATCCCGCTGACATGCCTCTCAAAGCCCAAGGCATGGGGCTGATGCATCTGGACAGCTTGGAAGGACCTGTGCCCCGTGGGCTGAACAACACTAGCAAGTTTGTCTACATCCTGGTAACTGTGCCTGGGATCTCAGACTTGCCTCTCTTCCAACAGTTTTTGTATAACATTATTTGATTTTAAATTATTTACCATGGGGGAAATGACAGCCTCTTCAACAGCTGGTGTTGGCAACTGGACAGCTACATGCAAGAGAATGAAACTGGATTATTGTTTATCCCCATACACAAAAGTAAACTCGAAATGGATCAAGGACCTGAATGTAAGTCATGAAACCATAAAACTCTTAGAAGACAACATAGGCAAAAATCTCCTGCATTCAAGCATGAGCAACTTCTTCCTGAAGGCATCTCCTCGAGTAAGGGAAACAAAAGCAAAAATGAACACATCGGACTACATCAAACTAAAAAGCTTCTGTACGGCAAAGGACACCATCAACAGAACAAAAAGGCATCCTACAGTATAGGAGAATATATTTGTAAAAGACATATCCGACAAGGGCTTAACATCCAAAATACATAAAGAACTTACACGCCTCTATACCCAAAAAGCAAATAACCTGATTAAAAAATGGGCAGAGGATATGAAGAGACAGTTCCCCAAGAAGAAATTCAGATGGCCAACAGACACATGAAAAGATGCTCCACATCACTAATCATCAGGGAAATGCAAATTAAAACCACCATGAAATATCACCTCACACCAGTAAGGAGGGCCAGCATCGAAAAGACTAAGAACAACAAATGCTGGCGAGGATGTGGAGAGAGGGGAACCCTCCTACACTGCTGGTGGGAATGTAAACTAGTTCAACCACTGTGGAAAGCAAAATGGAGGCTCCTCAAAAAACAAAAAATAGAAATAACATTTGACCCAGGAATCCCACTCCTTGAATTTACCCAAAGAATACAACTTCTCAGATTCAAAAAGACATATGCACCCCTATGTTTATTGCAGCACTATTTACAATAGCCAAGATATGGAAGCAACCTAAGCATCTATCAGTAGATGAATGGATAAAGAAGAGGTGGTACATATACACAATGGAATATTATTCAGCCACAAGAAGAAAACAAATCCTACCATTTGCAACAACATGGATGGAGCTGGAGGATATTATGCTCAGTGAAATAAGCCAGGCAGAGAAAGACAAGTACCAAATAATTTCCCTCATTTGTGGAGTATAACAATGAAGCAAAACTGAAGGAACAAAATAGTAGCAGACTCACAGACTCCAAGAAGGAACGAGTGGTTACCAAAGGGGAGGGGTGTGGGTGGGTGGGTGGGGAGGGAGGGAGAAGGGGATTGAGGGGTATTATGTTTAGTACACATGGTGTGGGGATCACGGGGAAAACAGTATAGCCCAGAGAAGGCAAACAGTGAATCTGTGGCATCTTACTACACTGATGGACAGTGACTGCATTGGGGTATGGGTGGGGACTTGATAATATGGGTAAATGTAGTAACCACATTGTTTTTCGTTGTGAAACCTTCATAAGAGTGTATATCAATAATATCTTAATAAAAATAAATAAATAAAATAAATAAAAGGCTTTCAGGAGAACAATTGCAGAAGTTGCAGCAGGCAAGGACAGAAGGGATTCTGCTAAAATTATCTTTTGCTTTTTCTGTTTTGTGAAATATCCATCCCTGCAAAACAGTCAGTTAACATTAATTATTATAATAAAGAACAATTCAATAAAAAAACATTATTTACCATGGATGAAATCTACCCTCTAGAAAGATACACTGAGTCTATTCTGGGACTCCACACCCACTAGCACACTCCTAAGAAGTTAGCTCATTATAAAGTTCTAATTATGTGTTGTCTCCTCCCCCAGACTGTAACCTCCCTGGACGCCTTCATTTCTGTCGACTGTGCTTGCATGTAACTTGAAACAGGGTGATTGTAAACATGGAGCCAAAATGAATGGTCCATGTTCCTATTTATCTGCTTGTCTAACATTGGGCAGGATAGCCCAGTAACACCTGGGGGGATGTCTGCATAACCCAACTGGACTGAGTTCAGTATTATTCCAAGCTCTGCCATAAACCTTGGTCATTCCTAAACTGTATGTTCTCTGCTGTGGGCTCTGAGAGGTTTCCTGTTAGAAATCACTCGCCTGAAATTCGAGGGTGAAAGCCTCTGATGCCACCAGAAGGCATTTCTTTCAATATGAATAAAATCAAGTAGATTAGACAATGACTATTTCCATGGCATTTCTATCACAGCTTTTTTCTCTGAACTCAAATAGCACCTGCTCAAAAGAATAGTATAAATAATATAAACCACAACCCTGCCAGGGCACACATGTTTTTGTAAGATTATAAATAAAACCAGCAAGAAATTATCTTTCATATTCAGCTCTAATACTGTTGTTGAACATTTCATATATATCTTGTTACATTGTATATATGGTATACATACACTGTTATATATAATTATAACATGTATAGTATATATATTTATATATACATATAATATTCAACAATGTATATACATATATATATGCAAAGTTCTTTTACTAGTCACTTCAAATGCACGGTTAAAATACCTCAATTATTTTGGCCACTGTAGTGGACATCTGACATTTGGAGCTACCCAGCCAGAAGAGCTCTCCGCCTATCTGCGCGGTGGAAGGCAGGTTCGCCTTCTGTTCTGTGGCTGGAGGAGGCCAGGCCCTACCCCTCCTCACTCCTGGTCACCAGCGGAGGTTACATGACTCAGGCCCGGCTCACTGGGTGTTCCTGCTGGAGTCACCAAACCATGAGGTCACCGGTCCCAGCAGAGGGGCTGAGGATCGGGAGGGTGGCAGCAGGGGCCCACTGGCAGCAGCTCCAGGGGCAGTGCCCTCTCTGGATGGTGTCTGGGACAGAGCCTGGGCCATGACAAGGCCCTCGGTTCCTGCCCACACTGCGCGCCGCCTCCCCAGTCCACCTCTGTAGCCTGCAGTGCGCCGCATGCACACCGGTCCCAGAGGCAGGCACACTGCAGTCCCCTCTTGGACCTTGGGCTAGTCTCCATTTTTATTTTAAACTGTCTCTTACACTTTCTTAACAATTAAGAGCCAAGAACTCCCTGGTGTAGGATTTGACCCTGAGTGTAAGCAGCAGTGTTTCAGCTTTGGTGAAGGTGGGCTCATGACGATGTCTGTTTATGCACACTTGTATCCTCTGGACTCCAAAGGCTTCTCAGGACCCCCAAATGCTGGCATGGCCAGTCTCTGCTTGTCCTTACTGCCCTGACCCTCCTCCACAGCCCAGGTGTCCAAGCCCAGCCTTCAGGAGGCCTTGCAAACACAACCACATTTGTCCACACTTGACAGTCATTGTGCTGCTACAGGCACAGGCCCCAGGGGACACCTGGAACCAGGCTGCTTCCCCCCTGCACAAGAGGACACACCTCCCTGAGGGCTGGTTAGGGGCTCCCCCAAAGGGCAAGGCACTGATGGTGGGCAGTCTGCTCATTGCTGGTCCTGCCCCGTCCTGCCCACCAGGTCTGTGCAGGGCAGGGTAGCAGTTCCAAGCCTGGGCAGGGAGCGAGGCAGAGCTCCCCGGGGGCTTCTCCTGGGAGGGAAGGTCAGGAGGCCTCTGTCCCTGGACAGAGAGCAAGCAGGAGAGGCAGGGAGAAGCCAGCTGACACCAAGGCCCCAGGTAAAGGGAGCCTCTGCTTAGTCAGCTTCTGCGTTTCCAAACAGAGGGTTTTCTAGCGCGTTCCCAACTTTTGCCTTAATCAGAAGTACAAGCAACAGTTCCCCCACCCCACGCCACCATGCGAGCTCACGCAATCACTCAAGAAGACACTGCCAGGAAATTCAGTCACCACTTCTCTGGCCGCCACCGGGACTGACTCCCCCAGGGAGAGCGGCGGCCCACGCGAACCCCCGGACCCCGGCGCTTGTGGGACCCACACTGCCACAGCCCGCCCACGCCCAGGGCTGGGAAAGGGGCCTCGAGAAGGCAGGGGCGGCACAGTCATCATGGAAAACTAGAACTCTTTCATGAAACTCCAAAGTAGAAAAACAGGAAAGAGCGACAAGACACCCGAGGCAGATCCATACGCTCCTCTTTGGGAAATTTTTTGGAGGAAAGACAAATTAAAATCACCAAATGTAACTGCCATCCCAGTAATCATTTGACTTGTTTCTTTTTTTTCCTCTCCTTGGAGGGATCTTACCTTGCTATCATCAGTCACTCACGATATATAACTTTTTTCCTGGGTTTTTTTTTTTTAACTTAACATTTTTGGGGGTTTATGTCCATCTTTGTTCATTTTATCCAGAGTGCACATATGAGGCTTTCTGGATCCAAGACAGACTTCTCATGAATGACCTTATAGTAAATAACAAGCCTGCGGCCCCTCCTTGCTCCAGTCCTTACCCCCGGGCGATAGGACAAGAGCCAGATGGAAAAAGTCCCAGTGGGCCAAGGACACTCCTCAGCTAAGGCCCATGACCCCTGTCTGCTGCGCGGCGGGGAGTCTGGATTCGCACTCCCTCCTCCTTTGCGGCTACCACAGGCCTCCAGGGGCCTGGAGCCTGAGTGTGTTGTCTGCAGGCTCACAGGCCTCACTTGCGGCTGAACTGTGAACGCATACCTCCAGGTCAGGGACTGGGTAAACCTCTCTAGAGTTCTCACTGTCTTTGCAGTTATAAATTGACTTTTATGTCTGGCTTCTAATCCTGTATTGCAGACTGAATGTGCATCCCCCCAAAATTCTTATGTTGAAGCCCTAATCCCCAGTGTGATGGTATATCTGCAAATGGGGCCTCCGGGAGGGGATCAGATGGAGATGGGGCCCTGAGGATGCGGCCCCCACAGCAGGATTACTGTCCTTATAAGAAGAGACACCAGAGTCTGAGCCCTCGTGCGCACTCTCTTCCGTGTGAGGACACAGCACGTACGCGGCTGCGGGCAGCCGGGGAGAAGCGCCCACCAGGCACTGAACCTGCCGCCCCTTGATGTTGGACGCTCAGCCTCCAGAGCTGTCGGAAACAAATGCTGTTTAAACCACCCGGCCAACGGTGTTTTGTTATGACAGTCGAAGCAGGTTAAGACAGCCAGGATCCCGACTTGCAGCAAATTTGATCAGAAGGTCTGCAGTTATACACAAATACTTCATCCACTCTCTACAACATTGTAAATAATGCTACTTTTCCTACAAGCCCATAGTGCCATGGAGAAACTTGGTTTTCAAGATTTCAAATGCCTCTTTGGAACTGATTACAAGAAGATCCACAGAATCAATGAAAGTGTTAACCAAATTTCAATTACAGTTCTGGCTTAATGATCTGTAAAGGTAAGCTACATAGAAACGTGTTGCTTTTTCTAAATTAACCACATGAGGGGTACACACCTCTGCTTTCCACTTGAATCTCAAAATATGCCTTGGTTTCAATATTAAGGAATAAACCAACCAACAAAGCAAATAAAACCAGGTCCCCCACTGCATGTTTGAATCACCTGGGAAGTTTTTACCAAGCAGAGCAGGTTGCTGTCCTTGCTGGAGGGCAGAGGACGTTCACGAGCACCCCCAGGATGCGAGGCCTTGTTCTCAGCGCGTCTTCCACCTCTTCACAGCCCAGAAGCGCTCCCAGAGATGGGCTTCCAGGTGGTGGGGCCGGCAGGGTTTGGCCTTGTGGACAAAATGAGAGTTCCTGTGCCCAGGATTCTCACCTGGCCCTGATTGGCTGGCTCACTACACACGTGTGGGCAATGTGTTGTTATTGACTCTATATAAGAGCTCCGCCCAGTGCTGTGCGAGACAGGGCGGCATGGCTGCGAGGCTGCAGGAGAGCAGAGCAGAGGCTGGAGTGGTGGCAGCACCGAGGACAGAGGCCCAGAAGATGACTGTGTGGACAACTGTACAGAGAGGCCCAGAGGCAGAGACCAGCTTGCTGCATGCAGACTTGCTGAGTGAATGGGCTTTTAGTGATAGGTGGGCCACTGTGGAAATAAAGTTGGGTATTGTCTTGTCAATGGGTTTCAACCCCAGGCAAGTTCGCTATAGATTCAGTGTGACCAGCAAACGTTCTTGGGGTGAAAGGGTTATACCCAACTTTATTTCCAGGTGGCAGGTCGGTCGCTAAAATCCTGTTCACTCAGAGTGAGTCTGTATACAGCAAGCCGGTCTCTGCCTCTGGGCCCCTCTGTCTGCACAGTTGTCCCACACAGCTGTCCTCTGGGCCTCTGTCCTCGGTGCTGCCACCACTCCAGCCACTGCTCTGCTCTCCTGCAGCCTTGCAGCCATGCCACCGTGTCAAGCCCAGAGCACTGGGCGGAGCTCTTTATATAGAGTCAACAGCCATGTATTGTCCACAGGTGTGCAGTGAGCTAGTCAACCAGGGCCAGGTGAGAATCCCGGCCACAGGAACTCTCATTTTATCCACACTCCACCCCTCCAGGGTTCTCTCCTCTCAATCTATGTGCCCTTAGTCCTCTGCGATGGTCCCTGTGCAAGGAAGCTCGAACATTGTTCTCCAGCAAAGAGTCTTGCAGACACACAGGCCGGACTCGTGGATCTGTCTCTGACCTCTGCCTCTTTAGTCTTAATGGCTTGAACTGCTGCGCTGGTTCCAGTTGTTGCCATAGCTCCAGTAAGATCCTATTTGGCTTCCCGTCTAATTTCCTTCCACCTACTCCTGCCCATATCAAATCAACCCACATCTGAGTCCTCGTAACCCTCCCGGGGCCCCTCAAATTCCTCCTGTGGGTAACAGGTCTTATTTCTTTCCGGGTTCTTGTTGCTTCAGCTACTGTGCATGTCACCTCGCATTTTGTAATCGCTGCCTCAAGGCGGCTGCACTGTCAGGGAAGACAGCTTTCCCATCTCTGATCCTGACAGAACAAGTCCATCCACCCCTAAGTCCCACAGCCACCAGCTCAGCCTGAGTATAAGGTGGACCATAGAGGCTCCACGACCCGAGGAGGGCGCTGCTCCTCTCCTTGGGGAACTTTCAGCTGCTGGGTCTTTATTTTCTTTACAACCACTGGACGGGCTTTCAATACAGGAGGGGCCAGTGCCTCCGGCACCACCCCTTCGTCCTTCCCCAGCTCCTCCACTTCTGGGGCCGATGGCACCTTTCTCTCCCCGCCCCCAAGTGCCTCCTCTCCTACAGCGCCTCGCAGCAATGCTACCTCAGTCTTCAGAAGCTCTCTTACCTTCACCTCGATGCTTTGCAGCTGACATTCTCCGACCACCTCCGCCTGTGCTTCCCTCAGGAGCTCGTCTTTTTCCTTGATGGCCTCTTCCTCCTTCAGGACACCTGGCAGCGCTGCCGTCTCGTCTCCAATGGCTCCTTGCTGCCGGCACTCTCGTGCCGCCTCTCGCATGAAAGTCATGTCCCTCCTCAGGGAATCCACAGACGTCTGCAGCTCACGTTCTCGTGCTGCCATTTCTTGGGTCTCTTCTGTAGACCTTTTTAATACTGTGAGAAGCAGCCAACCCACAGTCCCTGCTGCCTCACGGGCACTCTGCTTCTCAAAGTATCTGCTTACTATACCAAGGGCCTCCCCTACTGCCTCAGGTGCCACCTCCACTTGCCTCCAGTCCTGGGGTGGGGCCCAGTCCTCTAGGAGGCAAGCCTCCTCAGACCACATACCCATTGGGGGACAATCCACCGTCTCCCCATTCACAGGGGCAGCCTGCTGAAGCACCCCTCCCATAAGGGCAGCCTGTCTTTTTCCTTGGTCAACAATGAACCCTGCTGACTTTCACCAATTGTCTTGCCAATGGGTTTCAGCCTCAAGCAAGTTCGCAACAGATTCAATGTGACCAGCAAAATGTTCTTGGGGTGAAAGGGTTATACCCAATTTTATTTCCAGGTGTCAGGTCAGTCACTAAAATCCCGTTCACTCAGAGCGAGTCTGTGTTATCACTGCTGCTTCAGATGCAGCAAGCCGGTCTCTGCCTCTGGGTCCCTCTGTCTGCACAGCCGTCCTCTGGTCCTCTCTGCACAGTTGTCCCACACAGCCATCCTCTGGGTGCCTGTCCTCGGCGCTGCCACCACTCCAGCCTCTGCTCTGCTCTCCTGTCACAGTCATGTCATACCCCGTGTCGCGCCCAGAGCCCTGGGCGGAGCTCTTTATATAGAGTCAACAGCCATGTATTGCCCACAGGTGTGCAGTGAGCTAGTCAACCAGGGCCAGGTGAGAATCCTGGCCACAGGAACTCTCATTTTATCCACAGATATAACCCTTTCACCCCAAGAACGTTCTACTGTCATTTCTTTGGTCTCGTTGAATCCACAGTGAACTTGCCCGGGGCTGAAATCCACTGGCAAGACAGGCCTTCAGCACTGAGCCTGGACAGAGAGTGCCCGGTGGAGGCAGGTGGGGCTGGGTTGGCCTGCCCCAAGGGGACATGGCACAGAACGAGGGTCGTTCCCAGCCTTGGAACCTCAGTGACTTGCTAAGCTCCCTGGGGAGAAGCAGGGCACAGCGTTCCCGGCAGGCTGGGAGACGGCTCCCAGAGTGAGAAGTGGAGGCCCCCAGTGGAGGCCGCTCCGACAGGACCCTGTCCGGTGTGGCCCACAGCTGCAGAGTGAAGGCGCCTGCCCTCCGACCCATCCCTCCCTGGTCCAGGAGCCTGTCTCCCTGGGGTTCCGACAGCACCTGGCGGACCAGTACCCCTGTCCCCTCCGGGGCCCCCGAGACCCAACGCTCCCCCTGCCCTTCCCCACCCTTCTTCGGGAAGGCCCTGGAGTCCACCCACGAGGATGCTGGGCCAAGGTCCAAGGTCAAGGTGCCCGTTCTTGATTGTTTTAAGCAGAAAACAGAGAAGGGGACAGATTCCTGTGACTTCTGCCCCTTGGCCTGATAGCCCTGCTGTTAGTTCCCTGTGGCAGGATTTTAAGATATTTCAAATATTAAAAAACCACCAATGCCTGGGCACCCCAGGCACCCCAGACCACTCAGCCCTGGAGCCCTCCCCACGCCCCGGCGTTCACTTCCCCATGACAAGCACCTTTATCCACACTCTGCTCCCTAAACCTGCATCACGAGGTGCCCACTCTTTGGCCAGCAAGCATTTAGGGGACTTCTGCTGCGTGCCCAGCCTGCGGGACTTCCCATGCTCAGAAGAGACTGAGACAACATACCCATCCCCGGCTTGAAGATGCTTCGTGGACAGCTTTTCAAAGTCCCGTCCCGGTGAGCTGGAACTCCCACAGGCCCTCTGAGCGCGCAGGAGGGCAAAGGTCCTTTCATGATAATACTGAACCGTCACATGGCTCTTCAGGCCCTGATGGCCTAGGCAGTGGTGGGCAAAGCTTGTCTGACTCAGACAGTAGCTCCCAACTGCGGTCATTTGGTTCTCCAGCATGCACACCGGCATTTTTTTTTTTAAGTACAAAACCCTTCTGAAGATAGTCCTTGATGAAGCAGTAAAAACTACCAATCACATTAAATTCAAGTTGGCCTAGAGCTCGCCCGTCACACACCCAGGCCGATGGCCGACTCCACGGCTGTGGGCTGCGCCGTGAGCTGAGGCGGACGTTTTCATGGAATCCCATCTTATTCGAAAGAATGACAAGAAAACAATGCTCATTCAAAATTGGGCATGTGACAGACATTTCTTTGAAAATGAACGCACTGAGCCTGTCATTTCAAGGGAAAAAGGCAGTATTTGATGTCAATGATAAGATTTTCACATTCAAGTAAAAATTCAAATTTTGCAAACTTGTAGCTGCCGTCCTGAACTCAACAGCCTTTGGATATTTGAAAACCTTTCTTATCAGTGGCCGTGTTACCAAACTTGATTTTTTGATATTGTGATGAAATATGATGATTTTTAAATCTTGATTTATGATGAAAAAGGGTCAACGTTGGAGAAAACTGCGTAACTCAGTGAATCTTCACAACGCCCCACGCGTGGCGTCTCGTGCACAGGTCAGAGAGCCGCTCAAAGAGCAAGTCAGACCGGAGGCTCAAGGGCAAACAGGATAAATGATTCCGCGCTGAAATTAACTTTTAAGAAACTACTACTTGTCATGTTTCAGTGTGGTAACAAGTACAACCACCTGGAAAGGCTAGGAAAGAGCGTACCGCCCTCTGCCGGCCACACATGGCTCTGAGCGTGTCACCCAAAACGACCCATGGTGACACATGGACCGCGAAGGTGGACAGGAGAATCCAGGGGTTTCCCATTAAAGCCAGACCTTAAAGAGACTTGAAGAAATGTAAAACAATCCCCCCCACACACCAGATTTATTTTTGAAACATGTAATTTTTCATAAAATAGTTTTTAATATATTAATGAATAAATATTTAAAACTTTCTCAGTTTCAAACCAGAAAAACATTGATAGGTACAATCCACATAAACAGAAACTCCTCGGGATCCTCAATCATTTTGAACATTCAAAAAGGTATCTGAGATCAGAATGTCTGAGGCTTGCCGCCTTCATGCAAACCTGAACCCGTCAGGTTAGAGCTCTTGATGGCACTTGGTCCATTCACACCACTAATGACTATGCACGTCAGGTGGGGGAGACTGTATTAAGGGCTTACCAGAAGCAGCTCTGAAAAACAGAGTCTAGGAAATCAGAGTCTCGGGGCTCCCGTGGGGATGGGGAGAATGTGCATTCTGCAGCCATGTTGCTAGAAAAGGCAGAATTATTTGCATTAATATGTGTCTTCTGACCAGGTTTATGCCAGGCATGGAGCTAGCAGTCATTTACACCTTAGTGAGATACAGCTTTTTCTCCCTGGGGCCAGCACACAGGAGGGGTGAGCCTTTGCTGCTGGCACACACACCTAGAAGGGGCAGACCATCGTAAAGCCTGCAGCTTCCGACGGGAACACAGAGGAGACGGACAGCAGACACACCCGGAAGCCACTGAGGGTGGAGAGCCAGAGAGTAAAAGCACTCGATGAAGGTATTAATGTTTTTAAATGATTTTTATTTATAATATGCTAATTATCTATAAATATAATCCATATGAGTAATGCTCTCCAGGGCCTTTTATAATTTTTAAGAGTTTAATGAGTTCCTCAGACCGAAGACAGAGCACCTCTCCCCCGGGGCAGTGGCCACCCCCTCGAGCCCCCTTCAGCAGCCTCCCCTCAGGCATCTGGAGGGCAGGGGCTGCCATCCCCAGGTGCGAGCAGTCACCCATCTGCCCCTGAACTTCCAGGACATACCTACGAAAGGTCACTGTGAATTCCCTCCCGCTGGTTTCCGTCACAGGGTGGGGTTGGAGGCGGGGGCCAGGTGAATGCAGTGCATTTCCAAAGACATCAGGGCTGGGCTGCAAATGAGGGGGCACAGCCAGCTGCTGCACACCCCCAGCTGTGGGATACAGATACAGGGCCCAGAAACAGCTCTGCCTCCAGAGCCCAGGTGATTTTGCGGAAAAGGCAAATCCGAGAGCCACAGGCCTGTGCCTTAGGAGAGCACCCCCCGGGGGGGACAGAGGTGACCCCTTCTCCCTCATCCTGCAGACAGGCGCCTTAGGAGAGCACCCCCCAGGGGGAGACAGAGGTGACCTCCCCAGGGCCTGCCTATCCTCCAGCAAGCCCAGCTGCTTCATCAGCCAGCCCTCTGGCCAGGGTAAGGTCAGAGTAGCAGTCCCTAGAAGCTCCCACCCAGGGTGGGGTACACAAGGGCCAAATGGAAGTTTTTCTTCCCAAGAAACAGCCCCTCACTCGTGTGCATCAGCTCGAGCCTGGAGTCTGGGGCGGCAGGCCCTCAGCCCGGCTCTGAGCCCTGCCCTCCCGCATCCTCTCCACAAGGGAGTCTGGCGTCAAACCCCCTCAGCAGCGTTCCCCCCTCAGCCCCACCCCTGCTCCTGTAAGCAGGGTCATGCTAGCACCCCCTGCTGACCACTAGCCCCCCACCCCAGAGCCAGTTCTTTGACATGGGAAAGGACATGTTCCCTGTGCCGTGCCCTGCCCTGGTCACTGGCCATATCTGACAAGCACCTCCAGGCCCTCTTCTGGGATCCTGCTCCTGGGAACACCCCCCATGGCCCCTGCATCCGGAGCTTCTGGAAAGCTGGCCTCCAGCCTGCGGGCCTTGCTGGGCCAAGCCCCCATCCCAAGGCCCAGAGGCTGCGTCCTTCAAAAATCTGCCTCGGATGGCAGCTCAGACCCAGGCCTGACCTCAGGAGCACCGAGCCCAGTCCTGAAATTCCTCTCCAAGCACACGCAAGAGGGGTGAGTCTCTTACACTGGCTTCCTCTTCACGGGGCGACCAGACCACACTGGGGAATCTCTCAAGTTCTTAAGCCAAGTGCGTTTCCCCTTGTCCTACAAAGTGCAGCCACGTCAGAGAGCACCCTCCTTCTCAGGGAGGCACACCGAGGGTTCACGTCTGCCACGACCCCATGGTTCACACAGGCGCACACTCACGTGCATGGGCACACACACTTTCAATCACACGAACACACAGCATGAGAAAGTCTGAGTGGGTGTGGCCACACATTAACAAGCAGTGGGTCTTTGGCAGAGAGAAATGGGTGTTATACTATTCTTTAACTTTTCAATAGGCTGGAAATTTTTCAAAATGAAGTCAGCAGGGGAAAAAATTCTAAAACTTAACCCCACCATTCCACCAGTATAAATTGGTCTTAAGGTCTTTCCTCCAGTGTCTAAGTGGGCCCACACACCTTCTGGAGCTTCCACGGCTGCAGTTTCTGAGAAATCAAAATGCCATGTCCAGAGACCAGGTCTCAAAGGCCCCGGCCACCAGCTTTCTGCAGGGCAGTAACGCCTCCTGGTGGCCTCCTGGCATGTCTGGCTCACAGGAATCGGGGGCCCAGGGAAGGCCTGAGCCTGCAGCGAGCTCACCCCATACAGGCTGGCGGGATGGCCGGCAGCCCCCCTTACTGGCAATGGGCAGGACCACAAGCCCCCGGTGGCCTGGCCCCCACCCAGCCCCGTGTCCTGGCCCGTCCGGGTCAGCGGCCCCGAGGTGCACACGGCACAAGGGCAGGCTCTGTGGACAGCCGCACCAGGGCGAGCACAGAGCCGCGTGGTTCCCGCAGGGACAGCTTGCATGCAAACCCGGACCTGCACACACCACCCACGGGGCTTTGAGCAGCTATTTGATCTCCCTGAGCCTCTGCTTTCCTATCTGAAAAGTGGGGACAATAAAGCATCCGGGGGATGAAGATTAGAGAGAAGGAACATGAAGGTTCCTGGGCCTCAGGAAGTCCCCACAGAAGCAGCCATCCTCGGCATGGCTGTATGGGTAACTGCAGCCAGGAAGCCCGGTGGGACGGGGAAGCCTGTGGTCCCTGGTTCAGGGCCAGGCATCCAGGCCAAGGGAAACAGTCTGTGCCCTCTTGGCAAAGACTCGGGGTGAGGGAGCCAGACAGGCTCCGAGTGGGGCCTTCTCCTCATTTCTACCCCAAACCCTGCAGGGAAAACGGGAAGCAGCACAGCTGGCCTGCCGAGCACTGAGCATGGACCTGGAGGAGGGGCAGGAGAGCAGGACCCCAGACTGGGCGATAGGCGTGCAGCAGCTCGGAGGAGAGGGCCTGACACCGTCAGCAGCGGGACGCCCAGCAGCAAGGTGTGGGATGGGGCCATGGGACCCGCAGCCTGCCGGAGGCCTGGGTGGTCTGCTGCGATCCGGGCCCTGCATCTCAGCCAGCGGCCTGCATGGACACAGATACCGTGGTTGCCAAAACTGAGGCACACGATGCCAGCAGAGCATCCAACATTCGAGTTAACAAAACCAGGATATAAAAATGACCCAATCGGCAAAACAATGGGCAAAGGCCAAGAGAGACACAGTTTGGCAGGGACGAAATGCCAGGGGAAGCGTGGTGCAGGGGGGTGCATTGTGCAGGGTGGTTCACGTGGGAGGAAAGACCCAGCCAAATCTTTCTCAGGCTCCAGGACAGCCAAGGGCAGTGTGTGCGGAGAAGGCTGACCACGCCCGGCTGGATCAATGGAGGTAGAAGGCTCCTGACAAGGGGCACCAGCCATCCTGACACCAGACTTGGCCACGTCCCCGGCTTCCCCTGTGACCTGGGCCCAGTGCTGAGGACCACGTTTTAGGACGGGCACAGACACGCAAGATGGGATGCGTCCAGAGGAAGGACGGGGCCACGGCGGCGAGGGGGCTGACAGCTGCTGCACGGGTCACAGCTGGGAAGACGAGGACTTCATGGAGACGCGAGAGACGGCTCACGCATGATCTGACAGGCTGCCGTGTGGAAAGGGAGGGGCCCCTTCTGGGACACAGACCTGGCCTTTCTGCCAAAGGCTGTTCCGCAGCTAAGGCGCTGGCTTCCCCGGACAGGCACAGGTGGTGGGAAGCGGGTGGGTGAGCCGCGCGCTCAGAGCTCAGGAGGCCCGGAAGGCAGGGAGGTGGGCCCAGGCTCTCGGTTGTAAGGGCGCATCCCTCCAGGAACCGTGGGTGCTTAGTCTCACCTATCTTAAAAGCCCATACTTGGAGGCAAGCTTTCCATTCGAGCATAAATTTCCCTTAACTTGTTAACCCCAAACCAGTCTAATAAAGCAATAAAGAAGGGAAGTCGGGGCAGGCTGCATAGGAGTCCTAAAGACTTAATCAAATGGCCTGGAGCCTAGAAAGGTGTCCCCATCTCTCCAGGAGGTGTTCTATAAAAAAGATCACATGGACAAATAACTCTGCACACATCTCACTTTTAGAGACCCACAAAGTATAGCAATCCACTCCCACATCAAGGCTCTGAGAAGTCCTGCAGTAAAGAAGCCCGGTGGCTCCCAAGGGCGTCTCATCATGGATAACTGGTCCTTGGCAGGGCCCTGCTGACAGGCCTCATGCTGGGAAGCCCTCACCCACACCACAGACTGGTCTCTGTTCACTGCGTGTGCCTAAGTGTGATTTCTTCACTGGAATCCTGACCAAAGTGGGGTCATCAGAAGCCAGCCTAACCTCCATCTGCGTCACTACTCGAAGTCCTGGAGAATAGAGAATAAGCTATTTATTAACCACCTGCTCCACGCCACACAGCGTCTCACTTAGCCCTCCCAAGAGTCTGCGTGGGTATTCACAGATGAGGACACAGTGCCTTGGGAAGATGGGTAACTTGCCAGCAAGCCATGGAGCCGGGAGACGGGCACTGAGGATGTGTCCTCTGCAAGAGGGAAAACAGGGCACACATATACACAGTTATATATGCGTGTGTGTGTGTGTGCACAGTTGGCCTTGCACAATGCAGGGGTCTGGGGTGTTGGCCCCCGTCCCATCATAAATCTATGTGTAATTCTTTACTCCCCCAAAATTTAACTACTGGTAGCCTTCTGTTGAGTGGACGCTTTACTGATTATAACACAAACAGTTGATTAATACATATTTTGTTGTTACATGTATTGTATACTGTTTTTACAATAAAGTATGATAGAGAAAAGAAAATGTTAAAATTGTAAGGGAAAGAAAATACATTTACAATTCTGTACTGTATTTATTTTAATAATCCATGTAAAAGGTGGGCTTATGCAGTTCAAACCTGTGTTGTTTAAGGGTCAACTGTATACTCATATATATCATATAAAATACAACATAAAATATATAATATATAATAAATACATATCTGTAATGAACGTGGCCACAGGAGGCTACTGAGCCCTTGAACTGGGGCTAGGCCCACACTGGGGTGCGTTATGGGCATAAAATATACTCCAGATTTTGAGCACTTTGAAAAAATGTAAAGTATTTCTACAATAATTTTTATATTGATTATATGTTGAAATGATACTATTTTGGATAAGTTGGTCAAATAAAATATATTTTCAAAGTTAACCTGTCTCCTTTTACTGTTCTGCCATGGCCACTAGGAAAGTTCAGCCTGCACATGGCTCGCCTCTCTATTGGGCAGCACTGCCCTGGGGTCCCCCCAACTCCTGCCCTGTGCCCTGGGGCTCCCCCCCGGCTCCTGACCTGTGCGCGGCCAGCGCTGTGTGGTGTTTGTCGTGTGCGACTGATGTCTTCATTCCTGAAAATACACTCTGCTCAGAAGCCGCAGGTGTGAAGGACAGTTGTGTGCAGCTGTGGCACTGGCCTGAGAACACGGGTGAAGAAACTGCACGCAGGGAGGGGCGAGGCCAGCCCCCCGGGAGGGTGTGGGGTCGGGGGCTTCAAGGGGCCAGAACAAAAACCGCCCCGCCCGAAGCCTCAGCCCACATTCCTTCCCCGGAGCAGCCAAGGCACCAGTCAGGGCGCCCGCGGCCGCGGCCCCAGTGAGGGGAAGCTGGCGCCATGCAGCTGTGGCCGGAGGGGAGGGCGGTCACGGTTCACGCCCGGTGGCCCCGCTCCCCAGCCCCCTCCCCGACTGGACCAGTGACTGCCTGGCAGGACCGGCTAGTCTGTCCAGGGCTGGCTCTTCAAAAAGGAGTGGGGAACTGGGAGAGGGGGCCGTGGACCGTGGGGGCAGGGCACGTGCTTGGGGCCGCGTACTAGGGACTTTGGTGGCCTTTGTCCCTAGCTCCCAGGAGGCGGCCCTAGGCGCTGGGACTCCCTGGGCGTTCTTCATGGCGGACCCCCAGGTCCACACCTGACGGTCTGTGCTGACCAGGTGACTCGGGAGGGAGGCTGGCACGCGAGAAAGACCAACCGTGTGATGACTTAGTTGTGGTATTGGCCAGACCTGGGCGGGGGTGGTGCTGGAGATGGAGTCCCGTGGGCCCCCACCCAGGTGGTCACACGGACACCATGAGACCCGATACAAACTCCAGCACCAGGGCTCAGGCGAGCTCCCCCGCTGCTCGCCCGCAGCTGTGCCGGGAAGGTAACCTTCTCTGGGCGTGACATCCTGATGCATCTCTCCCTCCCACTGGTCCTGATTTGTGTCTGTCAGAATAAAGCTGATCACAAGCACGGCACTTTCATGATTCTGTGAGTCGTTCCAGTTCATCACTGAACCTGAAGGGCTAGTGAACACCCCTCATAGCCAGGCGGTCAGAGTGAGGGTGGCCGGGGTCTGCCGCGAGGGCGGTCTTGCGGAGGACGGTGCCCTGCTCCACGCCAGGTGGCAGGCGGCAGAGCATGCACTGGTGTTTGCTGACTTCCACCGTGCCGACACTCCGGCCCTGACGGGTGTATATGAGAGACGGCGTGGAAATCAGCTCCAGCACATGCCCAGGGGCGAGCCAGAGCCCAGCGGGCTCCAGCACCTGCAGACACACGCTGACAGGAGCCGCAGGTCAGCGGGCGCCCTGGGGTAGAGGAGAGATACACTGGCAGGGAGGAGGGGAGAAGCAGATGCGGAGAGAGCCGCATGGTGCAGACACGCGTGCCCTTCCTCCCAGGGGCCGGACTGCAGACGAGCGCAGCTCCGAGAGGCTGGCGCTGCTACAGACGGAGGGCCTGCGCCTGGGACGCTCAGTCTCTTCACCAAGTCCTGCAGCTTGTCAGCGGGGAAGCCCATCCTGGAGGGCAGGCAGCCCTTCACCCCGGCCTGCCTGCCCCGGTGGCACCTCCACTCTGACCCTCTCCAAGCCACCTGGACCTCATTTCTGTTGCATTTTCCCTTTTCCCAGGTGGGCCATGACTCTGTGACGGTTCAGTCCCCACGACTCCCCGGTGGTACACGTGGTGCCTGTCCGCCCAACCCTTAGGGCTGTAGTCTCCACACTAAGCTGGGACTCAGAACTCAGATGTTTCCCCACCCTTGTATTTAATGAGCTACAAGTAGTATTGAGTGGTTGTTTTGTGCGGCCTGCTTCATGAAGCAGTGTGAGGAAAGGGGCACAGTCACCCTTCCCTGCTCCCAACCACCCATCAGACACTTTATTATCAAGCAAAATAGCTGTTCCTTTCCCATGTCTATAAAGACCTCAGGGTCGTTGCATGCTCGTCCAGACAGACCCAAACCCCAGTGTCTGTGTCCCAGCTCAGGGACCCCTGCAAGTCCGGCTGCTCCTCTCAGGAGCCCTGGGGCAGGGAAGTGCTGGGGGAGCCCCGGCTGGCAGCGATGCCCAGGACGCTAGCAGGCGCCACGCGGGACCCCAGGGCCCCAGACGGGTCATGCTCACGGCGCTCTCTCCCCAGTCTCCTGCAGGCGGGGCCACTGGGAGTCATTCTCCCAGGGAACCCTGTGCTGCTCTTCCAGAATCATCTACTTACGGAAATTGCTTCCCTAACGTGGAGAAGGGTGTCACTTATCTATTTCTCTACCAAAAGCCAAATGCACTTTTTCTTTTCAAAAACTTGTTCTGGCCACCCTTTCTCTCCTGCAGAGGCACTTCCGAACATCTTTGGGAACTGTCTCTAGTAGCAGGCTGCTTGCTCGCCTCTCAGATCCCACTCGGGCCGGGGGATCCAGGAGGGCCTCTGCAATGCTGGGTTTTCACTGAGACTGTAATTCAGGATCCACAGGTGGTAACGGCCGACTCATGAGAACCCACGCGGGTACCGGGGTCCTTGAGGCCTTACCACACACCCACTCCCAGGCCTGCCCCAAAGGCAGCACTCCGCCACGGCGGGCGCTCGCCCACGGAGACTTCTGTCCCCACCGTTCCGGGCTGCCTGCTGGTCCAAAGCAGGGCCCCCGCCTCGGCAGTCTAAGGACGAACCAAGCCAGCAGAGTCCTGGAGGTTTTCATCACCCTAGAACTAAACGAGAGCCTCTGTAGAAAGCCAGGCACCGGCAGTGACTGCGGTCTCCCTCCCACCGCGTCTGCCACCCGAGGAGACGCACAGTGTGGGCTGTTGGTCATCACGGCGACGGCCACCACGGGACCCATCGGGTCACTCGATTCAGAGCCTCACCTCCTGCTCCTGTGCTCCTAAAGGTGCCCCATGTGGGAAACGGCGTCTTGTCCTCGCTCCTTACGCTCCAGTGACAGGACGTACTGACGGACTGAGGAGGACGGAGAGGGAGAGGCCCCAACACGACACAAAAGGCCAGCGGTAAACGGCCCAAGGGATCTTCCGGCAGTGAAGGCAGGGCTCCTGTTTGCAGGGACATGACAGACCGAGGTGGGCCGGCCTTCCTGCTCCGGAACACCTACAGATGCTGGGGGCAGTGAGTGCGCTTTTAAACGGGTGGATGAGTCCACAGAAAAGTAGAAAGATTTAGGGCCAAACATTAGTTTTCTATCATTGCCATAATGAATAACCACAAACCTGATGGCTTAAGATGACGCGAATCTATCATCTCACAGATCTGAGGGTCAGAAGTCCAACACTGGTCTCACGGGGCTGCACTCGCCTGGGGAGAATCTGTTTCTGCAGAGGCCAGCTGCGCCCTCGGCTCTCGGCCCTCCCTCCGCCTTCAGACCAGCAACACCGCCTCTCTGACCTGTCTTCTGTTGTCACACCTCACTCTGACCCCTGCTTTGCCCTTTAAGACCCCTTGGAGTCCCCTGAGCACACCATATAGTCCAGGGTAAACGTCCATCAGTCAGCCGATCAGCTTCAACTCCCCCCTGCTATGGCAGTGGGGTGCACCCCCAGGTCCTGGAGATTAGGATGCAGACATCCCTGGGGTGGGGATTGCTCCCCCCAGCACAAAAAGGAAACTGAAAGCCAGAAAGGTAGGTGGGATAGTGACCGAGTCCAAGCTCCTGCCACTCGCCCCATGACATGCCAGTAAGTTGAGAGACAAGGCGTTGGTTGGGGCAAGGAAAGTGACTCTATTTGGAAAGCCACCGTAGAGGATGATGGACTCATGTCCTAAAGCACCATCTTAACTCAGGGTTGATTTCAGGCTTCTGTGATGCTGGGGGAGGGGGAGCAGGAAGGGGGTGACTGAAGGCTGCAGACGTCCGGGCACCAGCCGGGGTCCCAGAGAGCTGAGGAGCTCTGTGTCCTTGTGGGGTGACTCTCGCCCACCCAGGGCCGGTCCTGATGCTCCTCTACATCTCTAGCAGGACAATCACTATGTCCACACACATTCCCCTCTCTCCCAGGGGGATGCAAGCTTTGGGTAAGGGGCCATTTATAGAAACCTCAAACAGTAAAAATTCCTTTTGATGATCAATAAGCCTACGTGCAGGGCTGCAGGGCTGAGCAGAAGCCCTTTCCCCTATTTTTTTGGCCCAAAGGTAGAGGCAGCAAGGAGACAAGCACAGTGTGGAGGCAGAGAGGCTGAGCTTTTTCTGTCTGTTCCAGAGCCAATACTCTGGCCGCCTTGGGGAGCAGAACAACAGTCTCCAAGGGGCCTTGCATCCCAACGGCCAAAGGCATGAGCCACAGAGTTGCAGCCTGAGCCGGAGGAGAGGCGTCAGAACCCAGGCCCCACACAGCCAGGGGCCCTGAAGGGCTGCACTTTCAGAGATAAATAAAAATCCTTTCAGTGGCAAAAAGAGCCTACAAAGGAGTTGTCTCAAAATGTTCCCATGAGAATAACAGTCCCAGGCCTGCCTTCAGGCATAGCCCCCTGCTGAGAAATAAGAAACCGGCATTCCTACACTGTTGACATTCCTGAGATGCCAAAAGCAAATGTAAAGGTCCTTTGGAGGGACACACCCTACAGGTGAAGCTCCACCAATCGGATGCACGATCCAAAGCCACGAAGCAGGTGAGGAAACAGACCCTGTGAACAGGCATTACAGGAAACAGCAAGCCACTGAACTAGACTCCCGAGAACTCCGGATAATAGAACTAGCTGATACAGTTTCTAAAATAATCATGTTTAAAATTATTAAAGAATAAAGAAGGAATGAAATCATGAAAAATAGGCAAGATATTATTAAAATATGTTACCAGGACTGCATGAAAATGAGCCAAATAGTGTTTATAGAATGGAAAATAATGGTTATTGAAAAGGAAAACTCCTTGGGCATGTTTTGTAGCAGATAAAACACAGCTGAAGAGAGCAACAGTAAACTGGAAAATGAGTCTGAAGAAATTCCCCAAAATGCCACTTGGGAGAGACAAAGATGGAAATTTTGGAAAAGATAAGAGACATGGAAGGCAGAATGAAAAGATCCAACTTACACTGGTAGAAGTTCTTGAAGGGGTGTTTGGAGAAAATGGAAGAAAAATTTCAAGAAGATAATGGCTGATAATTTTCCATAATTGATGAAGGATATTAATCTTCCAATTTAGGGATTATGAGCTTTAAGATAAATAAAAACAGTGAAATTGGAGAACTCCAAAAACAAGGACATCCAGAGAGAAAAGATAAATTGCCTACAAAGTAAGAACAGACTGATCTCAGACTTCTCAGTAACAACAACCTAAGCCTAAAGATAACAAAATAATATCTTCAAAGTGCTGAAAAAAAAAATCACCAATATAGTTTTATATTCAATCATGTTATTCAAGAATGAGGGTAACCTCTAAATCTAACTACAAATACACAAGAAAAACGGGTCAGAAGAACATGTGAAATCATATCATAGGGATGAGAATCAGCAACATTCAAATTGTGGGGAATTCCACAGGGCAAAACAACTTGGTTTCTTCAACAAATAAATTTTTTTAAAAAAATAAAAAGAGGAAAAGAACCCTAAAAGATGCCTTAAGGGACAAATCAGTCAATTTTAATGAATGGACTTTATTTGAACTGAGTCAAACTATTTTAAAAATTGTATTTATGAAGCAACTGTATGTCTGAATGCTGAGTGGATTATTTAATGATAATGATAACTTGCCATTAAATTTTTAGGTGTCACTGTGGTATTATGGTTTTCTTAAGCTATCCTATGTCCCAGAGATATACATTGAACGATTAGCACATATAATGACATGATGGGCAATGTTTGCTTCAAAATACTCTAGCAAGTGGAGAGGGACATAAAACCAGATTGGCTATAATCACCTCAGCTGGATACATGGGGGTTCATGATTTTATATTTTGGGTTCTTTGAAGTTTTAACAACAAAATGTATTATAATAATAATAGTTATATCCAAAGAAATTGGTAGTTGAAAAGGCATTTTCCAAGTATATGGATCAATAAATTATGCTCTATTAACATAAAGAAATACTATGGAGAGTTAAAATTACGGAAATAGCACTACAGGTAATGCAAATAGATCATTTAAAATCATGTCGACTGAGACAAAAAGCAGTTGTGGAGTGACAGTATGACAGTTTATATAAAATTTGAAAACATAAAAAAAGAGCATGAACTAAAGATATTTCCAGGAAAAAACTGAGTTTACCACCAACAGATGTTTTGTTTTGTTGTGTGTTGTGTGTGGGTTTTGCTTCTTTGTTTTTGTTTTCAGATTTTTTCCACTTTTACTGAAATTTGACAACTGACATACAGCACCGTATAGGCTTCAGGTACACAGCATAATAACTTAACTTACATATATTGTGATACGATTACCACAATCAGCTTAGCTGACATCCATCATCTCATATAGACACAAAACAAGAGAAAGAAAAAACCAAGCCAAGGCTGGGCCAGGCACGGGCAAGCGCCCGGCACAATGCTGCTCCACATGCCCCTCGGCCGCCATACCTGTGCCCTTTGCACGCCAGACCAACTGCCGGGAGCCAGGGAGTCCTCCAACCTGAGGGAAAAGCGGAAAGGCCGAGCCCCAGGACAGGCAAGGGTCCTCTGCAAGAGCCCCAGGCATCGCCTTCCCGAGCAGCGGGCTCACTGTCCACGGGCAGGTGTCCGGCCTTGGCCTCTGAGTGACAGGTGCACTGCACAGAGGAGCGGCAACGCTGACCTGGCAGAAGCCGGGCTGCCACCAGGCCTGCATCACCAGTCACTCGCCCAGGGAGCCTGAGCACATGACCTGCCCACGGCTGCCCCCTGAGCAGGTTCTGTGGTCATTTCTAGTCACCGTCACCCTGCTTTCCCCCCATCAGGGGAAATCTTGAGTGGTTTCCAATACATCACAGGTCACTACTAGAGAAAAAGACAATCTCATTATTTTCAGCCACCATAACACTCTTGCTTAATAATGAAAATATCCAGTCCAGCATAAATAAAATGCCTCTGAACTTACTTCACTTAAAGTCAAGGCTCTCCCATGAGAAGAAAACAAATCCTACCATTTGCAATGACACGGATGGAACTAGAGGGTATTATGCTCAGTGAAATAAGCCAGGCAGAGAAAGACAAGTGCCAAATGATTTCCCTCATTTGTGGAGTATAACAACGAAGCAAAACTGAAGGAACAAAACAGCAGCAGACTCAGAGACTCCAAGAAGGAACTAGTGGTTACCAAAGGGGAGGGGTCGGGGAGGGCGGGTGGGGTGGGTGGGAGAAGGGGATTGAGGGGCATTATGATTGGTACATATGGTGTGGGAGGATCATGGGGAAGACAGTGTAGCACAGAGAAGACTAATAGTGAGTCTGTGGCATCTTACTACACCCAAGGACAGTGACTGCAATCGGGTGTGGGGGGGACTTGATATTATGGGTGCATGTAGTAACCACAATGTTTTTCATGTGAAACCTTCATAAGAATGTTTATCAATGATACCTTAATAAAAAAAAAGTCAAGGCTCTGCCCCCCAGACTTTGGGTAGCTCAGGGTGGAACATGGGTGGCAGGGCCAACTGGCTTCCCTCCCATCTGTCTTGTCTGCCTCCCCCGGGGGCAGTGGGCTCCTGTGGGTTGGGAGCTGCCAGGAGCCTCGGGAGGTGGCGGGAGGGGCTCTGGCTGACACATGATCTGGTACTGGGCTCTCTGGCCTGGCCAGATGGGAAAGCCAAGTCCCTCTTTGGGGTTTCCGGAGAGGAACCTCCAGCTGCCCTTCCCGAGAACCAGGCAGTGCCTCCCCTCCAGGGGGCTGTGTGTGCCCAGCCAGCACCCGCACGGCTGTGTCTCTTAACCCTGTCATAACCCAGAACACCTCTTCCTTCCTCTTTCTCTTTCATTGTTACTTCTTTGTTGAAAAAGCCCTTCAGAATACAGGATTCACTACGTTCTGGATCTTGCTGATTGCATAGGCAGAGTTTTAACATGTGCTCTGCACCCTGTATTTCCTATGAACTATAAACTGGTCGGAGATCCAGAGATTTCTCCAACGGCCTTTCCATTGCTCTGGCGAGAATGCCTCACAGTCAGCACCCGTGCTTCCCAATGCCTCCTAAAGCCTGTCTGTGCCCTGTTCACCGAGATGAAGCTGCGCACCTGGTGTTGCCCACCTGCCTGCACTCTGCCCCCCACCTTGGCTGTCAACTGGCAGGGCTACACTCCCTGGAGGGTCATACAATGGGAGGCCACCTTAAGTCACTTGGTTATTCTCCATGTTTTTTTAATTTCAGTCTCAAACTGAATAAAGTGGTATCTAGTTCATCAGAGTTCACATAGTTCAAAGGAATCCGACATCGTCGGTCTCTGAGACCTAAGGTCCTATTTAACTGCATGTCATTTTACAGCATTCATGGTAGAGTTATTCTGTCACTACATGCAGCTTAACACTGTCATATATTTCAACAAAAATGGTATGTGAAACGGAGAGTATTTCCATTTTATTTCAGGGCTATTTTGCAGAATGACTACAGAGGGGAAAAACGAGGTATGGTATATATTAGTAGGAAAGTGATTTGGGGTCAGGATTATGAATAAAGAATTCTGGGGTTGGGAAGAAGGTTTTAAGCTTGGCTGTGCAGAGTAAACATTAAAAATTTGTGTTTTTTCTTATTGGCAACCGGCACACCACACGAAAGGCAACAGAACTCAGCACGACCACACGCCCTGGGTGCCCACAGGGTCCGGTGTGAGTTCACAGCAGCACCACCAGCGATCACACGACCTGGTCAGATATTGAAAATAACAGTAAAGATAAAAATATTATTTCATCTACAGATGTCCGTTCATATATTCATTTTTCCTTGAAATAACAATGTGCTAAAGTTACACTGTTTTCCACAATGCTTGTTTAATTCATTTTTCTCAACTGAGACAATGAAATTCTACATAAGTCAGATCTTCATTATTGTACATCTGCTTAGCATTTAGATTTGTTCGAAACCTGAATACTCTTGATTCTACCAGGAGTTATTTTTTAATCAGTTATTTCTTTGAAACAAAAACGAGTACTCAACTTTCTTAGGAGCTGTGATTAGAAAAAGGAAGCCACAGAGTGGAGAGAAACATGGGAACACGACCCTTTAAATTCAGAGCCCTTCCTCCGGCAGGACTGCATCTGGTGCTCAGGAGAAAAGGCCGCCTCTGCTGCTTTCTCCCGGGATCGCAGGCTTCCAGGGGGGCATTCTTACTGTCCTCTCTGCAAATTAGGAGACGGCCGAACGTGAAGTGGTGATGTGTACTAGAGATCACGTATCCAGGCACTGAACTTAACAGTAGCCAGCATTTCCTGCACACACACACAGACCACCGGTAACTGTTATCAGGTGTGGCAGAAGGAAGGGTAAGGCGGCCGGAGAGGAGGATTCAGGGCCACTGTTTCCCCAGAGAAAAGGCAACTCCAGTTTGCAAAGGAAAATAATCTTTTCCCATTACTTTGCATAAAGATTTGCAAGCCTCCCAGAATCTGGGAGACCAGTTTATAGCCAGGCGCTCTCCGGAAGCCCTCCTCCACCGAGACCGGGGGCACATGAACACCCATGGTGCCGCCGGCTGGATGAGACTCCAGGCTCACTTTCTGTTCACAAAACGCACATGGATGGGCTCCCCTGGCGTCAGAAGCCCATGGGTTTTCGCATAAACAGCTTTGGTCCAAAAAGATGTTTTGATCTCAAAATGTTGAAGCAACTAGGAAGAGAAAGAGAGAGAAGAGCTTCAAACTTGGGACAGCAGAAAATCCACAGCACTTCCTGAGGCAGCAGTCCTCTCCCACGGCCTCGGGCAGCAGCGAGCCAGACGCGGAGACCCAGACCGCCTGGTCGGTGGGTGCCGAGCACCTGGAGAAGCAGAGGTCCTGGGCGAGAGCCTGGGCCGCCCACTGGGCGACCGTGAAGCCAGTGTGACAAGGACAGGCAGGCACAATGTTCACATGACTTACGTTTGATTAGCCATTTCAAAATTCTGACTCCTATTGCTTCCACTTTAGGTCTCGACAAGAATCCCGAGGAAGGAGAGAGGAACAAAGAGGAGCCCTGGGGTGCCTGCGGGTGGGGGGTGGGGTTGGCAGGGAGGGAGAGAATCTGCAGCCACTCCAACCGGGGCACAGACTCTGTGGGGGCACAGCCACCCAAACAGACTCCATCTGTTCATGTCCTCAGTTTAAATTCTCTTATTTGTACCTTTGATTCCATTTCTCATTTCTACAGTTCAGGAGGAGACGCCTACAAAAGTAGAAAGTGCGTGACCACCACCAAATACCCGTCCGCCTAAGGCGCTTAGCCCCACCCCCACCCCTGCCAAGGCCCGCCCGATACTCAAGAGTCACCCTGGCTTTGGGCACAGACGGCCACCTGCTCTACAGGCCTCTGTCAGGACACCAGCTCCTGGCGGGGAGGGAGGGCCAGCACGGGGTGGCAGATGGGCCGCCGACCCTTCCCACTGTCCACATCGTCAGAATAAAGTCCCACCAGCTAACAGAGTCAGTTTTGAAGAACAGGTGCCACACGTGCCCAGGCCGCCCCACCCCACCCTCTCTCCAGGCAGAGAAGACTGGGCCACTGATGGATCCTTGGGGGGCTGGGGCTCCGGGGGAGGTCAGGCCCAGGCAGGGGGCGCTGCAGCGGGACATATGCTGACCTCCGGACTCTGTCCTATTAAAGAGCCATGCTGCGTGACTGGTATATCGACAGCTCTGTAAAGTTCCAGCCCGCCATGGCCTCATCTAAACCTCTAACCTCTGGCTTCCATGCTGACCTCACATGCTACTCGCACATTCCCCTCAACTCATGCAGGTCTCCGCTCTCCGGGGCCATGCCACCTCTTCCTTTGTGGGTGGGCGGCCCATGCTCACTGAGAAAACCCAAACGGCACAGGCGATGCAAAGGCTGAAGCCAAAGCCCACTCCCCTTCACGTCCCGGCTCCCAAGAAGCCAGAGTGGACCTTCCACACGTTCTCTGCTGTGCAGCCTCTGGTCCCGACGCTGACAAAGTTCGTCTAACACCCCCCTTCAAGCCGCCTTTCCCACCCGTGGCTGGGTTCTGTGGGGTACCCACTGTGGATCCGGTAAGGAAGGCCCTTCCCTTACGGCTGTGCTAAGAGATTTTTTTCATGAACGGGCATTGTGAGGATGCATTTCCCTTTCCTGCATCGCTGGACTTGGTTTGACAATTTGGCATTTAGGGTATTTTTATCTGTGTTAATAAACCAAATCAGCCAGCAGTTTTCTTTTCTCATATTATCCTTTCCAGGTTCTGAGTATCAAGGTTATGCAAGTCTTGCAAAAATGACCCTTCCTTTTCTATTCTCTGTGTAAGTGACGACTGCCCATCCGCTAAAGGTCTGATAAAATCTTCTAATTACCAAAAACTTGCCAATAGGACTGTTGCGGCCTGGGGCACGTGGGGGTGAGTCTTCTTACCGCTGACCCAAGGTATGCAATATATGAAGTCTATTCTCTTTGAGTCAATTTGGGTAATTTACATTTTTCTGGTAAACTACTAATTTTTTTCTTAGTCTTCCAATTTATGGGCAAAAGAAGCCATTTGGGGTTTTTTGATGAAAAAAATTGCCTCGTGCATTTGCAGTATGTCTCCTTCCTCACCCCTAGAGCTCTTTGCACCCACACCCCCTCTCTTTTCTTGGCAATGACAGACAGTGAGGTTCCCCTTCTATACTTGCACCCGTAGACACGAGGATTCTTAGAGCGAATCTGCAGCAAGTACATTTGTACATTAAGAGCAGCAAACAAATAAGACCCCATCCCCCACCCAACACCCATTTCTGACCCTGTAGGGCAGGCTGGCCTCTGTGCCCCAGCAGCCCCTCTGCTTCTTCAGGTGGCCAGAGAGGGGACACAGCAAGCCCTCGCTGCTGACAGCGCGACCCTCGGTAGGAAGTGGCCGCTGCCTGTCTGGGGAGCGAGGAGCAGTGGTGGAATGTCCAGCGGCATCTGGCGGGGCCTGAGGCCTCCCTGAGGACACTCCCCTGGGACTGACCTCGGAGCAGGGGCCGAACAGCAGCTTCCACTTGATGGGCACAGACACCGCATGCAAGCTGTTCCTATTCCTCACAACCCCAGAGGTGGGGGTCTGGCCCATTTTGTGGCTGGGGAACCTGCCTGAGGGGTCAGAGCCAGAGCACAGCCGAGTTGAGACTTGGGTCTGATCGCCCTGGGGCTCCCGTGCACACCACACTGGCCGCCACCATGCCCCTCCGACACTGCTGGACCTGACAGTGTCCCCAGCGCCCACGTCCCAGGGACAGCTGCACTCCGCCTTGCCAAACTGAAGCCCCCCACATGCCGGCCGCATTGGCTGCGTCTGGCGGGGTCACCTGAGTCCTCCCCGACCAGAGCCAGCCGGCCTCACAGAGAGCTCCCCCATGTGCCCTCCGTGGTGCAGTGGCCCCTCCCGCAGGCTGACCACCCTGACCCCTCCACGCTTCCCCGGTGCCTTGCACTCTCTCAGGCTACCTTCCACGGTCCCAGCCCCTCAGTGCTCTGTCCAAGCCCTGTGAGCCTGCAGGAAAGCGCCTGCACCATACAGGGGAAATTTGGGGACCAGCCATGTCCCCTGGACTATGCCCTGCACCTGCCACTCTATGGCTATGGCTGGTGGCTGCACCTTTCTGAGTCTTGGTTGCCTTAACAGTAAAATGCAGGAGACGGGGCTACCAGATCGTCCCCCATTTACCTGTGCTTAGACTCAGCGGCAGTAGCTCCCAAACCTTGGGTCAGGGTTTCCCGTGGCTGAGATGGTTAATGGTAGTCTTTCCAAATTTGCAGGGAAGGCTAGTGGGTAGGATTTTCTCTACTGTGGGCTTTTCTTTCATTAAATTTCCTCCAGACATGATTAGCTCCTGGTGCAGCCTGAACTCAGATACAGCATAAGCACAAAAGCATCCCTGGTAGTACTTAGGGATCACCATCAAGGTCCTCTCCAGCAAAACCCAGCCTCCCTAGCACCTCACAGCCCTACAGGCTTGAGAACCAGCAGCCTGCAGATGGTTCATTCGCATGAATGAAGACGTGCAAGCACTCCACAAGGGGCCAGTCTGCTTCCCTGGGGCAACAGGCTTTGGCTGGACACTTGAGGGGCCAGGACTTCGGTGGCAGACAGAGCCACTATGCAGTGGGAGTACCCCAGCCCCAGTACAAACACACCGTAGGCTTCAGGGCTTCTCAGAACCCACCTACCAGCGGCCTCAGAATGGCCCTGAGCCCCACCCAGACCCAACAAATCACCCTCTGTGGCTGCCCAGGAACCTGCATTTGAAGGAGCGCCCTGGGTGTTTATGTTCCACGGCACCTGAGGGCCGCCCCTCCGACACCTCCCCACTGGCCTCTCTCCCGGACGCCCGCGTGCTAAAGACGGCCGAGTTCGTGGGCACAGGGACCCCCACAACACCCACACCTCCCAGTCTGCAGGCCTCCAGGGCCTCTAACTGCTGCCCCCAGGCCTCCGAGAGGACAGAACTGGGCAGGCATCAGGGGACCAAGGACAACTCCTGTGGAGGGCGGCTAACACGGGAGAGGGATTCCACACGAAGAGCTTGCCTTCCGGTTCGCAAACCACCTTTCCTTTCTCTGGACGCAGCTGAGCCCAGGGAGCCTGCGGGGCGCAAAGGCTGGGGCCTCGCCCAGGCACCTACCTGGATCACCAGCAGGTGGATCTCCAGTTCTGCGATCCTCCGCCCAATGCAGCTTCGGACCCCATATCCGAAAGGGATGGACCCAAAATTGTCAACTCGGTCCAGGCTTCCTCTGCGCAGCCAGCGCCCGGGCCGGAACTCCCCGGCGCGCGGGAAGCTGGCCTCCTCGTAGGATGTGGCATAGTGGCAAAGGGCCAGCTGCGTCTGGGGAGCCCGTTTGAACAGGGAAGGAATGAGAAGGGGATGGTGAGAGGGCAGAGCCGAGACGAGCGCCCCACCGGCCCCTCACGTCAAGGCAGCCACCCAGCCCGTGACTCGGGCCTTTCAGAAACGCCCCCAGGAGGGGACCGGCGGCTCCCTGCGGCCTGGGGGCCTGGGGGCCGGGGGCGCGGGCCGGGAGCTGCAGGAACCCCCGGCTGCGGGAGCACGGCGCTCACCGGCCTGCTCCTGAGCGCGCCTGCACCGCGCGGCCCGTGCGGAAGGGGACGACACCTGCGGCTGTTTGCTGCCCTACAGGGACGGCTACACGCAGGTCCCAAGTCGGCCGCCGCTGCCCAGCCCCGGGGCCCACCGCACGCAGCCCAGACTCACGCCTTCGGGGATCAGATACCCGCCGACGACCAGGTCGTCCTGGGTGACCCGGCCGTTCCCCGGCAGCACTGGGAAGAGCCTGGAGAGGGAACGGAAGCGAGTGGTGACTTCTAACAGGTCGTACTAAGCATTTCAAAGTCTGGACATACCGCTGTTCTCATCTCCGAGGAGTGGCGACCCGCGGTGCTGCTCCAGCTACGGCCTCGCTGTCAGGCCCTTCGTGCTGGGGCGGCCAGGCCCCCCCGCGGGAACACGGTCGCAAGACACAAAGCAGGGCCGCGAACATGCTAGTCGCACAAGACGACTGAGCTTCTGCGGTCTATGCGATGGGACCCCTTTATCCAGGAGTTCATCTGAGGGGCTCAGGGGCCCAGGAAGCACAGGGGAAACACCACTGCAGCCTTTCTGAGAGGCCGTCCTGAGAAAACCCTGAATCACACTTTGAGAAATACCAGTAAACACACAGCTGCTTTTTCTTTTTCTTCTCTTTCTTTTTTTTTGAGATTCTACGGCGTGCTGCAGATAGAGGATGCATACAGCTGGAAATACCACTATCAAGTCAGGTTTGAAAGGATCCCGGTAGGGCACCCCATGCCCACAGCCTTGGCCCTGGTCAGGGACCTTGCCCCCACGGGAACACCATTTGCAATCCCTGCACCTCGGAGGAGGAAGACTCGGCTACTCACCCAGGCCCGCCCAGGTCCCCGGCATGGCTCCTGTGCAGCCCCCCCCTGAGGGTGCGTGAAGCCCGGCCTGGAGTGAGGAGTGAATGAGTCACCACTCGGTGTCTCCAGCCCGACCCGGGGAGTCCCTCAGGACCCAGAGTGTCCCGTGGGCCGGTCTGGTAACAAGCCGGACAGCCCGCAGTCTGCTCCCCACAAGTCCATCTGGCCTCGCCTGACCTTGAGAGGCACGAGCCCACGGCAGAGCCGCGGGGAGGCCGCTGAGCCAGGCACCAAAGCAGGCGCCATGTGAGACGGTGGCTCCAAACATCTTCATGAGGAACAATTAATATTTCAAACCGTAAAACCAACAGCCTTTCTGCTTCTCTGACGGGGCAGGACAGCGATGCAGTTACAAACATCCTCCTCAAAACTCCAGCCACCAAGGGGGGTTGGAGCTTTTGTTTGGACCTGGCTTTTAATTCAAAAGCACCTTCACTGTGCTAAAGAGCCCGACGCTCCAGGGAGCCTTTCACCTCAAGGTCTCCTTGAGCAGGGCTCTGACCAGCGGGACTCCGGGGACGTCCGCCGCCGTTGGGACATGCCTGTCCCCCAGATTCTCGACTATCTCCCGGTACATCGCCTGCTGTACTTCCGGGTGCTTTGCGAGGAGATACACAGCCCAGGATAAGGTGCATGACGTCTGGTGAGGAAACAGGCAGACACAGGCACGCGCGTGAGTGACACCAGGGCAGCAGCGGCACCACAGTCACGTGCCAGTAAGTGGATGTGCAAAGTCACATTTGTACATTCTATCAGAGCATCCCCAAGCCAAAAGATTACTTTCCTTGATTCATGCAAGAAAAAAACAGAAAAATAATTTTGGAAAGTAACACCAACTATGTGATCAACTAAGTGGCCTTTCAATGAAGAGCCACAGGAAAAACTGCTTTAGAACTTTTCAGTCCGGAGGAATCTGCCTACTCTTCAGTGGGGCCCGAGGATGCAGGCTTGCTGGCTAGGCCTGGAAGGGGTGCCTGGAACCTCCTGTGCCTTCTTTGCAAGGGTCACCTGGTTTTTGCTAGAAAAGGCCTGAGGCTGCCCATCAGCCTGAGGTCTGCTCGCTCTCCTGGCATCCCACAAGCCCACAGTGCTGGGCGAGGCCTGCTCTGAATGCTGATCTGGGGGGCGGGTATCTGATCCCCAAAGTTCAAAGACTATTAGCCACCGTCCCCATGCTTTTACCAAGTACAGCGACATGTCCACACTGGAGCAAAGCAGTATCGTTGATATACAATCTTACAAACGTTTCACATGAGCAACACTGTGGTTACTACATTCACCCATGTTATCAACCACCCCTCAACGTCCCATTGCAGTCACTGTCCATCAGCATAGTAAGATCAAAGCAGTATCATTTTGATGCCACTTCTCGGATGGAAGAATTACATTTCTGGCTATTGAGAAGAATTCTGTTTTGTTTTCCTAGGTTCCAAGATTTTCACTAACATCAATAGCATTATTGAACACGATACTGTAAATCACTCTCCTATAAACAAGGACATTCCAGAGTATAAATGCCCTTTCTCATGTAAAACAATCTAACGTAAGAAGGCCATATTGCTATCATTTCCCTGTAATAGATAATGTGTTTTTAAAGGCAAGCTCTCCTGTAACATAGAATATATAATATAAGGTGCAAGATTCTTCCTTATAAATGATAAGGAAATAATTTAGATTCCTATTAAGAGAACAGAAAGTTTCTGTTAAAATCACATTTAAAATGTGTTAAATGGTGTTAAAACCAAATGGGGTACATCCATACATAGGAATCACTCTCAATTGCAAAAATATTCATGAATCCCAAAGTCATTTTGCTGAGTGAAGAAGACCAGATGAAAAGGACAAACTGTTGATCCCATTTATATAAATTTCTAGAAAAATGCAAACTGATGTAAAGTGTCAGAAGGCAGATCAGTGGTTGCCTGGGGCAGGGGTGCTGGGAGGGACGGACTGAAATGCCTGGGGGTGAGGAATTGCAGGGGTGGTAGAAATGTTCAGGAGCTGGAGTATGGTGGTGGTTTCATAATATGCTGTATTCATATACATACAATATAGTGTTTATACTCTATCTCTGAACAATCGGTATCAGTTTGCCAAGTTAAAATGGATGTAGTTTATCATGCAGAAATTATATTGCAATCGTTGATTTTTAACAACAGCTTAAAAATGAACGTGAAGCTGTTAGAATTCATCTCCCGAATGTTCCTTCACTGGCTTCTCCCTTAGGAAAGGTCCCTCCACACTGCGCATCCTGGTGACCCTCTGAGAGGCCCAGGGGCACGAGGTAAAACGCACCCCAATCAGCTTAGAGACAAGGCCACTCACTCAGTCATCCCTCACCGGTCCAGCCAACCCATGCCATCCAACATTCACGTATTGGAATGGTCATTGGTGGTATCAATCTCACTGGTCAGTTTGAATGTCACTGGTATCTGTTTGTTTACTGTAGAAGACCTATAAGAATAAAGCGTTTACACTGTTTTTCGCTTTTACAAGTTTAAATGACATAATAAAAATGGTATGTCAAAGTTCTTTTTCTCTCTTTAAAATGGAGGTCGTGCCATATTCAAAGTCGGGAAGCACTCGTGGAAAGGGGCGCTCTGAGGTGACAAGCTTAGCTGTTTAGTTTTGAAGTGCTCTGGAAACAGGAAAGCAGCCAGCAAGTCTTAATTATGTCACTCAGCTAACTTTTCTTCCACCAGTTATGAAAAGCCTGGTCCAGCTTTTTCCTGTTCCCTATTAGCAAATTTTAAAATTTCTCTGTACATAGACTCACATGTACATTTTTCTTACACGAATAAATGTATCAGATTATATGTGTGTTTTTAGAGGGAACCTGGCTCCCGTCCCCCCAGTGCCACCCCACCCCCCAGCCAAGCAACGCATGGCAACGGTCTGGCATATGCCCTCCCCGCCCCCTCCGCGTCCACACCCTGTACAGACACTGACGCAGGGGGCGGGTGGGGCCACTGCTTCCATTACTATGGGAAACGCTGCATCTTCCTTTCTCACTGATTGACAGGGTGGGGGACTCCCTCCAAGCTCACCGGCGGTGCTGAGCCCTCCTTGGCCACAGTACGAGGCTCAGCTGCTACAATGACTGAATCTATTCACAGGATTTAAAACTGAAACACAGACATATTCATAAGTGAAACTGTTAAATGTTTCTTCCTTTGTGCTCTCTTTAGTAGGTTTTGGTTTTAAAGTTATGCTGGCTTAATAAAAATGAGTTGGGGAGTTCTCCATGGCCTGGAATATTTAAAATAATAAATGATAAGGCTTTTAATGTATGTGCCCTCTTCATTTCTGATATTATGAAACAATGGACAAACCTTAAAACGTATTGTTATTTTTGTGTGATAATGGAATGGTGGCTATATTCTTTACAGATTTCCATGTGCACCTAAGTTTTTTATCACATATATATTTTTAAAAGGTAGAGTTTTCTCCTGGCCACTCAGCAGTGAAGCAGCCATTCAGCAGGTACAAACATGTACGGTACTCTTAAAGTACCTGCCCTCCAACAGATGACTTGGAAAGGCCACCAGATTTCACCGTGTTTTGTCTCTTAAGGACAGGAAAACGGACAAACTCACTGTGTCGACACCAGCCAGCAGCATCTCGGTCATGTTGGCATAGATTTCCTCCAGCGTCAACTCCTGGCTGAGGAAGAGGTAGGTAAGCAGTCCCCCTGTCACCTTCTGCCCTCGGTCCATCTGGCACCGTATGTCCCTCAGCTTGTTGTCAACATGAATTTGACCTGTTTGAAAACAGCATTTCTTTTGAACGAAGTTTTGGTTGAGAATAATGTCTTCCATCCCAATTCCCTCCTCATCCTCCCTGTAACTTGACTCAGTTTATGACAGCTTCAGAGGCTTGATTGATTGTCAACCTTCACTCATAAGCTTGTTTGTATAAATGAACGAAAACTTGAAGACAAGCTAAACATCTCTTCCTTTATGAAAATAGCCTAGAAGATATTTGAAGAAGTTTGTTTTACTAATCAAACAGCCAACAAGACTTTGGAATAGCAGGAATTCAGATTCTTCTCCCCACTGTGCTTCCAGGACAGAATGAACCCAGGCGAAGACAACGTAATGTATCATGCACATCAGAACCTCTATATTCAAATGAATGTTGGCATTCAAAAGGCACCACGGGACACTACTTTAAATGTTTGTATTATTCTAAACATTTTGGAAATCTTTTCTTTTTTGGAAATCCTTTTATAGTAAAAATTTTAGCCACATAAATAAACTAATCTTGCTGTTTAGTCTCACCTTGGGTTTCGACAAATAGATTTTTGCTAGCTTATTTTCACCAGGTTAAAACAAATGAATTTGTCTCCTTCCAAAAAGCTGCAATTGAGAATGTCCAAATGAATGCGTGCGGACCTGAAACTCATTCTACATTTTAAGCAATGACAGAATTATTGGACTAAAGACATCATCTCCCAAAGACAACATTTACTTGAATGTATTACTGCCAGCGTGTTTGTTAAAAAATATTTAAAATGGAGAACTCAGTCATGTTACTTGTAGTCACAACCCACATACTGGTTTTGCTCTTTCAAGAAACCAATCTAAAAGTTTGTGAGTCCAAATAGCATGTAGCTACATGGAGTCAGGGTGATTGGGCCACAGACACACAGGCAGTACAGTCAGGCCCGTCTATATAAAAGGTGACCCTGGAGTCCCTTACTGAATTTGAAGAGTCCATCCCAGGACCTGCAGAACTCCCGCCAGGGCTTCGGGATGACCGGGCGGAGCCACCTGGGGATGGCGCCCGCGTACATAGATGTCTTGAACATGCCGAACATGAGCCCCAAGGCCTCGATGTAGTCCAGCGTGGGCTGCGGGACGCTGTTTTCCAGGCAGCCCAAGCGGCTCTCATAAAGGATGGTGGCCACTCCTACAGGAAAATCAAGTTTGAAAACCCTCTTCTTCCATGTTTTTACAGTATCAGCATGTAATATCCAGCCATAAGAGTTACTTTCAAAAGCAACCAAGGGACCTTTTGTGAGGGAGCCTTGTGCTCCATTCCTGGAGGTTTTCTCCACCTGCTTCTGAGCCTCCTGGGGTCAGAGAGCAGCCCTGCCAGCCGGTGGCTCTGCTCATCACACCCTCCTCTCTGTGGTTTCCTCCAGACCCTAGGTGCCAAAGCCGCAACCTTCCAGCCACTTGCCCAGCCTTGGGGAATTGGAGGGTGGCTCCATCTGGCCAGCAAGTGGGGAGCCCTGGGCCCAGAGGGCCGCAGGAGCAGAGGAAATACATCTGTGAATCAGGGACAAGCAGGGTTTCCCACTGTGCTTGCAAGTCATCCCCCTGTTGGTTTTGTTACTATTTTTAGAGAGCATTAACATCAGAACTTTTCAAAGTTAACTTAAAAATTAAATCTGAAGTAAAGTAACTCATTAAAAAAGGTAAGAAAGCTGATAGGAGGGCCTCCAAAAAAAGCATGGAGCAGAACAAAGCGTTCGGTATGTTACTGTTTAATTTTTTCTATGTAAAAAGAATATTCACATGTATTTCTTCATATGTACTCAGAAAATACCTTGAGAAACTGGTGACCTGGCTGGGTCAGGAGAGGGGCAGACTTCTCAGTGACGCCTTTTGGGTTTAAGCTTTGATGTCAGCACATGGGGATGCACTACTCACTCAACATGGATTTAAAAAGCTACAGCTTTGCAAAACTGAAGGAACAAAATAGCGGCAGACTCACAGACTCCAAGAAGGGCCTAGCAGTTACCAAAGGGGAGGGGTGTGGGAGGGCGGCTGGGGAGGGAGGGAGGAGGGGATTGTGGGGTATCATGATTGGTGCACATGGTGTGGGGGGTCACGAGGAAGACAGTGTAGCTCAGAGAAGACAAATAGTGGCTCTGTGGCATCTTACTACACTGATGGGCAGTGACTGCAATGGGGTATGGGGGGGACTTGATAATAAGGGTGAATGTTATAACCACTTTGTTTTTCTTGTGACACCTTCATAAGCGTGTGTATCAATGATACCTTAATTAAAAAAAAAAAAAACCTACAGCTTTGTAGTTGATGCCCTCTAAGCTTCCACGGCTTTCCAAAAGTCATGCTAGAACAAAATGTGTAGTAATGAGGAGCATGGTTCTTGAGTTAAGAAGATCTGGATCCCAAACTAAGTTTGAGTTTTTCAGTCTCCCTGTTTGTAAACCAGGGGTGGTAGACATGGCCCAGTTAGCACTGTGAGGGTGGCATGTATGCAGGCCCAGAACACGGTCTGGGACACAGGAAATGCTTGATGAATGACCACTACTACTTTTGGGCAAATGTCCATTCTTACATCTTTGCTGCCTCCGGGCTTCAGCTCACCTTCCATTGAGTATCTGAAGAAAAGGTCATTGACATTGGTCACAGTTTCTCCATCTTCTGCCTGGCTCTTGAGGATGTAGATTCTTTTAATTAAATCAGCAATAACTTGGTTGATTTCTCCTGAAAAAATGGCCACATCTTTTGGTTTCAGAATTCTTTGTCTCAGTACTTTTCTCATCCTGAGCCACTGTCCGCCCTCCCTAGAAGAATAAAGTGAGAGTCTCCTTGTGCTGATGTTCTGGAAAGGGACTCTTGCAACCTCTGAAAAGTTTCCCAGCAGTAAAGAACCAACAGGAAAGTCTACCCATCCCAATGGAATGAGACGGGGAGACTCAAACTTTAAGGGGAAAAATTGCCACTGGGAATCATCTTTCCTAAAAGTAATACGATTCCCTTTGAAAGACCTTGCAAGACTATTATAATAATGAGATATGAAACTGCTCTGATTAGCAAATGGGAAAACAGTTTGTATGCAGACACTCCTGCGGCCTGCGCTGGGCTCCTGGGCCGGCAGCCGGTGCCGCGACGCCGTGGCAGCGACGCCATGGCAGTGGCACAGGGAGCAGAGCACTCGGCCTCTGCGCCCGGCTGCGCCCCTCCAAGGCTGACAGGCAGGAGCGACTGTGGGATTCTTTCCCTCAGGGAAGAAATTGAGGGGCCCCAGTGACACCCCATGACCACTTTGATTTATGTCATTTGAGAAATGATGGTTGTACCTTTCCCCAACCCATCTATAAGGACATGTATATCAAAAGAGCCACAGACAGAATTCCCAAACCCCAGGGACTTGCACCGGGGCGCATGCAGATGCCCTGTGTTCTCCTCCCTGCTGGGAGGGTGCTGAACAGCTCTTGGAAGGCACAAAGGTGCCAGTGACCCTTGTTTAAAAAATAACAGTCAGCCTGTTATGGGACGGGATAATCACACACGGTGATCCACGCTGCAGGCTCTCAGCCCCTCCCTGAGGTCTCCTAAAACAGCCGAGCACACCCCTGCCCCCGGACGGGCTCTGTGGACTTCAGCTCCCCTTGGTCACTGAATGGACACCTAAAGCCGACAAGCCTCCTCCCCATTACTCAGCTAGGGTGACCCCCACCTCATTCCTGCCATCAAACATCTTCCCAAAGGAGGGAGAGAGCCCCTGACTGGCCCTCTGGCACCTGTGCTTAGATCACACAAAGCAGCTTCTTTGACACTACTCAGGTTGTCTGAGTTATTAAAAGCTGGTGTTTAGGAGCCTGGCCTTCAGGGAGGTGGGGAGGGGGCGCAGTCTCCCTGAGCTCCGCACTCCCTCCGGTGGCCAGTCCCACATACTCACGCTGAGATGAGCCCTGTGGATCTCCCTCGTAGGTCTCGGTACTCCTGCCAGGACTCCATGTTGGCTCTCTGGGGCACAGCGCCCTCCGCCCGGAGCACCTGAGCCACCATGTCTCGGTCTGCAACAGACACTACAAACTGAGAACCAAAGCGAGACTTGAAGACTTTTCCGTATTCCCGTGTGTGCTTCTGCTGCAAAGCCGTGGAGAAACCAAAAGAGGAAAAGATACACAGATATGACATAAACATTTCTGTGTGTTAGGGGAGCAGAAAACTGGGGGAGACGGAAGCTCTACATTATACAGAGGTGAATCAGAGCAGTGACTTTAAATATTCCTAAGATAAATATATTTTTACATGATTAGTCATATTCACTCTAAGTTTTCTTCTTCTTTAGGGATATGCTTTTTAAATACCTTAGCTGTGTGGGGCAACAAAAGAGAAGTGTTATTATGGATCGAGGTTAAATGCAGAGCCTTCAGTGGCCTGAGCCAAACGGGCTCTACCTGCCCCTTCCCAAGGCCCTCAGCAGCTCTGCCAGCTTGCTCCGCAGACAGCCCTCTGTAGCCAATCTTTAATGAAACTATAAAAATGGCCCCAAGCAAGAAAAGAAAAGAAAAAGATTTCAGATTGGAAAGAGCCAAGTATAGCTAACTCAATTCACAGGTGACATGATCTTGCATATAGAAAATTCTAAGGAATCCACCCAAAAACTATCATAACTATTAAGTCCAGCAAGCTTGGAAGGTATAAAATCAATATACAAAAGTCACTTGTATTTCCATACACTTGCAATGAACAAACCAAAAATAAAATTAAGAAAACAATTCCATTTACAATAGTATCAGTAAGAATAAAAATACTTAGGAATAAATCTAACAAGTGCAAAACTTAAACTCTGAAAACTATAAGAGATTATTGAAAGAAATCAATGACGACCTAAATAAACAGAAAGACATCCCATGTTCATGGATTGGAAGACTTAATATTATTAAGATAGCAATACTCTCCAAATGACCCACAGATTCACCATAATCTCTATCAGAATACCAGTTGGCCTCTTTGCAGAAACTGACAAGCTGATCTTAAAATTCATATGGAAATGCAAGGGACCCAGAATAGCAAAAACAATCTTCAAAAAGAAGAACAAAGTTGAAGGATTCACATTTCCCTATTTCAAAAACTTACTCCAAAAGCACAGTAATCACAAAAGTGTGGTACTAGCCTAAGTATAAACATCTAAATCATTGGAAGAGAGCTGAGAGTCCAGAAATAACTTCCTGTGCCTATGGTCAACTATTTTCAGCAAGGGAGCCAAGAAAATTAGATGGAAAATAATAGTCTCTTCAAAAAATGGTGGTGGGACAGCTGGATATTCACAGGCAAAAACTCATTTACATACTTATCTTACCATGTACAAAATTTACCTCAAAATGGATCAAAGACCTAAATATAAGAGCAAACCATAAAACTCTTAGAAGAAAACATCAGGGTAAATCTTCATGACCTTGGATTTGGCAGTGGTGTCTTAAGATACGACAGCAAAAGCACAAAAAACAAAATTAAAAAGGTAATTGAACTTCATCAAAATTTAAAACTTTTGTTCTGCAAAGCACACTATAAAGAAAGTGAAAGACAATCCCCAGAATGGAGACAATATTTGCAAAGCACATATCTGATAAGGGACTTGTATCTAGAATTCATAAAGAACAACTACAACTCAATAGTGAAAAAAACAGATCGATTAAAACTTGGGGAATTATCTGAATGGACATTTCTCCAAAGAAGATCACAAATGGCTAATAAGCAAATGAAAAGAAGTTCAACATTATTAACCATCAGAGAAATGCAAATAAACACCACAATGAAATATGACTTCATGCCCATTAGGATGGTTATAATCAAAACGACAGGTAATGAGATCGATTCAAGATGGCGGCATGAGCGGTGAGACAGAGAACTCCCCCAAAAGCCACATATGGTACGAAAGTGTAGTTGATGCAGCTGGTCCTGAAAGAGCAACAGGAAGGAGGGCTGCGCCGGACTGCATACACCTGGCGAACAGAGCAGACCTCACGAAACAGGGTAACGTACCAAGGTCTTGATCCAGCGGGACCCAAGCCCTTCCCTCACCTCAGCTCACCGGCAGGAGGAGGAGAAGTGGAGCGGGGAGGGGGTGGAGGCCTGGGACTGCTGAACACCCAGCTCTGGAGATCTGCTTTGGAGCACAAATCTGCATTTTATGGTGCTCTGGAGATTAGTAGGGTTGGAAAGAAAAGACAGGCGGAATACTTGAGAGGCTGAGATTCCAGCCCTTTGTGGAGGACAGGGATCCACATCCAGCCACTCTGGGACAAGGGAAAGGTGGGTGGTATGACAGGTTTCCTAGCAGCGAGAGGACAGCTGAAGGGGCAGGGTTTGCAGGGAGCTGCGTGGGAAAAGGGATAGGTGGACAAGGTTGTCTGGGCTTGCTCTGCCCAGCAGGTTGGGAACTTTGAGGAGCTTCAGGCGCTCCATCCCCCTGGCTGGCTACTGAGCTCTGAGGCCCCCACTGTGATACGCAGCCTGCTGTGCCTTCCTCCTGGCCTGTTAGCACTGGCTCGCAAACCAGTAGTAACTGCGCTGGGGTCAGGCCAGCCAGAGGGATGCCCTGCCTATGACTGCTACATATGCAAAGCACAGAGGCTTACACCTGTGTGCTGGCCGACTGGTTCTGGCAGTGGAGACAGGCACTGCAGCAGGAGTCAGGAAACAGCTCTTTCCTCCCCCCAGGCACCAGCGCCACTCCCCTGCGACCCCTGACATCACTCCAGGGACAGAGCAGCTCCAGAGACTAGCACTTCTGGGCACTAGAGGCCGCCACATAGAAATATGAAACATCAAAGGAACCTGGTTCAGACCAAAATCTCACAAACCCCAGGAAAAGGGCCAAATGAAACATAACTCACCAGTCTTCCTCAAAGAGAGTTCAAAATAAAAATCAAAAACATGCTCATGGAGGTACAGAAAAAATATTCAAGAACTCAGGAACAAATTTAGGACTGAGATTCAATCATCAAGAAATTCCACATCTGAAATCAAACATACAATGGAGGGACTTAAAAGCAGATTAGATGTAGTTGAAGAGATGGTAAATGAAACAGAAATTAGAGAAGAGAAATACAAAGAAGCTGAAGCACAGAGAGAAAAAAGGATCTCTAAGAATGAAAGAATATTGAGAGAACTGTGTGAACAATCCAAATGGAACAATATTCGCATTATAGGGGTACCAGAAGAAGAAGAGAGAAAAAGGGATAGAAAGTGTCATTGTGGAGGTAATTGCTAAAAACTTCCCCAATCTGGGGAAGGAGATAGTCTCTCAAGCCATGGAGGTGCACAGATCTCCCAACACAAGGGACCCAAGGAAGACAACACCAAGACATATAATAATTAAAATGACAAAGATCAAGGATAAAGACAGATTTTTAAAAGCAGCTGGAGAGAGAAAAAAAGATCACATACAAAGGAAAACCCATCAGGCTATCATCAGATTTCTCAACAGAAACCTTAGAGGCCAGAAGGGAATGGCATGATATATTCATTGCAATGAAACAGAAAGGCCTCAAACCAAGAACACTCTACCTGGCAAGGTTATCATTTAAATTTGAAAGAGGGATTAAACAAGTTTCAGATAAGCAAAAGCTGCAAGAATTTACCTCCCACAAACCATCTCTGCAGTGCATTTTGAAGGGACTGCTATAGATGGAAGTATTCCTAAGGCTAAATAGCTGTCACCAGGGGAAATGAAACCACAGCAAAGTAGAACAATTAATTACTAAGCAGATGCAAAATCAAATCAACTACCCACAAAGTCAATCAAGGGACAAAGAGTACAGAATATGATACCTAATATATAAAGAATGGAGGAGGAAGAAAAAGGAGGGAAAAAAAAGAACCTTTAGGCTGTGTTTGTAATAGCAAACTAAGTTAGTTAAATTAGACTGTTACATAGTAAGGGAATTACTCTTGAACTTTGGTAACCACAAATCTAAAGCCTGCAATGGCAATAAGTACATACCTATCAATAATCACCCTAAATGTAAATGGACTGAATGCACCAATCAAAAGACACAGAGTCACTGAATGGATAAAAAAACAAGACCCGTCTATATGCTGCCTACAAGAGACTCACTTCAAACCCAAAGACACACAGACTGAAAGTAAAGGGATGGAAAAAGATATTTCATGCAACTAATAGGGAGAAAAAAGGAGTTGCAGTACTTGTATCAGACAAAATAGACTTCAAAACAAAGTAACAAGAGACAAAGAAGAACATTACATAATGATAAAAGGGTCAGTCCAACAAGAGAATATAGCCATTATGAACATCTAAGCACCCAACACAGGATCACCCACATATGTGAAACAAATACTAAAAGAATTAAAGGGGGAAATAGAATGCAATGCATTCATTTTAGGGGACTTCAACACACCACTCACTCCAAAGGACAGATCAACCAGACAGAAAATAAATAAAGAGACCAAGGCACTGAACACCATATTAGAACAGATGGACCTAACAGACATCTAAAGAACACTCCAACCAAAAGCAACAGGATACACATTCTTCTCAAGTGCATATGGAACATTTTCAAGAATAGATCATATACTAGGCCACAAAAAGAGCTTCAGTAAATTCAGAAAGATTGAAATTGGACCAACATGCTTCTCAGATCACAAAGTTATGAAACTAGAAATAAATTACACAAAGAAAACTAAAATGCCACAAACACATTGTAGGCTTAATAACATGCTTCTAAATAATCAATGGATCAATCACCAAATAAAAACAGAGACCAAGCAATATATGGAGACAAAGGACAACAATAATTCAACACCACAAAATCTGTGGGATGCAGCAAAGGCCGTGCTAAGAGGGAAGTATATTGCAATGCAGGCCTACCTCAGGAAAGAAGAACAATCCCAAATGAACAGTCTAAACTCACAATTAATGAAACTAGAAAAGGAAGAACAAATGAGGCCCAAAGTCAGTAGAAGGCGGGACATAATATTAAAGCAGAAGAAAATAAAATCAAGATGAAAACAATTGAAAGAATCAATGAAAGCAGGAGCTTGTTCTTTGAGAAAATAAACAAAAGAGATAAGCCCCTAGCCAGACTTATCAAGAAAAAAGAGAGTCTACACACATAAACAGAATCAGAAATGAGAAAGAAAAAATCACTATGGACACCACAGAAATACAAAGAATTATGAGAGAATACTATGAAAAATTATATGCTAACAAACTGGATAACCTAGAAGAAATGGACAGCTTTCTAGAAAAATACAACCTTCCAAGGCTGACCCAGGAAGAAACAGAAAATCTAAATAAACAAATTACCAGCAAGGAAATTGAATTGGTAATCAAAAAACTACCTAAGAACAAAATTCCTGGACCAGATGGTTTCACTGCTGTACTTTATCAAACATTTAGTGAAGACCTAATAGCCATCCTCATTAAAGTTTTCCAAAAAGGAGAAGAGGAGGGACTACTCCCAAACTCCTTCTACAAGGCCAACATCACTCTAATATCAAAATCAGGCAAAGACACCACAAAAAAGAAAACTACATACCAATGTCCCTGATAAACATAGACGCAAAAATACTCAACAAAATATTAGCAAACTGAATTCAAAAATACATCAAAAAGATCATCCATCATGATCAAGTGGGATTCATCCCAGGAATGCGAGGATGGTGCAACATTCGAAAATCCATCAACATCATCCACCACATCAACAAAAAGAAGGACAAAAACCACATGATCATCTCCATAGATGCTGAAAAAGCATTCAACAAAATTCAACATCCATTCATGATAAAAACTCTCAACAAAATGGGTATAGAGGGCAAGTACCTCAACATAATAAAGGCCATATAAGGCAAACCCACAGCCAACATTATACTTAACAGCAAGAAGCTGAAAGCTTTTCCTTTAAGATCAGGAACAAGACAAGCATGCCCACTCTCCTCACTTTTATTCAACATAGTTCTGGAGGTCCTAGCCACACTATCAGGCAACACAAACAAATAAAAGGTACCCAGATTGGCAAGGAAGAACTTCAACTGTCCCTGTTTGCAGATGACATGATATTGTACATAAAATACCCTAAAGAATCCTCTCGAAACTACTAGATCTAATATCTGAATTCAGCAAAGTTGCAGGATACAAAATTAATACACAGAAATCTGTTGCATACCTATACACTAATGATGAACTAGCAGAAAGAGAAATCAGGAAAACAATTTCATTCACAATTGCATCCAAAAGAATAAAATACCTAGGACTAAACCTAACCAGGGAAGTGAAAGACCTGTACTCTGAAAACTACAAGAAACTCATAACAGAAATTAAAGAAGATACCAGTAAATGGAAACACATCCAGTGCTCATAGATAGGAAGAATTAATGTTGTCAAAATGGCCATCCTGCCTAAAGCAATCTACACATGCAATGCAATTCCTATTAAAATACCAACAGCATTCTTAAAAGAACTAGAGAAAATAGTTCTAAAATTTATATGGAACCATAAAAGACCCCGAATAGCCAAAGCAATCCTGAGAAGGAAGAATAAAGCTTGGAGGATTATGCTCCCCAACTTCAAGCTCTACTACAAAGCCACAGTAATCAAGACAATTTGGTACTGGCACAAGAACAGAACCACAGACCAATGGAACAGACTAGATAGCCCAGATATAAACCCAAGCATATGTGGTCAATTAATATACAAAAAAGGAGCCATGGATATACAATGGGGAAATGACAGCCTCTTCAACAACTGGTGTTGGCAAAACTGGACAGCTACATGCAAGAGAACGAAACTGGATTATTGTCTAACTCCATACACAAAAGTAAACTCAAAATGGATCAAAGACCTGAATGTAAGTCATGAAACCATAAAACTCTTAGAAAAAAACATAGGCAAAAATCTCTTGAATATAAACATGAGCAACTTTTTCCTGAACACATCTCCTTGTGTAAGTGAAACAAAATAAAAAATGAACAAACGGTACTACATCAAACTAAAAAGCTTCTGTACAGCAAAGGACACTATCAGCAGAACAAAAGGCATCCTACACTATGGGAGAATATATTGGTAAACAACATATCCGACAAGGGGGTAACATCCAAAATAAATAAAGAACTCACATGCCTCAACACCCAAAAAGCAAATAATCCAATTAAAAAATGGGCAGAGGATCTGAACAGACACTTCTCCAAAGAAGAAATTCAGATGGTCAACAGGCACATGAAAAGATGCTCCATATCGCTAATTATCAGGGAAATGCAAATTAAAACCACAATGAGATAACACCTCACACCAGTTAGGATGGCCAACATAGAAAAGAATAGGAACAACAAATGCTGGTGAGGCTGCAGAGAAAGGGGAGCCCTCCTACACTGCTGGTGGGAATGTAAACTAGTTCAACCATTGTGGAAAGCAGCATGGAGGTTCCTCAAAAAACTAAAAATAGAAATACCATTTGACCCAGGAATTCCATTCCTAGGAATTTACCCTAAGAATGCAGGAGCCCAGTCTCAAAAAGACATATGCACCCCTATGTTTATCACAGCACTATTTACAATAGCCAAGAAATGGAAGGAACCTAAGTGTCCATCAGTAGATGGATGGATAAAGATGTGGTACATATACACAATGGAATATTATTCATCTATAAGAAGAAAACAAATCCTACCATTTGCAACAACATGGATGGAGCTAGAGGGTATTATGCTCAGTGAAATAAGCCAGGTGGAGAAAGACAAGTACCAAATGATTTCACTCATCTGTGGAGTATGAGAACAAAGAAAAAAACTGAAGGAACAAAACAGCAGCAGACTCACAGAACCCAAGAATGGACTAACAGTTACCAAAGGGAAAGGGATTTGGGGGGGATGGGTTGGAAGGAGGGAGAAGGGGAGTAAGGGGGCATTAGACTAGCACACATAATGTTGGGGGGGCACGGGGAAGGCAGTATAGCACAGAGAAGACAAGTAGTGACTCTATAGCATCTCACTACGCTGATGGACAGTGACTGTAATGGGGTATGTGGTGGGAACTTGATAATGGTGGGAATCTAGTAACCACAATGTTGCTCATGTAATTGTATATTAATGATACCAAAATAAATAAGTAAATAAATAAATAAAAAGGACAGGTAATAACAAGCATGGATGAAGAGAAACAGGAACTCTCTTATGTTACTCATGGAATGTAAATAGTGTGGCCACTTTGAAAAACAATCCAAAAGTTCCTCAAAGATTTAAATAAAGGGTTATTATTTGACTCAGCAACTCCACTCTTAGGTATATATCTAAAAGAATTGAAAATGTATGTCTATACAAAAACTTATGCTAAATGCTCACAGCAGCATTGTTCAAAATAGCCAAAGCATAGAAATAATTCAAAAGTCCATCAACTGATGAAAGGAGAAGCATAATGTGGTATACTCGTACACTGGATATTTCATTTGTCCATAAAAACGAATGAGGTAATGATACATGTTACAACATGGATGAACCTTGAAAACACAATATTCAGTGAAAGAAACCAGATACAAAGACATACAATCACATATTATATGATTACATTTATATGAAATGTCCAAAATAGGCCAATCTACAGAGACAAAAGGTAAATGAGTTGTTGCTTGCAGCTGGGGGAATAGGAGAGTTGGGGAGTAATAGCTAAAGGGTACACTATGGGGTTTCTTTTTAAGATTATGAACAAGTTCTAAAATTGATTGTGGTGATGGCTGCACACTTTTGAGTGGACAAATTGTATAGTATGTGAATTATAGCTCAACAAAGCTGTTACCAAAAAAGAAAAGAAATCACAATAAATGTAAATGGGTTAAACTACCCAGTTAAATAATAAATAAATAAATAAATAAATAAGAAGGGAGGGAGGGAGGAAGGAAGGAAGATAAGTACCACCCCAGCATGGTGCATGACATAACATAGCCAAGGCTGAGCATGAGGAAAATGACCAAGTCTCTCTTCTGCATCTGAAAACATTTCTTTTTTTTTAATGCTGAACACCACATAAGCTTTGTTTGTACAATCTATATGAAATATTTCTCAGTCTATCCCAATGAGGGAAGACAGAGCCTTTTCTCTCACACCTGTTACTGAAATGTAAATTGCAAATTAAACTTACATACTGTTGACAAATAGTGATTTTTAGCACCTGTTTTAGTTATTATGATCATCAGGGGAAAAAATCTTCTCCAAAGACACTCAGCTACAAAAGGCAAGCTGTATCATCTCCCCTCTGAGGTACTGCAGCACTCTGGGAAATGTGTCTTTGGCTCCTTCCCCTCACCCCAGGCAGCAGCAAATCCTTCCTGTCACTTCCTTAGAGCCAAAGTCACCAAAGATTTAAAAGTCTTTGGTTTGTAGGTGGGTAGATAAACAAATGCTTTCCTACAGACCCACAAGTACTCCACCTGGCACTTCAGTAAATGGACAATGACTGCCGGGTCCTTCAGGCTGCATGCCTGGGAGACTGGTGCTAAGCTGATCCATCCAGAACATTCTCATGCTCTTCTTCAGCTGTGGATGCGCACGAGTTTCACAAATGCTCTGGTCACCAGTCCTCATGGCCAGCGGCAGCGTTTCTTCCACCCCCAGAAGTGCCGTGTGTGCTGTAGCACCTCCCAGACCCACCAGGAGCAGCCCACAAGGTGGTTTCACAGCCAGAGCTGTGCCAGGAGAAACCGTGGCACCCCCGACCAGCGCCTACACCCGCCCGTGCGCACACAGCACCACCTCGCCACAGCCAGTGGAAGCGCTCTGCCCACATTCCTCACCGCCCCGGCTCTCGGCCTCTGAAACGGCAGCCCACAGGGTCTGTCTCGCTGCCCTTCTGCCCTCAGGTAGATGTTCCCTTCTTTATGGACCTTGATGAAGTCCTCCTGCCTGGAGATGAGGACTCAGACTCAGCTTCAGTTTGACTCAACTTTTGCCTAATGAACAAATGATGCCAAAACAGTGCTCCTCCGGGCCTCTGAGGGAACCACTGGTGAGACAGCTGCTAACAGGAACCCCTGGGAGATGGACCACTCCTTAGATAAATCCAGCTACTGAATGAGCATGACCAGCACAAGGGTGCAACTGACCAGGCAGCAGAAAGAACAGACGGATGACACAGGGGATTCTGGGAGGATGAAGAATCTCTGGCATCATCTCTGCCCACACACGTTCTGAGGACAACATGCAGTGAGACCCACTTTGAAAATGACCTGGAGACTGGCAGGAGAGGCCTTCCTCAGCCACTGACAAAGAGGAGACCATATTGAGAAAGGGAAGAGAGAAGAACCACAGTCAGGATCCAAACCTTTCCCCCACCTCAGCCCACAAGCAGTAGGGATCCAGGTATGAAGGGAGCAAGAGGACACGGCCCTGCACCCAGCACCCCAGGCTCTGGGGACCTGCACTGAGAAGATGGGCCCCCAAACACCTGGCTTTGAAAATCAGCTTATATCTGGGATAGTCAGAGGACTGTAGGGGGCTAAATCTGTGCTCTTGGAGGGCTGGTGTGCTGTGTCAATTAGTCTGAGATACAGCACAGAAGCAGCAGTTTGAAAAGTACCTGTGTTGCATGTGACAGAGACTTACTGATTAACTTTGGGAGATGTGCTGGAGGGATAGGGATCTGGAGGAGTTGGCTTTGACACTCTCCATCTACTATGACATCACCACTTGCCAAGCAACAGGACTCCCTGCCAACTCACCCCATCCAAACTACCCTGGCAGGTGCCCCTCCAAACCCACCCACTAGCACATCCACAATAGATATAGTCAGGCCTCTCAGGTGTCCATGCTGGAAGAGGAAATGCCCCCAACCAGTGTGACCACAGTAGTCATGACTGGCCATTGCTAACAGCCAGGCTGAGGGCTGCCTCTGACAACCAGTGCACCCAGGGGGCCTGCAATCAAGCCTTTCCACCAGTCACACCAGGACCAAGCCTCGCAAACCAGTGCAAGCACAGTAGTCATGGCCAGCCAGCGCTGACAGCCAGCCCTCCAGCACGCTCACAGTCTGACCACAGCAGAAGGATGCACACAGCCCACACCAGGAGCACCCCCAGAGCACCAGGTTCTGGTGACCAGAGGATTTTGAACTTTTGGGCACTGCAGGATGCCCACTACATAAAGCCAGTACTTTCAAGTCCAGGAGGCATAGCTGACCTACTTCATACACAGAAACAAATACAGAGAGCCAGACAAAATAAGGAGGCAGAGGAATATATTCTGAACAAAACAACAAAATACCAGATACAGCTAAATGAAACAGAGAAGGAATTGACCTGATAAAAAAACTGTTTACAGTAACAGTCATAAAGACACTTACCAAACTAGGGAGAAGAACAGATGACCTGAATGAGGGCTTCAACAAAGAGATTTTTAAAATATTTGAAGGAACTAGTCAGAGCTGAAGAATACAATAACTGAAATGAGAAACACACTAGAGGGAATCAACAGCAGATTAGAGGATATAGAAGGATGGATCAGTGATTTGGAAGACAGGGTAGTGGAAAACAACCATGCTGAACAGCAAAAAGGAAAAAGAACTTTAAAAAATGAGGAGATGTTAAGAGACCTCTGCAACAACTTCAAGTATAACATTTATAAGGATCCCAGAAGGAGAATAGAGAGAAAGGGGCAGAAAACTTATTTGAAGGAATAACATCTGAAAACTTCTCTAACCTGGGAAAGGAGACAGACATTCAGGTCTAGGAAGTGTAGAGAGCCCCAAACAAAATGAACCCAAGGAGGTCCACAGCAAGACAGATAATTAAAACGGCAAAGATTAAAGATAAAGAGAGAATCTTAAAAGCAGCAAGAGAAAGGCAGTTACATACAAAGGAAATCTCATAAGGCTGTCAACTGATTTTTCATCAGAAACTTTACAGGCCAGAAAGGACTGGCATGGAATACTTAAAGTGCTGAAAGGAAAAAAACCAACGAATACTCTACTTGGCAAGGTTATCGTTCAGAATGGAATGGGAGACAAAGAGTTTCTCAGACAAAAGTTAAAGTAGTTCACCAGCACTAAACCAGCCTTAAAAGAAATGTCAAAGGAATTTCTTTAAGTGGAAGAGAAAAGGTCATAACTAGAAGTGAGAAAACTAGGGAAGGAAAAAATTTCACTGGTAAAAACAAACATGTAGTAAAGGTAGATCAATTACTTACAAAGCTAGTATAAATTTCAAAAGATAAAAGAAGTAAAATCAGTTATATACCCAAAAATCAGTCAAGGGATACACAAAATAAAAGATAAATATCATGACATCATATATATCAAATGTGAAGAGGAATAACAAAAAGGTAATCCATTTAGAACTTGCTCAAACATAAGCGACCATCAACCTAATATAGAATGCTATGTTTATAGAATGTTACATATGAACCTCATGGTACCCATAAGCCAAAACCTAAAAGAGATACACAAAAAAATGAAGAGAAAGGAATCCAGGCACAACACTAAAGAAAGTCATCAAATCACAAGGCAAGAGAGCAAGGAAGGAAGAAAGGAACCCAGAAGAACTACAAAAACAACCAGAAAAACAGTCAACAAGTGGCACTAAGTACATACCCATCAATAATTACTTAAATGTAAATGGACCAAATGCTCCAATCAAAAGACATAAGGTGGCTGAATGGATTTAAAAAAAATAAAAACAAGACTCATCTATATGCTGCCTACAAGAGACTCGCTTCAGACATAAAGACACACACAGACTAAAAGTGAAAGGATGGAAAAAGATATTCTATGCAAATGGAAGTGAAAAAGAAGCGGGGGTAGCAATACCTGTATCAGACAAATTAGACTTCAAAACAAAGAATGTAACAAGAGACAAAGAAGGGCAGTCCATTAACAAATGAACAAATAACAATTGTTCATTGTAAATATTTATGCACTCAGCATAAGAGCACCTAAATATATAAAGCAAGTATTAACAGACATAAAGGGAGAAATTGACAGTAATACAATAATAGTAGGGGAATTTAACACTCCTCTCACATCGATGGACAGATCATCCAGATAGAAAATCAGTAAGGTAACAGTGGCTTTGTGACATATTCAAATGGACTTAACAGGTATATATAGTACATTCCAACCAAAACCAACAGAAAGCACAGTTCTTTCAAATGCACAAGGAACAATCTCTAGGATAAATTTCATGTTAAGCCACAGAACAAGTTTCAGCAACTTTAAGATTGAAATGGTATCATCTTGGGTCAATGGTCAATTAATAAATCAAAGAGGGAATCAAGAAATACAGGAAGACAATGAAACCAGAAACACAACAGTTCAACATCTTTGGGACATAGGAAAAGCAGTTCTAAGACAGACATTTACAGTGATACAGGCTTACCTCAAGAAACAAGAAAAAACTTAATCTAACCTTATACCTGAAGGAACTAGGAAAAAAAAGAAAAAGATCCCAAAATTAGTAGAAGGAAGGAAATGATAAAGATCAGAGCCGAAATAAATTACATAGAGACTAAAAAAAACCAGAAAAGATCAATAAAACTGAGCACTGGTTCTTTGAAACATAAACAAAATTAATAAACCTTTAGACAGACTCATAATGAAAATAAGAGAAAGGACACAGAACAACATGCTACTAAACAATCAGTGGGTCAACTAATAACTCAAAGAGGGAATCAAGAAATACAGAGAGACAAATGAAACCAGAAACACAACAATTCAAAATACATAAAATCAGAAATGAAAGAGAAGTGACAACTGACACCACAAAAATACAAAGGATTATAAGAGAATTGTACAAAAATTATACCCCAACAAACTTACATCTTAGAAGAAATAGATACATTCCTCAAAGCGTATAATCTTCCAAGACTGATTAGAGAAGAAATAGAAAATCTGAAAAGATTGACTACTAGTAATATAATTCAACCAGTAATCAAAAACACCCAAAAAAAAACAAAGTCCAGGACCACATGGCTTCCCAGGTGAATTCTACAAACATTTAAAGAAGAGTTAATACCTATCTTTCTCAAACTATTCCAAAAAATTGAAGAGGAAGGAATGGTTCCAAATTCATTCTATGAGACCAGCATTACCCTGATACCAAAACCAAAGGCACACAAAAAAAGAAAAATTTACAAGCCAATAACCCTGATGAATATAGACACAAAAATCCTCAATAAAATATTAGCAAACCAAATTAAAAAATATATTAAAAGAATCATTCACCACAATAAAGTGGGTTTTATCCCAGGGATGCAAGGATGGTTTAATATCCACAAAACAAGCAATGTAATATACCATATGAACAAAGGGAAGGATAAAAACTATATGATCATCTCAACAGATACAGAAAAAACATTTTGACAAAATTCAACATCCATCCATAATAAAAACTCAACATAGTGGGTATAGAGGGAGCATATCTCAACATAATAAAGACCATATATGAGAAACCCACAGCTAACATCACACTCATTTTTAAAAAACTGAAAGCTTTTCCAGGAACAAGTCAAGCTTGCTCACTTTCACCACTTCTATTCAACATAGCACAGGAAGTCCTAGCCACAGCAGACAAGAAAAAGAGATAAAAGGTATCCAAATTGGTAAGACATAAGTAAAATAGTCACTATCTGCAGATGACATATCATATATAAAATACCCAAAAGACTCCACCAAAAACCTATTAGAACTAATAAATGAATTCAGTAAAGTTGTAGGATACAAAATCCAGATATAAAAATGTGTTGCATTTCTGTATACAAAAAACAAACTAGCAAAAAGAGAAATTAAGAGAACAATCCCATTTACAATTACATCAGAAAAATTAAATACCTAGGAATAAATTTAACTAAGGAGGTCAAAGACCTGTACTTTGAAAACTGTAAGATATTGATGAAAGAAACTGTAGGTGGCAAAAATAAAAGGAAAGATATTCCATGCTCATGGAATTGAAGAATTAATATTGTTAAAATGGCCATACTCCCCAAAGCAACCTACAGATTTGATGCAATTCTGTCAAAATACCAATAGGTATTTTGAGAGAAAGTCACACTTGTATGGTCATTAATCTATGACAAAAGAGGCAAGAATACACAATGGAGGACTGATCCAGCAATTTCACCTCTGGATATTTATCTGAAGAAGACGCTTGGCTCACAGTTTACCAGCTGGGTCACCTGGGAAGTCAGGCCCCACTGTCCCTCAGTTTCCTCACCTGCAAAATGGAGACATCATAGACCCCACCTCACATGCAGGACTTAGAACTGTGCCTAGCACATGAAAAGAGTTCTCAAACATTCATTATTATTATTATTTATTTGTTATTATTACAGCTTGAAGCCCTTCCTCAGCCCTAATCTCAAGAGATGGATGGGAGCTGTAAGGCTCCTGCACAGATGAGGAAACTGAGGTCCAGAGAGGGGTGACTAGCCAGGACTCCACAGGTGCCTACACAGGGCTAACATTTGAACACATTCATTCCTGGAACAGCCTGGCAACACAGATGGCAGTGTCTGCTCTGCCACTCACTAGGTGTGTGACCTTAGGCCAGCGTGCCACCAGCACCTGGGGCCTTTTCCACCTGTACATGAACAACGCACTGTAGAGATAAATGCTGAGATCCCTTCTGAGCAAACATTCCATGGTTAAAAGTCAAGTGACAGAAGTGGACGTGATGGTGACAGTCATTCTCTCCTTTAAGGGGGCCTTCGGAGTCACCTGGAGGGCAGGGCAAGAGGGTTGTGCTAGAACCTTCTCCCGTCTGGAGCCGCAGGAGTCCACCTGCAGCCCAGGCTCTGGTGCAGGTCCGGAGGCCACAAAGCACTCCCTAAGGGTCTCAGGGGGCGCAGGATGAGCTCTTGCAAATGCCCCAGGGTGAGATCAGGCTGGGCAGTGCATCTGGGGAATAAAGGTAAAGGGGACCCCAGAGGGACGATAAAGCTGTGAACCCCGGGCCTGTCTGCTGTGAGAAAGTGCTAGCCAGTCAGCGCCTGCCTGTCTGGGGACAGGTGTGCGCCGCCACCACGGGGTCCGAGAGGGGCAGGGGGGCCGGCTTTGGGGTGTTGGCCAGGAGCAGGGCAGACGCAGGCAAAACGCCAGTTCGAACTGAAACATTGCCAGGCAGTGGCGAGGTGGCTGCTGCCAGAGATGCAGGTTTTGAGAGCAGTCAGCTTCTCAAAGAAACCTGTGGGTGGAGCACACGTCGGGCTCCTGGTGACAGGCTGAAAGCAACTGCAAGTAGAGGTGGATACAAGTGAAAACGGGATCGAAACTTCAAGCCGTGTTCAACTGGTCCACAGCAAATAAACTATTTTTTATGATATTTGAAAACTGTCATCCTGATATCTTAGGCTCGGATTCCACATGGGAAAAGGAGAAAACCACTTCCGAGCCCTGGAGGCATGGCAGGAAAAACGTGTCGGGTGGGTGTTGGAGATGGAGTTTCATCCAAATTCAACGTGCTCCCCACACCGCACGCGTCTCCCTGTGCGGAAGCTCCCGCTGCTCCGGCCGAACGGCGCGCGCGTTAGCGGCTGCGGGAAGGAATGAGGATCCCGTGGGGGTCACCAAAGGCTTCGTCTGCGAAGCGCTTTGAACAAAGGAGGGGGTTCTCGGGAGAGGTCAAAGGCCGGGTTCCCAGAAGCAGCGGGGCGCGTGGGGGGCGCGTGGGAGCCCCGCAAGAGCCAGGGCGCCGGAGGGGGCCTGCGGGGAGGCTCGCGGCCCTGCGCCCAGGGAGGGCGGCTCGGGGAGCGCCGGGGAGCCGACCCGGCCCCCTGCAGGTGCCCTTCCCAGGCCCAACGCCCACTCGTCCGCCCCATCCAGCGCTGGGAGGCTGCGACCGGCGCCTCCTCTGCGGAGGCCTTCGGCTCGGTTTTCATTCGCAAACACCAACACAAAGGGCCAGAAGCCCGGGAGCCCGGCCGGCGCGCGCCGCTACCTGGATCTCGTGGATGCGGCTGAAGCCGTCGTCCCAGAAGAGCTCCACGAGGTTGGCGAGGGTCCGGGGCCCGGGCATGGCGGCGAGGCTGCGGGGCCCGCCCGCCCGGCGCGCCATCGGCTGCGCGCCTTTGTCCGCGGCCCTCCGCGGCCCCCCGCCCGGCCGCGCCCCCCGC